>CM032129.1:13957967-15187967 GCA_018894105.1 Jacaranda mimosifolia
TATATATATATGTATTTTTTTAAGGACAAAATAATTATTTAAAATATAATAAACTCAATCAAACACATGATATTAAATTATTAAAGATTTCAATATATCTAATTTATATCACAATCTCTTTTATATAACAAAATAATAAATAATTTAATTTCACACAACCACCTACTATTACAATAGCTATTATTATCTAAATTTTAAATCAAACGTTTCGGGTTATCCTCTTTCCTTTCTCCTGCTCCTCTCTCTCTCTCTCGATGGCCAGTGTGCTGGAAATTTTCACTGTTTTCAGTTCATCAGTTTCCATACTTTCCGGTCGCCGCCGGTCGCGGCTCGTCTGCGAGGCTGCTCCACAGATGTCCCCTCACCAAGGTTATCCTTTGCATCTTTTCCTCCTTTTCCCTTTTCTTTTTCTTCTTAAATTACTCAATAGTGTCAAAGGTCTACTTTAGCGGTTGTTCTTTTCTAAATTAAGACGAAAATTTGCTTAAAAGGTTTCAGGTTTCGGAGGTCATGATATGAACTTATCTTCTATTGAGAAAACAGCTAATTTTATTGATATTCAACATAATTTCTTGTTTTAGTTGGTGATGTTATATTTTTCTCTATCAAACAAGGAAAGTTGGCTTTTTCAATTATAATTTTAGTACGCAATTCATTTTCACTTTTCTTAATGTTATAGCAAAAGGATGATTGAAATAGTTTTCATTATATTAGGCATCATAAAATTGAGGCCTTACATTGGCGTAAGAAAAGCTCTAGTCAAAATCAAGTTTAAGCTTGTATGATTTCCCATTCCAAAGTGCTAAATTATGCTTCTAAATGTTAATTCTGGTGGTGACCTATGCATGTGTTTTGGTGCCCCAGCTGGCGGTGCGGTGATGAGCGGGAGTTTTGGGAGGCTTAAAGTGCAGAGAGTAAAAGATCTAGTTAAAGAAAGTTACAGGAAAAAGAAACAAGGCAGTGACCTTGAAGATGATCAACAGAAAGCAGAAAGCTCTCCTTCCCGTGTGCGGACTGTGTTATATGATGAGTCTGATCTCGTGGATGAACAGAAGGTTATCAATGTTCAGAAAGATACTTCAAAAGTCTTACAGTCTGATATTAAATCCATTGGACAAGTTGTTTCTTCTTCAGAATTTTCTGCTGCATCCTCGAAAGGATGGGGTAATGTAGAACCGGTTAACAACTATAGATCTAAGGTGGACGGTGTCTCAAAGAAAGGGCAGAAGTTAAAAGCAAATAGTGACTTTTTCAGCAAAAAGTCATTTAAGGAGTTGGGATGTAGCGACTATATTATAGAATCTTTAAGGAACTTGCGGTATTTACGCCCTTCGCATATTCAGGTCAGCTAGTTGCTAAATTTTCACTCTTGATTCATCACCATTCACCACTCCATATCTACAATGGGCTTCTTGATCAGACTAGTCTATAAAGATTACTTGCAGTTTCTTAAATGACGTAATTGTAATATTTCAAGATATTACATCTGCTTGGGACACTACTTCATCCTAAGAATGCATACTGATTCAGGGACTGGCTCTTTTGCTAGCATTCTAGTATATAGTTCCTCTAATGCTTATGCTTGCATGTGAAACTTTTCCTATGTTTTCCCTAGTAGTTTGATTGATTTACTATGAATCTTAGAAACATAGATTCGTGTTTGTTTTGATTATTTCAAGTCAAAGCATTGTGCATTCTTTCTATTCAAGGAAATAAGGACTACTTGTGCCCTAATATGCTGCTAAAAAGTGGTTTTTATCTGGCTCATTCTCTTCTTTCTGTCACACTTCTATACTACTTCTAATAAAACAGGACTAATGGTGTCAGTGAATGTATTATAGACAAATACACTTTGGTGGAAAATGTCTGACTTCAGCTTCTGCATTTTGGTTTGGGGAATACTCGATGTATTTTGTGATATGAGGTTGTGGTATTGCAGGCTATGGCATTTGAGCCAATTATAGGTGGAAAGAGTTGTATACTGGCTGATCAGAGTGGATCTGGTAAAACTTTGGCATATCTGATACCACTAGTACAGCGTCTTAGACAAGAAGAACTTGAAGGACTAGCCAAACCCGTGTCACAAAATCCTCGAGTTGTAATACTGGTCCCTACTTCTGAGTTGGCTTCTCAGGTCCGGTAATATGTTAAGGACATAATTGGACCATTTTATTATTTTTTATGTGTTTGATTGATTGGTTGTCCGGTAGTCTCTGTTTCACTTCTTTTTACTATATTGCTTTTCAGTAATGACAATTGCAATGCATGGTATTCTAAACAATGATTTTTCAGATATATTGGTTCTGTTTATTTGACATAGTCTGTAATACTCGACATCCTTGATCTAGTCAGCAGTTTTATAGAAGAGAATTTCAGATCTTGTTATTCGAGGACAGGAAAGATAAAGTAAAATGAAAAGAACAGCAGAAGTGCAAAATCTGATATGCTTATTTGTTTTGCTACTTCCCTTCCTTCTAAAGTCATAATGGAAGGTTTTGCGTTCTTTTCTGCAGTATGGTTCTTTGGTGCTTCTAAGTAACTACATATGGCTCATTTACTGCATTTTAATCCTGATCGATCAGTATGCTATTTGCATTTTCTCAAACATCTAAAATTACATTTTCAGGTTTTGAGTATTTGTCGATCGCTATCCAAAGCCGGTGTCCCCTTCCGCTCTATGGTTGCTACTGGTGGTTTTCGGCAGAGAACTCAATTGGAGAATCTTAAACAGGAAATAGATGTTCTAATTGCTACTCCTGGTCGGTTCATGTTTCTAGTTAAAGAGGGCTTCCTGCAGTTAACAAATGTTAAAAGGTTCAGGTCTTCTGCTGCTGTTTTAGTGACTTTACAGTCAATGCTTAATTTGATATCTTACTTATGCTTTTCTATATAATTTTTTTAGTCAAATATTTAAACACAACTTAAACCGGATTCCGGATTATTAAATTAGCCAAAATTTGTAAACTTCAGACCTTCTGGTGATCTATAAATAAAGGTAACACAAGTAACCTTGCAGAAACTGTAGTTGTTGCTGAGCCTTTGTTATTAAATGGAAAGGCATTGGCTGAGGGATAATCTGTGCATAAGATGTTCTTATTGGATTTATTTTGCAACCTAACTGGGTTGATGGTTGATTCTGGTTTTGCTTTCATCAGAGCCTTGTGCAATACCAGCCAGTCAAAAAGAGAATATAGCTAAAATTGAGTTTTGAGTCAGCTTGGTTGGGAATTGGGTCTCTGAATACAACTTAGTAACTCAAAGTAGTTTATATCTTATACTCTTATGGACTGGCTCTTGGATTAAGCGAAATATCAAAAAGAAAAAGAAAAGGAAATATAGCTGGGATTTTCTATACCCAGAATTTACTATAAAATTCAACTAAAGATCAATCTGCTGACTGATGTTTTGGGTCATAGTAAAGATGTAAGGTAGTAAAGACAGGAGAAGAACAACACTCGACCTGTGCTCGGAAAAAATAACACATCTAAAAATAGCTTAGCACCTTCAACTGAAAAGAGACGTCAACATATACGTATCTATACATAATATGTATATATATATATGTGTGTGTGTGTGTGTTTAAAAATTGACTCATCTTAATTTTCATAATTCAACTTTTTTCGTTGAATTTTACCCAATTGTTTATTATATCCTTTAAATATGTATTGCCTAATGTTATTAAATTGTCTCCTTTTCTTTGACAGAATAATTTATTAATTAACCATTAAACTTGTTATTGTGGAGGGGGATATGATGGATTAACTTAACTCTGAATCTCGAAATATGTATGCATTCCACTCTGCTGCGATTTTGTATCTTCAAATATGCCTCCTTGTTAGATATCTAAGAGGGTTATTATCTCTTACTCTCCTTAAATATCTTTTCGGAAAACAAGTCTCATTTTCAAAACATTATGAACCTGGGGGCCCATTCTGCGGAACTCATGTGTTATATTGTCTTGCAACAAGCAATTTACTCTCATCTTCCATTCGTTTATATCCACTCTTATCTGTTTGTTACCAACAGTTGAAGTTTTAAGATCTATATCTCTTAGGATATGTAATATAGTTCTCTCGTTCAGAGTTTTATTTCTCAAACATGCAAATCGTTGACCAATTATTTAATACCTTAAACTGGACCAATAGAAATGAGGTTAATGGTCACTAGTTCAACCATTTGCCATGTATCCTCAGATGTGTTGAACCCTGTTGCTTTAATTGTGTTTATGCATATATTCTATAGTTTCACAAAAAAGCATGATTCCATGCAATTTGAATCGATCTCAATTGATTCCTCGTTACTGCTCAAAGTAGCAGTAATAGGTAGGGATGATAGGATTTGATCCCATGACATTTTGTACCCAAACAACGCACTACCAAGCTGCACCACATCCCTTAAATTGTTCTATAGTGTCGTTGTAGAGAATTCCTATCTGGTTTTCCACATCCATAATTAATTATTAAAAGTAGGTAAGTTAAAAATGAGGTAAGAGAAATAAAAACGAATCTGCAAATTTTGCTTTTATTTGCAGATGGAGATTTATTGAACATGAACAACCAATAAAGTAGTTATGAAACAAGTTCAACATATGAAATGAAATGTGAACAAGTTTGATGGTCTTCACATTTTGAGTGCTCTTTAAAGTTAACGTGTTTCTGACTTAACCTTAGCCAGGAAGGAGACTGAGCTGGATATTTTGGCTGTATGACCATTTGGTTAGGTTGAAATTTTACTCACAAGTCATGGTCTACTTGGGTGTCTTGAGAACACTCAATGAATTGTTTCTCTTCCTTGCTTTCTCTGTGCACATCTGGAAATCGAGAAGATATACGAGTGTCGTGTTTGGCTTCTTTTCATGTTTTTCTTCTTCAAAATGGGACATTTTATCGTGACTTGCCAAATTATCTTTTAATTCTTATGCTTCAGTGCCATACTGGATGAGGTTGATATACTCTACAATGATGAAGATTTTGAGCTTGCATTACAAATTTTGGTCAACTCGGCACCTGTCACAGCCCAATATTTATTTGTAACTGCCACATTACCTGTCGAGATATACAACAAACTAGTTGAAGTTTTCCCTGATTGTGAGGTTATAATGGGTCCTGGTATGCATCGGACAAGCCCCAGGCTGGAGGAGGTATTTATATTTTTACATTTTCTTTTGTGTTTTATATTGGTAAAGTGTGTAAGAATGAGAATTATTCAGCTTATGTTTCATCAAGGACAATCTCACTCTGTCTGAAAACAAATCTACCAAAAATAGACTTAGGCAAAGCAGCGTAAATTGAACAATTAGTCATTGAATTCTTTTATGGAAACTTGGAGAAGAAAATAAAGGAAAAAATATTAGATGTTTTTTTAAGTTCTGTGATCGAATTGGGATCATCATTTGCAAATATCCCATTTCAAAGTAGGTTGACTCTTATCTCCTTGTGTGTTACTAGTTTGTTGCTGAAAAGTTGTACAATTGTGTGGTTGCATTTCTCTCTTTGACAAAGTGAAATTGAGCTAAAATTCTTAACCCGTTAAATTGCTTATATTTCTTAGTTAACACTTGCCTTTGGACCCTAGAACAATATGACACAGGTGGTTGCTTAGATGTGTTTCTTTCATCTCACTCCTTATAAAGTGGCTATAGATATGAGTTCATGCCTCCTGCTTCTAAAATGAATATAGCTAGGTTCAAAAGGGGATGTCAGTCCCTGAATTTTCAATGCTAAGCAACAAACATTTCTGTAATTTGTGTGGTATCAGGCAGTTGACAGAAGATGTGAATTTTGCAATATGATCTAGTCTTTCTACATCAATTATCCAGAAAGATAGCTGCACTAGAATGATTGTGTCGTCTAGAGTCTTTATTCGTTACTTCATTCTTTCCTCATGCTCCAATGTATCTGGTTTCATTATATTGTCACTCGTAGACTCCAGATCTATTTCATCTACTTAAAAGTAATATTCAAATTTGACAATATAAAATGCTACAGAGACCAGAGTTTTTTGCCTATTTTTGTGAATGAATGAGTGGATTTTTCTTCTTTCTGATTAGATTTAGTATTTAGATTCTCATAGATTGCAGTGGAGACAACAAAACCGAAAGAACACCTGATACAGCTTTTGTCAACAAGAAAAATGCTCTTCTGCGACTTGCTGAAGAAAGTCCAGTGACAAAGACAATTGTGTTCTGTAACAAGGTAAGGATCAAGATCCTATGGGCAGCAACAGTTTGTCTCTTTTGTACAGTATTTCTTATTGAGCTTTTGATCTGAGTTGGCTGTTTCTTCACCATATGCAGATTGAAACATGCAGAAAAGTTGAAAATGCATTAAAACGCTTTGATCGAAAAGAAATTTGTACAAGAGTTTTACCATTCCATGCTGCTTTAGAACAAGAATCAAGGCTCGCAAACATAGAAGAATTTCATAGATTTCCATCGAAGAACATATCCATGTTCTTGGTTTGCACAGACAGGTATGATGTGCTTTCTTTCTCCCTTCTGGTTACCCCCAAACCTTGCAACTTCCGCTGTATATAATTCGTGATATATATATATATATATATGCGTTCGCATCTCAATTTCGAGTTGATGAAAATATTAAAAGATATGACATATGAGTCCTCATATTTTGCAGAGCATCCCGAGGAATTGACTTTGCAGGTGTAGATCATGTGGTGCTCTTTGATTTTCCCCGGGATCCAAGTGAATACGTACGTCGTGTTGGAAGAACAGCCCGAGGTGCTGGAGGCAATGGGAAAGCCTTTGTTTTTGCTGTTGGTAAGCAAGTTTCTCTTGCAAGGAGGATTATTGAGAGAAATCAAAAAGGGCACCCATTGCATGACGTGCCATCTGCTTATGAGGTGATGAGGTGACCAGCTTTGTCGAGGTGGAAAATAGCTTGTGAGTCCCGTTTTCTATTTTGAAGAAATTCAATTGAATTTTCATCCTCCAGGGTTTTCATGGTTTGCATGACCTTTTCTTTTTGATGGGGTTAGTGCATAGGGTAACAAGGTTTTTTCCATCATGAGAAAGTTATGTACGTAGTTCTTTATGCCAAATCTTGTGAATTGCCTACACTGTAGGAAACAATATTAAGAAATAATTTTGATTTGATTGCATGTAGTTTGTTAAAGCTTCTCCAGAATGCCCTCACAACTCTTGCCTTGGGTTCCTGCAGTCTTTTAGAAACTCAAACCTCTTATCTTTTAAAGAATTCCCTTCCACAACCCCCACTCCCCTCCCACCCCAAAAAATGGAAAAAAAAATGAAAAAATAGAAGACCCAACTTCTTTTGTTGTTATTTCCATAATTAAGATTGAAAATTCATGTATGCTGTTGGATGTGTCAGTTCATTCCTAAAGAATACCATCTGGAATGACCACTCTCTCTCTTTGTGTACACACACACAGGCACATGCAAACCACGCACACATACATATATCATGCATAAAGAAGAATGTTTTCTGACAGTGCATCTTACATGTTTGTGATGGTTATACAATACAAACTTACATGCTTCCTTGCTCAACAGAAAGTTATAAACTTATATTTGCACCAGTAGCTTTGGTATGACAAAACACTCAATACGTTATGGAGCTGTTATAAAGAGGAGAGGCTTCTACATCTGATTATGTTGTCCTGTTTGGTGCAGTTGTCTTTGGTATTTAAATGGCTGTTTCCTATTTTGGCCATTTTGTGAGGTTCCTCAAGAAAATCATCATACAGTAGTGGTGAAGGACGTGCTGATTTCAACTTAAAGGAAGACTCTTTAATAGTTCAACTATCTACCTTAAAAGTATGCTGACCCACCGTCCCTCCCCACTTTCTTTACTTGTGTGTGTGTGTGTGTGGGGTTCAGAGAGCTGCATATTTGCACATATTTATTTTTCTTCTTTTTCCTTTCATCCATTCAATTTTTTCAGCTATGCTATTGGTCTAGAGACTAAATCACAAAATGACGTGTTTTTAATTGTTTTCTGAGAGCAGCCAGTTCCTTCATTCACCGTCCAAGTTTGCCTGTGATGTCGTCACCTAATCTACCTTACTAGTTACAGTCATCTTGTTATTATTTTTAAATAAAGTAGTTTCAATCAAATGTAACATTAGCGGTGATCTTTGCTTATCCATGAATGTGATAGAATGCATTCCAGAAAGAAAAAGGGGGGGAAAAGGGTAGAAAGAGAAAAGAGAACTTGGTATGTTATTAGTTTGGACAGATAACATTTATAATATTGGCTTTTTTTAAAATTTTTGCTAGGAAATTGTTGAGCACAACTTCATTAGAGTATGTAAGGTTTAGAACGCCATAGTAAAAACTGACATCATTCACGGATAATCAGACTATTAGTGTTTCGTGGACAAGGCTCCCCTTAGTGTGTATACATAATACATGTCATAACCCACTGTGTTTTCACTCCTATTGCATGAATCACAGAGCTCATAATATGGATAAATTAGATTGATTACATAAGATTGCGTGTCATTGCTGAAATTTGAGTATGAATTTTGTTATGACAAATTCAAATATCTAATTGAACATTTGTGCTGAATATTCTTAGTCAAAACGTTGGAGTCATATGAAGTGATCCAAGAATCTATTCACTGTTACAAGAAATCCACTAAAAATATCATTTGCTGATACTGCATTTTGGTTTTCTAACTGCATTGTACCCAGCGGCCACAATTGTTACTAGCTCATTCTCTTTCCTACTCGTACTTTTTATTTTCTTCCTCTCCATTATGCATGCATTCTTTTTCTAATGAAAATCAACCTGTTTTAAATGTTAGAGATCCTTCTTCAGTGTTGATTAAATCTTATTTTCACGTATCGAAGTTGCGAAAAACACACTCAGCATTGTGCCTTGTCTGGTGACTCCTACCCTGTCTTGCTGCTTCTTCACAATTGCCACTTGGGTGGCAGACACTGGAATATGTCTTGTTTGTTATTTTGTTACTAAGTTGTGGTTTAATGTTAGAGATTCATATCAGGTGTTAGTCGCGTTAACTTTTGATAGCTCTGATATGTTGCAGGTGTTTGTTAACACGGTTGATATAGTGTAACCTAAGTGTACAAGTAATGCAGTGCTTGCACAAAGAATATAACTTCGTATAAGATGATTAAACACAGGAGAAAATGAAAATAAGCTGCCTGAAATTACAGAAGATATCAGTAGATAAAAACTGGAGTCACTTAAGCAGCAACCAGACCTCTTAGTAAGAACAAAACCTAACAGGTTAGATCCCAACCAAAATGCTGAAGTTAATCATGTACAGTACCAACTAGCTTTTGACTCGGGCTGCTTTAGAGCTGCATCATGTTTGCTCACTGTTTCTTTTTACCACCTTCCTGCATATTGCAGTTACTTCCAAGTACCATGAGTTGAAAAGTTATTGTGTCAATATTCAACCAGGTCATCCATGAGCAGTCCCAATATGATGGTCATCTGCTAACCGATTCTAGGTTATAAAATTTCTTTTGGTGTCTCCCACTTTTAGGAGTTACCTATCTACCATCTGAAGCTGTCTTGTTACAAAATGTACACCATAAAGTTTCCTTCTACATGTTATTTTTTCCTTTGTTTCCCTTTTAATGCTCAAAGTCTTAAAATGTGTGGTGTCTTCAAAATCATTGGGAAAAGCTTCCCTGAAACTTTAACTGCTACCATGTTTTATTAAAGACACTGATTATTGGATTCTGCAGAGGTATAGAAATAGTTTTAGGCAGTGAAGCATCTTGGATGATTGGACTAGGTGCTCTCTTGTTAATGCTAGTCAGTCTGCATATTTGTGATTCTGTCTGTCAGTTTGCTTGCTGGAACCTCACTTCACTGTATAGAACTAAGACTAATTCACTTTCTTCATATCTGCAGCCGTCTATGACCGGGAGATGCCAATATGGGGATGCCTGGAGGTAAAATTTGAAACTTACTCACACATGTTCTTTGAAGTTTGCTTCTGCACCTAACCAACAGAACATGTTTCTTTCCATTTAAAAAAAAAAAATGAAAAAGAAAAACAGAACATGTTTCTGAGTACGACATGGGGCTCAATGAGCATCAAAGCTCAACAACAGCTTGTTGATGATGCAAGATTTTTTGGTTTCACTTACTGGAAGCATCATATCCTGCTGTTAATATGATCTAGGTTTAGAAGGCATCCATTTTGATCACTCTTGAGATCTCTTTAGTAATTCACCAATTCTTGTATGCATACAGCCTCTCTACACTTCGCATTGTGTTTAAGCGTTGTATCTCAGTCTGTTTTGGCTTCTCCTTTAATTAACTGTATGCAATGCCTTACCTTAAAAAGAGAACTGCTATTTCACTTTTATTCCAGATAAAATTTACAGGGCAAGGATCCTTTTGGTGTCAAACAATAGGATGGGTGCCTACACATTTAAAACAAGCAAACCTAATTGTGTGGCAAAACAGGTTGACGATTGCAATGGGAAGTCCTGTCTTCTAAATTCTAACCACTAGTCTGACGAACTGCATCTGTTGTTGCATGGAATATGGCCCATGAATCCAGTACCACATTGACGCCCTAATTCTTCTACAGCCATAGCCATGAATCATGATGCTAGCGGTATCGCAACTTGCAAAAATGAACTAGAGAAAAACAAAAAAATAAAGGAAACATTTCAAGAAGTAACATTCAATAATTCTATCTGGAATTCTGTATCATGAGCGTATAAAGCTTCCATGTTTGAAACCCCTTGTATTTTGATGGCTCAGCAAGCATCTTTTCCTTTTTAACTCCTTCAGAAGTCTGAGCCAAGTAGTCTCCTTTCCCTTTTTATCTGCTAAACATAAAGCAGACAAAATTATTCAATATATGGAAAACATGGATATTGAACAAGGAAATTGACAATAAAGTGCGTCTGGTATGGTGGGGTTACATTTCTTGAGGCTGATGGTTAGAGCTGAAGGAATGTTGAAGAATAATGGTTAATAATATTAATTTCCCCTTTACATATACTAACCCAGCGGGCAAATTTCATCCAGCAGCAGAATAATGTGCAAGCAACAGCATTAAAAGACAATATGAGGAATGCCTTGTAATTAAACAAGGAAGAACTGGCAGTCAAAGCTATCAGTAGCTGAGAGAATATAGGCTTGAAAAAATGCAATAACTGCATGTGCAGGATAGATCCTGAAGCAATACCAGCACTTTGCCCTGCAACGAAAATGTCTTTCATGAAAAATGACCTCTTTTTTAAGGCAAGAAGCAAATGCCATTTAGCTCATCTATCACTTCACATGAGTTGTCTTGGCACTACTTTTATATAGAGAGAGAGTGTGTGTGTGAACTACCTACATGATTAAAGGAAACAACGTGGTAACAGCTATAAAACTAGTTCTGTTTTCATTCATGATAATGGAAGTTTTCAATTGTCCGGTAATGTTAGGATTCTGAAACAAAGCAACACAAATTTCATGGTGCCTTGAATAGATGGGCACTATATGCAATTTTAACCTGCTAAGAGTAATATAGTAGGATGGTCTCCATATACTGCAATACTGATCCCACTTAGAACTCACACAAGGAAATGCTGCATTGATAGGAAAGTATTATCTGGAAACTAGGTTATATTCATCCTCACAAAATCCAGCACTTAATATCCCATGTCTCCAATCAAGGGTGGCATATATTCTGCAAGGTTGTGAGGAAACAAGAGAAATGAGAAAGGAAATAAAAAGATCACAATGCATGAACAATCACACCCATTACAACACTTGAAGTCACTCCAAATATATAATGTAGATTCTAGTGGTTTCAAGAATTATATTTTTTCTATGCTAGAGCAAAAATGCAAAAAAACTCTCAAGTTCAAGGTGATCAGAGCGTAAATCAAATAAGCAGCAAACTTACAACAAATACAACAGACTCACGTTATAAAATTCTGTCAACTGCAGGCCACAGGCCATACAACATGCTTTGAATTCTTTCACACAATCTATCGCAATTACTCTTCTTAAAAAGCAACATAACCAACCCTTACACAAGCAAATAACTCATGAATAAGGCCAGAAGTTGAGAACAGTAGCCAGTCAATTGAAGAAGCCTTTACCTTATTTTATCAGGGAAACAAAAAGGTAGAAGAAATTTCTAGTCCTATAGCATAAGACACTACAAAAATTTTCTGGTATTTTCTTGTGCATCAAAACTTTAAATAGTTTGAATTTACAAAACTTACAGTCGGGGGATGAGTAGCTGGTTCCTTGCAGATGATTTTTTTGCTTGAGATGGCAGCCCAAATTAATAGTGTGTTTGATGCAGTTGAACTAATCTCAACAGCTTTAAATAATACTCCAGCGAACATTAGGAACCACAGTTGTTGGCAGGTTACTTCCACCTTCTCATCAAAACAAGCAGTTTGGATTTGTGACTTCGGGTAACCCAGGAAATTCTCATATCAACACACCAAAAGATCTTCATGCACAGACTTAGATCAATTCTCAACCAGATTTCGAAACTTTACCCGCTTTTTAACACTGCGTATCCTATCATAGCCTATACCAATCTTACTATGCATCAACTTCATTGCCAAATCAGCATTACCTGCCTTCCTCAAGGCATTGATCATAATAGTACGAACTCTTCCTGGAATTTCTCGTCCACGATCAATAACCCCATCAGCCAACTTGCAAGCCTCTACTACACGACCAGCCTTGCATAAAACATTCACCATATCTTCAAAAGCTGTCTCTAGTACAATACCCATTGGTGCTAGCTCTTCTAAGATCTTGCAAGCTCTTGCAACCTTGCCTGAAAGACAAAGCCCAGTGGAAAGTGCCCTAAAAGAAGCAGCTGTTGGGGTGATACCTTTATCAATCATCAGATACCACAATTTCAGTGCCTCTTCATTACGATGTTCTTTGAACAAGCCATTGATCAATATTGTGAATGTATACACGGTCTGATCACAACCTTCATCTTCCATTTTCTTGAAAAGTGCCAATGCTTCATCAACCTTCCCACATTTAGCCAGTGCATCAATAAGTACATTGTAACAATATGAATCTCGAGGACAGCCCACCTTAACCATCTCTTCAAAGAGGTTTTCAGCCTCGTCCAGTCTCCCTGCTTTTCCAAGGCCATCAATGAGGCTTGAATATAAAACAGCATTGATGGAAACATTATTGCGTTTACAATATTCAAACCACTGTATTGCCTCCTCTAATCTCCCACTCTTGCACAGACTATTCACAATTACACCATATGTAACTTCATCTGGTTCAAAGCCTTCAGTTTGCATCCTTTGAAAAAGCCACATCGCCATATCTAGGTTCCTATTTTTTGCAAAAGCATCAATTAGAGCAGTGTAAATTGCCACATTGGGCTCACAGCCCTTTGCAACCAAATTCTTGAAAACAATGTATCCTTCCATAGACTTGCCCTCCTTGCAAAGGCCACCAATCACTAAAGAATATGCGTGGGAAGGAGTATCTAGTCCTTTCTCCTGCATTTCATGATAAAGTCTCAAACAAAAATCATAGTTCCCCTCTGAATAACACGCCTGCATCAGTGTCAGAAAAGTGATCTTATCAGGCTCCACATTTCTCACCTCCATATCTTGAAACTTTTCAATAGCCTTCTTAACTTTCCCCGACTTGCAGTACCCCTTAATCATCGTATTATATGTGACGACATCAGGCTTAACTTTCCCATTTTCCATAACCTCAAACACTCGCTCCGCTGACTCAATAAACATGGAACTCACAAGACCATTCATCAAAAAATTGTAAGTATACAAACTAGGTTCAACCCCATTAACCTTCATTCTTCTCCAAACCCACAACAATTCCTCAACCAGCCCACCACTCCCAAAACTCCTAATAAGAGAATTAGCAGCAGCCGCGTTCATTAAAAACCCCTTGCTCTCAAACTCATCGAACACCAACTTAATCCTATCAAAATCACTTTCCGAAGACAAAACCTCAATCAGAAGAACATAGCATTCAAGATTATGGGCATACCCTTTTTGCTTACCAGCCCAGGTAAAGAATCGAAAGGTGGTTTCCGCCCGATTAGGAACCTGGTCCGATTTCTTGAGAATATAGGAAACAAAACTTGGAGGCAGTCTGATTAAGTACTTCTGACAAAAGATGGTCAAGTCTTGTTCGAGGGTGGGGGAGGCGAAGTTCAAGTTGTTGTTTTGTAAAAAGTGGAGAACTTTCGGAACCCAGGGGGAGGGTTGGAGATCTGATTTTGGGTCGGTAGTGATAATGTCTGAAAGATCGTTGAAAGGTTGCACCCATTCTGGAGGAGGTAGAGGAGTGAAGGTAGATGCCCATCTGAGCGATTCTAAGGAATGTGAATTTGGGAATGGAATTGAAGGTTTTGGGAAGGGGATGCGAAAAGGGTTCTGGGGTTTGATGAGTGCGGCTCTGGCGGTCGGAAGGGGTTTTGAGAGGGCTTGCCTCATCCGTGCTGCGATCACTGAGGACTCAGTTGGTTCACAGTTGAGCCACCATTGAACACGTAAAGATGATAATGAACACAAGATGAATAATTAAAATTTGCAAGCGAAGGTCAAACAACAAGGTCCCATGGTCTAGTGGTCAGGACATTGGACTCTGAATCCAGTAACCCGAGTTCAAATCTCGGTGGGACCTTCTTTTTTGTATTTTTCATTTTTGTATTTTTGATTGGGGCCCTTGTAATTCTTTTTCCCATTTCAGGTTAGTTGAATTATGCCGCCCGCCCTTTAAAATAAAATGAAGAGCAATTGCTCGTACAAAACTCTAAGGTGTTTGCGGTTCGATTTGCATCGATTTTGGAACAAAAAGTCAATCGATCCAAATTACATAATATATGTTTGATCAGTTTGAATCGGTTCGATTTTTATTGTAAATCTGATCCAATTAAATTTATTTTAAATCGATTTGGATTTGATCGATTATATCAGTTTTTCAATTTAAATTTTTAATTGAAATATTTGATAAATTATTATTGATAATTAAACTAATTTAATCAATCAATTTGTAAATTTTATTTAGCTATCATATCGCACTAATCTTGTGAAATTAAGTTAAATTATGTAAGAATACACAACTATAAAGTTATAAGTCCACAATAATTGTCCCTATATATTTGATTTTTGAAAGTGAAAAAATCCTAAGTTTAGTTTATTTTAATTTATTTGTATATTTTACAATTAAGATAATATTTTTTATATTATTAGTATATAAATTTCAATTCGGTTTGGATTGGATTGGTTTTTTAGATTAAAACCGAAAATCGATCCAATCCAATCGATTTAAAAAAAATAAATACAATTCAATCTAAAAAAGTTCAGTTTTGATCGGTTTTCAATTTTTTGGATCAGTTCGTCGGTTTTTTTTTGGATTAGATTGGATTTGAACACCCTTACAAAACTCTACATAGTGATGCCAACGAGTCGAGCCGGAGCCTCACGAGTCGAGTTCGAACTATAATTCGAGCTGATCTCGAGTCGTATGTATCTAGACTCGAAGCTCGCTAGTCAGTATATAATTAAATATTATTTTTATTTTATTAATAAATATATAAATTATATTAATTTTTTTTATTTCGAGTTCGAGATCGAGCCTGCAGTTTTTTACAATTCATTTGTCAATTCGAGCCTTATCAAGCCAAGCCAAGCCGAGCCGAGCTCAAATTTAAAATTTTAGGCTCATCAAGCTCAAGCTCGAGCTCAAAAATTTTGCCCAAACTCGACTCGGTTCAGCCCGGCTCGACTCGATTGCACCCCTAACTTTGCATTCATCCACCAATTTGATTTTTTCTTTTAAATATTTAACAATATATTGATTAAGATTTAAGCTATTTATAAATCATTTAATAATAATGATGATAACAAATATTATGATTTAAATGTTTTATATATTATTGAACTATAAAATATTAACACAGTATACTTACACACACGTGCACGCAAAGAATTCACTGTGGTCCGAACCCCAAACCTTAAGGCGATATAATTTGGCCAACTTGTCACTCATTAAATCTAATCTAATATAACGTAAAATGATGTTCAATTTTATTTTAAGTATATTTCTTATGTGACAATGATGTGGATAATTTAATTTTGTTTATATTTGCCATACGAATATATTTCATATATAATATATGTAACTCCCTATAACATATTTTCATATTTCTCTTTTCTTTATGTCAACATATTTCTATATATAATGCATATGCAACTTTTTATATTAATTTTTATAACTCCCTATATTAATATATTATTTTTATAACTCCTCCTTATGTTGTTAATTCTATTCTTTTTCCTATATCAATATATATTTATATATATATATATATATCTACACATATAATATTCTATCAATATTTATTTTAATATTAACGTAAAAAGATTATATTAGTTCATCTTTTATAACTTCACATCTAATTTTAATAAATATTCAATATATATATATATATATATAATTTTTATATTAATTATTGCAACTCCTTATTTTAATATACAGTTTTTGTTGTGCTCCTTTATATATATATATATATATAAATATATTGTCTACTAATTTTTTTTTCTATTATTTGTCATTTGCATTCTCAAATTTGATTTTGAATAATTATGTACAAAACACTCACTCACTCACACACATACATATTTGTATAACCAGACATATACATAAGTCTATTGGTCAATACAATTTAATTAATTTATCTTATTTAAGCTAAAAATCCTAATAATAATTTATATTAAAAATAATTTCAATATACAATTTACTATTTCAAAATACAACAATATCTGTCTTTTTTTCCCTCAAACGCTACAAGTCATTCTTTCTGTGAATTAAATTTTATTTTTCTTGAAAAAGCATATATTTTATAATATTTATTTAATTTTTTATATTTATGAATCGGGATAATTTAGAAAAAGATTAAGTCATGATTTAAATATTTTTTTATGTGGTAGTAATGTGTATAGGTTAAATTTATCCATATTTCCCATGTCACCATTAGGTCTGTCAATGGAGCGGATTTTAATCCAAATTTGATTTGATTATTTAGGATCTTTAACTGATAAAATATTCGACAAATATGATCCGATTAAAAAAATCATCATCCGAAATAAATAGAGCGAATATAGATATGGCTCCATCCAATCCATTAATAATTTGAATCCGAACATACTTAGTATTATACATGTATAGTATTATACGTACATATATATATATATACAGAGTCCTACAACAATGCCAAAGTCGGATATTTGGATGAATGGAGTAATGAACTTCTACGCAATATATCAAATCAGATGCTTTTCATATAAATTATTAGATTTCGAACTTATTTACATCATAATTACATCACTTGTTTCTCTATTTTTATAATAAAAAATGATGTGGAAAGAATACTGAGTAGGAGTTGAATGCCATGATATGGCAATAATGCAATGCAAATTTCAATTTGGTCAAAATGATTTTCTTTTTTATAAAACTTAGTCTATAACTAGTTGATTGAAAAATCAAGTATAACTATATATTTATAATGCCAAAAAGTACTATTATCAGCAACGGAACCTAAAATGCAATAGTTTGGTGAATGAATGTGATTAAATTAAATCCTATTATTGCTTTTAAGTTATTAATAAATTTAAAAATTTATTAATTAATCTGTTGTATATTATTTTCAAGGATGACTATTTTGAATTTGGATTTTACTAAATTTTTAGAAAAATAATAAATATATGATGATTTTGGGAGTATTTGGATTTGGATTTTTTTAGATATTCGATGGATATCCGAATTTTATCTAGATTCGAATATAGCTATATCAACTAAGATCTTATAGAATCTTGAATCGAATTAGGATATGTCATATTACTTTCGGATTCGAATTTGGATCCAGGATAATCCGATCCAAATCCAACCCATTGACAACTCTAGTCACCATATTTTTATATATGATATCCTATCAATATTTATTTTAATATTAATGTGAAAACTATACTAATTCATTTTTATAACTACATGTCTAATTTTAGTAAATACTCAATGTATAAATATTAACACATATATAATTTTTTGTAATAATTTTTATAACTCTCTTTATCAACACATAATTTTTTGTAACTCCTTATTATATTGTCTAATATTTATGTTTTATAATATAATTATGGATGAAAGTCTACATGTGTGTGTGTGTGTGTGTATATTCTTGTGCGTACATGTATATGTGTATTTATCAATGACATTGCAATTCAATTAATATGTCTTGCTCCATATATATTGTGAAAATATACTTTTTATATATGGGGGTATTATAATAATGTTGAACTTATTATAATTTAATTTTATAATTTAATTTTAAGTATTATGTTCTATTATTTAGTAAGCTATCTCTTAATCCACAATTTAATATGTTAATTAAGTTAAATCATAGTTGAAAGTAAACATATATGTCCTAGAATACTCTAAACATATAATTTATTATTTAAAAATGTAAAAATATTTATTCTTTTTTCTCCAACTATATACAATCATTCTCTTGGTATGTTAAAATTTATTTATTTTTCTTGAAGATGCATGTATGTATAATGCTCATGTATTTTTCTAATATTTTAATTTTTGTGTTAATAACTTATAAAATAGAATTTGAAGTCCTTATGGTAAGTTAAAATATTTTATCTTTTGTTACCTAAGTTCATTTTTCAATATCGAATTCTCTAATTTATTTAAACCAAGTCAATGTTCGAATATATTTTATAAATAATTTATTGAATTCATAAAGTCATTTAACATTTAGTTATTAATTTCTGCATAGAAATAGATTAATGCATGGGATTTAATTTGATGTATATAAATCATATTCATATAAAATATTATTATGTCTCATTTACATCTTCAGTTATATCATATTCAATAAAATTCTTAATTTTTTAAGTGTTATATTTATAACATTTATAAAAAAATATTAATATCTAATTATAATTAAAATTAAATAAAATAAAATTTTAAGCTTAACACCTGGAGCAATACACGGGCTAATAACTAGTATTAACGTAAAGATTAAAGTGATTTTGGCTTTGTGACATAGTCAATGAGGCTTTGTCCAAGCAATAAACCAAAGGCCTTCAATTTAACTTGCACTAAAATTTTTGACATCAATGTGCTTTATTTGTAGTTTCTTCACGTTAGTTATTTTAGTAAATCCGTATTTAATCAGTATGTGATATATATTTCTTGTAACAAGTAATTAATAAAGTAATATATCACTCCCTTAAAAAACTTTTGAATGTATTAAGAAACAAAAACTAGACATTCAAATGTAGACAGGCGGTGGAAGTGCTGTTAAGAGAATACGATCCAAAAGAAAAATTACGTAGCGTAATTATACAAAATCCAGCCGGATGCATTGTTCAATGGGTTGGTACAAATATAATCCATAAAGTCACACAGAGACAAGCATTTTCAGTTCAACTACACTTATTACAGTATGTTTGTAAATTATTAAACTTGGTAGCTGCTACCCACATAAGACAGAGTCACACATCATATGATAATAATACACAGGCCTAACATTATGTATATATAGCATTTTCATTGTACTTGTACCGCAACCGTCTATTCCACCGAAGATCATCGTACGACAGACAAGTCCCAACTGTTCCTTTCTGGCTATATGGTAATGCCCTGCAACAAAGTATTACCCACCTCTTCGCCTAATTCAAATTTTTTTCCATGATCTTGGAATTTACAAGTAAACCCCATGGCAGACCTCTCTCATCCATTTTTTTTTTTTTTTTTAAAATTAGAAGGGGGTGCATCTTTGCAGCAAGCACTAGTCTACTTGATTAGTCCTGCCAAGAAACCACAATAACATAAGCTTGCCGCTCTACAATATTTCTAAGGCAATTCAATTAAACGGGAACACAAACAATATATTTGCCTGCTAATATGAAAAACAATAACATAAGTATATGGATTAAGTATTTTAGAACAAACAAATGGATTGGATTTCATATAGGACTTTACCTGGGAAGGCTTGTTTAATGGAGAAGAAGGTTCAGCATTAGATGCCTCTGATATCCGCACTTCTGATTTCTCATTTGAGTAACTGAAAAGGCAAAACAAAGTCTTAATCCCTTGTTCAATTTTCGCTGAGCTACAACTTTTGATCTTTACCATCTATCCCAAAAGTCAAAGCCAAAAATAAAATCCGACACCTTTTACCAGCAGCCATTTCTTGAGAAAAAGTGGGAATGCTGCAGTCTAGTTATGGGATATGTAAATTAACACAGAAAAGATGGATAAGGCTCATAATTAACACGGAAAATGACACACAAAGATGGTCATTGATTGTGAACTCATCTATATCTTTCCAATGACAACTGAAATGCTCCTCTGTTGGTAAACTCTTAGCTCAGGGTTTTGTCGCATCCCCTGCTCATTCTTATGTGTGAGTAGAAGATAGGAAAATGAGAACTGCTAACTCGAAAAGTCACCAAGTATTTCATTGTCCATGCTAGCGTTCAAATTAAATAGAGAATAGACTATGCAGTGTTTGAGCATGATCTAATTGCATGGTTTGACAAGACAGCTTAGATGTTTATGGATTCAGATACTTACGTTGAGAGTATAGTAACCCATATTAGCTCCACACAGTCCACCCATAGAAGTCTTTGCTCTACTGGAATCACTCCGTAGGTGATTAAATGAGCAAAAGGCCAAAGTTTCCAACCAGCCTGTTATATAAGGAACAAAATGAATTAGTACTCACAACTTCGTTCAATGGTTTGATGACAACTTCATACTAGCCATATTGGTACAATATCAAAGTAAATACAGATCAAGAGCAGGCATAAAAGATTAACAAGGAAACAAGGAAAATCATTCTTGGTTCTTATTTACGGTTTCCCATAAAGAGACACTAACTCTATGTTTGGTCCAAAAATTTTGGTGAGAAAAAGAGAAAAAAATATTAAGTTTTTTGATTGTTTGGTTGGTAAGGAAAAAATTAAAGAAGAGAAAACTTAAAGGAAAATATAGTATATTGAGAAAATGAATTTTCCTCACAAAATGGCAAGGAAAATGAGGGAAAAGCTTGTTTGTCCTCCCCCTCCTTCTTCAACACGTTGATCACCTCTCTTCTCCCCGTTCATTTCTTCATTATTTTCTTTAACAATCAAGCAAATGATAAATTTTATATTTTTTTGACTTTATTTTTCCTTTTCCTAACATTTTTCTTTCCTCATCAAAATCCTTAAACCAAACATAGCGTAAGCATAAAAAACCATTCCCACTTTTTGGCAGCAAAGTACCATTGATCATACCCTGATGGATTGTGTTCCATGGAACCATGTTTGTCCACGAAAAATTTGGAAAACATATAAATTTTAGAAAAGTTCGACACAAAACATATGATGAATGTTGACAGTATGAACTATAAAATTTAGGGAGTACATGAGATTGGAGATGTACAAAGCTACAGATTACAAGAGGGAGGGGGTGGGATAAGGAAAAAAGGATGTCAGTTTTTGCACAATATATCAAACTCTGTATTAGGCAGGACCTAGGTGCAACCTCCCACCCTCCAATGATAGAAGGGAAAAAGAGTGGTGTGATAAAGCATTGTTCTTGAAGGAATGTTTGAAGATAAATTACATGATACATGCTGCCCATCAGCAGTTTACCACATGTAAACACTCGAACTATCTTTTGTATATGAAATTATCAAATACATCTTATGCTTATAGAAGAAATGTTTCTTTTCCCTGATAATTATATGATGATGACATGATTGGACCTCCTATTACAATATCTAATGCTATTCTGCTTATATGAATCAACAATAAAGTTCTACTCAAGCAAAAAGGATCAAAAGAAGTTCTAGAAGAGTTTCTTACAGTCAACATAGGCCAAAATGTTGCTTTTAATTCATCAAAAATATTGACTGGGGATTCCAGGCGCAAGAAACCCAGAACCACATAGTAGATGCTGTTCCACACTGCAGCCCACACAGATTGGTCAAATGCAACTTTGGCAGGGACCACCCACCAATCCTTGGAAGGAAATAGAGCCTGTGAAATTACACAATTTCAACAGTCCAGGAAAAACAACAAAGAAAAGAGAAAATCAAATGTAAGTTGGATTTCAACAAACTTGAGCCACAAACATCACCTCACAAAATTGGTAATAATAATGAGAAAGTGATCCATGGAGTGTGAATCCAACGAGACCAGACCTAAACATGCGTGTTCGATCAAACTCAAAGAGTGGCTTCCCTTCATAACACTGAAAATTTAATAAGCACATGAAAATAATCATTAAACATGACAATTCAGAATGCCGCATAATCCTAAACAAAAATGACATCCAGCTTGAAGCACAAAAATGCTTACTTGAGCAATCCAATCTCCCAAAGCATAGACAATCCCACTTATCGCCATTTTTGCTAGTACAGGATGTGTTTTAAGAGCTTCTTCATAAGCATTCCAGTTGTGCTCAGGTGCATACCTCAACACCTCGTATAGGGTCCATCCCTGGAAATTGAGATCACGAAGCAAAGAAATTTCAAACAGATATTTCCAGTGTGTATATTAATTTCACAAAAACTCACCTTGGTTCCATTTCTTCACTTCTTAATTGTAATAGGAAAGCATCAGAGACACATTAAAATATTAAAAAAGAAAAAAGAAAAAATCAAAACAGCCCAGAAATAATTTGGTAATAGAATTGCAAAGTGGGACACAAAAAGCCCATGAAACTTTAATCCGACCAGAAATTGCACTCATTTGTACTCAAGGAACATAAAAATATGTTATCCATAAAAACAGGACAAGAAATAAAGTACATAAGGGTAAAATGAAGAAAAGTGAGCTAACTCACATGCCAATAGTCATGATCAATTGTTAGCAACTTGGTGATGGCAAGAGAACCAGCACCAAGGACAATAGCGGCATTAAGAAATCTATCAGAAGAAGTAGTCCTAAATATACTATTCTTGATTCCCTCCATTTTTCTTGAAACCGAAGCATTTTTTTCATCTTGATCACCGGTTTTTTCTGTGGGGGCAACTTCTCTGTCTTCTGTAACAGCGTTGGTGGGCCAAAAGGGCCTGCTTTTCGTGGCAAGATTTGGGTTTAAGAATGGCTTTGAAGGGGTGGAGAAGTGATAAGATGGAGAAATTGAGAGGCTGAAATGCTTCTTGGGTTCTATCAGCTGTGAAGCATGGGAGAAGAAACTGTTGAGGGTAGTCATCTTTAATTTGGTTTTGTAAAAGTGAGGGAGATTATTTATATAGGTCTTTTTGTGGTGGTTTTTAGGTTGGCAACTATGATTACGATCCCTTGGGCTTTGAAAGTTGTCCAGTTTCCATGAGGTTCTAGGAATAAAAGCATATTATTCAAGTGCGCGTTGTTACTCTAGGACTGAGCTTGAAATTTGAAGAATTCATTTAATTGAGCTAATTCAATTGTTTTTGTGAATATGTTATAAAATGGAAAAGTGTCATAAAAAATGTTATAAAATGGAAAAAATGCAAATTTAATATCGTAATTTGATTTTACTAGCAAAATAGGACTTTAAATATTTAAGTCTTATATTAGATACATTATTTATTGAATTTTGATAATTTTGAAACAAACTGAGCTTGAATTATAATTCCTTCAACACAGTCCTATGTAGCATTCTACAGAGCACAAATTGACTCTTCCCCATTTGCCTGCGTGGCCGTTGAAGTGGCTTTTTGCACTTGCCACTTCAAATATATACAAATATAATATATATACATATGTATATATAAACACCCACCTCCACTCCCACACCCATTCCCTCCTGCCCCCTAGTACAATGATAGTCGGTGGGCGCGTGACTAGCGGGGTGCTGGCAAAGCAGCCAGCATGGCCAGCGGCTGCCTTTAGACTTGACAATTGGGTATCTATGCGTAACCCAATGACAGGTAATAATAGGTTGGGTAAATGGGTAAATTTATTTATTTTTTATTGGGTACGAGATAATTGACCATTATCCATGATGATGGGTAATGGGTAACTCACGGGTACCCGTAATAATTTTTTATTTTTTTAATATTTAAAAGATAAATTAATATCCACCTTGCAACTTACACGATGCTATTAAAATATTAACTAAATAAAATTAAAAGAAGACAATAAATTTATTAAATTGAATAAGTACTTAAAGCATATTAATAACATTGTAGATTAATACTTACAACTTAAGTATTCAAAATCCATCAAATTTAAAGTACAAATTTAATCTCATTACATGCCAAAAGTTTTTTGAATGAAAAGTTTAAATATCACTTAGTGTAAAAAAAAAAAAAAGGTTTAAATATCACTCAAACATTGTTGTCTTTGTCGAAGAAGATGTTACATCCACGAAAATATGCATAATAAATTATTTATTACTTGATTACATAGGTGGCTGCTATTTGAGAAGGGTTTTTTGTTATAAACAATTTTGTATTTAGGGTATTGCTCTATGGTATTAGTTTGTTGTAATTTTTTTATTTGTAAAATTCAAAAATTAAAAATTAGATTAAAATTTTTTTAAACATAAATATATATATATATACCATAATCTTAAAATAAAATACCATATCTTTAGAAATTTATATTATGTCATTGAAATTTTATACTGAATTTGCCCTAATTCTGTACTCATTTTGTATGTTTTTATACTTGGTTCTTCTTTGGCCGAGTTTACCTCAATTCGACGGGTGGAACAACACGTAAGACCCTATAACATAATAAAACCATTTTTCTTCAAATAATGATCGCGATAGCGTGTGTCCAATTGGTTGGGAACACAAATATCCACATCTAGCCAGTTACATTCTCATTCATAATAGTGTAAACTATTTATACATGAGCTAAATGAATCCTTTCGACACCACCATCGAAACAAATGAACCTCTCATGAATATATCATTCTAGGACTAATACATCATGGTTTGATGATCACTCAATGGCCAGATTAAGATGAATTTAACTTAATCCCTAATATACTAAGAATAATACTGAAAATTTAGAAAAAAAAAAATACTGACTTTTGGAATTTCTATACTTCAACTCTGCATTTTTTTTACTGAATTCCCACTAGTTCTGTACTTATTTTGTGTGTTTTTGTACTTGATTCTCTTTTGATCGAGTTCACCTCAATTCGGTGGGTGGAACAATACATAAGACTCTCTAATACAATAAAATCATATTTTCTTCAAATAACGATTGTGATAGCACATGTTCAAATGATTGGGGATATGAATACACACATCCAGTCAGTTGTTTTCTCATTCGTACTAGTGTAAACTATTCATGCATGAGCTAAATGAATCCTTTTGAAACCACCATCGAAGACCAGTGAACCTCTTGTGAATATATCAGTCCTAGGACTAATACATCGTGGTTTGATGATCATGCAATGACTTGGCTAAGATGAATTCAACTTAATCCCTAATATACTAAGAATGATACTAGAAATTTGAAAAAAATACTAATTTTTGGAATTCACCGCAAAAAAATTCGACATTTTCGATGGATTTAGGATGGAATGACAAATTGTAGATGGATCTCCGATGGAATTTTATTGTTGGAAAAACAGTCATTGCAAATTATTTTCCATCTAATTTCGGCCGACGCTTCCATTGACTTTGTGATGGAGTTTTGACAGTTCTGAACTGTCAAATTTTCATCGTATTTTTGATGATTTTTTTTCGATGAACAATTTTCTGACGCCTTTCCATCAAATTTTTTATGATTTTTTGTATATATTTTTATTTTTTTACGATTTTTCAATGGAAATTAGACATATTTTCGATGGATAATTATCATAATTATTATTTATTTATAATAATTTCCATCGGAAGTCCTTGAATTTTTGTAAAAAATTTATTATTTTTGAAAATATTTTTAAAAAATTTAATTACATATGTAACGTGTTCATACATCTTGAATATAATGAACATACAATTATAATACAAGAAAATTTGGAATAAATGGAACAATAATTTAAAATAAAATGTAATTTTATAAATAAAATTTTTAAAAGTTATAATTTGTAAATTCGGAATGGTTGGGCTCGGGTAACTGATTGAGTTCTAGCTCCCCTCTTTGAGGGAGTGGTCGGAGCCTCGGCATGGCGTCTTCCGATCAACACGTAGCAGCCTAAACTAAATGTGTTAAACCAAAATGCTAAAGAGAGCGAAGGGTACAAAAGTAAACAAAAAAATATCCTATCTAGTGACCACCAGCATCAGCATCAACATCCAAGTCTAAACAGTCATCTTGCTCGATGCCATGCTGATGTTGGTTGTGCTCGCGCTGTTGCGACTGAAGTTGCTGGTGGTAGGTTGGGGGCAAGGGTGGGGGCAGGCCACCGGAGCTTTACGGAGCATCCAACTTCATGACTTGCTGAGTGATCAAATTCCGCATCGCTCCCAACTACTTCGAGAACATGCTCTATATATTATTGATACTGGTTTGCAAACGAGCCTCTGAGGGTGCCTCCAATTGGGTTGCAACTGATACATTGGGCACCTCTAGAGGCACGCTGCTGTAGGAGGGCTACTACTAGTAGCTCAACCCACAAACCTACCTAATGGTAATTATTGCTGTGGACATGCTAAAAGATCATTTTACCCCTTACTATAATTAAAAATATCCCCACAGGACAGGATCCGCGTCTTTTTATGCGGATCGGGTCATGACCCAGATCGGGCTGCTACCCGAATGCTAGACCGTTGATCAGCCAACGATCCCATACGTGGTACAGTGCCAGCACGATCCGTACAGAAAGGACCAAGCGCTGCCTATAAAGAGCACATCCAGCACAGTTCCAGGTCAAGTCATATCATATAATCACCACTTACTATCTGCATCTTATCTCCTCTTGATCTTGAACTCAATTAATCACCTCACTAACTTAGGCATCGAAGGGCCTTAGCTGAGGGCGATCTCAACTGGCCTAACGTGTTCTCTTGTAGTCAGGTTAGAAGCCCAAAATTCACTTGTGTGGTTTCGGGTCGAGGTCTTGACTGCGATCAAGGATACACGGGATATTCCAAATCAAGGTCAAAGCCGTGGAACTTAAGTTGTATCAATTGGTGCCGTCTGTGGGAACTCTAATTTCATTCATCGGTAGCAATAGTCAGCCGTAAGTAATGGATAGAACACCTGAAAGAACCCTAGATACTCCAATCTCCATATCGCCAATGACCCTATCCTCACCAATATCGCCTATCTCCCCATCGTCATCCATGGCAATGTTGCAGAATGCTCAAACAGGAGGGGAACCAAGAACTTCACCACTAGATCCCAGTAGAACTTAGATCATACAAATCAACAGAAACGACCTAGAACAAATGGTCTTTGAGATGAACCAGTAGTTATGGGAGGAACGCAAGCGTCGAGCCCAGGAAGAGGTAGTGGCGCCTCTCCAGACTGGCCTCGCACTAGTGAACCGGCCGCTGTTCCAAGAAATGAGGCTGGGT
Source organism: Jacaranda mimosifolia (assembly GCA_018894105.1). Lineage (NCBI taxonomy): Eukaryota > Viridiplantae > Streptophyta > Magnoliopsida > Lamiales > Bignoniaceae > Jacaranda > Jacaranda mimosifolia. The sequence goes on from CM032129.1 coordinate 13,985,427, forward strand.
CCATCGCTGGCAGAAGGGGTGCAAGGAATGAGAATATCCAGGGGATAGAAGACAACAAACTCTGAGGAGATAGGGAGCAAGATGGCGAAAAGGGTAAATCACCCACCTAATGTTTACTGAAGGGAGCAAGGGTCAAAATTGGAACCATTGACATTGAATAGGGATGACGCGGCACTTAAGAGACCCCAACCTTTGCTTTCCAGGGAGGAGGTTAATGAGATAAGTGACCAGGTTGAACAGTTGAACATGAAGATTGATGAGCTTAAAAAGAAAGGGACTTCGGCATTGCATAAGAGGAACTCACCGTTCTCCGCAGAAATACTGGCCGAGTCTGTTGCCTCACACTTTAAACTGCCCGACTTGCCTAAGAATGATGGGAACAAGGACCCTCAGGAACACGTAACCGCTTTTGAAAATATCATGAACCTATATGGATAGTTTGACGCCATGAACTCCAGGATCTTTGTGACCACGCTCAGCGAGAGGGCTCAAGAGTACTTTATGGTGCAGGTTCCAGGAATAATAGTATCTTATGATCAGCTCATAAGGAGGTTCCTATACCAATTTGCTAGTAAGAAGAAGTCTAAGAGGTCGACCACATATTTGTTCACTATACGGCAAAGGGAGGATGAGAGCTTGAGAAGCTTTATGAACAAGTTCAACAACGAGATGCTGGAAGTGCAAGACTTGCGTATTGACATGATCACAAGCATCCTCATACATGGCCTTAAGAAGGGACCGTTGGCATCGACTCTTGCAAGGGAACCTCCGGAGGATATGGAGCTGATGATAGAGATAGCGCAGCGTTACATTCAAGAGGAGGAGATCAACGTCATGAAGGATCATGAGTGATCCAAGAATGCTCCCCGAAGGTCTGAAAAAGACTAGGGATCTCCCAAGGCTCGATCTGAAAAAGATCGCCAACGTTCCCCACCGCAGAAGTACAATTACTATGCCCCGCTCAACACCATGAGGTCCCACATACTTATGGCTATCAAGGGATCGAAGATACTACAGTGGCCTCGAAAGATGCGAGATACCCCAGAAAGACGAAACTCAAACAAATATTGTCGCTTTCATAAGGATCGGGGTCATGATACTAAGGATTGCATTTAGCTCAAAGATGAGGTAGAGAGGCTCATCAGGCAAGGATACCTGAAGGAGTTCATTGCTAGGGAGTTCAAAACCAAAGGGCACAAGTTCGAGGGGGAGCCCGAGAAAAAGAGGGATCGATCTCGATCTCGAAGCAGATCCCGTAGTAAGGAGATAAAGGGCAATGAGGTAGACAATGATCCCATGGGGGATAACTTACCAAGGGAGGAGTCATATACATGATAGCTGGGGGTCCCACATCAGAGGATTCCCATAGCGCGAGGAAAAGGCACGTCACATCCATCAGGAACCAGGTAAATCAGAAAAGAACCAGTGACGTGATGAATATTGCTAATGAGCTCGTTATTACCTTTGATGGCAAGGATTCTCTGGGGGTCATTGAACCCCAAAATGACCCCATGGTCATCACCATGGACATAGCAAATTTCTCTGTACACAACGTCCTGGTGGATAGTAGAAGTTCAATGGACATAATATTTTTGGAGGTCTTGAAGAAAATGGAGCTCACGCTCATAAGAGTCTTGCCAGTTTACACACCCTTAGTGGGATTTGGAGGAATCGAGATCTCGCTAATAGGAACGATCGACCTCCCAGTGTCCATGGGAAAGGAACCGTGCTTCGAGACCCTGATGCTTAAATTTTTGGTGGTAGATGCCCTATTCGCATATAACGTGGTCCTGGACAGGCCTAGCCTAGACCAGTTTCAAGCAGTGATATCAACTTTTCACCTCAAAATGAAGTTCCCAACTAGCAGAGGAATTGGAGAAGTGAGTTGCGACCAAAAAGAAGCAAGGGAATGCTATCACGTGTCTCTGAAAAAGAGGCTCAAGGGTGAAGGCTCGAGCTCGGGATCGGGTCGGGGTCGAAAGGTGAAGACGTAGGATTGAGGTCAAAGGGTAAAAAGGCCATTGTGGCTTCTGCTAAAGACCTAGCAAACTTGAACCCTAAGACAAGAATAAGAAAAGGCGAGTCGAAGAATGCAGGATTGAATCGGCCGGTGGGATCAAGGAAATCGAGTTAGTGCAGGGAGACCCGAGCAAGATGACGAGAATTGGCACCTAGATGACCCCAGAATTGGAACTATTGACAATCGATTTCCTGCGGCAGAACGTAGACGTCTTCGCTTGGAAGCCTTCGAATTTTGAGGGGATAGACCCTGGGGGTGATAGTGCACAGGTTAAATGTGGACCCCCAAGTTAAATCCGTCCAACAGAAAAAGAGGAATCATGGGGCTGTGAAGAACCGGATCATAGAGGATGAAGTAAATAAACTGTTGGAAGTGGGTTATGTCGTTGAGATCCAGTTCACAAAGTGGCTGTCAAATGTGGTAGTTGTGCCTAAAATAAGTGATAAGTGGAGAGTGTGCACGGATTACTCAGACCTGAACAAGGCTTGCCCTAAGGACCCCTACCCCTTGTCGCAGATCGACGTGCTAGTGGACTCCACCGCGGGATGTGCCCTCCTTAGCATGATGGATTCTTTCCAAGGATACCACCAAATTTTTATGGCAGAAGAGGATCGAGATAAGACGACATTTGTGACTGAAAGAGGGATCTTTTGCTATAACCTCATGCCCTTCAGATTAAAGAACACGGGAGCCACCTACTAGCGGTTAGTTAACAAGATGTTTAAGGATCAGATCGGGGTCACGATGGAAATATATGTGGACAATATGTTGGTTAAGTGCTAGAATGAGCCCGATCACTTGGTGCATTTGGAGGAAGCTTTCGCCATAATAAGAAAATACAAGATGAAACTCAACTCGTCTAAATGCACTTTCGGAGTCAAATGAGGGAGGTTCTTGGGATATCTGGTTAGCGAGCGCGGGATAGAGGCGAACCCGAAAAAGATTAAGTCTATAACCGACATGAGCTCACCCAAGTTAGTAAAGGATGTGCAGAAGTTGACTGGCAGGATCGCATTTTTAAAACGGTTCATCTCAAGGTCAGCCGATAAGAGTTTGCCGTTCTTTAAGATCTTAAGGAACATGAAGAACTTTCAATGGGTTGAGGTGTGTGAAAAGGCATTTCAAGATCTCAAGGGGCACCTGGCCTCACCACTTATGTTGGCAAAACCTGTCATAGGGGAGCCCCTCTACTTGGATTTGGCAACATAAGATGTGTGGTCAGCTTAGTGTTGGTTAGAGAGGAAAATACGGTACACAAACCCGTGTATTATGTGAGCAAGATATTGCAAGGGACGGAGGGCAGATACTTGGAGGTCGAGAAGCTGGCCCTTACCCTTATGATGGCAGCGAGGAAGTTGAGACCCTATTTTCAATCTCATAAAATAATTATCTTGACTAACCACCCATTGAGATAGGTCTTAGCTAAACTTGACATTTTAGGTAGACTGACCAAGTGGGCTATGGAACTGGGGGAGTTTGACATAGAATATTAGAGTAGAAGAGCGGTGAAAGCCCAAGTCCTAGCTGACTTCGTAGTTGAGATGGTGGGACAGGACCCCGAACCGAGTGAAGAAACATGGATGATGCATGTCGATGGGTTCGCCACGTCACATGTGGGGGAGCGGGAATTTTCTTTAAAGGACCCGAGTGGGTGGAGCTTGAGTTCGTTGTTAAACTGGCTTTTGGGCTCACGAATAACGAGGCCGAGTATGAAGCCATGGTTATAGGACTGAAAGCTGCCAAGTGCATGAATATTAAGAAGTTGAATGTTTATACTGACTCACAACTTGTGGCTCTCCAGATCGAAGGAACTTTTGAGACCCGGGAGAGGTCGATGACTGAGTACCTGAGAAAGGAAAAGGAACTCATGTCGGAGTTTGAATTTTGCCAATTACAACAGATCCCGAGGGAGGAGAATGAAAGAGCGGATGCCTTTGCTAAGTTGGCAATTCAACTATAGGAACTCGAAGATCGAATATAACCCTTTTGGTAGTTGAATATTCTAAGTTAGAGTAAGGCATCTATAAAAAAGATATGGTGATGCAAATAGACAAAAGGGCAACTTGGAAAGATGGCCTAGTTCGGTACTTGACAAATGTGACCCGACCTGAGGATCCGAAGGAAGCTAAAAGACTAACCTTTAGGGTAAATCGATTTGTCATGGTCAGCGGGGATTTATATAAGAGATCGGTGAAAGGACCTTTGCTAAAGTGCTTGGGACCCGAGAGGGCTCAATATGTGATACGAGAAATCCATGAGGGTAGTTGTGGAAACCACTCGAGTGGAAGGTCTTTGGCAATGAAGACCCTCAGGCAGTAGTACTTTTGGCCCACAATGAACCGAGATGCGGCCACTTTGGTGAAAAAATGTGAGAAATGCCAAATTCATGCCAACTTAACCTATCGACCCGCTGTCCCGATAGAGCCGATTCCTATGTCATGTCCTTTTGATAAATGGGGAATAGATATTCTGGGCCCGTTCCCAACGGCTTGGGGTCAAAAGAGGTTTGTGATAGTAGCTGTTGAATATTTTAGTAAGTGGGTGGAGGCAGAGGCATTACTGAAGGTCACAGAAAATGAGGTCATAGGCTTCATTTGGAATAATATAATATGCAGGTTCGGGATCCCTAAAGTATTGATATCAGATAATGGAACTCAATTCAATGGGAAGAAAATCACTAGTTGGTGTGAGGAGCTCAAGATCAAGCAGCGGTTCACTTCAGTAGGGAACCCAAAAGCGAATGGCCAGACAGAAGTGACTAATATTGACCTTTTGAAAAGCCTCAAAACCTGATTGGATAAGGCTAAAGGAGGTTGGGCTGATGAACTCCAGGGGGTCCTATGGGCACATCGCACTACCCTAAAAATGGCTACTAGTGAGAGCCCATGCTGCTTGGTGTACGAAGCCGAAGCTGTGATCCTTATCGAGATTGGTGAACTGACCCGGAAAATCTTGGAATATGAGCCTAGAGATAACGTTGATGCAAGAGAATTTGAGTTAGAGGTAATAGAAGAAAAGCGGGACAAAACTTATATCAAGATCCAAGAATATAAAAACCTCATGGCACGTCAGTACAACAAGAAAGTTTAATGGAAGAGCTTTGGGGTAGGAGATTGGGTCTTAAAAAAGGTGGAAGTATCCAAGCATGTAGGAAAGCTGGACCCGAATTGGGAAGGACGATATAAAGTGGTGAAGATAACCAGGCAAGGGTCATACATGTTGGAAGATACCAGGGGAAAAAGAGCTACCGAGATCGTGGAACGTGTAGAACTTGAAAAAATTTTATATTTGAAAGTGTAATGAGCTTTGTAAAGCCAATGTGTGGCTAATCCTCTTTGTAATGCGTTTTACTTAATATGCTTCATTTAATTCCAAGAACTTATTTCTCATGCAATCTAGTATGTGTTCCCCATAAGCAACGAGAAGATCCCGAGTCAATGAGATTGAGTTCCCACAGGGAATCTGTACAAGATACCCGTAGCGAGGAAATCCCCAAGTTATCAGGGTCGAGTTCTCGCATGGGATCTGCACAAGATCCTAGCAGCGAGAAACTCCCCACAGCAAGAAGATCCCAAGTCAATGGGATTGAGTTCCCACAGGGTATTTGCACAAGATCCCCATAGCAAGGAAATCCCAAGTCAAGGGGATTGAGTTCCCGCAGGGTATTTGCACAAGATCCCTGTAGCAAGAAAATCCCAAGTCAATAGGATCGAGTTCCCGCAAGGTATCTGCACAAAATCCCCATAGCGAGGAAATCCCAAGTCAATGGGATCGAGTTCCCACAGGGTATCTGCACAAGATCCCCATAGCGAGGAAATCCTAAGTTATCGGGGTTGAGTTCCCGCATAGGATCTGCACAAGATCCCAGCGGCGAGAAACTCCCCACAGTGAGAAAAGTCAATGGGATCGAGTTCCCTCATGGGATCTACACAAGATCCTCGCAATGTATGAGTGGGTAGCTGAGGCAATGCATGATTCTACTATTCAAAGCGACGTCTTTATGTCTATAGCAATAATTAACAAGAACCATGTATTTCATTAAATCCAAGTGCTTACAATATCTTTTGGGCATTGGGTTCGCAATACAATATAGGGATTGGGGTATAGGGGAACCCGATCTGGGAAAATAAAAATACAAAATTCTGCCGAACGCAAAAGTACTATTCCTATTGCGTTTGTAGCCTAGTTTCTGCGACCACTTTGGGAGGAGCAGGATTTTCATGGGGAATCTCTCATTCCTCGGTAGTCGGGGGAAGGACCTCATCCTCATTGGCTAAGAAAGCGAACTCGTCTTCAGCTTCATCCTCCTCAGGGAGCCCGCTTGATTAGTAGTCTTTTAGATCTACGTCCTTGGTGGGGTCGAGTTACTTTAAATCAAAACTTTCAACGATTCCGCCCAGTTTTTGCAGTTGAGCTTAGCACTTCAAGAAGCTCATGTAAGCATACTCCGTAGCTTTTTCCTCGACCATGGACTCAAATGTACCAGACTTCTTGAAAGCTTGCGCTCCCTCTATCTTAGTGTTCTCGATCAGCTCTTTATACTCGACGGAACTCTCGAACTCCGCACGTCCCTTGGAGTAGCCCAACTTATAGGACGCCTTCTTTTTTAAGGCTAAGGACTTTTTCATTTTTTGAAAGCTTTTGTTACAGGTCCTTGATCTTTTGGTCCCGGTCCTCTAACTCTTCTTTATATGATGCGAGCTCGCTGTCGATGGACTATTGAGATGACTTCAGATTAGCCTCGAGCTCTTCTTTGGCTTCCTTGAGTTCCATGACCTCCATGTCTCGGGTCATGAAGCGGATTCTCCAGTAGGCGCACTGAAGGGACAATTGATGCATGTATGTGATCCCATGCAAAAGAGACAAATAGCATTAACTCGCGAACCCTAGCAGTTGGAAAAATTCTGAAAACAGTCTCATGATATTCTAAACTTGCCTGCATGAGGGCATGAGTGTTGTGCTCCTCAAGTCGAGCGAAGTTCATAGGTACGAGTAGGGCCTGGTCTTGGGATATCAGGCACCCTTTATAAAGCTCAAATGAAGTCTCTCCCAATCTCAACCGTAGCACGGAGCTTTGATCCGTAATTTTCTAATTCGGGATCAAAACTGGATGTGAAGAATCACTGGAAAAGCTCAAGTTGATGCTCTTGTAATTCTTACGTGCGTTGTTCAGCAGGACCTCGCATCGAGCAATGATGTCGATGTCGCGGGAAGCAAATGCAGAATTGGGCTCAATTCGTGCCTTCTTATCCAAGGAGCCCCCATCACTCAACCCCTTCCCCTTGGATTTCTCCGAGAGGCTCTTACCAGAATGACTAGGGGAGGTTAGCTTTGGGCTCTTGCTTTTGGAGCTATGCTTTCGCTTCTTGCCCTTGCTCTCGGATACGCTTTTAGCAGCAACCTCGACTTTAAGATTAGGCTCGGCCTCGAAATTGGGAACTTGGTTGAGGAGGACCGACTATTCAACCAGAGGCACTACGCTGGGGGACTGGATCAGCGTCGGTGTGGGGGTCGGAGCAAGTGGAGCAGGCACGAGCCCAGATGACTGTGCCTTGGCTAGTAAAGCCTCCTTCTGGACCTTCATCTTGTTAATTATCCTTAGATTCTTGCTCGACATGATTGAAAGAAAAAAAAAACACATAAAGACTTTGACCTGCTACAGATAAGCAAAAGACGGAGAAAGAATGAGTTAACAGAATGATAGAGAAGACCATCTTCCAAAGTCCTATGGACCCGAATATTAGCTGGCGTAAGGCCAACGACCTTGAGGACCTCTTCTTTCAAGAGCTCGTTAGCCTTATACATGTGGGTAGTCAAAGTGTCTATGAAATCTTCTCCCCACGTGATCCGACACGGAGAGCTTATGCTTGCTATGCCTCCAGTCGGATCTGAACCGCCAAAGACGATTAGCGGGGGCTCGGATAAAAATGAACTTTTCCTTGCAAGGGCCTGAGGAGATAGGAATCTTATCCACAAATTTACATGAGGGTCGCGCGGTAAGATAGTAGAACCCATGCTCCCCGAATCAGGTCGAGTTCGTGATTGAGTAAAGTGACCAGAAGTGGGCAAAGGAGGGCTCGACCCCGAGGTGGATCATTACAATAAAAAAATAGAGGATATGTCTTATTGCGTTGGGGATGAGCTGGGCTGGGCACACATCTAACCCTAAAAAGATGTTCTCATGGGATTGGGAATGGGAAATCTCAGCCCCCCCTCCAGCATCCCTATTGAGAATGTGGTGCTGCCAGAAGGGGGGAGATGCATCCGATCCGACTTATTGGGGAATCTTATTTCATAATTTGATGGAATAAAGAATCTCGACCTGACCTCGGTGACCACTAAGGACCCTAGGTTTGGAATTATTACTAGCCAGGGAAACATTGCGAGAACATACTCCTCCGTCTTAGGATCCTGGACTAACTCGTTTATTGGGGTTGGAGGCAGACCTACCGGGTTCGGGATCGAAGGAATGGGATCCTGTGAAGCGAGAGGAAGCAGAGTGGAAGCTGAACCCAAAAAAAGGGGACAATTTGAAGGGAGGCCACGCCCTCAAAACCTGAGGAGGAGGAAGTACTTTCATCTGACCCCAGCTGATAAGGGCTTTGAGTCCCTTCAGATGAGGAACTCGAACTTGAGGCCATTATTACAAAGGAGAAGACGAACATAAAGAGACGGGGTCTTGGGTTGATGATGATAGATGGATCTCGGGGTCTGAGAAGGTTAGCGGAGACAATGCAGAGAAAGAACCAAATGAAGTTGTGTAGTAACCATCAGGAATTTATATGATAGGAGGGTGACGGTTCACTCATCGAGGTGGCATCAACGGCTTAGATCAGAGGGGTTTGATTGGACGACTGCGGTGAATTAGCATCTACTTCCATAATTGCATAGGCTCATATCCCCAAGCAGGAGTAGGAACTAATGCACTATGGAAGTGGGGGAGTTAATGATGGTAATTATTGCTATGGACACGCTAAAAGATCGTTTTACCCCTTACTATAATTAAAAATACCCCCACAGGATAGGATTCGAGTCTTTTTATGTGGGTTGGGTCACGACCCGAATGAACTCGACCCGGACCGGGCCGCGACCTGAATGCTGGACCGTTGATCAGCCAATGATTCCACGTGTGGTACAGTGCCAGCACGATCCGTATAGAAAGGACCAAGCGCTGCCTATAAAAAGCACATCCAGCACAATTCCAGGTCAAGTCATATTACCTAATCACCGCTTAGTATCTATATCTTATCTCCTATTGATCTCGAACTCGATTAATCATCTCACTAACTTAGGCATCGAAGGCCCTTAGCTGAGGGCGATTTCAGCTAGCCTAACATGTTCTCTTATGGTCAAGTTAGAAGTCCAAAATACACTTGTGTGGTTTCGGGTCGAGGTCTTGAGTGTGATCAAGGATACACGGGATATTCCAGATCGAGGTCATAGCCATGGAACTCGAGCCGCATCACTACCCCTTCTTGTTGGGGCCACCTATGGTCTAAGTCCTCAACTCAGCCTAAGATTGCTGGGTCTTTGCACTGTTCCCAACACCATTTGGGTGAGATTGGGACTGCAACACCTGCTAGAAGCTCTCCTACAAGGTATAAAAAATAAATATATGAATGTAATATAATGTAATTAAAATTGTCTTATGTCATATGTAATAAACTTACAGCATCTCTCTTCGCCATCACTCGTCCACCCAGCTCCTATTGACCTATGATCTGGTGGATAAGAACAAAAACCTCTTCCACCTTAGGGGGCCTCTACAATTCCCTAGCCTACAAAGAGAACAAGAAAACAAGAATTGGCATAAGTGTGATATATGTACATAATACTAAACTACATTAATGATTATAAGGAAAAAAATTTGGATAGAGTCTCCTCTAAAAATGTTTTTTACTAGCAACCGAAGAAATGGTAACACAACATCATCTGGGAAGGACAACAACCCTTCCCCATCAACCAAAAAATGAACGAATAACAAATAGGAAGGGCACCAACTTTTCCCCATCAATAATGTCATTCAAAGATTACAAACATAAGAGAAAGTAACATAATATTATAGACTAAGTTTACTAAAGTCTAAAAGTTAGGGGTGTAAACGGATCAAATACATTATTTCCATATTCGTATTCAATTAACTTTTTTAATATTTAATTGCGAATACAAATTCGATGGATGTTTATATATGATATCCGAATTTGTATTTATCGAATATCGATCGAATTCAAATATATTTGTCTTCCTTTATAATTATTCAAATGCATCCATATTTGGTTAAAATTACCTGTATTCAAATTACTTTATAGATATTCATATTCGATAATAATTATTTGGATATCAATTTACAAATATCCAAATATGTAAATCCGTTAACTTATAACAAACACATATTTTTTAACTAGTAGAAAAAACTATACAATTTCATTAAAAATGAAGCAATCAAACAAATAGCACAATTTCTAATTATCAATTGACTTTATAATTCATTATTAGCACTAGTTAATATTAATAATTATATGTAAGTATATTAATATAAAGTCAACCAATGATTATTTATGTTAATTAACTTCATTCTTCAAATTTTTCTCTATATAACAATAATTTTTTAAATTTATTATTTTTTCTTTCCAATTCTTTAATTATCATCTATATATATATATATTCACACATATATAGATTATGAGATTTTTATGAAAAATATAAATAATATATCATTTAATGAAAGTATATTCGAAACAAATATTAAATGGATCGGATACGCATTTATCATATCCATATCTGTTTACAATCAAATATCTACTAATGACATATGGATAGTATCCTCTTTAATGGATGTGGATATATTTTGTATAAACGAATGCGGATACAAATAGTAAATAAATTTTCGAATATCCATTTACAATCCTACTAAAAGTTAGGAAACTTACTGAATGCTCGGCATGTGTCCCAATGGATATACTCCATCCAATATGGAGGGATCCATCGTTCTTAGAAGCTCAGTTCTTCTTGGTCTGCGCAGACTTCTTCTGAAAATCTTGGAACTGCTAGTGCTGGCAGAGGACAGCCTAAGTGTCCTTGCCAATCCACTTCGGCCTCTTGTCCATCTTCCAAGCATGGCCATGCATGTCACTCAGTCGATGATCCCCTCTAGTGTTGAAGGCCTTCTGAAAATGGCTCTCGTGTTGAGGATCCCAAGTGACATATCTTTGTGAAATAAAAAGAAATCAATTAAGTTAATTACAATACAAAAACGTAAAAGTAAATATATTTATAGCATTCATATAACTTCCACTCCATGAACATCAAGTCTCAAAAGGCCTAGGGGATATTCGACTAGGTCCTATAAGGCTCCAGTACCTTGCTCTTAATCACCCTCATCAAGAACTTAGTATCATCGAGCGAGGGCATATACCTGTATAAAATAATTCTTAATGTTAATATATAATTATTCAAATAATAATAAAATAACATTTATATAACAATTTAAATTCACGTGTAGCGTCCCTCGAGACATAACTATACCTTACCAGAACTGTGGGATAGGGGCTCTGATCTTACTTCACCCAATGCCTGGCCGGCTCAAGAATAGACTGCTGGGGATGCTATTGCTGTTGATGTGGAATGATCAAGTGGAGCAGCAAGGGATAGTTGAGTGCTAGGTGGAGTGATAGATGGTGATGGAGTGCCTGTAGGTGAAGTGGATGGTGAAGGGGACGAGTAATATTGTTGTAGGTGTAGGTGTAGGTGTAGGTGTAGGTGTAGGGAACGGTATGTGGATGACCTCACAGCAGTAGAAGAGGACGAGGGAAGAGTACTGCGGTTTCTGGTAGGAGAAAGGCATGGGGTAGGCATAAACTGATGACCAGCCGGCGAGGTAGTGGGAGATTGGTCAATTGGCAAGTGTGTCTAATGGGTCAAAGAATTTGTCCCTTTACCTCGGTCGATGGCAGCATGATTAAAACTAGACTAATCTACCATCTATAAAACAAAAACAAACACTACATAACGACAATAATTAATATAATCATGACAACTTAAATTTACGTACATCAAATTCATAAGAATAGTTAACAACTAGACTCGATAACACACACCAGTTTTCATAGAAGTTTAGATAGAATATTTTATTCATTAATTTGATAAGTACTGTAATGCTCCTTTTCTAATAAAAAATTATTTAGTTCGGTACTTATTTGAAATTCTTTAAGATAGATGGGGTTGAGATGAGTTTGAATTGGAAGTTGGTTGATATAATAGGCTATTTCGTAGTTAGAAGCAATAATAATTCGATTATACTTGGATATAATATACTTAATTTTTAGTTATATTTTTAGTTAAAATTGAGGTTTAGATATATAAAATATATCTTTCATTCATCGGATAAAATATAAGTACTTCAGACTTTCTATCTACCCAACTCTATGGTTGTAATAAGTGGATAATTTTAATGGTCCATTGATGTTCTTATCCTTGATTGGTTGTCGTTTACAAAAATAAATTTGGATAGAAAATAATATTGAAGAAAATCTCTAATGAATGAATGAATTTTTGAATAGAAATTTTTATTAAAGAATATATTCGGCTATTGATCAATTATAGGAGTTGGAGACTCTTATAATTCTCCTTTTCTAAACAAATATTGTTTTGTTCGATAATTATGTAATGACTCCCTACCAAAAATGCTAATACTATGGAAAATTATTATACAATCAAAATTATTCACTTGAGGTCGGCCCTAAGTGGATTTTCAACTTATGATCTTAGAATAATTTTCTACATCATTGGCATTAATTGTTAGGGTTGTTAGAATAGCATTGTGAAGTTGAGATGATGAACTTTTTATTCTAACTTTTGATAATCTTTGAGATAGATGGGGTTGAGATAAGTTTGAATGGGGATTTGATTGGTATAATAAGCTATACTGTGATTAGACGTCTGAGATAGAATATACATCATTTTTAGTTAAAATTTTAATTATTTAAGTTTAAAATAATTTATAAGACAACCATTGAGATTAAGATGGAATTTAGTTTCAATTCGTAAGCTACCTTGGTTAATATTTCAGGGCTCCATTTGGTTGCTATGATTGGGTTGGATATAATGTTTCTCCAACCCAATTTTTTGTTTGGTTAAAAAATGTTGGGCCTTTCATAATTTTGTGACCTGATTTCTAATCCAACAAGGTAAGAGATTGTAAATCCTGCCTAGGACATGGGGTGTGGTATCATGGCCAATATTTCCAACTACAAAAATATAAAAAAGACATATTTGTCCCTCCATTATAAATTGAGTTAATTAGTGCACAAGTTTTATTTTATTTTTCAATTATTAATTATATGATTTTCGTTGATTTTTTGCATGCGTTATATATATTTTCATATAATTTCGGTTAATTATTTAAAAAAATATAGAGTTACCTATTAAACGTATGTCATCTATTTCACATGTTGGTATATTTAAAATTTTAAAACATTCAACTCAAAAAAGTGTTATTAATATGAACTTGGTATAGTAAAATGATTAATATAGTGAAATGATTAAGCACCAAATGATAAAATATCTATATATAAAGCACCTACCCTATTTGGGTATGTTTTTCAGTGGATTTTCCTCATTATTATTTTTGAACTTCTTCTCTTCTCTAATATTTTTCACTTCAAATATTTTCTTTTTCCTTCTATCTTAATTTTTTTCTTTTACTAATCTAAAAATTTAAATAAATATATTGAGAATATTGAAAATTTTAGTAAAATGTAAAAAAATAAATAAATATTTTATTTATTTCCTACTGTAAAATTTTAGCAAATACATTAAGTGTGCCAAAATTGCTACTATAAATGGGCATTTTAGTCATCACAATAGAGCATAGGGTTAGTTTAGTAAATTTAAGTATATCCTACATTATCAATGCTTACCAACCAAGCAACAAAAATGAATTTTATTGGGATATCCATACTCTCAGACCTAATAATCAAATAAAATATTAGATAATATTCACATATTATACGGCTTACATATTTGTCTCAATCTTATCGCATCCAATCTCATCATTGCAATGAAACACAACCCAAGTAGTCTAAGTTATCCAGTATGAGACTTTTTTTATTATTCAGCCTGAATAACATTTCTTTATGATCTCAACACTAATTATCGTTTCGTAAGTTACCTTGGTTATTTTGAATAGTGTAAATAATCCTCTAAGTTATCCTAGACTCAATTCTAAACTAAAAGGCCTTGTTTGCTTAGAATGATTGTGCATGATAGATACATAATCCGAGCAATCTGGGCTCTTGGTTAGTATACTTGGAGTCTATAATTGATAAGTGGCTCGGTATTTATTATGATTAATTTTGAGTAATCATATAAGTTATACTAACATGCATCTCTAAACATAATAAAATATAAAACTAATTAAATAATTCCAAGAAACCAACATGCATTTTCTAAACATATTTATATACAAAACTAATTAAATAATTCCAAGAAACCAACATGCATTTTCTAAACATATTTATATACAAAACTAATTAAATAATTCCAAGAAACCAACATTCATTTCTAAACATTTCTAAACGACTAATTTCTAAACCAACATGCATTTCTATACAACTAATTATGGGAAACCAAAATATATTTATAAACAAACTAAAATACAATTATAATTAAATAAATAAAGATATAGAAAAAATAAGGAAACTAACTGATAGCTTGTAGGACGGCGACAGCGACGGTGACGACAAGTGTGCGTGGGCAATGGCGGGAGCATCGATAGTGGCGGAGGAAGGCGAGGAGGAAGGTAGGAACAAGCAGGGAAGAAGAAAGAAAAGGGGAAAGGAGGAAAAAGAAATGGGGAAGAAGAAAGGTGGGCGGTTGATTAATTGAGTTTTCCGACGGAAAGGTTGGCGGTTGATTTAATGGAGTTTTCCGACGAAAATTTCGTCAGAAAACAAGTTTTCTAAAATAAGATAAATTCTTTTCGAATCCGTTGGAATACTGTCGAAAAATATATTCTGATGGAAATTTTCATCGAAAAATCCATCAGTTATCTTCATGCCTTTTCACTCCAAATCCCTCCAAATTTACAGATGATTTTCTATGGGATTTCCAATAAATCGTATTCATTCGTAAATCCATTGAAAATCCTTCGAATATTTTTTACGGATGCATTCTGTCTGAAAAGTAGTGTTTTTCTGTAGTGATTTTTGTGCTTCAACTATGCATTTTTGTATTGAATTCACATTAGTTCTGTATTCATTTTGCATGTGGGTGAACAATACATAAGACCCTTTAATATAATAAAATCTTTTCTTCAAATAATTATTGTAATAGCATGTGTTCAATTGGTTGGGAACACAAATACCCACATCCAGCCAGTTGTGTTCTCATTCATATCAGTGTAAACCATTCAAGCATGAGCTAAATGAATCCTTTCAACACCACCATCGAAAATCAATTAACCTCTTGTGAATATATCAGTCTTAGGACTAATACATCGTGGTTTGATTATCATATAATGGCCTGGTGAACACGAATTCAACTTAATCCCTAATATACTAAGAATGATAGCGAAAATCTACATATATATATATATTAATTTTTGGAATTCACTAAATAAATTTCAACATTTCCTCCAATTTCCAAATTTGATCCCTCCCAAACAATAACACTACAACAATAAATCATCATATTACTCAAATAAAAAATTTACTATAAAAAGAATAATGAGTATTCAGTATAATTACTCTAGTTTATCTCAACACAAATATGAGTTGATAATTTTTGCTCATTATCAGGTATCTCAGACCACTCTCTATGATCTACTCGTCCTTAAAACTAATTGGAGAAGTCCTCATTATTTGATAAATTGGACTCTGCAGATTCAACCTCTATCACCTTAGTATTTTGGACATCCTTCATCTTTTTCTTTTAAAGATGCAATACACATATCTAGTACCCAACTAAGTAGTATATTTTCCAATGCAATTCAATATTTATCTCACCTACATCAAGTATTAAAACTCATATATGCAGTATTTAAAACTTTTATATGCATACCTTTTTTTTTCTTGCCATGATCTTTACGAGCAATCTACTTCACTCTTGTCCTTCTCCTCGTTCTCACACATCTTTAATAATAGAAGTTGTGGTCACATTAACGGTGGAACATCCCCTAATTCAAGACTTTTAGGATGCATTCCATCATCACCACCTTCCTCTTGCCCTTCTTTTTGCTTTTTCTCCTGCTCTTTCTCTTTCTCTTCTTTTTCCACCTCTTTTTCCTCCTCTTATCCCTCATTCTCTTCCTCTTCTTTGTCATTCTCTTCCTCTTATTTTTCCTTCTATTCTTCCTCAATCTCTTTCTTTTTCCTCCTTTCTTCCTTATTCTTTTCCTCTTCTTCTAGCTCTTTATTTTGATTTCTCTGTCTTTCTCGTCCTCAGCCTCAACTCCAATAGCAAATTCTTTATTCTCAAGACAGAAAAAATCTTTCTTTCAGTAATTCTATCTATTCTCTTTCTCATTCCACATTTCTTGCAAGCCATACACATCAAGGCTTGGTGCTCTGTAATATGTTGGTAACAACAATTTCTCCTTATTGGGGAATGTATAAGTATGCAGAATCTGTTCAAACAAAACTCTACAATTTAGTTTGTAATTTTATATGTACCCCAAACTATTATAACAACAAAGATAGGGGACATAAGTTATTACCATATTTCTAGTAATCATTTTGAATTTTGCTTCTGCACTAGCAACTTTCACAGGGATCTTACTCTCACACCATCAAAGGAATCATGGAAATGAACGCAATGAATTTACTGTTCCTAATAAGGAATATGCTCATAAACCCAAGTCTGTCATTCAAAAAATGAATTATGCAATGTTATAGTTATTCAATAATAATAATAATAATAACAACAGCAACAACAACAATAATAACAATAACAATAACAACAACAACAACAACAACAACAACAACAATAATAATAATAATAATAATAATAATAATAATAATAATAATAATAATAATAACAATAACAACAACAACAACAACAACAACAACAACAACTTATCATCAGGCGAATACTGCATCCATCAAAGTATTCTTTTCTTGGACTTTTCCCCGTTTTACCTCCTAGATACAACAAAATCTCATCATGCAAAAAATTAAATGCACCAACTCCCCATGCATGAAGGCCAATGGAAGGTAAATCATCCACGTACAACAGAAAGAATCTAGGTGTCATATAGTTACTAGTTGAAAATAAAATACAATTGAAAACTAGTAGTATGTACATCCTAATAAAATCATCAATATCCTATTCACCATATTTTTCTGCCAACTCTCTCAACTTTTTACAAATCTTTACTCAAGTGATATTCTTATTTTTTCCTTCAAATAATTGTTTTATAGTTTTGGAATCTATCTTTATATTAAAATTCACAGGTTGCCCCACGTGTTGTAATCCCGCAATAATAGAAAAGTCCATCATAGTAAAAAGAAACCTAATATCATTACTAAAAATAAAAGAACGATACCTAATATCAAACCTCCTTAAGAAAGCTTCAACTCTAATAACATTATTAGTATTCAATTTAGTCATTTTAAGGTACGTTGAAAATGGGGTTCTCTTTAGTGCTTTAGTGTGTCTAAAGCTTATCTTACCATTCAACTCCTTCATAAAAATTTTAAAGTACTCTGGAGAGTACCGAGAATATAATTTGGAGTCTCTATTACCTTTGGTGGTTTGGTGTACAAGTCCCGTAGTTCTGGCCATTATTTCTGCAGATAGGAAAGACATATATAACTACATAAATACTGCATTGAAGATTTTGGAGATACAATTCCCAATTTAAATACTGAAAGTTTGAATTTTTTACAAAAAAAATTGCACTGAATACTGAATTGGAGGTTTTGTGCATTATAATTTACAATTTAAATACTGAAAGTTTGAATTTTTGTACCCAAAAAAAAACTTGCACAGAATATTGAATTGGAGGTTTTGTGTATTACATCTCACAATTTAAATATTAAAAAAGTTTGAATTTTTTTTACCAAAAAAACTTGCACAGAATATTAATTTGGAGGTTTTGTATTTTGCAAACTCACAATTTAAATATTGGAAATTTGAATTTCGCTACCAAAAAATAAAACTGAACAACTGAATTGAACTATTTGTGTTCTGTAACTCACAACTTAAATACTGAAAGTTTAGATTTTGCTACCATATTATTTGAAAATAATACTAATAATATTAATGATGAGCTTGCAGGAATGGATGCCCAAGACATGCTTCAACATGATTTAGTACACATCATATACACCATAAGTCAGATAATATCCCTAAAATTCAATTACAAACAAGTAATGTACACTACACCTTATATGAATTATATAATTACTAAATTCAGATAAATGAGAATTGAAACACACAATTAAAACAACAAATGAATTATAAATTGACAATATTCCAGTATGAAAAACTTACATTAGTTTTCTTTTTTAATAAAAGAAGAGAATGATTGTGGGTGAATTAAGCATATCAAAATCAGGCCTAAAATAATTAAAACTAAGATGAAACAAGAAGCAAATAAAGAAATGTATGAAATTCTTTCAGTATTTCGATACAAAAATAACAGAATAGAAGATTACACAACTTACCTTGTAGACTATGCAATTGAGGAGTGAAAATACAAACCCTTCTAGCTTCGACAACACAATGAATGGTGAAAAATCAGACTAAAAATAAGAAAGTGAAAGAGAAAATGGCAAGTTGTTGTAGCACCAGCATGAAGAAGGCGAATACAACATCGTTGCAGTGAAGAATTATTTCAAAAATGGAAGGAAGGGAAAGAAAAACAATGTTAGGGAGGGGGTGGTATTTTGAAGTAAAGTGTTCACGGGTTGGGTGGACGGATTCTTGTTATTTTCAATTTATGTGAGGGCATTTTTTATCTTTTTCACTCAAATGGAGAGTGAACCCCAAAACAAATAACTTTGATTAGGAAGTGGAGACAAACAAAATTTAACTAAGGACTGAATCCTAAATTGTAACTAGTAAGTAGCTTTAACTACTTTTCCCCAATTAATTGTTAATTAGATTAATGTAAATGTGCTTATGATTTTAATATTATTAAGTATATAATTAAAATTATATTTTTAAGATGATATGTTTAAATTTTTATCTTTTTAATTTAATATTTTACATATAAAAAAAATTATCTTTTGAAATTTTAATTTATTCAATTTTTAATTAATAGAAAATTTTAATTAAATTATTTTAGATGTCTTTATTATTTCTTAATTTTAAAATTTATTAAAAAACATATTGCCATGATAGATTTAGATTTTTCAAATTTTTTTACTTGTTTTATTTTTTAGTTAAAATTGAAATAATTTTAATTAAAGTATTTTAGATATGTTAGTATTTTAATATTATTAAATATATAATTTAAAATTATTGAGATTTATATAAGGTGATAAGTTTAGATTTCTAAAAAATTTAAGATGATAGCAAATAAATTCTAATAAATTTAAAATATTATAAGTGGCTCGAGGAGATTTTTGTCTCAATAAATTAGCTATCCTAAGTATATTTTTGAGTTATTAGTTTTCTATTAATGTCATAATTTTTCTTAGGGAATATTTAGTATTTTAAATTTTTTATAGGTATTTTTTAAATTTTTTAGCACCTAATTTAATATATCTTTTTGGCTTTTGTTTAGTTATTTTTTATGATGTGGCATTTATTAATTTTTTTAGTTGACTTTGAGTTTTTTTTCCCCTTTTTTTTCCTTTTTTTTTTTTTTTTTGGTGTCAAGTGCATATGCCACATCAAAGGCCACGTGGGCAGGTGGGGGAAGAGCTTGATGGAAAGGCACCACGTGGCGTTGCCTCACTTGCCACACAGGATTGGGCCGAAGGAAATTGGAATTCGAGTTCAATTTATCCTCAAATTACCGTTAATAGGTAGTATGGCTATAAGGCTCAAATATTTAAAGTCTTACTTTGCCAGTAGAATCAAATTACATGACTAAATTTGCATTTTACCATAAAGGGAAATACATTTTTACCTTTTCTCTAATCAAATCATGCTCATATCTCAACTAATCCATGAACATGTATATATATACACACACTAGAAAGAAGACCATCGCGCAAAGCGCGGAGTCATGCACATTTCATTAAATGAATAACTTTATTTTTATTTATGGTATTTGCTGAAACCTTAGACATGCAAAGAAATATGCAGCACACAAAAATTTTATGTAGAGTTCGTTTTTGGATGTGCAATCCTATCAAATTATTTCATAAGAAAATTGTATAATTTATCTTAATAGCTTTTTGAGATAGAAAAATTAAAGAATAAAAGATATATAAAATTACCATTAAAAAAAGACAAAACATCTGTAAACACAA
This sequence comes from Jacaranda mimosifolia, assembly GCA_018894105.1. Taxonomy (NCBI): domain Eukaryota; kingdom Viridiplantae; phylum Streptophyta; class Magnoliopsida; order Lamiales; family Bignoniaceae; genus Jacaranda; species Jacaranda mimosifolia. The sequence continues at coordinate 14,005,869 of CM032129.1, forward strand.
TATAGTATTATAACTCAAAATTATACATATAGCAATATGTTCAAGCCCTACATGACATACATGTCCTACATTGCAATCATATCCCTATTCATCAAAACATAAAAAAGTATATAATTACACTTGCTAATGATCTAATACTTTGCAAGTGCCTAATTATCTAAAGTTAAAAAACTTTTTCTTTTTGAATTGGGTTCATTAGTGAAAAACATATGGTTAACACCAATTTAGGCATTAAAACATGCACAATTAAACAAAATTATAATTAATTTAAATCTAGCAATAAAAGAATAATATTCTAAAATGAACGCTAAAAAAACCTTAGCAAAAAGTCTTAAAAAGCTTCTCCAAACCCTACCTCCACCTCCATATGTTTTTCCATCAAAATCAATTCTTTTGAAGAATATATTCTGTATATTTTCTAATAGGTTTGCTATTTATAAAACACTTACAAGGAACAAAAATCAAGGAATTCTCAATTCTGATCTTCTGTTCAAAAAATGTGTAGCAACACCTTCCTTAAGTCATTTTGGCAGCATCTGATTTTTAGTTTTGTAATAAAAAAAAGATTGTATTGCATTTTAGAATCACAATCAAAAAGCCAAAATAGTTGGCAGCAAGAATGCAACATCAAAGATCCTTTTGCACCAACATGACAAATCTCTACCAAAATTTGCTCATATCCATTGACAAAAAATTGTAATCAATGATCAGTAATTCATCACCAAGAGTATCAAGGAAGCAGTTGCCTTGATGCAGCAGCATAAAATTAAGCAAACAAAATCCACATGCAAATTTTCAATAGTAGACAAGCATTAAAAACTAAAATTCTAAATTGCATTCGAGTAACTCCCAAATCAATTCTTAGATTGCGAATCACAACACTAAATCTATATGCTCCAAATGTCACTTGCAAAGTGCCATTGCGAGTAGAAAAGAAGCTGTGCATTTTGAACAAGCAAAATCCAACACAAAAGGTCTGAATCAAATTTCAGCAATTCCAATATTCAATTCCTGTGCAATAGCTAAAGCCCATCTCCAAATTTAATGGGAAAATTGGCAACATCTCAATCAAAACAAGTATAGCATTAAATCAAAAAACTTGATTCGTGTTGGTCGTAATAACGATGCCTAAACCAATTTATTTATTTATGTTAAGATACAAGGGATTATGAGATTTGAGAGATGAGTAGCTAGCACAATCTCAAGTTTAAATGGAATGACCTATCGAACTATTACATTTAATGCTCGTTGAAAAGTCCTTTTCAAATATGCAGCTTTCTCTATTTATAGTGCCTCATAATTGTACTTGTGTACCTCAATAATCCTTGCTAATAAAGGGGATGCTTACATGTGTGCTTGATCAACAGTCAATAGTTCTCGTTGTATTATCTGGATCGGTGGTTGGATCGGGTTAACCCTGTCAACTAAAAATTGGATTTCTCTTTTTAATCCCTATTTTTTATTACTTGAAGATGGAACAATTACCATTTAGATCATTTCCCAAATCAAAACTGATTGAAAAAATAATTTCAAGATAATGTGCAGCCAACCAGCAAGTTCAGCACACTACTATGCACTTTTTTTTCATCAAAGAAAATGCTCAAAAAGTTGATAAAGACATAATTTGATCTCCATGAAGACCATTCTGTCATGGAGATTGAACCAAAATTCTGAGCCATTATCAGTAAAAATGCACAAATTCCAGATAATGTTGAATTCAATAAGCCCCTATTCAGGACAAAAGATGAAGATCAAAATTCCTTGATCCAAATCCATGAGAAAGGAACCAATTTTTAGTATTTTCAAACATGTTTTCAATGCCAAGTGCAACTTTCAGATTTTGGACAAAGCGGCCCTTCAAAATTTGATCCAAATATGTTCAAGTATTGTTGTGAATTGAAAGCAAGGCAATATACTAGCGCCCAAAAACTAACAATTAACTCTTCTGTACAAAAACATAATGCATACAGAAGTTCTAATAGCATAGTTTACAAATCCATTCAATGCCAACCAATTTAGTTGCCACCATCAGAAAATCAATCATTTCACATCCATCTTCCGTGCAGAATAATTTAATACTTTGTGCAGCAATCGAATAGAAGTAATATAGCCCCCAAAATCCAGCCTTCAGCATTATGATGACAAAAATCATTACTTTTTTCCAACAACAAACCAAACCAAACCAAACCAAACCAAAGTCAGGAAGTAACAAAATCACAAGAAACACAACAAGTTTAAATCATTTTTAACACACATACTTTGTGACTAGTGCCTTCCTTTGTTTCTTAATCTTCTTAATCTTCTTTTACTTTGGGTTTCTATTTCCTAAAATACCTACCCATGGTTAGTTACAGCTTTCTGGAAGTTTTGACTTTTGAGCCTCCTGGTATCCTCAAATATTTCTTCAGTTGACAAATTCTTGGGAGTTCAATTTCAGATTCATCTTTCCAATTAACTTGATTGAGGGCATGATATAGACCAGAGTAGAGATCAGGGGGATAATTTTGATGGAGTGAGAGTAAAGAGGGAAGAGCAATCACAATCTCATAATTGAAGGATAAAAAGGAGCTACTGAGGCTATAAGAGGGTAACTTTTGGGGATTGTAGCTGAGGAAGATGAACTCAGTTTCAGATCATCTTTCCAGGCTTACTTATTACATCCATAATGCAAATTATGGAAGTCTCATAGCTATTTACTTCAAAGAACTAATAGGAAATCAATAATTGATTCAAAAATTTCAAAGTAGAGTCGATGTTATGTATGATAAAATAAAGGAAATTGATTTCGAACATCTTGTACACTTGCTTACCAAGATAAGTTACCTGTATATGCCAATATTTTCTTTTTAAGTTTTACTTGCTAAGATCTAAAATCCAAACGAGAAACAATATCGAAAATCTGTTGGCATGTGATGCCAAGCAACTAAATAACTCCAACAATGGTTAGTGCAAAAGATCTGTTCCCAAGTCCTTGAATTTCATCTCCGCCTTCAACATCTTGACCAAAAAGGAAAAACAAATGATTGTGGATAATCATTGAAGTATTTACATTCGAAAAAAAGAAAGGAAATAAAAAAAGGGTCAATAATGTATGAAGTTTTTTCTGACCCGGTCATCACAACGCTTTCCTAATTAATCATGGATTCAAAAGGTAAATGTACACAAAAAGCTATAAGCAAAGCATTTGCCAGTCATCTCGCCTTCCCATGTAACAAAGGAAAACAACAACATTCAAGAAGATGAAAAACTATGTTAAAAAATTGTACGACTTGTACCTTCATCAATAAAACTAGACTTAATAGGCAAATTTTGACAAAATGCAATAAATAGACAAAAGTAAATTCAGGAACAAAATTAATTTAAAAAATGGATGCTTAAAATCTCTGAAGTTCAAAATCCGTCAATCAGTGAATTTACTCAAAATATTTCCAAAAGATATTCAAGGATATGAATAAAACAGGAATTTACTCTATCAGGCACTAGAGTTGTACTTGTTTCTTCTTCAATTCCCATTATTTTATCTCCACGCCCACCTTCTATGTCTATTTTCTTATCTGCAATGCCCCATATTCTACTAAATGCTTGTTCAACATCCTTGAGTCCAAAAGTTTGAGAAAGAACTTCACTAGGTGATTTTGGGTATAAATCTATCAATCTAATCCTCCTGCCTCTACTAGCAGTAGTTGGCCTATTGGGTGTTGTTATCGAAGGCCCTTTGCTATACTATCCTTCGGGCTTTAGTCTGAGCAAATGCGAGAAAATTTTCTTCTTGATTAGTAGTCTGAGGGGCAGGCTAGATCAGCAAGCTATTCCGATCTCCATACTCTGCAGCGCAATTCTGGCACCACTACCTATGTAAAATCACCTCACACTTACTTTCTCACTGTCTACCCCAAATCTATACTCACATAAAGTAAGAAAAACAACAAAAGACCAAAAGAATAAATTTTTAAGTTTTCAAAACCATAAACAAACTAGTAAAGTTCAAGTTTACACATGTAATGACCAATGAAAGCATAAAAACTATGAAAAATAACATATTTTAAAAGAATGGCTGCATAAAACATACTATGTATAGCAAAATTTTGTTACATTTAAACACGAGCAGATAAATTCTACATGATATGGTTCCAAATCAAGATTTTTCCAACAAAAAGTATGTCATAAAAGTGATATTCAGCTAAACAACCACAAAGGCAAAAGAAAGATAAAATAAGTTGATATATCATGAAGCAGAAAAGAAAACATTTCCCCATGAGGAAGTATTATTTTTGTTTTGAATCTTATATAATTCTATCAACTGAAATGACATTAGGTTCTTTGATATAAAGTGCAAAATGGAAAGAATTTCCTGAGTTGGAAGTCACAATCATAACAATATTATGCTGCCACAAAATTTTCAAATCCAATTGTCCAACATATAAAAAGAATGACCACCTTCACCGACCCAAAACCGCAATAGAAAATGTTGGATATAGCTACAACTGTTATATTTTGTGGCCACAGAAAGATAATCATTATAGTGGATCTTGAAGCCACTTAGAAATCTTTGAATCATCTAAATTTTTTTTGTTGTTAATACGAAACATTGATATAATCTCAATAAGACAAATTGGATTACATAAAGATACCAAATATTCTATTTTCTTGATTTTCATTATAGATCTAAAGTTTCAGTAAGACCGTAGCTACAAAAAACTCAATTGAGGCGAGTCAATGTTAGTATACAGTTGAAAGAAGTATACTCTTCTATTAAATATAAATTAATAAACGGTTAATGAGGCATTTGGCAATATATATGCCTTCTTTATCCAAATCAATCCATTGCAATCTTGTATCTCAAAGTGCATGTGATTTTTATGATTGCCCTCCGTTTGTTCATCATTTTTTTGACAAGGTTTTCTTCTATTCATCTCTGCATGCATCTCTCTTACTATTGGTTTCTATAGACAAACGCAAGCATCTATGAATCAATTAGACACCTGGTAACAAATATACTCTCTTAGATAAGATAACCAAAAATAGAGAGAAAAGAAAAGGTTAGATAAGATGTATTGATGGCAGGCAGTGAATAGATTACCACAAGAAATTAGTTGAAGAAAAGAACAACAAAATTTTACCAACCTAAACTGATACATGCAAACATTTACTCTATGGGTAATGATCACTAAACAAAATCTAGTAATCTGGAGTAAAAACGTGCATTTGCCAGAAGAACATAACAATTGGATTTCAACAATTCAAATTAATAGGAATTCTACATGATTCCTCATCAAGCCACTTTTTAGAGCAAGTGCTTCTCTGCATCTTTTGAATACCTGAAGTTTGAAAAGTTCATTGTTGAATTAGCTCTGACATGACAAGATAAGTGGTATTTAAACATGTAACTCGCCTTCTTTATAGCTAAGAAGATTGTGATTGCTACTGGAGCACAATTCTAACATTCAAGGAGGTAACTCTTTTGAGTTTATGGCTTCTATCTGTAATTTTATAAAATTCAAACAAATAATGGGTGGTGACACTAAAATCACATGAAAAATCTCTTACACTCTTAACTCTATCGATTAACATCAAATCTACAACATGCTAAAACAACATTGCCTTGCTTTCATCTTTTTTTTCAGCTGAAAAATTTCCAAGTGACTTCATATTAGTAAAACTAAGATTAAATAATGAAATTTGGATCAAACATAACATAAAATAGTAGAAGTAAGAATACCCTCACTTTTCATTAGATTGCAAATCCAAAAGTGGCAAGAAAGTGGCACCATTATGCAACATCTTTAATAAGTTACAAGCAAAACACCAACACCCAATCTTTAAGATAGAAAATTGAAAATTTCCACATAAAACCTTAATTGGCAATTCTAGGATTACAATAATAAATCAATCTTGCAAAGTCCGCAAGATATCCTCATCCCTGTATAAATGGTACCTACAACTCTCCCCACTAAAATTAAGCCAAAATTTAAAGAAGGAAAATGAAGAAAAGATACATGCACCATCACCGAATACAAGGAATATATGATCTTTACCTTTCATTCTGTTTCTTTGAAACCTTCAAGTACAAAGATTTAATCAGCTTTAGATACTTTGGACGGCATCTCTTCCAATGAAATTTCTTAATTGGAGATCTCTCTCAGCAGTTGGCATCTCTGGACGCTATCCAACGATTTGATAACCAAATGAAAAAATGAGTCCTCGCCATCGATTTCTTCGCCGTGCTCCACCGAGTTTCGTATATGGCTACCATCGGAGATGATAACTGGCTTTCTACTTGCTTTCATTTGGAAGGAGTGTTGGCTAAGGTTTAGGATGGGAGATGCAGAGATGGATGGAGACACGCAAAGCATGTGGCATGCTGTAGGGGGTAAGGTTTCAATGGTTGTAGGCTTTTCAACATAGTCATTCAATGGGAGTAGGCTTTTAGTACATTCTTTTAGCTAGAAAAGAAATTAAAAAAACCTTTATTTTTTTTCTGATCATTCCACAAAAGACAAAATGACAAACAACTATCACAACAAAAAGCACAACTCAGTAAAGCATAAAAATTTAAAACGACATCGTTTTCTAAATAAAAAATGCAAAAAAAAAAAAAAAATAGCACTCACGCGCATGAGCACTAGTCACACATGCATCGGTCTACATATTTTAATTTCATTACTAAAAGATAGAAAAATGAAACCAAACGTGCCTCAAATTTTCACATTCCTTAAAACTCGCAAGAATTAAGCTAATACAGCTTAATGAAATAAATAAACAAAAATAGAAGGAAAAAATTACTCAAACAAAAATAAATTATTACAGCTTAATTATTAATAAACAAAAATAAATATTCACATGCCTCACAAGTGCGAGAACGGACAAAAAAACGCAGGGTACATAGCAATCGACCACAGAAAATAAAGAGGCAAAACTTGCGAAGAGGAGGAGAGATCTGGCCTATTACACCTTGAATATCAACAATGGCAAAACTTGAACTCAATGCAGAACAAGAACAATCAACAAACCAGCAAACGAAGAAGAAAACAGCCGTAAAGAAGAATCATGGATCGCCTACATTTTTCGTATTTATAGATTACCTTTTCTTGGGCATCTTCTTCTGTTTCCTCTGTTTCATTCTCTACAAATTGGTCGGATTTTGATTCAAGAAGGTAACTTTTTGACAACCCATTTTCTCATTCCGGTCCTATTTCTATGATTTTCTTGATGATTTTCCCTCTATTTCTGTGCTGTTTGTTTGTGTGTATCTACGGAGGAGAAGCAAAAGGGTCCTAATGAGAGGACCATTTCTTGGAAATAAGAATCATATTGTGTTGATTTTAGCTTGCAATAGGAAATGAAATAACTGGGATTGTATGAACGAAATTTGGATGGCCAAGAATGGGAACTTTTGTTGGCCAAGGTGGAGCTTATCGAGGAATCAAGAGAGTGAATTGGCTTTTGAGAAGAATGTATATTGGATTAAGGGTTGAATGTACTTATTTCATCTTAGAATTAGAAAGATTCCTGCTTTTATAGTTCTCCTAGATCGACGAACTTTGTTTATGTCCTGATGGGTTCTAAAATCTGTTGGTTTCCTCTCACCAAACTCCATTTTGACATGTTGAATCTTCATGACACATTCATTTGATTGAAGCATTCATACTTGACTTTTGATTATATTTGTATTGGATCTGAAATTTTCACTGAAATTATTACAATACAATGTTTTCTGGGGACACAGGAGGGTTGTTTAATGTGTAGGCAGTTCAGTTTGACGAGTTGAACGCGAAAGACTAATTCATGCTCTGTTATTTTCATGGTCATCTAGTTTTTACATTTTTTTATTTTTTTTATTTTTTCTTCTAAGCCTAAGTTATGTTCAGTGTGAAAGTGGGACAGCCACTTCCCCATTTCATCAGGTAATTCAATTGAAGTACCAAAAAATTGAGCTATAATACTTTGTTGGTAGGTAAAGCTAATTGTTTAACTTTGTGTAGTAGTTCTTTCTTATCCTTTCTTTCTTTCTTTCTTTCTTTATTTATTTTTTATTTATTTATTTGTGTGTGGTTTATGTTTATGTTTCCATTCCACCCTGAAGTTATATCAGATATTTTAGTGGACTTCTGGCTATAGAGTTCGCTTGAATGTGAGTGGAAGCAGGGCATGAAGGTTCAAATCTGGATGCTTCCTCAACATGGGTTTTGGTTATGTAACGTCAAATTGGTAAAATAGAAAAACTAACAATGCCTTTAAACTTGGAGTAAAGCATAAAAGGGAATAATTTAAAATAGTCAAATATGAAATTTTACGAGGTATGCAAATAAGGTGTGTGCCACAACATAATCACTTTCTTGACTCATGCTACCGCCCTTGGGTACTCGAAGATTCTAGGATCACTTCCAGAAAATGAAAATTTCATAGACTTGAAATTCAGTAAATGCGTCTTTGAAATGGGTTCGCCAGCAATTCAGCATTCATTTGTTCCTTGTTCAGCTGTTTATGTGTCTGTATCCATATACTTTGATCTAGGAGTATGTTGTATGATTCTTTATTCACAACTTGGATTTGATTCCTTTACTACTGTTAGAAAAACCGAAAGTATTTAAAAGAAAGGGCTATTTTTGTACCAATGCAAAAACTCATATTGTACATCTCCAAAATGGAGTAAGTGGATTATTACTGAAGAATATAGTTAATATGCTTAATGTACAGGAAATAAGAGAGAGGGAGTCAGGATGAAAGAGAAGATAAGCTGGTGATGGCATAGCACCGATCACTGCCAAATTTGCATACCTGTTCATGTGGAGGGAAACCATTTGAACCCTTAAAACTTATTAGGTCTGGGATCCATGCTTTGAATTTTTTTTTATTAAAATAATACCCACAGCAGCATCAAGTCCTTTTCCAAGTTCCAATGAAATTTATAAGTGCTTAATGCTTATGTTCATATAGTTAAAATTTGAAATGACAAATCTGTATTGTCGAGTGGACTTGGAATTGGTGATTTCTGCGAAAGTGTTGTTGGTCAGTTGGTAGTAGTTGTGGGTAAAGATTTTAGAATGGTTGAGCATCTAAATTTGGTGCAAATGTGCATTTCTTCTCAAGCTTTTTGGTTATTGATTGGCTAGGTTTTGTAGTCCCAGAAATGTAAACGTGTTTAGTTTCCCTGTTAATATGAGCAGCTCAGCTTTCCCCTTGACAAATTAATCTTGATTTCATGATGCTTGAAATAGTTGCAGTTTCAAATTGGCTACTGTCGTATATCTGTTTCTGTTAATTGTGAATATGTCAACAAATGCTTGTTCATAGTGCAGACTCCAAAACGAAGGAGAAGACATAAGAGGAGATATACTCATCAGTGTACCGAAATAGAGTAATTGAAGTTCCAATGATGATTCTAAAACTAATGTTGGGCTGGAAAATTTTTCTTGCTCTCTTTTCTCGGTCTGTTCTGCAAGTTTTACTGTGAAGGAGTAACCTTTATTTTTTCTTTTGCTTTTTCTCTATGATGTGGTAATATATGCTGGGTGATGTGGTTTTCTTGTAAGTGTAATGTATTGTGCAACTAATCCAATCAGTCAGTCCTGGATTTGTTTGTTTATGTTACACGCTACTTCCTTGTCTTATAATGATACACTGCTTTCAAGCAAACATTATTGAAAGACGTCTTTTCATGGCATACTGTTAGCCATAATAGATGAAATATGAAACATAAGCATCTTATTTTACATACTGGCTGCTCATTTCTAAGATAGTATAATGCTAAAAATAACTCTACTAGACTGCATTGCCTCTGTTTACCCATTTCCATGTTCTGTCCCTTTTTTTTTTTTTTTTTTTTAACACAGGGTGATTAACTACAGATGGCATTTCATCTAGGTTGAAGTTCTCAAGTAGTGATTTACAACATCGTGGCATAGACATGTACAATTTGTGATAATCAAACTGAACCTTTTGCCCCTGGTGGCCTTACTGGTTAGATTTTGGATAGAATGAATCAATAGACTGAAGTTTGGAATGTGAAGCTCTTATTATTACTTTTTTTCTCTGCTACAAGTGCTATTTTTTATGAATAATCTGACACTGGTTCTGTCAATTTTTACCAGTTAGTTGTTATGTGAGGTCATCCTTTTGATTTTATGTTGGAAGAAACCGTAAGAATTACTGTAAGAAATGTATTCTTACAGGTTTTGGTATCTTTTATTTTATTTTATTTTTTTGTTGATAATTTACAGGTTTGGTACCTGATACTTGATGGATTGTATGATTATAGGTAATGAAGAGGGAGTTGGATGACATTTATTAGCTACTGTCTCATAAATATGTCAATTCTTCTCATTTTTCCATTTCTGGTTAGTGGGAAATCCCATGTTAGCTCAGAGTTGATGTTTGCTTCATGAATACAGAACATGCCTTAATATCTGATTTTGACTTTAATCTACCGACATTCCTGCTATAGTGAGTATTTACCATTTGGTTATGTTTTCATTTCAACATTTTTAAAATTTAAAAAGGTAGTAAGAGAAAATAAGTTGAAAATTAATTTATATTTGGATAAGTTTGTTTGAAAAGTACTTATTGTATAGGATTTTAGTAGGTTTTAGATAGAGAGAGATAATAATAATATAAATAGAGAGAGAGAAGATATATAAGTTATTGAGAAAACATATATAGATTATTGAAAATGTGTTTGAAGTTAAAAATAAGTTGGAATATTGATGAAAATGGTGATAAATTATTGATAATTTATTTTTAAATAATAAAAATGAGTTGAAATGAAACCAAATGGGGCCTTGCAATTACTTGGCAAATATATGGACGTTCTTGTGAGCTCTAGTTGATGATGTGTTCTATAATAATTACCTGGAAACATAAAGGGCTTGTTTGTTTATGAATTGGAATATTTTGTCAAATTATTTTGGCAAAATGCTTTTTGGGAAGTGGAGTCGGGGAATGTGATGGTTGTTTGTTTGTGTTTTAGATGGTAGGTAGAAAATAAATTATGATAAAATTGTTTGTTTGTTTGTGTTTTGAAATGAGACAAGATGTCATATCAATAATTTTTTTATTGAATTGGTAGGACGAAATTAATATTTTAAAATTATTTATGTATGTGTATATATATATATATTGGGAATAGGGGACAAAAAATGAGAAGCTTAGATATTGAAGAACGGGTAAAAAATGAATTGGGAGGGTATTTTAGGCTCATTTAGATTTATTTTGGATAATGGGATTTGAGAATGTGATGGGTTGTTTGTTTGTATTTTGGGAGTTGAAAAATATTTTGATAATAAACAAATAAACAAGCTCACAGTTTCTCCAAGCCCATCTGCGTGCAAAATTCTCAAGACACCATTTTTTAGGCAAACATGAAAAACAAAATTACATAATTTAAAGCATTAGGAACAGAATCCAATTTTAAAACACAAGACTTTTTATTATTGACAGCAAACACGGTACATACAACTAGAATAGTACAGACTGAAACGTAAAATGGTGCATGCAAGTAGCCAAGCCTATCTCAAATTAATAAGATATGAAAGAAAGCACAGATTTCCACCGTGCTTAGTTATTTCACTTGAAAACTCAAGCAGAAAAGGTGAGCTGAGCAGAACAAACTCAAGGGCGAGATGGTGCGGGAACTCCCCCACCAGAAGGGTTGGGCACCTCCACGCCAGGGTTGGGCAGAAACGTGTCATCCCCGCCGGGAACATAGCTGCGTCCGCCTGGGTTGGAACCACCAATTCCAGGAATGGAAACACCGTTTCCTCCTGGCATGCCAGTTGTGGGATTATAGTTGAATGAATTGTGATGAGAACCCTTTGGGGGTAACATGACGCGCCCTATGCCTGGGATTAGAACCGAGCCATCAAAATGTCCGAACCACTGGGGCTGCACCTTGGGGTCTGTTGGGATGTTTCGCCCTGAAACCGTCTGCAATGCTACACAGATGAACAAGAAGAAGACGAAGGCTTGGGAGGTGGAAGGCATTGCCTCGGAATGTGGATCGGAAACCGAGAGAATTAAAAAGGATTGGTAAGATTAGGGTGTAGGGAAATGCTGCAGTTGCTTGGGTGATGAAGGAAGATGGTGAAAGTGGGAAGGGTCTGGAGGGTTTTTGTAGTTTAATTTGGTGACTATTTTGGCGGCGAGTTAAGGGATTGTTTTGTTTGTAGATGAACATGCTTTTCATGCTTTATTATATATGTAAAGGCCCAAACTATATGTGAGTGCTTTTTCATTAAAGAAAATTGAACCATAACAACATTTTCACGAACCAAATATTAACGGCTAATAAATTCATGGAATTCTTCAACCAACCCACCCCAAGTTGTGCATAATATGCTTTAACCGAATTATGAGCACGTCAATTTTCAAATCATCTCTAATATAAAATGGGAAACATTTTCTATAAAGATGACTGATGTGGGTAGAGACAAAAATTATAATGTTTGTGGCACACATACATAATTAAAGCGTTGAATTGACTAACTTAATTGTCCGTCATTGTATCAATAAAACATCCGGAATTAATTAATTATGATCATTGTTCAACAAACCTGTCCCGAGGATGATATAAATTCCTTAGCTAGGTCCTATATATACATATCTTGCAATTCGTTTATCCACAATTAGTATTATGAAAAAGTGAAACTAAACCCCACCGTGCACCCCATGTATTCTTATCTTTACTACTCCCACTTTCTTTTTTACATCTTTATGTCTTTTCAATATTACACAGGAATGGAGTCAGGTTATTTTCAAATATCATTGTGATGTTGGGCTTTTGCTCCGAAAATACACTTGCATACAATTAAATGTGAACTTTACAAATGATTGCTTAGGTACATTTTTTATTTTAGAATTTAATTGATATTTATATTAGTTAAGTTCTTGGTAAACTTCATCCTGTTTGGGTTTTGGATGCCCATCTTTGTAGACTTAATTTATTAACTTTTTTTCTTACTTATTTATTTAATTAAACCCCTCATTTATTTTTTATTTTTCTGCCCTTAAATCTTGGTGAACTTCGTCCTAATTGGGTTTTGGACGCCCATCTTGGTAGGATTAATTTGTCGGGTTTATTAACCTTTTCCTTATTTATTTATTTAATTAAGCCCCTCATTTAATTTTTATTTTTTTTGCCCTTAAATTTTGTTTTGCCATATTATTTTCTTTTATAGTTTTCTTTTTCTTTTTTTTGAATAAATAAAAAATATAATATTATAGTCTATTTTATGAATTTGAAAATTTTAAGCAGACATCATGAGGTTTACCAAAAAGTCAATTAACCATGTAACAAGTAATTCATCTGTCATGTAATTTACCTAAGCCAAATTTGACGGAATCTTAATAGACGAAAGACTTTATAATGCATTGAAATTGGTAAATATATTATGATCAATAAAACAACCAACTTGGGTTGGTAGCATGAGAGGGACAATTTTTGCTACAAAATTTGTTAATTCATAATATTGCAGACACTTTCTATATATATATATATATATAAAAGATGCTCCCCAAATAAATGGACCGACCTTCTATTTCTGTTATAGCCACTTATTTTCTGGTGGCAAATATCCCATTCCTTGCCCTCCACCAATCTCTGCTCACAATTAATTCGTATCTGAATTCTATGTGGGCTTCGGGGGATGGGAGAGGAGGCTGTTTGTTTACTAGTAAATTCTAGATCGAATTACCACCACATATTTGTTCATCCTTTTTCTTCTTTTTGTTTTTTGGTTTTTTTTTTTCATTCTTCTTCTTCATTTCTCTCTTTTCTTTTTCTTTTTCTTTTTTTTTTTTTGAGGTTGAGGTTGGGGGGATGGGACTCTTCTTTCATGTATGTTCTGACTGTGTGGGCACACAGTCGTACATACATTAATACATAAATAATAATAATACATTTGTATCACCTTTGATGAGAGAGTTTCCTTGGATTCATATTTGGAGCATAGTAAATTCCTAATTTGAGAAAATACCTGTTTGAAAAAATTATTCAAAAATGTCCAAGTGGTCTTTGACATGGTAATATAAGCCTCTACATAAGAAATCAGGATATTGAACCTCAGCGGACTCTAAATGTGAATGTATAAAAAAAATATGTGCATGCTTGAAAAAAAATTTCAAGTACTCTTGAAAAATTGCTCGAGTGCTCCATTGATTAAATGCCTATTTTTTGACAACTATGAGGTTATGTATAATGGTAGGGCTGTTAATGAGTCGGATTTGGATCAAATCAGGATAATTCGAATCCAAATCCGAATCCGCTAACATGTATATATAACCGAATTCGAATCCGAATCCTATAGGATCTATGCATGCCAATTTCATGTCCGGATCCGATAAAAATTCGAAACCCGATAAGAAAGTCCGATCCAATAAGAAAGTCAAAAAAAATTTGCGTTCTTTAAAATTTTATATTATTAGAAAGAACCGTCTTATAAGACATGTTATATGAAATTTTAATATTACATTTTAATCCAAATATAATATTTACAAAGTTAAGAGAGCTCAAATTTAGATTTTTTTTCATAACTTTTTATCATATCATTGCAAAAGCTAAAGATTTAAGGCAAAATCCATGGGGGTTGTATCAAATTGATCATTCGGTAATGTATATTTTACAGTGCATAAGCTATTATAAATTGTATATTTAGGCTATAATATGAAACATGCGTATATATATAATTACTTTATTAAATTAATTGCTTCAAAGAAATAAAAAAATAAGGGCATTATCAATTATAATATCACATATATTGCATTCCAATCAAAAGTCTTAATTAATATAATTTATACTATATAATTATCAATTTAATAACATATTTAATAAAATTCGGATTCGGATCTTTATCGGATCGAATTGTATAATTCCATATCCGATCCACTTATTTCGAATTATAAATATTTATAATCAGATCTGATCCATCAGACATTTTAATCGAATAAAAACTATAAAATTCAGATCGGATTCAGATTAAAATCCAATCTATTGACAGCCCTACATAATGGTAGCTATAAAATTTTAGGTCCAAGTCCAAAATCACAACGCAGGAGTTATTCATGTATGTATACACTTTATTAATAAAGAATTTACCAAAACATAATTGGAAGTACAGAATTTTAGGCCCAAGTCCATAATCACAACATAGGAGTTATTCTCGTATGTACGCACTTTATTAATAATGAACTTACCAATATATCTTTTTGTCATATTTTCCTCACATCTCATATACATCTGCACCACTCGAACTTGCCCAGATAGGTGTCAGGAAAATTTTCCCCACTTGTGACGTGTTTATGAAGGAGGACTTTACTAGTGGGAGTAATGTAATTTAAAGTCACAGCACTATGTAATGCAATATAAGCACAACTCGGGCAAAATATTTGCAAAAAGTCTTAAACAAGATTTCAATCAAACCCAGAAATGACTTCTATTTCTTAGATTTCTGAGACATAAGAAACAGTAATATTACAAAGAAGACGATTACGAAGACAGACAATCAAATGACATAATAATCAAGGCCTTGGCCTTTCCTCAGAGAATCTGGGAAGTTGAACTAAAGAGTTGACTCTAGTGACACCTTCCAAACCTGACCAGTTTTGATCTTCAGCTGCAGCATTTTCTCCATCTTCTATATCAATTTGCACCCTACTGTATTGATCATTCTCCTCAGACGATCTGACGGTAAAGTTTCTCTGTAGACAGGGCTCGGAGTTCTGCCCATCGTCCGATTCCACAGCATTACCAGAATGATTGCTTTGAAGGGTAGCCGAAGAAAAACCTTGTTCCTCATAATCAGACTCAGAGTCCATCTTCCCATCCAAAAATAGGCAAACCACTGCACAATCATCCATCTTCGATGTTGGATACTTGGCTTTCCACTCACGAGCAGCAGACTCAACTAGGATCCTAGCAGCCAAAGACCTTGTTGGAACAGACGACACTATTTCAACGACTTCTTCATTGCTTAACACATCCCAAACCTGCATTCCGTAAGATGCTTAAATTGTATAGTTGATAGATGTCCCTCAAGACTCCCCTTTTAACATGTGGTAATATATCTTGGAATTAATATATGTGAAACTTGATATCCCTATACGTGACTTGAGGTTTACATGTTTCTTTTATTTTTCCATTATTCAGTTTGTTTTCTTTCTGTATATACTTTACCCTAGTTTTCCCTCTATTTCCTTTTACTCTTCTCCCATTGCCAGCAGGTTGTTAGGAGAAGTTCCATCTTCCCAACATCACAATTCTCATCAATGGATATGAAGTTTCTGCAGAAAGCAATAGCAGGATGCTGCCAGCAATTGCTACAACCACAAGATCACCTTGCCTAGGATAGCCAAACTCCCATACCGTTGCAGGCTAGAAGGTTCTTCCCATACTTAAGACTTCAAATCAAAAATCATACTTGTTTCTCTTTTTCTTTTCCTTTTTTATTTATTTTTATCTTTGCATAATGCCCTACAAATTAAAGCAGATTGCCTAAGAAAGAAACATGCCAAAATAAGAAATGAACAGGATATCAGAGTCTATGGTATAGAATCCAAAATGAGGAATTAGCTTAAACGAGCTAAAAAACAAAGTTAAAAGTACTAATGTAAAAGGGATGTGCATCCTAGCCACTATTGTTGTGAAACCTCAGATATTTCTACTATAACCATATCCAGGGATCAAGAATGGAGGAAGAGCATTTCATGTGTTTTAGAATCATAAAATGCATATATTTTATGCTTTAATAAACCTTATAAAACCAGCACAGTTTCTCCGATTGCTACAAGAGCAAATGGAAATGGCCCAACCAATGGAAAACTAGGACAACTCTGAATGTTACAAATGGAATTTGCATGATCACTTTCAGAGTTTATGTACAGGCCCACAGGGAGTTTAGATTTAGTTTGTTCAAAAGACAAGGGCATGGTAATAGGCAATTGTATATGGAGAGTGGCTGCTCGGCCGACTGTCATGCACAGAGTAAAGGTGTTTCAATTGGAACATCTGTTCAGAGGGAATGCTGAATTAAGATGCATCAGATTGTTGTTGGAATATCTTTATCTACAAGAACAAACATTGAAGATACATATATTGCATAAAATGAGCCACTGTCGCTATCCCATCTAACCAAGCCCCAATGGAGGCACTGTCACCCACTAACTAATAAAAGCAACGTCTTTATGTTGAGTCAATGATAACTCTTTTCTTGCTGTTTATACCTTATTGTCGCCTGTGCTTAGGTACATTGGATCTTGCTAGCTGGCAAGAGCACTTAAAAGCTTTTCTTTAGAACACAAAATTGACATATATGTATCTTATAGGATGATTTAATGGATGAAGTTTAAAGATCTGATGAAGTTTTGCTAACTATCAACATATTTCCTATATTTATGACATAATTTTCGGTTCTCTCTGCTAAACAAATGGCACCTGGAGGGTTACATGATAAACTTGTTTTAATGCATGCCAAATCTACCAACATTCTGAGTCTGCAAATGATAAGTTCCTATGGGATTTACATATCTCAGAGAAGGCTGTTATTCATCGTATGCACAGTTTCCTTGGTCAACCAAGAAAAAGGATCGACTGCCTGGGCTCATTTGTTATTCTTTGTTAATTCAATGTAGCATAAGATATATCTGTAACCTAAGAGTATCCCTTTAACTCAGCAGCTCTTATTTGGATTATTTAAAGATAAAAACTGAAAAGTTAAAAACAGCATTCTGCATTAAGAGTCTCGGGCACCAACAATTTCCAGTATCTAACAAATTAAATCATGAAAATACGAAATGAACAACCAAGGATAAAATAAACCGCATGAAGTCAAAGAAGTTAGAAACTGGAACACATACCCCATCTGAAGCAAGAACAACAAATTTATCTCGGTCACTGAGAATCCGATGAGAGAATTCAGGAATGGAGATCACTCCATATTCCTTCAAACAAAAGTCCCCAAACGCTCGAGCCATTGCTAATCCAGGGGCATCATCAAATGGCAGCCAAACTCTTTGCACTTCAGGCTCGTCTTGTAAAGCAAATACCCGACCCTTACACCGTTTTATCCTTTCTGCCTCCCCTGTTTCAAAGAATGGAGAGGATAAATGCAGCTAGTTTGTCAAATATACACTGCACCAAGCTTACAAGTTGTCACCTAAGCAGAAGTAAGTAAAAATGAAAATAAAGGAAAAAGAAAACACAGCAAGAAGAATGTTATTATCACAAATCATTTAAGTACATACTGGGCAGGTCAGGCTTTAGATCAACTGTCAATTGGATTGCCACCATTGAATCATTGCTGTCTTTAGATCCTAATATTGCTCTGGAATCACCAATATTGCCCATGAAAAGATTTGAACCCTTCAATAATGGAAAGCAAGCTTAGCAAATTTATATGAGAAAAACCAAATATCGCTCCAACATTGGCAGTGCTTCCACCAATACCTGTTTTACCACGGTCACAGCAGTGCTACCACTGCAGAAGCAATCTAAATTAGGATGGGACCTTAATTCTTTGTCCATGGCCTTGTATGCTTTGAGAAAGGCTTCTCTCCACAATGACTCCACTCTCTCCTCTGCAGTGGTATACTTTACAGGATCTACCACATCTGATTTCATATTTCTATTAAAGCAATTAGCACCAGACCCATTTTGCTTTGATTCAAAGGAGTTCAGGAAAGAGGACAATTTTAGTGGCAGTGTATCCCTAACTTTGCGAGCAACCAGATGTCCATGAGGACCATGGCCATCAAAGACACCACAAAAGATAACATCTTCTGCCATAAAATCCTGCAAAAACACAAGATCAAAAATGTTATCCTCTGAAATGAACCAAGCTAATCTGAACAGAAATAATGGCACTCACTTCCCACACAATCATGGCATCCTGGTTTATGCCTTTACGGCCCTGCTGAGTGAATATGCAAGAACTGCTGCTCCTTCCATTGGTGAATATCCGATTAGGAATCGAGGACAGATGTTGCAAAGTAGTGACATGGTCAGAAAATGTTCTCCTACTTCTCTTGCACCGAAACATATCTGCCCACAAACATGCGGGAGCTATTTTCTCTCCATTGCTCCTGCTACTACAAGTACTCCGACTACTAATTGAGACACAACCCCCCATTTTCAGTCCCAGAAACAGACCATCTGGCTAGATAAAAAACAAGCTTCTTCTCCTCCGTATGAAGAAATCTCAGAGGATAATCACAGATCAGAGAGTATCTCGAGCAATTAAAAGACAGATGAAAAGTCGCAAGATTCTAACACAGCAGACCAGGGCACTTTAAGACTAAATATAGAAACTAGGTCTCATTCTCTTGGTCAAATGTCAATTTTGCTGATGCAGACGTGAACTGATAACAAAGCCAGCTAAAAAGAGTAGAGAAGACATTAATCAATTAAGTTTGTCTATTTATCATTTCAATATAAAAAAGTACCAGCTGAATAAAAGTAAACTACAAAATCAAAGAAAACTGGGTTTTAAAGATTTAGCATGTGAAATGGGAATATAAAACTATCACAAGGCTGTCTTAACTGTTTGTCCTCTGATGGGAATCTCTCATATTTTAACTATGCCAAAAGATTTCATGCTACCATACCACAACCTTCTAATATAAAATTGAAACAAAGAAGACTGAAGCACAGGGTAATCTTGAAATTGCTATCACATAGCCCACCACAAAACACAAGCATAAAACAAGATAAACCTTAAGTTGTCCAAATTATTTTTAAATAGCAGCATTTTCTAAAGCATTTTTGTCATGGCAACTCCATTTTTATCAACTATTAACAGCAGACTCCACATTCACAGAGGTTAAATTAAGGAACTAATCTCAATTACGAAAAAGATTAATGCTTTCTAGTCAAACAGCTAAAATGAAGGAATTTTTGGTGGTACCCATAGATCTCAAAAAATAAAAGATACAAAAAGTAAAGAATACATAAGATCTATTTTTGGTTCCTAAGAATCTTAGCTCACAGTGTTATCAAAAAAGATGCAAAAGCATGTACAGTATATCTATGTCACTGACAGTAAACCAAAAATAAAGGAAAAGGGTAAAGGGAAAAGGGAAAGATGGTTTTGTTCAAAGTTGGAATTTTGTTCACTTGACTCATTCCAATGGAGAAAATAGCAAAGCAAAAAGCAGAAAAGGGAGTAAAAAAATAGGTGAATTCGTCAACACAGAATCATACTTATTTGAAACCCGAGAGGCAAAGCAAACAGCAGATCAAGCAATATAGAACATTAAGAAAAAGCGAGCAAAAGGGAAAAGTCCCGAGCACAGAATTGTGTGTATTACTGCCGCTTTGAATGCAAGAAAACAACAAAAATTTCAAAATCCCTAACAAAGAAGGAACAAACAAACAAACAAGTGGGAAAGAACTGAAAGCTTGGGACTGTGCAAATCCAAGAAGAAGATCACGTCTTCAGAACATTTTTGAAGCCAAGAAAAAGAAATGAGAACACACAGGAGAAACATGTGAAGTTACCTTCTTCTTCTTGATGGGCAGATTCAAGTTTCAGTTTCTTCATGTACATACATATAAGAAAAAGAAAAATGTGACACCAACTGTATTCTTTAAATTACCAGAAGTATGCTTGGGGGGAGAAAGAAACCAGTGGAGCCGAAAGATTATTGCTGTGGGTAGACGGAGGTGCATTAATTGCAGATGCATGAAAAGTGTGCGTGTCTGTGTGTGAGAGAGGGAGAGAGTGAGTGAGTTGGCATGAGAGGGATAAAGAGAGAGAGAAAGAGAGAGGGTGGGAGAGAGGGGCTGCTTACGCCTTACAGTGTGTATGTTAAGGGATAATAGAGTGGTTTGAAAAGAGCAAAGTGCCCGGCTGAAATGATGATGGTGGACATGGACATATCTTCTTTTCTGATAGCTTTTCCTACTTTATTATTCCTGTGAAAAAGGTAGCCCACGCTCTTTATCAGGCGCGTCTCCGTGGAACCAGATTTAGATCCCTTGTTGTGGCCCATCTACTATGATGCACGGATACAAATACAACGATACGCAGACAATACAACTCGAACACAATAATACATTAAATTTTAAAATTTTAGGACACTACACAATACCAATATAATTATCATAATATATATAATTATAGAAATAAGTATTTATTAGTCATATTAATATATGTAATATAAAATATATATAAAGTAAAGTGAAAAAAATCAACACTAAACATTAAATAAGTATATTTTAAATTTAAATAAATAACAAATCTCCTAAATAGGAATAAATATTAGACTTCATGTAAACTATATAATGAAAATTTTCAATACAAAAAAATGTAATATTAGTCATAAAAAAATGTGATAATGTAAAAATTATAACCAATAACATTTGAAAAGATTTATACTTATCATTAAAGATTTGCCATCAATAATCAATGGTGATAACTTAAATACAATTTTTGCTACTATTAAAAGTGTAAAAATTATTATTGGTGATAGAATACAAAGAATTGTCATTTATATATATATGTATATAAAATTAGTGCCAACTGTCAAGTTTTTTATGATCACTTACTATTTTTTATAAAATTTGTTCGTAATGTGTCTAGTCATCTAAATTTATTAGGATATTATAATCATAGTGAAGTTTTTTACTAACTTTGTTTGTCATTTAAATTTTTTTTATATTATTTATTAGCCTTTAGATTTTGTAAAGTTTAATAATAATAATAAAAAAAAGCCCTGCTGTGTCCTGGCCATGTCGGCCACATCTTTTAGCTGTGTCCAACTCTATGTCGGATTTTATCTTTTTTATTTTAATTTTTGGACATTTATTTGCCGTGTCTGACACGTGTCGGAGCCATGTCGGGGCCGTGTCCGTGTCCGACACGTGTCGAACACTACACGATGTGATTTTTTAGCATGTCCGTGCATTATAGCCCATCTAGGTTAAGAGGCTATCCGTCTTTTAGTTGCATTTTTTCATTTGGGATAAAAGTATTTTGTCATTTAAACAATATCTGCTTTTATATTTTGTTAGGTTTTTTGTAATATTTTACTCTTTAAGATTATATTATTTTTATAATATTTTACTCGTTTAGGTAAGTAAAAACAGCACGATGTCACTTATGAGTAAAGTTTGCAAAAAATATTCAAATGATATTACTTCAAGTGCCTGACATGCCTAACTTAAAATGATCAAGTTACATTAAGGTTTTTTCTTTCCTATATTATATATATATATATATTATTATTTTTTTATATCAAGTTATGTTAAGGTTACCAAACTTTGCCATCCAAGTTCCACACATTTTCTTGCTTTGCTATCTCAATTTTAAAATTTATCAATAATATATAAGATTATATATGTGTGTGTAGATATATATAAATTACATGTCTAGACTATTATGAAGAATAAAACCCTTTCGCATATTTAAAGTAATAGTTTTGATCAATGTTTTTAGGAGTTGATCGACTGTAAAATTAATGGTTTTATTGGTTATTGATTTAACCACTTCAACTAGTGTGAAGTCATTATAACATAATAATTATGTTTTATTTTATATATACATATAATATAGTAAATATTAACAAAAAATATTTTTCAAAAAATACCATTTCACAATTAGTCAACTAAATAATAGAACTAAAGATGAAGATCTAGAACAATTTGCTTTGATTTTATAGTAGAAAATATTGATTCGGAATAGGAGAATTTTTCTTTGGTCTGTTAAGTTTCAATTTTGATATAGGTCAGGTTAGATCTGGCCTATCTATCATCTTATTATCCGACTTCATGAGAGTTATCAAGATCCATTCTCTAGAGTACTAATGTTTGACATACATACACTCATCGACAAAAACTTGAGGCTTGAATGCCCTTAGGCGACCCATCACCAACTCCATTTTCAGATCAATGGTCCTCAAGTCGACCTACTCCATGAGAATCTTATATTAGCTCTTCCTATTTGGTTGTTCCCTATCTACAAGGCATTAAGAGGCCTCTCTCAGACCGACCATCTTCAAGTCGACCAACTTCGTGGGGTTCAAAAGCTAGCAGTTCACATTTGGTTCTAGCTCGCCTTCAAGGCATTAAGTGGCTTTTGCTATAATGCCCAGCCTCATTTGGTCACTAACTTAGGTCAAGCAACTGATGATTGCCTTAAAAATGTTGCAGACCTTACATAAGCCATCCTCCATCAAAGACTGTTTTCTCTTCAACTCCTCCACATTAAATATAAATATTGGATTGCTCACTTGTTTTATGGCCTTTAGGTGGTTGAAATTACTATTTAGACAGTAGAGATGCATGTTTGTTGGCATTTTCTAAGAGACTTATGGTGCCCTTATGACAATAATGAGAATTATGTTGTTTCGTCATTCTGCTTATTATTTTCAGCATAAGTCTGGAACTTAGTTTTGGTTTTATAAATGTCTCGCCAAGCAAAGGTGACTGTAGCAAAGATAACTCACTTTAAGAAGGAGGCTGTAGGACTCACTCAGCAGCATGCTGAGGAGTTTACGAAGTTGTTGAAAAAACACAAGTAGCTAAAAGGGCAGCATGTGAAAAAAGTGACAATCGGGAGAAAGTTCTTAGAGTCTCTTGCTGAGAAGGCATTTATATGTATTGCTCGTGGGGAGGTGGTGAAGGAGTTCAAAGACTTCGAGGCAGTTGAGCGAAGGCCATTATGATCTATGACTAGACCACCCAAGGTTGTTGCGATGTGCTTAATGAGACCGAGATATTTTCCAGAGGACTTGTTGTGACTTGACCCTAACATTCTGGTTAAGCTTTTTGTTTGGAGCTTCTGGTGGTGCTTTAGATGGTGGTGCTAATGCTATGGTGGAGGATTTGGTGGTTGTAACCTCGTAGCAATAGATCAGGACTTAAACTATGTGTTTTACTTATTTTTTCCTTGTCTTTTTTTGAGGACTACTTGTTTTGATTTTGCTATTGTTTTTTTTGGTGGCCAAGTGTAGGCCAAATTTTGGTAGATATATTTATATGTTTTGGTACTATTGAACTTTGCTCTTTTGTTATGGAGATTTCATTAATTTGGCGTTCTTTTCTATACTTAGTCACTCGAATGATTTTTTTTATCTTTTGCAAGTTTTTCTTTTATATCATGTGTTGTTTGCATGCTGTGGCATATTTAGGACTTTTTTTTTTTTTTTTTTCACTTCTTTGCAACTTTGCAGTGATGAGTAGTAAAGTGCGGACATGACCGCAACTCCCTTGGGGGTCTTACTATAGAATTAATTTTTATAAGCCCTCCTCAGAGGGTCTTACCAAAGTTATTTATTGTCAGTGTGTGTCCCCATTAGGGTGTTGCTGAAGTCATTATTGCTGTCACTATGCACTATGTTTGGGGTGTAGATGTAGTTGTTTTACTGTGCACTCCCTTAGGGGTTTACAGTAGCCTTTTGCTCGCCACGTGTGCCCTGTTGTGTCTTATAGTTATCTTTTATGTATTTGTCACGAGCCCTTAGAGGGTCTTATAGTGGTCTTTTGCGTGTTTGCCAAGTGCCCTTTGGGGGAAGAGGATCTTGTAGTGCTTTTTGTGTGTTTTCCACACACCCTCTAGGGGGCCCTATAGAAATTTATTGCCATGCATCCCTTGGGAGGTCTAATAGTGGTGCTAATATCATCACCACATGTCATATGGGCGTCTTATAGTGGTGCTAATGTAGCACATTCACCAATTGCTATATGAAGCAATTTGTCTCATAGTTGACGTAGTATGTTTGTTGTTATGTGATTGTTTTGTGTGCAAGCCTCTTGGGTCTTACTGTGAGTAATGTAATTCTACACTAGTTATTGTGCATTAAGAAAGCAATCACGGTTGTGAGGAAACATTAAAGAAATTTTATTAAAATAAGAAAAGTAAAGGGGCATTATTTCTAGTTTAGGATGGTCTTTTATTCTTGATTATTGGGACAACACCTAACTACTTAAAAGAAAAAATTTAGACTTGAAAACATAAAATATTTACTACTGGCATAATTGAAAAAGAATAAAAACTTTAATGCTTTGCAGAGGGCGTGTTATTTATCCTGAGGGGTATCTTCGCACTTTTCTATGAAAACTGAGTAATTGATATAAACATCTCCTATGTAGAAAGCTTCTTCAGGTGCGAATTTGAATCGAGTTGACTCCTTCTCTTGGAGGTCAATTCCTTGCATGAATACCACAGTGATGTTGGCTTTTTAGAACATACATTTTCCTTTATCTCACTAGTCGTCTTGACCTCATTTTGCATTATCTAGACTAGTAGGAGAAATCTTTATTCTTTCCAAGATGCCAATGTAGCATTCTCTAGCAATGTGTTGGTAGTAAACAACTTCATCTATTCCACTTGTCATAGGGAACTTTATTTTCATATGGTAGGTTGATACCACAGCCTGGAAGAAGTTAAAAGTTGGTCTTCTTAGTATGATGTTGTAAGCCGATAAGGTCTTGGCAACTAAGAACCTCACCATCTTCATGACCCATTGGGGAAAAATGCATAAGGAGAGGAAATAGAGACTTCTCGATGGCCTCCACTACCTCATCAATAAATCCAACTAAGGGAGTGTTGATTTTCTATAGTTCAGTATTATCCACATGAAACAGGAGGAGACATCATCGAAGATTATATCTATCGAGCTTCTGCTGTCCACTAAGAGCTTCTTTACCCAGAAATTGACAAAAGAGTGAAGATCACTATGGCATTATTGTGTTTACCTCGCCCAACCTCTATATCTTTATCTCTGAAGATGATGTTAGGGGTGGAGGAAACATTTAATATATCCCTAATATTAGGTCTATCGAGTGGTTTTTTGTCTTACTGCTTATCTCAATACCTTTCTTGCATTTAAGGATTCACTTCCTACAGGTTCTCTAAAGATCATAGAAATGATGTTAGCAGGAGGTAAGTTCTCTAGGTCTTATTTCCATTACCGTTCCTTTGGCTCTAAGAGTTCATTAAGCAAACATCGGTGATCCTTACAACCTTTAGCTCCAAACGTTTGCTTGGGACTATCCTGCTTTCGAGTCACATACCCTTCAAGTATTCTTTTTGGATTATCCTTTCGATTTCATTCCACAAATTCCAACACTCAGTAGTATGTCTGTAATCGTAGTAGAAATAGCACTACTTATCCAGCTTCTATCTCTTTAGATTATCTACTATCTTTGGTGAGTATTGGATCAAGCTTCACTGTTCTACTACGAGCAAGATGTCTATCATAGATGCTGTAAGAAAGGCGTACGTAAAGAATGCTCTAGAAAGGCAACACCTATGGTTTCTCAACCTCTTGTTGTTGCTACTGTCGTCTCTTTCTTTTCGTACTTTACATTTGCTAGCATCTTAAGGGGCATACTTCTAGAGCGGTTAATGGCTCGAATAAGGAGTTCTTTAAGTGCGGTTAATGGCTTTCTAGTTATGGAACTCCCGAACTTCTAATGCCTTACGTTCTGTTGAAAAATACTAGGCAAGAGCTCTTAGCTGATGTGGGGATCTCACATATTGCTTGGACAAAATAGTTGAGGTAGTCTTCTAAAGATTCTCCATCTGTTTGCTTAATAGTGAATAGGTAAACTGCCATCTTGGGGTACTTGTAGTTGATAGAGAAATTGTAGATGAAGTGTTGCGCCAGTTGCTCTCAACTAATGATAGATCCATTTGGCATCTAGTTGAACAATATCATAGCATGCTTGGTGAAGATGGTACAAAGCACCTTGAAATAGGCACTCAGATTGTAGAGCTCCATAATTGTAAGGAAATTATCCAGGTGCTCCTCAAGTCATGCCATCAAACTTTGGCAAATTAGCAATCTTCGTGCCAAGGATAGTGACTCTCTGGAGAGAATTAGGCAAAAAGGCTGCACATTAGAAGAGTGATAGCCAGAATGAGGTATTTGTTTCCTACTTCTCCTGAGTGTTGAGTTATGATTGAGTCTGAACCCCCATTGCAGTGAGCAATTACAGTGATAAGCTACCCATCTACCTTTTGAAATAGTGGAGGGGCAATGTTCTATTCTTAATTTATCCTTCATTCTATCCTTTTGGGGATGAAAAGCTTCACTGCTCCAGCGTGAAGATTGGAGTTGCTCCTAAGGATGATGCTCTCTCACGTACTAGGCGAGCGCTTTTGGTGTAGCTTGAGCGCAAGTGTTTTTCAACAATGCTATCATATTTCTTAAGTTATCTGCAATATTGGTTCTCCAAGGGTGCAATCTGTTGTGCTAGCGTCTCCTCTAATGTTGGATGTACTTTAGGTATTAGCTCTAGCATCGGGCATGACTGCACTTTAGACTTGTTGCTCTTTATATTCTCGCCTCTTGGGGCAACGTGAATGTTAGAATCTCAAGCTCTAGATCTCTTCTGCATCCTCAACGTTTCTTGTTCTAAATAGAAGTTGCTACTGACAAAGCCAAAATGACGTTGTTTAGAAGTGGAGCTAAGGTCCTTTTTGGAACCAGCGAATTTAAGACAATTTCTACTCATGAACGCATTTGTGTAGAGCTAGAGCTCAATAATTTTTGTGAACAATTTTTCGTATCTATTTTGACTTTGGGCATTAATATTTATAATAACTAAGTACCTGATAGGATTCGACCTATTTAGGTTTAGGTGCCCATCTTAATGGGCTTAATTGATTGAGCTCACTAACCTTTTACTTAGTTATATTTATTTAATTGGACCATTTTCATTTAATTTTTATTTTTTACCTTTAGGATCTAATTTTTCCATAGCAACTAGAATAATCAAAGAAACGAATGTCGTCTTTTAGGCTTGGATGGTCTTTATTTCATAACAGAAATGGAAAAACATATCAAGTTACTAGAAATAAAACATAAAACATAAAGGGAATTTTAAACTACTAGAATGAATAATCTAGAAAAAAGAGTCTCGAAGTTGCCACAAGAGGTGTGTTATTGAGTTTCAGATGTGCCTTTTCTCTGCTGTAGGATTGAGTTGCTGACATTTATGTCCTCTTCCCAGAGGGTTTCTTCAAGTGCAATTTCGCACTGTGCTGAGTTCTCCTCTTAGGGTTTATTCTCCTGCGAGAGTATTGCAATAGTGTTCCCTTTTAGGCCAAGGCTTTGCCTTTGTCTTTTGAGCTATTTTTGCGATGCCCCTTAGGGTTGTTTGTGCTGGCAACGTGAATCTTTACTCTTTTCAATATATTAGCGAAGCATTCTATGGCAACGCCTTATTACCAATAGCTTCTTCGATTCCATTGGAGTCAGGAACTTTATATTCATGTGGTAACCACTTGAAAAAGGTTTAGGTTCGACCTCTACAATATAACCTTATATGCAGATGTGGTCTTGACTACTAGGAACTTTACCATCTTTGTGACTCTTAGGGGATGAGTGTCTGAAGAAAAGGGATAGAGATCTCTATGAAGGTTTTTGCAATCTCGTTAGTGAATCCCACCAAGGACGTATTGATTTTTTGTAGTTGGGTGTTGCCCACTCTAGGTTGGAGGAAAGTATTATAAAATATGATGTTCGCAAGCTTTTGTAGTACACTGAATCTTCTTCACCTAAAAGTTGGCGAGAGAGGCTGAGACTCACCTTGATTAATCTCCATGTCTTCTTCTTCAAAGATGAAGTTGGGAAGTATAGAACACATTTCGTGTGTTCCCAGCGTTAGCTCTACAATGTGAGCTTACGCTTCCCTAGCTATTCGTGCAAGCGCCTTCCTCATAGTGTAGTAATCACCTCTTGCGAGTACTCGTAATATTACTAAATAACACATGTAGTGGACAAGTTATCTATTTTCTATTGATACTGCCTCCCTTTTGATTCCAACTATTCTTTAAGTGAGCACTGATGTCTCCATCATTTCCTAACATGGACTGCTTCTTGGGATTGTATTACCTCTAGTATACATGCTTCTTCAGGTATCCACGTTGAATATTCTTCTTAATGTCATCTTTCAAGTTCCGATAGTCCTTAATAGTATGTCAATGGTCATGGTAGAAACGACCCCATTTCTCGGACTTCTGCCTTTCAAAATTGTTCGCCTTCTTTGAGGGATGTTAGATCAAGTCCTGCTATTTGGCAACGACTAAGATGTTTGTCTTTGATGCAGTAAGGGAAGTGTATATAGAGAATGCTTTAGGAGGACTATGCCAGCAATCTCCTAACTTTTTACCATCGTTGCCCATTGCCTTCTCAATCTAGATATACTTCTTTGCTCGAATGAGGGGTTCTTCCAGAGTGGTGTGTGACTTCCCCGCTATGGACTTTTAGAAATTTTTGGTGCTTCTAACTTTATTGGATAATGTTGGTTTAGAGCTCCTGGCTGATATGAGGAATTTTATGCACCGTTTGAATAAACTGGGTAATGTAGTACCTTAAGGACTCCCCGCCTTTCTACTTGATGGTGAATAAGTAGGCCGTTATTTTAGGTACTTGTGATTGATGATGAAGTTATGGAAGAAGTATTGTGCTAGCTGTTTGGAGCCAGTGAGCCGACATCTAATTGAACCACATTAGAGCATCCTTAGTAAGAGTGGTTTGTAATATTTTGTAGTAGACAGTTTTGTTCAAGTTATAAGAAGTTATCAAGGTGTTCTTAAGGGTCAGTTGTGCTATTAACTTGCAATAGGTTGGTGATCTTCGTGCGAGGGGAGAGCAATTCTACCAAGATGGCTAGGCAAAAGGGGCTGCATCTCAGAAAAGTCAGAGCTAAAGGAAGGTACCTACTTTCTGCTCCTCCTAAGCACTAGGGTATGATATAGTAAATTGAAACTCCAATTGCAATGGGCTATCACCATGATTGGTCAACTTGAAGAGAAGACTACACGTCCATGTGCTAGGTAGATGAGGGGCAATGCTCTATTCTTCATTCATCCTTCTTTCTATCCTTTTTTAGGGACGATGAGACTTCCCTGCTTTGGTGATAAGATTGGGGTTGCTATTTGGGGTGGTGCTCGCTAGCATATAAGACGATTGCTTTAACTGCAGCTCATACGAAGGCATTCTCCACTACCCCCAATATTACTTCTTAGATCATCTATAGTGTTGGCCTTTGAGGAAGCAAAGCATGCTATGTTAGGCGTATCCTCCGGTGGTAAGTGTGCATTTGGAATTTGCTCCATTGCCAGATGGGATTGTGTTTCTAGTGGGTTGTTATCTGCTTTCTCACTTTGTGGTGCCACTTGAGCACTAGAGTCTCATGCTTGGGATCTCGTCTCATCCTTAATGCTCATGATTTAGAAGAAAGTTTTCACAAATGGCGCCATAATGATGCTGCACAAAAATAGAGTCATGGTCCTTTTTGAAAATCAGCAAAGTGAATTATGCTTCCGTTCTTGGAACGCACTTGCATAAAGTCAAAACTCGAGTTTTTTCTATTAATGATTAGATGCCTTTTTTTAGCTTTGGAAGTTAGTATTTATATTGATTAAATCCTTAATAGATTTTGGCTCACTTAGGTTTGGGTGCTCATCTTGGTGAATTTAATATGTTGGATGTACTCCTTCTTCATGTTTATTTATTTATTTGATCAAGCTTTTTATTTGCTTTTTTCTTGTTTTTCATATCTACTTATCTTTACTCTTTTGTCAAATTAATGGTTCTTAACTTGTTTAAAGTTTATCTACCATTTAATTTAATAAGTTTAAATCCTAAGTGAAAGCTTAGATAGTGGATATAGAATTTTATTGAATCATTAAAAATTATTGTGTTCATTTTTTATGCTTCACTAATTTCATTTATTCCTTAATTACCTAGAAATCTTGTTAAGTACATTAGTTATAATCCTAGTTGGTCAAAAAACAGCCAAGCTATTCTCCAACCCTAGTTGGTAAGAAAATAACCAAACCATTCTCTGAGCTAAACATCAGTTTTACCAAGACAATTTTAAATCATACTTTTCGCTGTGTAAAATTTTTATAAAATCTGATTCATCCTCATCTTAGGCACATTTTCCCTCTTACCATGCATGTGCTAGATAACATTTTCATAAGAAACAAATTTGTGCCTCTCTCAGCTAATAAGAATTTGATCTTGGTTGATAAATATATCTGTACATATTTAAGTGTGCGTGTGTGTGTGTGTGTGTTTGTGGATTCAACAAATGCAGAAAACGAGGAAGAAAGAAATATAGAAATGGAAACAAGATAAGGTTGTGATTACTTGTGGGATACAACTCCATTTGTGTCTTTAAAACATGAGATAGGAGAGAGTCGTGCTTGAATGTTAGAAAGTAAAACATGTCTCTTGGACATTCTTTAGGGTTGTCTCAAAGACACCCTCTATTGCCCTATCTCATTTCACATCTCTCTCTCCCTCTCTACACACACACACACACACACACACACACACATAAAATCTAGTCCGATCCTTGAACCATCACCACCTCCTCAATTCTTATCATCATTTTCTGTACACATCAGTAGCCATGGCACCTTCTTTGAATTCTCTGCCATTGATCTCTCATAATAACGATCAAAAGCACCCTAATGACCCCAATGATGCTCATCATCTCGAAAGATTGCTGGAATCAGCCCATCCCTTCCTACGCAGTGAGCTCGAAGCCGTCAACCAAAACTTGCTATGCCTCATGTCTGTGTTGGGCTCTACCGACACCGACGAGTGTTGGCACAAGGTAGTTTCCTCGACGTCTATCGCATACTCAAGACGTGGAAGGCCCCCGACACCATCTGCCTCTAAGGCCTCTTCTACTGTGCCTACTCCAATTCCTATGTCAACTTCACCATATTCCCATCTTCCTCCACCGACCGTGATACAGTTTGCGCCTACATTGGCTTTGCCGCAGAACTGTTGATTCACCACTTCTACATCATTCCCTGCTAGCAACTCATTCATGACTTGCTTCTCTTTCAATACTCAGATGCCGAGCTTATTGACCACCTTCGATCATAGGAGATTAGCCTTAATAAACTTAGATAATGAGAAGAAGACGGCAAAAAGAGAGTTGGAAGGTGAAACTTTGTCCCATAGAAGGGATTAAAGGGAAGCACATCAAGACAGGTGAAGATGGGCTTGTTTCAAGGAGGCTTGTCGCTGTATTCCTTCTTAAATATCTTCAAACTGATTTGGTAGAAAAAGATTTTAAATTACTAATTAATTTGTTTTTACAATAACACAGTAAGAATTTAAGATATAAAATAAATAATGAATTTTATAAATTAATTTTGGACAATACATAATTTTGGATTTTCTTTAGTAATTACAAAAAATTAATGAATTTCCAATCAGCTGGCTTAATTGAAAACATTGTGGGAATTGATTTTAAAAAAATATTTATTTTTGATGGACCTATTCTGAAATCAACAAACGAATATATGTCATATATTTTACAATTTAAAAAAAAATTCTATCAATTAAATTTATAATTTATTTTTCCCAAAATGAATTTTAAAAATTTTATTTATGTTTTACCAATAATAAAGTACTATATAAAATAATAACATAATTAATAGCTTTCATTTTGGACGTCACACAATTTTTTCATTTATTTTTGGAATTATATTTTAACAAAAATATAATTACACCTTACCCAATTAATTACAAAATATATGTTTTATCAAAAAAAAAAAAAAAACAATTACAAAATATATCATAATTAATTTGTTAGAACAAAATATTTTTGTTCTTCGCCACCTTTCAAAATACCGAATTATTTTACAGTCTATTTTTAAAAAATAGCAAAAAATTTTCAATTTAATATATTTATTAATTATTTATATTTTTTAACTATTTAAATCCTAAACAAGCCCAAAAACCAAAACTCACAAAACTATCTCCATATCTCAAACAAATCTTTCAAATATATCTAAAAAACGAATCTCACAACCAATCACAACCTCACATTATATAAATTCATCAGATAAATATAATCATTACACTTTATCACAACCAATCACAACCTCATTTCTTATTGTAGACATATTAAATTTTTGACCAATCGAGAAGTGACATGTGTAAAATAGTATATTAGATGTTAATTTAAAATTTCTATTTATATTTTGGGATTTATTAAATTTAATTTCAAAAGATAAATAGTAAATTTTAATTAATAATTTAGTATTTATTTTATACTCAAATCAAGTATAGACAAGTGTCAAAGATAGAGCATTTATATCTATGGACCAATCAAATCAAAGATATTTGATATTATCTCTTGATATTGATATTATTTTTTGGTGTTTGATATTATCAAATCAAAGATATTCGATATTATCTTTTGATATTTGATATTAGTTTATCAAAGAGATAACTGTTGAAGGAGTTCAAGTCAATATAAAAGTCTCCCATCAAATACCTATAGAAAGGGATGATCCTAGCTTATTTGAGATAACACAAATTCTAGCAAGTAAGAGGAGCTTTGAAGGAGTTCAGTAATTCTCTTAATTAAATTTAAGGAAATCCACGATGTTTAAGGCATTCTTCACGGAACTCATCACATTTTGGCTTTTGATTCGAGATTAAGGTGCGGAGCCCTCGAATTGGCATTATTTTATTCAAATTAAATTCAAGGAGAACCATGACGTTCAAGGCATTGTTCGCGGAGCTGATATATTTGGCATCTGATTCGATATTAAGGTGCGGATCCCTTGAATTGGCGTTATTTTCTTCAAATCAAATTCAAGGAGATCGACAGAGTTCAAGGTGTTCTTTGTGGAGCTCATTAAATTGAAGATCATATTTGGAAGGAAAGAATCAGAGGATTGTATTAGAGATTGAATCCATAGTTGATTGATTTTAATTTAATTTAATTTGTATGATTTTCCTTGTCTTGTAATTTAATTTTTTTTGCAAACAAAGAAATTTGCACTTATAAATTTTTGGCACGCCTAGTGGGACAATATCTACTTCTCATCTGTTTCCTTCATCAAGATTGAAGCATCATGGCCGCCAATAAGACTACTGCATTGAAAATCACTGCTTTAAATTCCTTAAATGCTGGAGTAAAAGGTGTTTGCATCACCACAAGAAGTGTGTCCAAAAAGTTGCAATCATCTTCAGAGCTAGCTCTTTCACTTGAAGTTGTAGAAAAGGCATTGCCGCATACTATTGATACTAATGAAGGTGGTGGAGACTCGAAGGAAGAATCAACGACATCCACTTCTCACTCAACCTCAAGTTCCTCAAGCATAGCACCGGTGATGGTGACAAGTGCTACAACTTTGGAGGAACAAATTGTTAATTTCACGAAGATTATTAAAGGATTAGGAAAGCATGTCCAAGAGTAAGACTCTCAAATCTCCAAGTTGATGAACAAGGTGGATAATGTTGAGACTAGTCACATGATGGAGAAACCAATATAAGCTCAAGACAAAGGTGAAAACTTCGTAGCCAGTTGAAAATGAAAACCTATAATAAAGGAATTGCAAGTTTCCATTGAGGGACTAATTCCTAACGACCAACTGAGGGAGTTGGTCTTGGGGACTGTCAAAGATAAGTTTGAAGAAAGCTCTAAGTTGTCTATGACTTATTCCAAGCCATATACTCAAAGGATTGACAACTTAAAGATGCCGACTGGTTATCAGCCACCAAAGTTTCAACAATTTGATAGCAAAGGCACTCCAAAATAGCATATGGCTCATTTCAATGAAACTTGTAATAATGCTGGAACGTATGGAGATAGCTTAGTTAAGCAATTTGTTTGATCTTTGAAGGGTAATACTTTTGATTGGTACATTGACCTAGAAACAGGTTCAATTAATAGCTGGGGCAATTGGAGCAAGAATTTCTCAATCACTTCTACAGTACTCAAAGGACAGTCAGTATGATTAAACTCACCAATTACCACCAATAGAAAGAAGAACCAGCCATTGACTACATCAATTATTAGAGAAACTTAAGCCCTAATTACAAAGATCGATTATCTAAAGCTTCAACCATCGAGATGTGCATTCAAGGGATGCATTGGGGACTTTGATATATTCTACAAGGAATTCAGCCTAAAACATTTGAAGAGTTTGCTATTCGAGCCCATGATATGAAGTTAAGTATGTTTGCAGACGGAGTAGAAGGGCCATTAGTCCAAGAGCCTCGCAAGTCTAAGGAAAAGTAAGAATTCAAGAAAAGGAGCAAACCTCTTCCTAAGGCCCAAAGTAAAGAAGCTATGGTGGTGAATGTAACAACCATCAAGTTTTGTACAAAGGCAGAATGCACGAATGATGAAAAAAAGGATGTCTCCTAAGAAAGAGGACAAAGAAAATTAACTCTGAAGGAGATGCAGGCTAAGACATACACATTCCTCAATTCTAATGTCTTTGGAATATTCAATAATTTGCTAAATGCAAATCTCATTGAATTATCTAAAATACAGCGACTTGAAAAAGATGGAAAAATTGATGACCCAAAGCATTGCAAGTATCATTAGTTGGTAGGTCACCCAATCTATGACTGTTTCATATTTAAAGATAAAAAAATGCAATTAGCTCGACAAGGGAAAATCTCACTTGAGGGGGATAATGCAGCCTCAAATCATGCTACCATTGAGATTGAAAATGATGTACTTGGTTATCATGATAATGACATGGTGTGCAACATGATAAGCGAAGAAAAGATTTCCTCTAGTGAAGCATGTTTATCTGATGAAGAGAACCACAGTGCAACCGATGGGTGCATGTTGGCAATGACTTTCACTAACGAAGACTTGTTGCTTGGTTCCAAGCGCCACAATAGGCTATTATTTGTGATTGGCTATGCTTGTGAGCAAAAAATAAATAGAATTTTGATTGATGAAAGCTCTACAGTTAATATCTTGCCATTGTTTGTAATGAAGGATTTAGGAATCTCCATAGATGAACTGACAAATAGTCATATGATGATCTAAGGATTCAATCAAGGGGGCAAAGGGCTATTAGAATAAGAAGGATAAACTATTGATGGACGATATGTTGTCAACAACATTGTATCATGTCATAAACGCCAAGACATCATATAATATGCTTCTAGGCCAACCTTGGTTACATGAAAATGGTGTAGTTCCTTCTACTTGGCACTAGTATTTCAAATATTGTCGAGAAGATATGATAAAGAAAGTTCTTAGAGATAACAAACCTTTTACTAAAGTTGAATTGCAGTTAGCCGATGCCTAATACCACAACAAAAGTATGAAAGCTATTAAGGTTAAAGAACAAGAGGAATTCAAGCAGCAAAATGATTCTAATGGAGGACACAAGGTTAAAGACTTGACTCCAGCATGCAATAGTAAAGATCATATAAAGAGTGAATCGTCTTTACAATGATCTAAATTATTGAAAGAACTAACATTTTCTCTAACTAAGCTTGATGTGAAAAAGCCATCCCCTCAGCCGCTGAAATGATTTGTTTGCCCGACTCAAGAGGCCAAGAAGGAACATGGAGAAGCTTTACAGCATGAAAATTGCATTGATCTAAAAGCCTATAAACTTCTTGTCAAAGCCAGATATAATCCATAAGAACATTCCATCTTAGGAAAACTCCCTCATGAGGCTATTGGCAAGCAAACGTATTGACTCAATACTACCCAAAAGATGTTGAAGGAAAAAGGTTATGGTGTTCAAATCTTTTGAACAGAACTTGGATTTGTTTATTAAAATCATATTCGCATTGCGATTAGAAGAGCTAACAACAATCATATAGTTGGGGAGGAATTTTTCTTAACAAATGATATTTTCGATGACAATGGGAAGAAAGTTAAGTGAATCTCAGTTTTTGATAGACTTGGAAAGTGGCAGCATAAAAGAACCTATAATTGGAGATTGAATTCATCTAGAATGCCAAAGTACTTGAAGTGGGTTAGCAAGCCCAAAAAGCTTAGGAGTTCAATTCCTTCATGCATAAAGCGGTGCACTATTTTAAATATATCGTGTGGCAGAACCTTGAAGGTTAAACTGTAAATTATTATCTTCACATGAACTCAAATAGATGAAGAAGATGATAGAGAAAGCGTGGCTTCTTCATATCGTATTATTGTTAGTAATAATCGGCCAACTTATGAAAATGCTATAGATCATCTGTTCAAACAGATCTCCACACTTATCAATAGTGGTTACATAAATGAGAAAGATGATATCATACAGATAGTCCATATAAGAAGAAGGGATGAACAAACTAGGACATGTGTGGAATTTAATAAGATTGAGCTCGTGGAAGAAGATATTGCGCTAGCATATCATATTACTTTGAGTGAAGAATTTGTTATGAAAAAAAAAAGATGCTGAAATTGCTCCTTCTATGTTTGAAAAAGGTGTTAAGGCCACTGTCGATGAATTGAAAGAGATTAATTTGGGTGATGCCAATGACCTTCTCGGCCTATCTACATTTGTGCTTTATTGACTACTGAGGAAGAAGAAATATATGTTGAGTTATTATATGAATTTAGAGATATATTTGCATGGTCATACAAAGAGATGCCTGGTTTACATCAAAAGGTGGCAATCCATCATTTATCGGTAAAAAAAGGAACTCGTCCAATCAAATAAGCTCAACGTCGATTTTGCCTTGAATTGGTTTCTTTGATTGAAGCTGAAGTGAATAAGCTCATTGAGGCTGAGTTCATTTGAGAAATTAAGTATCCAACATGGATCTCCAGTATTGTCCCAGTAAGAAAGAAAAATGACCAGATTCGAGTTTTTGTTGACTTTAGGGACTTGAATGGTGCATATTGGAAGAATGATTTTCCATTGCCCGTTTTAGAACTCATGATTGATGCTACCATAGGACATGAAGCACTATCATTTATGGATGGATCATTTGGGCATAATCAAATATGCATGTCACCAAAAGATGATGAGTTGATGGCATTTCGTACTCCCAAGGGAATATACTACTATAAAGTGATGCCATTTATATTGAAAAATACCGGTGCGACATATGAAAGGGCTATGCAGAAGATATTTGATGATATACTTCACAAGAACATGGAATATTATCTTGATGACTTG
Organism: Jacaranda mimosifolia; assembly: GCA_018894105.1. Taxonomy (NCBI): domain Eukaryota; kingdom Viridiplantae; phylum Streptophyta; class Magnoliopsida; order Lamiales; family Bignoniaceae; genus Jacaranda; species Jacaranda mimosifolia. Next base: position 14,043,731 of record CM032129.1, read on the forward strand.
GTCGTCAAGTCCAAAAGGCGAGAAGATCACCTCCAAGATTTGAAACAAGTTTTTGAGCGCCTTAGAAAATATCAACTCAAAATAAACCCATAAAATGTGCATTTGGTGTTACATTCGGGAAGTTTATGGGATTTATTGTTCGCATCTAGGCATAGAAATCGAGCAAGCAAAGATTGATGCAATTCTAAAAATGCCTGAACCTTGAAACATCCATGAACTTAAAAGTTTGCAAGGAAAGTTAGCTTATCTGTGGAGATTCATATCAAACTTAGCTAGTAGATGCCAACCATTCAACCATTTGATGAAGAAAGGCGTTTCATTTCAGTGAGATGAAGCTTGTAGCAATGCTTTTAAGAGCATAAAAGCTTATTTGATGAGGTCTCCTAAGTTGGTTGCACTAGTATTTGGACGTCCATTGATCCTTCATATCGCTGCTCAAGAACATTCTGTTGGAGTTTTACTGGCACAGAAAAATGATGGAGGAAAAGAAAATGCCTTGTACTACTTGAGCAGAATGATGACGCTAAATGAGTTGAAGTACTCACTGATCGAAAAGATATGTTTGGCTTTGATCTTTACAATCTAAAAGTTGAAGCATTACTTTCAAGCTCATACTGTCCATCTTTTCTCAAAAGCAAATCCACTAAAATATGTCATGTCAAAGCTCGTCCTCTCTGACAGATTCTCAAGATGGTACCTTCAATTGCAACAATTTGAGATTATCTATGTTACGTAGAAGGCAATAAAAGGACAAGTTTTGGTTGACTTCTTAGCTAATCACCCCATCCTTGCTGAGTAGGAGTTATTTGATGATCTACATGATGAAGATGTCTTGATAGCTGAAGTTACACGTCCTTGGACAATATACTTTGATGGAGCATCCCATAGAGAAGGAGCTAGTGCTGGAGTTATTCATCACATTTGATGATGAAGTATTACCATATTCCTTTATTTTAATTGAAAATTATCCAACAATGTTGTTGAATATCAAGCTATTATTCTTGGGTTGGAGATGGTGGTTGACATAAAATAATTGTGCCTTAAAGTCTATGGAGATTCTAAGTTGGTGGTCAACCAATTGCTTGAATCATATGAAGTCAAGAAGCCTGAATTACTCTCATACTTTAATTATGCCAAAAGACTCATTGGATGGTTTGCATATGTAGAAATTGAATATGTGCCAAGGAAGGAAAATGAGCAAGCTGATGCGCTAGCTAAATTAGCCTCTTCACTGGCATGCCTCATAATGAAATACGTATTCCAATATGTAAGAGTTGGGTTGTACTGCTAATTTTCGAGTATGAGGACAATAGAGAAAATGAAAGCCATATTGTTCAAGTATTTAACATAGAGAAGAAAGATTGGCGCCAGCCAATTGTGGACTATTTGAAGTAAGAAAAGTTACCAGACGATCCACATCAAAGTGTCGATATCCGAAGTTGCGTTGCTTGCTTCATCTATTATAAAGGTGTACTTTATAACCTGTCATTGATGGAGTCTTCTTGCAATGCTTAAGTGATGATGAGGTTATCAAGTCATGGAAGAAGCTCATTCTAGAGTTTGCAGCACTCACTAGTCAGGTTCGAAATTACATTTTTGGATAAAAAGAATGGGCTACTACTGGTTAACAATGGTAAAAGATTGTACGGATTATGCACAAAAATGTCAAGCTTGCCAATTTCACGCAAATCTCATTCACCAACCACCCGAACCATTGCATCCAACTGTTGCTTCATGGCCATTTGATGCTTGGGGATTAGATGTAGTTGGACCCACGATAGTCTTCTGCTGGGCACTCATATATATTGGTTGCAATATATTATTTCTCTAAAAGGGCTGAAACAACACTCCTCAAAGAAGTAAAAAAGGAAAATGTTGCTGACTTTATCTATATCAATATTATGGGGAAAATATATTTTTAGCTCCCTCAAAAAATGATTTTGGTGGTTTACCCCACTGTGAAAAAAAGGCTAAAATACCGCCTTATATATATGCCTGTATATAATTTTTTATATAATTATATAGTATTTGATTTATATAAATATGTTATATATTTTATAAATATGAAATTATTTAGTTTTGATAATTATATATATATGTATGTATATATAATTTTATAAATATTAAATAATATTTAATTTATATAAATATGTTATATGTTTCATAAATATAAAATTATTTAATTTTAGATTAAACAAAAGGAAAAAATATATATTTTATATATATGTATATAGATATGTCATAAATAATTTTATATATATGTATGTATATATAATTTTTTAAATCATAAATAGTATTTAATGTATATAAATATGTTATTAATAATTTTATATGCATATATGTATATATATATACTTTTATATATATGAATGTATATAATTTTTTATGAATATTATATAGTATTTGATTTATATAAATATTTTATATATTTTATAAATATGAAATTATTTAGTTTTGATAATTATATATATATGTATGTATATATAATTTTATAACTATTAAATAGTATTTAATTTATATAAATATGTTATATATTTCATAAATATAAAACTATTTAATTTTAGATTAAACAAAAGAAAAAGAAATATATATATTATATGTATATAGATATGTTATAAATAATTTTATATACATATATATTATGCCTATACGTATTTATATAATTTTTATATGTATATAATTTTATATATATGTATGGATATATAATTTTATAAATATTAGATAATATTTAGTTTATATAAATATCTTATGTATTTATAAAATACATAAGATAATTAATTTAGATTAAGTAAAAGAAAAAGCAAAACATATGGATATAAAGTAATTATATATATGAGGGTATTTTCATCATTTTAATAGAAAATTCAACTCAAATAGATGGAAGGGGCCAGTGATCCAAATTTTAAAAACATAAGGGGGCGTTTCACCCCCCCCCTTCCACCCCCTTTTTTTTCACAGATGGGTAAACCAACTATTTTGTATAACACAGGGGGGTAAAAAGATTTTAGTCCCAATATTATATGTCGCTATGGGGTTCCTCGATACATAATTACTAATAATGGAAAGCCCTTTTGCAATAGTCTAATAGACAAACTTTGTTAGAAGTTCAATTTTAAGCAGAGAAAATCTTCCATGTACTATGCCGCTGTTAATAGTCTGACTGAAGCATTCAATAAAACTCTGTGTAATTTGCTGAAGAAAGTAGTCTCAAAGTCAAAGAGAGATTGACACTAAAGGATTGGAAAAGCTTTATGGGCACATTGAACCACTCATAGAACACCTATACAAGCAACTCCATATTCATTAATTTATGGTGTTGAAGCTGTCTTACCTCTTAAGCAGCAAATTCCATCATTAAAGATAGCCATGCAAGAATGATTAACTGAAGAAAAAAATGCACGCTTGCGCCTTGAAGAGTTAGAGGCTCTTGATGAGAAAAATGTTGGAAGCACAATAAAGACTTGAGTGTTATCAAGCTTGGATTTCCAAGGCATTTAATAAGAAGGTACGATCACAATCTTTTCAACTTGGGGATTTGGTGCTCACTGTGCAAAGGTCCATCATCACTACTCATTGGACTAGGAATAAGTTCACATTAAAATGGGATGGTCTTTATGTTATCAAAGAAGTTTATACAAATTGTGCATATAATTTGATTGCTGACGATGGATTAAGAGTTTGCCCACTAAATATAAAGGTTTTGAAGTGCTACTATGCATAAAGTTGGGAGAAAGCTCTTTGATGCACGAGCCTAAACTGCATGTTACTTCTGATCCGCATGAGTATAAACTGTGAACAGTACCCACAAAGGTAGTACATGTGGTTAAATTGCTAACTTAACCCACTGAAGGCATTTTATGTGGTTAAAATATTAAATACCCCACCTAGTCCAAGGTGGTTAAGCAATGGATACTCCTAGCCCCCATGAGTATAAACTATGAACGGCAACCCTCCTAAAAGGATGCTTTCTGTGAATTACGTTATAGCTTGATCCTTTCACTAGGCAGCTTAGATAATCTCTAGGTTCAGTCATGAGTTTATTTTAAGTTATATTTTTCCTTTGTGTCATAAAAAACATAAAAAAATAAAAAATAAAAAAGTAGCATGTTTTGAATTTTTGATTTTATTCATTAGTTTTATTTGAGTAGTTTAAGTTTGTTGAGTAAAAAAAAAAAAAGGTAGTTTTAGTTGTTTTTATTTATTCATTAGTCAAAAAAAATTAGTACTTTAGTTGTTTTTATTAGTTTTGAGTTTGAGTTTTTGAATTTATTTATTAGTTTGTTGAGTAAAAAAAAAAAAAGAAAAAAAGAAAAGTGGTTTAGTTGTTTTTATTAGTTTAACTTTTAGTTTGTTGAGTCAAAAAAAATAAAAAATAGTTTTAGTTATTTTTATTTATTCATTAGTCAAAAAATAAGTAGTACTTCAGTTGTTTTTATTAATTTGTTTTGATTTTGAGTTTTTGAATTTGTTATTTAGTTTGTTGAGTGAAAACAAAAATAGTTTAGTCTTTTTTTTTTATTAGTTTGAGTTTTCAGTTTGTTGAGTTAAAAAAAATAGTTTTAGTTATTTTTATTTATTCATTAGTCAAAAAATGAGTAGTACTTTAGTTGTTTTTATTAATTTGTTTTGAGTTTGAGTTTTTGAATTTGTTATTTAGTTTGTTGAGTAAAAACAAAAAAAAGGTAATACTTTGGTTGTTTTTATTAGTTTGAGTTTTTTTTAGCTTGTTGAGTAAAAAAAAATAGTTTAATTATTTTGAGTTTGAGTTTTTGAATTTATTAATTAGTTTATTGATTAAAAAAAAAGGAAAAGTAGTTTAGTTGTTTTTATTAGTTTATTTTGAGTTTGAGTATTTTTTTTCAAAGGAAGTAGCTTAGATAATTTGTTTTAAGTTAGGTTGAGTAAATAAATAATTAAATAAGTAAAAAGAGTAGATTATATATCTTGAATTTATTTACTAGTTTGTTTTGAATTATGTTAAGTCTTCTTTTTAAAAAGAAAAAAAAAACTCAAAAGATTGCAAGATAAAAAATTAATAAATTCTATTATGTAATCTCAAAAAAAAAAAAAATGTTTAGTAGAATTCATAACAAAAGGCAAGGAAAGAAAAAGGAGGGAAAAGTTCTAAATAATTTTTAAGCAAAAGGATTCAAGTTCTTCAATTCTTCTTTGGCAGTCTCCAAATGTTCCATTGAAGTTTTCAAAATTTCAACCACTCTATCACTCAAATGAGGAGTACTTTAATAGCAGCAATTTCCTCTTCAATCTCATGAACTTCAATTTGGGCACTTTGAAGAAGTTGTTGGCATTTCAATGATAAAGTCAAGTTCTTCTTGTGTTTCTTCAAATTTTCAAGCTCCTTCCCAACAAATTCTAGCTCTTCTTGAGTGGATTGAATTTGGTTCATCTCTTTGCCTTCTTTAGTTTGGGCATCATGGAGATGAGTTTTGGCCTCATCTAATTGTTGTGCAAGAAGCCCATTGGATGCTTTCCCAAAAGATGCTGACTTTGCCTCATTATAAGCGGTGGCCTTGTCAAACAATACTTGCAATAATTCTTCTATATTGGAGATATCAAATTTGTTGAAGCCTCTCATTGATTCAAGCACAAATTCACTATCTTTGATAGATGAGATGGAATCAAGAGGAGTATTGTTATTCTCTTGCGAAGGCTATCCCCAACATTTGAAGATACTATTTTTGATGATTAAGTACAAATTTCTCACCCTCAAATACTAAAACTAGAGCACAAGGAGATAGTTGTTTAGCTTTCATACTATGGATTACCTCATTTTGGGTGGTTACATCAATTTGAGCACCCATGACCAATAAGTTAGGTCCTATGATTGATCCTTGGCTATCTTGGAATGTCTCATCTTTATCAACATTAATAATTTCATTTTCCAACTTAAATGTTATATGATTTGAGTTAGCAAATGACCAAAAAGGGTCTTATTTAAAGAAGAAAAAAAGAAGATAACCTCTTTAGAAAAGTTCTTTGTCGGCAAAGGATTACTTGGCTTTGGAGATTTGGGAATCCTTTTAAGCCTTTTCCAATGACGATATACTTTATTATTGTTGCTCGTTCCCAAAGGATAAGGATTCATTCTCTGTTCTTTTGGAGGTTCGATGTCTTCTAGGTTGGGAGGGTTTTGAATATTTTCAGCAAGTGGACTATCCCTTTTATCATGATCCTTGTCCTTAAGAAAATTTTTGATTAGCTTCAAGTTGATCAATCTTGCAATATTTTCCTCAAGGAAACACACAAGAAAACCATGCTTTAGACATAGAATTGTGCAAAGTGCATAAGCTCCAATAGTGAAGTCCTTCATCTAAAAAGGCTATGCGAATATCATGGGCAAGAATCCCAGGAATTTCTTGATAATATCCAAATTGACGACTGAAGTGATAATGACTGTAATGTTCAATAATAAAGCAGTCACCCAGCCGCAAAGGAAGACAACTTGAACAAATAGCAATGAAGTGTTTTTGCTCCAATTCCCTAGCCTTCCCATTATCATCATATGAAAGTCCCTTGTCTTTAGTAATCATGGTGCAAGTCCAGGAAACAAAATCCCCTTTGTGAATTCTCTTGCAGACCTCCTTTAAATCATAGTATTTTGCGTCACTTTTGCCAGAATAGATCAATATTTTTAGGGCACACACTCCTTGCCAAATTTGATAATGTGTTTTGAAGTAGTGTGCTAACCAAGCATACACAAAGTAGATAGGGAAAGAAGAATGGATATGACTTGGCCTTGGGAACCTAAAATTTTATTTAAACCATTGTAGATGCTAGCTAAAACTAGAATAACATGACTTACCTTCCTACTAGTGGCCATGAGACATGCTATCTTGAAGGTACTGGGGCTTATTGAATTAACATCATTAGTAGAAAGAACGAATGAGCAAAGTAAACAAGCCATGTATGCCACCAAATATGTTTATTCTCTCAAGTTCCCAGGAATCCCAAATTTTGAAAACAATGCCTCCTCTGCAATGGACCATTCTCCATGAACACCAACATTGCCGAGAGGATTATGAGTTGATTTGGGCCGAATCGCCTTTTTCTCCTTATGTGATGGTGATTGATGGTACTTTGTAGCTTTCTTGGACCAATACTTCACTCATTTTTCCAGAGTAACTTGAGAAAGTTGACCTCCATTGGTGCTCCTTTGAAGTGAATGATAAGCCTAAATAAGTATTTGCAAGAATTGAGGATAAATTTATTTCCTGTCTCGTCAACGCTAGTAAGCTTCTTGGTACTAGGAATCACTTCATCATAAAAGAGTCTTGTCATAGAGAGGCCTACAAGGTTGGGCAAATCCCATAGCGATATGGACAATTCTCCAAAGGAAGTTAAAAAGGTATTTGTAAGAGGACACCATGCCTTGCAAAATGCTTTGATAATATCAGAATTTCAATCATATGTGAATAATGAAGTATACACTAGATCATATACTTGTGCAGTTATCAACTTATGGTTGTATCAGCTAAGGATATCTTCAATCTACTCTCAGTATCCTTTGATATAGTGGAATTCGCCATTAAATTGAAGAATTTCTCCCCACTTGGCTTTACCCTCAATAATGCTATGACTCAATGTTGGTAGAAGAATTAGTTCATGTGATTGTTGACGACGAATTAGTTCGTTTGGAGGACAATGATGAGTTGCCGTTAAAGCCTATACTTTGGAAGTCTTGATCTCGCAGGTCCATTCCTCATTATGAAGTGAATTTAGTCAACCTCGGCCACTTTGTTGCATATCTACCAATAAGTGGATTATAAGTAGTCAAAAGTGTGCCTTTCTTCATAAGTTGATTCTCTTCATCAAGGATAATAAAGTGTTGCACTCTTGAGATGGATGAAATATCCTTAAAGTAAACTATGGTGCAACCTACCAAAGTATGATGAAAGTTAATCAAGTTGATGAGAAGGAAAAGAAGAAGAAAAGATGACATCTCAAGAAAATTAGCATTCATGGTGAGGAATGAAAGAAAGCCAAATAATTGTGGTCATGTTTAATGCTCACACGAATTGATGGAGAATTAAGTTCATGGAGAACTATAACAATGCTAAAATAATGTTGTATGTTCATAGAGGCATTTTATCGAACATAAAGTTGGCACGTACAAAGTATTAAATGAAGACAAGAAGAGAGAAATATATACCTAGCAATTTAACAAAGCAAATACCAACAATTAAGAACAAATTCTAAGCTATTGGCAAAGCAAATTCTTGACGTGTTTGTTGTGTGCTTGTTAGCTCATGATTGAGCTAATTTATAGGCATGTGTTGCAGAAAAAGTATTTGAATGGAACTCAAACTTGTGAACTGTTCATATTTCAATCCTACCAGGAATTGGATTCCATCTGGATCCATTTATTTATCATGATAAGAAAAGAACATAGTGGAATAAAGTAGTAAGAGAAACCCTAAGGAGATATGAAATCTACTGAGAATACATGATGTCGAGATTGCTTGCTGCCGAAATTCCTTGTTGTGGAAATTACATGTTGCTGTCATTTGGAATTTATTTTAGTCGAAATTGTAAAGGGTTGACTTGGATTTGGAATTAGAAAGCTTATTTTGAGAAGTTTGATTCGGACTTGGGTTCCCATTGAATTTGTTCTCGAATTTTGATTAAAAAAGAAAAGAGATGGTGTTTAACTATTATGTGGGCCACTTATGGAATTAGGGAAAAAGAAAAAAGAAAAGAAAAGAAAAGAAAAGAAAAGATAGGTGAAACAAAGCTTGGTGGATTAGACTTTCAATATGATAAAAAAAATGATTTTGGGCTTTCCATGTGAATTTTTAATATGGGCTTTTATTTGGCCCACATATGTCATTGAATATATATATATATATATAGATATTCTCAAATACTGTAAGTCTTGCCTCTTTCGAAATTGATAATCACATCTTTCGTCAAGTCTTGAAGTGGGGGTATTGTAGACATTAAAATTTTGATCAATTAAGAAGTGAACGTGTAAAATAATATTAGATGTTAATTTAAAATTTCTATTTATATTTTGGGATTTATTAAATTTAATTTCAAAGATAAATAGTTAATTTTAATTAATGATTTAGTATATATTTTATACTTAAATCAAATATTGACAAGCGTTAAATATGGAGTATTTATATCTATGGACCAATCAAATCAAAGATATCCAATATTATCTTTTGATATTTGATATTATCTTATCAAAGAGATAACCGTCGAATGAGTTCAAGTCAATATAGAAATCTCCCATAAGTACCTAAATAAAAGGGTGATCCCAGCTCATCTGAGATAACACAAATTCCAGCAAGTGAGATAAGCTTTGAAAGAATGCAGCAATTCTCTCAATTAAATTTAAGGAGATCCATAGAGTTTAAGGCGTTCTTCGCGGAGCTCATCATATTTTGATGTTTGATTCAATATTAAGGTGCGGAGCCCTCGAATTGGTTATTTTATTCAAATTGAATTCAAGAAGATCCATGATGTTCAAGGCAATCTTTGCAGAACTTATATATTTTGGTGTTTGATTCGAGATTAAGATGCGGAGCCCTCGAATTGGCATTATTTTTTTCAAATCAAATTCAAGGAGATCCACGACGTTCAAGGCGTTCTTCGCAGAGCTCATTAAATTCAACATTATATTTGGAAGGGAAGAATCAGAGGATTATATTAGATATTGAATCCACAGTTGGTTGATATTAATTTTATTTTATTTGTATGATTTTCCTCGTCTTGTAATTTAATTTTTTTGTAAACAAAGAAATTTGCACTTACACTTATTCTCGTATATCTAAAACATCAAAATATTCTCGAAATCCCTAAAACACAAAATATGAGGCCAAGCAATCACAACCCCACATTTTGAGAGCAAAATCTCAAAAATTGTATTGTATGTGCTCTAAAAAATATTATAATATTAGATTGTATTGAAAAATATTTTTTTGTCTGTCATTTCATCAATATTTTTCAAATAATTATTTACACTCGAAAACAGAAGCCTTAATGCTTAGTAGATGGACCGACAATTTGATGTCTTTGCATTTATAGATTAAGATGTTGATTGTGTAAATTTAATATAAAATTTTCATAATAACTTATAAAATGTTTGGAAGCTTACATATAGATGTCATAAAGTATTTGATGAATTTTCTAAAACAATAACTTATAAACTCCTAAAATAAAATGATAGAATATTACAAGGTCTTTCAAGAAAAAGTTAAGAGCTCTTTTAATTACAAAAATTTTCATTACTTGACATAATAAAAACATATTACAGATATATAAACTTATAATAAAACTATTTAAATAAAATTAACTAAATAGCCTCTAGAGATGCGAAGTCCACGGGCCATTAGGATTCAATCAATCGGCAAATCAATCGCATTAGAATGCTTGAGATCTAGTGCCCTTAGATTCTAAAGATTTATTATTGACTTTGGTATGGTCAGTTTGACCATTGCTCTTCTTAAGCTTGGATACTTTGGGAACATATTTGAAAATTCACTTGGGTCGGATAGTTTGCAGTGGAACTCCTCTCAAGTCTAAGACCATTAATAGCCTACATCTGTAGATCGACTCTTGTGTTGGCCCAGACTCCAAATTTCCACAGCCCCACAACAGAATCAACTATAGATGGTTGGTTCGATCCCATGTTTAAATATACAAGATCCACAAGCTCGAGTTCAATCTCAAAGATTTTTTCAACTCAAACTCCTTTAGTTTACTAACCTAGTTATATGTGTTCTTATTAAAAAAAAACAACTAGTTATATGTGTGTTAATATAAATATATACTAGCATTGTGTGCACGTAATTCCTATGTGTATAAAATATTTTAGGGCAATACTGTTATTTGTGGACATCATCACATTCATTATACTAAAAATTGACATACATCTTAAATATGTTTGTAATTTGCATAATTGTAAAGATAGTTGCTAGTCATATAAAGTAAAAATTTCATAGTATATTATCAGATTAAATAAAAATCAAAAGCTCAAAAAATATTAAGCTTACCTTTTGATAAGGAAAGTTTTTGAATACGTGATGGTTATTTGGACATACATGTAAATTTTAGGGTTAATTATAGGGACTTCACATGAGGTTTGTCCTAATTACAGAAACTATTCTCAGGGTTTGTGAAATTACAATAACCTCCCATGGGGTTAACTTCCATCCAAAAAATGTGACTGAAAGTGTAAAAAGATCATTATACCCTCACTTATTCAGAAAAAAAAAGGTTGGAAAGAAAAAGACCTTTTGCCTCCCTGTGTATCAAGAACAAGGAGGCGCTTCTTTCTTTCTTTTACCTACGTCGTCTCTCTCTCCTTTCCAAATCTTTTCTCTTATCTCAATTTGTTGTATGCATGTGCTTGAGCCAATAAATCCCACTGGAAAAGCTGTAGTTATACGATCATAAATTTTTGAAGGATTCGTATTTTTCAAACAGAAAATGGCATGGGAAACTACTATTACAATCTTTCCCCCCTATTTTAGTGTTATATGAAGCTATTCTTAATGAAATTCTAGGTTAGTGCTTACTGTGTTGTGATTTGAGAGAATCGAGTGTTGTGTTTTTCTCTAAAAATTTTCATTTTTTCAATGTATGACACAATATGATATTTTAAATTGTTTATTTCATGAATGTATACCTGTATTTTGTGTGATTTGAGTTATTTAGGAAAAAACCCAATTTTGACTATTGACACCAAGTAAAAACCCTACCTTTTTGATTACGAGTACTGATTTTTCTTTTAAATTTGATTTAGGGTTTGAGGGATTGTATCCTATAGCCTTTGCAGTTGTGGAGAAAAGAGTCTTGAAGCTTGTTTTTCACATGCCTAGAAGAATTTTTTGATGGCTTTACCCCATACAGACTATGGACATTCATGACAAGCAACCAAAAGGTAATGCTATACTTCATGTTTTCTATTTTTCATATTCTACAAGTGAACTACTTATTATAATTAAAAATATTTAAGGCTTAATTTGTAATGAGTACAAGTACTAGGGGTGTTAGGTGTTATATTACAGACCTTGTAAGGATGCTAATTGTATGTATGAAAATTAAATTTGTGACACTATATTTGGATGTTTGACTTTGTTTTGTATTGTAGCAACTCTGTAAGTGAAGTACTTGTTATATTTATCATTGCTTAAGGTTTCATTTGTAATGAATAGAAGTGTAGAGGGTGCTAGTTGTAATGTTCCAAATGAAAGTGAAAGAAATGAGGGTGTTGCTAAAAGAAATAAAGGCCTCGCTGTTGCTGGGGATGGCCCTATTGCTGGAGATGGTTTCCTTGCAGATGACACAAATTTTGATGATAGATTTTATGCTACTTTTGATGGAATTGTAGAATTAATTATGGCAAGAGTTAGTGGAGTTGGAGGGGGTACTGATGGTGGAGTTGGAGGGGCTGATGAAGCTGGTCCTGGAGTTGGAAAGAACGATGCTACTGCTATTGGAGGAGAATGAATGCCATTTATTTATCACTAATTTTTTCATTTTAAACTATTGATCTATTGCTAAAGTACACAACTTTTTGTACAATTGATGTTTTTGTACAGCCCTTGAGAATTGTACAAGGCTTTGTTATGTGAAGAAAAATTCTGTAGGTCATGATTTATAATATGTGAACAAGTTTGAATGATTGATTCGGTAAATGTGAAGAATTTTTTTGCTATATGCTTTGCATTGAGTTGGAATGATTAGATTGCTAGTCTTTTTGTTCTTTTGAAGCTTAGTTGACTAAATTTGCATTGCTGGAACTATATTTAAAGGGAGCTTGTTGTAGGTTACAAACTTAACAAGGAGGGCTAATATGTTGTAGGCTTTTTGCAATGGGAGTCTTTGTTACAATACACTCGTTTGAAGGTGTTATATGTAACTTGAGAGTTTATAAGTTATATTTAAATATTAAAAAATATATTAAAATAATAGAATAATATCATAATTTACTAATATTAATTTTAAATAATCAATTAAATTAAATACTATTTCAAAAATAATTTCAACCTCTACATTAATCATTAGTTTAGTTTGTTACACTAAATCCCATTAAAGTTGTGTTAATTACAACTACATCCATATATGTATGGCACATGCATGAAATGCATCAGGGTATTTTGGTCCAACAATATGATCAACAGTAACAACATGGTCAATAATCAGGTCTAATCAAATGAAGGGAAAAATTGAATTTTAAAAAATTATCAACTGGCGTCAGCAAAATCTTTTAGTTTAACTAACGACATGGCCTAGTTGTTAGATGGAGATAAAAACCAGGGGAATCAATTGTAATTTTTCAAACCTTACTGGTAGTTTTTATATATACCCCAAACCTCAGAGGAGGTCCCTGTAATTAATCCCAAATTTTATTTAATGTATCGAATAAGTATAAGGACGGATTTGGTATATTTAAAATTTGATATTATAATTTCCATTTTAGACACAAAAGAGGCTTTTTCACCCCCTTATGATAATAACTAGCATCCTTTGCATGTAGCTCCCGCGTGCATAAGATATTTCTAAAAATTATATTATTCATACATATTTCCACATTCATTATACTAAAAATTGACATTCATCTAAAATATATATTTATAATTTATATAATTATGAAGATAGCATTCACATAAAAAAAAGCCATAGTCCATTACCAAATTAATGAAAAAATTAAGTCATTAAGTTAGGTAAATAAGATATGTTTTCGACTAAATGGCAGTTATTTAGACATATAAATTTTATTGAATATAGAATAAGTAAAAGGGCAAATTTGATATATGTGAGATTCAGTACCATAACTTTCATTTTAGACATAAAAATGCCTTTTCTTTTATAAGAGCATAGATATAGATATATACATGTGATATATATATATAATAAAGGGGTGTTTGACCATAATTGAATATCATAGGCATTTTAATAATGCAGCACTAATTTTGGTCAAAGAAATTTAAAAACTAATATGCAGGATTGATTTAGGTTAAATAAATTAAATAATTGATTTTTTTCAAATTAACTTATGAAATAACAAAATTTTGTCCAAAAATATTCTAAAGATATGACAAAGTACGCGGGTAAATTGCATTTTTGGTCCCATAAGTTACACTCATTTGGATTTTGGTTCCATTTTTTATGACTTTCGCACATTGCATCCCATAAGTGCATTTTTTTTGCAATTTAAGGACCATGACGGCTTTCCGTCCAATAATTAACGGAGCAGTCACATGCCACTCACGTGGCCATTAAATTGTTGCTTTTTTGGTCCCACAAGTTATGCCTGTTTGTATTTTTGGTCCCAACGATAGCTCCAATAATTTTTTTTGAAGTTTTAACAACTTTTTTTCATTATATTCAATATCCTAAACAACTCAAGTATCACTTGTTTTGTTTTTTCACACATTTGAGGGTCTTTCCAAGCAAAGAAACCACATCTATTATTCATGAAATTAGCACAACCATGAAACCTCCTATTTGGATTTTCGTTTGTCCATGAGGTTTTCAATGAAGATGGTGTGCCACAAAAATAAATAGCACCTTTACTTGCTGCTATTTTTCTTTTTTCTTCTGCAAAAATTTATTGGAACTATTGTTGGGATAAAAAATACAAACGGGCCTAACTTATGGGATAAAAAAAACAACAATTTAATGGTCACGTGAGTGGCACGTGACTGCTCCGTTAATTATTGGACGGAAAACCCTTTTGAGTCCTGAAATTGTAAAAAAATTGCACTTATGGGATGTAATGTGCTAAAGTCATAAAGAATGGGACCAAAAATGCAATTTACCCAAAGTACGCATTAAAATATCGACTTCATAACACATGTATAAAAAGAGAATCAAAATAAACAAAATATGCTAATACAAATGTGACAAAATATCACTTGATGACAGAAAAAAGGAATTACTAAACACTGGTATCGGAGTGGAAAAACAAGCACTATTAAAAAAGAATTGCTGAACACCAGTATTGAGTGGAAAAACAAGCATTATTTGATGAGGAACTGCATGGAGGAAGTTTCCTTACACTGTTGAGATCGTAATATAAAAGTGCTATATAAAAGATTTTCATGAATAGATAGACATTTATATGTGTCGCCCTATTTTTCACCCTATCTTTTGAGGTGATTTTACGGTGGATCTGAGTGCACTCGACACTGTTCACGGTTGGATTTAGAGAGGTTGGGTGGTTTTCACGCCAATATCCTAAATATGAAAATCATTCGACTTTCTTAAATTCAATGGTCTATGTTGGACTGAATGCAATGCACCCGTTTCAATATAGAATCATCCATATCCTCTGTAAATTAAGATGACAACTGTGATAAGAAGATTAGAGATGTAAAGAGCTACTGCTTCAGCCACACGAAGAGCCTTACAGCCTTATCCTCAATACCTGAAAATATTGTTCAAAATTTTTAGATTATTATGTTATTTTAGTTGGAAGTCAAAAGTGGAATTGAAACTCCGGACGGTAGCTTCACTTTGAGAACTTCTACAAGTAGTGTATGTCTTTTTGTTGCTGTAGCATATGACTCATTTACTTTGAGGATTGGATGATCAATTATTTATAGAATGTATGATTGTGAAAGTGTTTGCTAATTTCAGTAGTCCATTATGATGTTTCTTTTGATGATTAATTAAGTGGTATAAAATGATTTTTCGTCTTTCTTCCCCCCTTTTACGTTGGGCTTAATTTGTGGAACAAATGTTGGATTAACAATATACCATTGTTTGGCGCTCAACAATAGACCTTCAGTAAGAGTATTTGTTGTTCAGTTCGAGTGATTTTCATATTAAAAGTTCAATACGATTTAATATATATAGGTTAAAAAATAAATTGTAAATACATAATTATATACTGATGCAAAATAAAAATAGCACCAATAAAAAAGAAATGCACTCAAAAGAATTACTCTAATTTTCTGTAAAAATCCAAATTATATGTCTTCTTTGAACCACATCAAAGCTTAAATACTTCAGAGGACCCCACTATTTCCTCTTAATTACCCACTATTCCTTATATTGAGCCCACTACTAATCATGATCTATATGAAGTCACGTGCAACTACCACGTGTATGTTGATTTCTAACTATTCTCTATAATTTCGGAAAATCCTCTGCCCTTTCAGCAAATCATTCAGTCAGCCGAGCTAAACTAAAATCGAATAGGGGGTTTAGCTCAATCTCATTCCTTCTGGACGCAGCGTGGTTAGCTCTTCCAAGCTCTATCCTGAAGGTCAGCTCTTTCAAGCTATGTCCTGATTTTAGCTCAGTTAGCTGTTCCAAGCTCTATCCTGAAAGTCAGCTCTTCCAAGCTATCCTGATGCCGTAGACCTGGCAATTGGGTACCCATGGGTAACCCAATGACGGGTACCAACAGGTTGGGTAAATTTACCCACGGGTAAATTTATCTGTTTTTTAATGGGTACGAGGTAGGGGACCCGTAACCCATGAGGATGGGTAACGGGTAACCCGCGGGTACCCGTAATTTATTTATTTTTTTAATATTTAAAGGTAAACATGATATTATTCAAATATTAACTAAATAAAACTAAAAAAAAAAAAAAACTACAAATTCCAAACATTAAATTGAATAAATACCTAAAGCATATTAATAATATTGTAGTTTAAAACTTATATATTAAGTATTCAAAATCTACCAAATTTAAAGTACATCACATTCAAAAGTTCAAACTTAAATTACATTACATTCCAAAATTTTTTTGAATTGAAAATTTAAATATCAATCAAACATTGTTGTTCTTGTGGAAGAAGATGTTGCTTCCATAGGAATATGCACAACAAGTTGTTTTAGGATATAATTTAATTTAATTTGCTATAGATTTTTAATTTATGAAATCAAAAATTAATATTTAGATTAAAAATATTTATATGTAAATATAAATAAATATATAATATATATTTATATGTATATATAATATAATATATATATATTAAAGTACATTATATTCAAAAGTTCAAACTTAAATTCCATTACATGCCAAAAGTTTTTTGAATTGAAAATTTAAATGTCAATCAAACATTGTTGTTCTTGTGGAAGAAGATATTGCATTCATAGGAATGTGCATAATAAATTGTTTTAGGATATAATTTAATTTAATTTGCTATAGATTTTTAATTTATGAAATCAAAAATTAATATTTAGATTAAAAATATTTATATGTAAATATATATATAAATATATAATATACATTTATATGTATATATAATATATAATATATATATAAAAAAATATTTACGGGTTACCTGCGGGTTGGGCCAAAAGATGGCGGGTAAATTGGGTACGGGTAAAATTACCTGCAATTTTTTGGGTAGGAGAAACAAGACCCATTACCCGTATTTTTTTGGGTACCCGCAGGTATGGGTTGAATTTTACCAGGTCTACCTGATGGTCAGCTCTTCCGAGCTCTATCCTGATTTTTAGCTCCATTAGCTTTTCCAAGCTCTATCCTAATTTTCAGTTCAGTCAACTCTTCCAAGCTCTGTCTTGAAGGTCAGTTGTTCTAAGCTCTATCTCGATTTTCAGCTCGGTCAGCTCTTCTTGGGAAATAGGAAAGAAAACCTCTATTGAATTATCATGGGTATAGGTCAACTCATGAAGATTTTAAGGTGGCATCATATACCTTTTCAAATTGAGTGGTTCAAGTTGAACATGATACATTAAAAAAATTAAAGAACTTATTTGTTATTGTAACTCTAACAATGTATGCACATTATTATATGTATGTTTTTCATTTTTCTCTTTTTGCGAATCATTATACGTACGTCTTTTTTTTTGTTGGGGGGGGGGGGGGGGGTGTTAGTATATAATATGATCTCATAGCTGTTGATATGGATGGCCACCCGTGAATTCTAATTATTAAATTTACCACTGAATTTTAATATTACTAAATTGTTATTCATATTTAAAAATTTAAAATCAATAATTATGGAATGAATTAGATTGATTTGAGTGTATCTACAATCCTAATCCTGTGCATGGTTCTTACTTATGTGCTTAAATAATTGTAAACTGAGCCAAATCATTTCTTGCACCATTTTGTGCTATAAACCATCCAAAATGTAAGCTTCTAATTCGAAAAGACGTCGTTGAACTTAAGATTTTTGTTTATCAAGAATTAATATAAAGTCAGAATAAAACAAGATAAGAAAAATGAATTATTTAATTTATGAAAACTAAGACTGTTAGCTTGAATATTCAAAGCAAACAATCCAAATAAAAACAATAATTTTCTGAAAAAAGTACTCCTAAAGACATTACATAGCAATTTGAGATATATATATATATATATATATAAGAGAGAGAGAGAGAGAGAGAGAGAGAGAGAGAGAGAGAGAGAGAGAGAGAGAGAGAGAGAGAGAGAGAGGTTGGAAATAATATGGTCATGTGTTTCATTTGTTAATTCAGACATAGTTAAGGGGCCCATTTACTTGACCGGCAATAGTCTTCCTCGTTTTGGGTTTGTCCGTCTTATTTAATTTAGGCCCTATGGAGAGTCCAATAACTTCCTTATGGGAAGGCCCGTACATTGTAAATCTTCATTTGTCATGAATGTTTTCTTTCCTAGAAATGAAATTGAATACAGTTAAATTTTTTAGAGTTTTATCTATACTATTATAAAACAAAGCTCTTTTTATCTCTAAAGTGAAAGTTAATTTCTCTAATTTTATAAAATTATCATTGTAAGTTTTGACTAACTATAATTATTAATATAACTCGAAGGCTAAAATTGAAAATTACTATACAACTAAGATAGTTCTCATGCCAATTTTTGGTTGTACTATTTGCCCTTTTATAATCAACATATACAATGAAAAAATGAGTTATAATTGTAATATTCTCCTTAAAACATAGTCCTCCAAATCCCTACTTTTTCTTTCCACGCACAATAAACTACCATCCACCATCTTCGCAATCTCTTTTCCGGTTTCATCTCAATCCCAAGCCAGAATCTTTTATATTTATTTATTCAATCGGCTGATTCGTCGAAATAATTAAAATTCGAATAGGATTTTTTATTCTCTCTTTTCTGTGAGGTAATTTTTTATTTTTCATTCTTTTATGATTCAATGCTGAATTCAGTTTATTTTCATATGAAAGTACTTATATTTTTCATCAACCTAACCATTTTTCACGATTTTTTTGTTGTGGATGTAGGATTCTTGGATGATTAGTGCGTAAAGGTCCAAGAAGTGGATGATGAGAGCACTTCAATTTTATAGTTGAACCGGTTCTATGAAGCTTCTAAATGATTTGGCCATTTTCCTGTGAGTATCATTTCATTTTATAGCTTAACTTTTTTTTCTTTGAATTTCATATTTTCCAATTTCACTGTTGCTTTTGTTTGAAGGAAAAATGTCTGATTATTTCATCACTTTAATTAATGATTTTTCATGTTCGATTATTTGATCACTTTAATTAATGATTTTTCATGTTCGATTATTTGATCACTTTAATTAATGATTTTTCATGTTTGATTATTTGATCACTTCAAGCAAGCTCTTCTCACCCCTGAGAAGAATACTGTTGATGAGTTCCAATTAATTCTCGAATTTTTTAAAGTATAATTTTCCTGTTCTTCTTTCTGTTCCATTTTTTGGGCTATTTGACACTTTTTTAAAATTTTCCCAGTAAGATAGGATTTTCAGGTTTGAAATTTTGAGTTATATAAACCCCCCCCCCCCCCCCCCCCCCAAAAAAAAAAAAAAAAAAAAAAAAACCTGTGTGCTCTGCGAGAAGTAAAAGAAATATGCTAGAATTACAACATTACTGAAGCATTGGGTAGGACTTACAAAATATATTGGCAATTCTGCGTTAAGTCCTTTCCTTAAAAGCAACAGGAAATAAGGGAAAGAGAGCCTCATCAAGTGCATTGAATGCCCCTTGATGTAGACCAGAAAGAATAGGCATTCCCGTGGGCAGCTTTCGTTAGTGTGGTATAGGAGAGCTGGCCAAGCATGGCATTTCAGGTTTCTGTGATTCTTCCTTCTCTTTGGAGCTTGTTCAAGCTTATGAGTCTGAGCCGAGAGCAAATAAATGCGCTTACGCTTAGAATCATTACTGAGATAGAGTTAATTTACCGCAATAGGTATTTGAAACCAAATAAAAAAAAGAAGACCCGAACTCGGAAAGACCTTAACTCACTTCAACAACTGGCTTAGTGCGATTAGACAGCTTTCCTTGCTTCACAAGAAAAGTCCTTTGTGATGGTAGGGCTCCCTCTTCTGGTCATTGAAAAGTCTCATGATCAACTTACCTCCCATACTAGGACATGTTCCAAAGATTTTGATTCCTTTTTCCCCATTGTAGACCTCATTCCCCTCTTCCTTTTATGTCCTCTACCTGAGGCTCCAACCCTAGATCCTTGACTAGTTAGGTAGGGTGAATTCTAAGCTTCCTTATTCTGGTTTTAAAGTGGAAGAAGCCCTAAACCAACCCCACCAGTAGCCCGCGTTTCCGACCAGAAAAGAATTGAAAATGAAAGAAGAATCTGTGTGCACTATCTATGGAGTGGAGTGACTATCCAACATCTCCTCTTCCCTATCTCTCACCTTTTAGCCTTCAGCTATTATCGGCTGGCAACGCTTGGCCGCAGGAATGCCAAATGCAAGACCTAGACCTGGTTCACACAGTCAAGCAGCAGTTCTTCGGGAGCTTTCGTAACGGCTATAAAGAATGGATCTTTCTCCTCGTGAAAGGCTATTGGGATCGATCCCTTCAACCTTGCTTGGCATGAAAGGTCACAAGAGAAAATAAAAACAATTCTTGTTAGCATCTTTTTCAACCTCCCCGAGGTAAGGAAGTAAAGCAACCAATAGCCTTTTTACCTACTATGCCTTTCACCGGGTGAGCAAAAAGCAGTTACCTTTTGCCCGGTCTTCCTTATTATTGATAATGCCCTTTTTTTTTTTTTTCCGGAAAGACTCCACTTGAATATATCTATATATATGTAGAAATTTACCGAATTTAGTCTGGTTGGTTATTTTTCTTTCTTATTATTCCTTTTACATTTTGATTTTGGGGAAGATAAGATTTTCATGGTTACAAGAAATTTGTATCTCATATTTATTGATTATCACTTAAATTTGAGATGGTCTTTATATTTCTTATGTTTACTTGGGTAATTAAAATGGAGTAGATCAGTATAGAGAAACAAATGAAGGTGATGTTTTTTCTTTCTCCCTTTAATATCTTTTTTTATTATTGAAAATAATTTTATTTCCTATGTCAAGAAATGTTACTTTAGAAAATTATACTTAGGCTTTAAAACTGAAAATTTTGTGAGCACCTTCTTGAAAGCTATAGATTTACTATTAGTATTTACCGTTAAAAAAAATTGTTAGATTTTTTAGATGCTATATGGCCACTGGAAATGTTGTTATAAAATTCTCAGCGGCAGTAATAATGGGGGAGAAATGGGGCAGTGATTTGAAGATGATATAGGCGGTACTGGTTGTGGTATCACCACTGATACCATTAATGCACTTTCTCAAAATTCAAATTTATAGAATTGGTGTTGTAATTGATTGTTCATGACTACAGCATTTGTCATGCATTAAAAAAAAAAGAACAAAGAACAAAGAAAGATTTCCAGTCCCAAGCATAATAAAATCAAGGAATAGGTAAAGGAGTTTTTCCTCTACATCCAAATCATCCACTCAGGTATATCAACATCACCTCACATGTGATGCTGTGTCTCAAACATGAATTTATTGAGAGGGAGAGAGAGAGTTGTTTGCTAAAAATAATTCTTTGGATAGGCAAAATTGAATTTTTAGTCCCATATGATGGGGGGTTTGCAACTTTAGTCCCACGCTTTCTCAAATTTTAGAAAACGTCCCAAAATTTAAAAAAAGTTGCAAAGTTAGTCCCACAGCTCAATTTTCGTCGAAAATTTAACGGAGAAAGCGAGTGTGACGCGCGTGGCCATCTACTGCGCGTCGCCTTGGTGGAAAAATTGCACTTTCAGTTCCATACGTTAGGGGAGGTTGCAACTTTATTCCCACTGTAGATAAATTAATTTGAAGCCAATTGAGAAGTGACATGTATAAAATAATATGCTAATTATTAATTTAAAATTCTCTATTTATATTTTGGAATTTATTAAATTTAATTCCAAAAGATAAATGATTAATTTTAATTAATAATTTATTATTTATTTTATATTCAAATCAAATATTGACAAGTGTCAAAGATGGAGTGTCTATATCTATGTACCAATTAAATCAAAGATATTTGATATTATCTCTTGATTTGATATTATCTTTTAATGTTTGATATTGTCAAATCAAAGATATCCGATATTATCTATGGGTGTAAATGAGATGAAACTATTTGCGAACGATTCGGGCTCGCCTCTATAAAAGCTCAAATTCAGCTCGAACTTAAATGAGCCAAGTCGAGCGGAGTCTAAGCTCGCCAGCCAAACAAGCCGAGCCAAACTCAATAGTATTTGACTCGATAGGCTTGCGAGCCTAAACGTGCCTTTCATAATAATAATAATAATAATAATAATAATAATAATTAATAATAATAATAATAATAATTATTATTATTAAGAAATAATAAAATTATTTAAAAATTGAAAAGAAAAAAACCCTAAGGCTATGTCACTTGCATTTTGGGCGTTTTCTAGAAATTTTTTTGGGAGAATGAGTTTTGGAAGACAAATTGGAAAAAGTGTCAACCGTTTGTTTTTATTTTGGGAAAATAGGGAAAATGATTTTTGAATGAGCTATTTGTTTGTTAATATTTTGATGGGGGACAAATTTTACTGTAAATATCAAATCAGTTACTTTTTTGTTGGGTTTGTTTGGAGAAATTGATTTTTTTTTTATGTAATATATGTATGTATATTTATAATTTGATGATCTGTGTGTATATGTATATATATGTTATCATTGGTAGACAAAATATTTAGTAATAAACAAAATAATTATTTAAAATTAATTTATTATTAATATATTAAATTTTATATGTAATTGATTATTAAATTAAATAAATTAAATAGATTATTAAATTTTATATGTTGTCATTGTATATGTATATATATATATGTTTGGCATAACACGAATTCCAGCAAGTAAGAGAAACTTTGATAGAGTTCAGTAATTCTATTAAGCAAATTCAAGAATATCCACAACGTTTAAAGAGTTCTTTAGAGCTCATATATTTTTTACATTTGATTCGAGATTAAGGTGCGAAGCCCTCGAATTGGGGTTATTTTTCTTCAAATCGATGGCTTAAATTTGATTTGATTTGAGCCAAGTCCGAACCGTTCGCGAATAGTCTCATCTCATTTACACCCATAGATAATATCGGATATTTTTTATTTGCCAATATTAAACATCAAAAGATAATATTAATATCAAGAGATAATATCAAATATCTTTGATTTAATTGGTCCATAAATATAGACACTCCATCTTTGACACTTGTCAATATTTGATTTGAATATAAAATAAATACTAAATTATTAATTAAAATTAATCATTTATCTTTCGAAATTAAATTTAATAAATTCTAAAATATAAATAGAGAATTTTAAATTAATAATTAACATATTATTTTATACATGTCACTTCTCAATTGGCTTCAAATTAATTTATTTATAGTGGGACTAAAGTTGTAACCTCCCCCTAACGTATGGGACTGAAAGTGCAATTTTTCCACCAAGGCGACACGCAGTAGACGACCACGCGCTTCACACGTGCTTTCTCCGTTAAATTTTGGACGGAAATTGAGCTGTGGGACTAACTTTGCAACTTTTTTTAAATTTTGGGACGTTTTCTAAAATTTTAAAAAGCGTGGGACTAAAATTGCAAACCCCCCTATCGTATGGGACTAAAAATGCAATTTTGCCCTTTGGATAACAAAAGGACAATTTATACAAATAAAATATTGATGCTTTCTTGAAGTGGCAACATAAGTAGGGGTGTCAATTCGGGTGGATTGGGTAGGATTGGAGTGAGGCAAGAGTATAATATAAAAATACCAAATTCAAACCCAATCCAACCTGATATTAAATCCAAAAGATTCAACCTTAACCTGACCCACAAAAGATTATGTCAGGTTAGTCAGGTTACCTAAAAACCTAATAAACCTACCCCAATCCAACCCAACCTGATAAAACTGACCAAACCTGATCTATTTATTTTATTTTTCATATTTATAGATTCTAATATTATAATTGAGTAGAAATTTGATCTACAATAAAATCAAAAATTCGGCGTAATCATTAAAGTCTAAGAAACATAATAACTTTAAAATTTGTCATGTCCATGAGTACTCCAAATACAAAAAAATAACAAACCATTGTTCAGTAATTGAATTTTCAAAATTTTGATTTTGGGTTATAAATTATTAAATTTTATTTTAAATAGTCAATTCTTTTAGGTGGGTCGGGTGGGGTTGGGTCAGGTTTATTGGGTTATTGGGTCACCAGCTTGTTTTTTTTAGGTTAGGCGGGTTGACCTGAAATCAACACAACCTTATTTTTTATTCCCAAGTGATTTTCAAGTCTGACCTAATTTGACCCAAACCTAATTTTTTTCAGGTGGGTCACTGGGTTAGATTTGATTTTGACACCCTTACATAAGGGTGTGTGGCCACATATGTACGTTACCTTTATAACAAGAGAAAACAAAAAGTTACCTTTATAACATATATATATATATTAATTTAATTTTTAAACAATTTAATGTTTAGTTTGAAGCTAATGTTTATAAGACTTAATTTAATGTTTACTTTAAAGCTAAAGTTAATTTAATGTTCATGTGATTTAATTTTAAAGAGAGGCAAGAGAATCAATATATATAAATAAACCAACTCCCAATTTTATCCAAGTGAAGAAGCTATAGCTAAATCTAGATTTCACTGGTTACTTGCTAATGTTTAGTTTGAAGCTCCCTTTTCTTTGTCGTATCTCTACTGCTTTATATCTTATATTCTAGATTTAGCTATAGCTTCTTCACTTGGATAAAATTGGGAGTTGGTTTATTTATATATATTGATTCTCTTGCCTCTCTTTAGTTGGGTTTGCACTTGAACATAGTTACTGAGAAGAATGGATTGATACTTTATTTGTTTTTGCTTATCTCCAAAGAATTCATTCGATATCATACTAATTTCTTTTTTCCTTTTTCTTGAGTTTTAATGTTGGGTTTTTCAGCCCGTGCTTAATGTTCAGTTCAGGTGATCAAAGCGTAGCAATCCTTCAGAGCTGGGGATTGAGGGGTTTGGGAGATTTACATAAGACTATAAACAGATAAAGGCAACCTGATTATAGATTGTTGGTGTGGTTTCTTTTTTATTTTCTGCTATGACACCATGTATTTCAAATATGATTGTTAATAATTGATTATTAATTATATTTGCAAACATATTCAATTCTAAAGTAAAGTGCATAGTCTGGTTTTGCAAAAGATTTTTGGCTGTAAGTGGTATGGTAAAAAAAATGATTATGTTTATCCCTTTTGTCATCTACATATCTTATTAGTTTTCATAATTTAATTTTTATTACTTTTGATATTTTATTTTTTCAATTTGATTTAAAAGATCTTTATTGTGCGTAGTGGTCTCCTTGTATCTTATTACACATGGAATCTTAAGTTTACAAAATAAAAATGTACTTCCCACATACTAAATGAAATAAATAATTAATTAGTTATTAATTAAATCCATAAAATTGTATGAACCATAATAATACTTCATGTTCTTCTCAAAATGGACGTGTATAAAATTTAAATATGCATAATATTAAAAACTTAAAATATTAATAATAACATCATATTAATAATATAAGCTTTTTCCTTTTCATTTTAGCATATTTTATAAAACTTAATATTTTTAGGTTCTGTAAAACTAAATATTCTTAGGTTCTGTCAATATAAAATTTTATTGAGCATCATAAATCACAATCTATGCTTATAGGTCACCAATGATAGTAACCTAACGTGCCCATCCAACTCCTGCTGAAGGCAAAATCCTCAGTATTCATAATAATTAGTAGTTGTCCAAATATTTGCTCATCAGAATCCATTATTAATTATTTTGGCTATGCCATAAATTCAAAATTATAGGTATCTTTCTTTTTATTAAGATATAAGCAGTTTGTTCTCGGATATGTCTTCATGGGTGTTTATGTAAAAATTAATTTAAAACATTTATAACATCTTAACTATGATAATTTTGTAACTAATATAATACATTTTAAAATAGATTATTAAAATATTAAGTATACAAAAAACCTTTACACTTATAATTTTGTAATATGGTTAACATAAAAATAGTTTATTAAAATCTTAATAATATAAAAAATCTTTACACTTTCTTTTAAAAACTTATGAATTTATTTTAATGAAATTTGACAAACATATAGTGTAAAATGTTAAACAACTTATAAGTTCCTGAAAACGTTCTCTGAAATTATTTTTAATTTAAATACTCCTATTTATCTTTTTAAAATTTTATAACTAAATTTAATGCACACAGATTATATTCTTATCTATACAACCTACTATTCCAACTTTCCAGCGTCACTACTATAATTTTGTCATAATTTTTTATCTCAATTCATGTAAAAAATGAAACAAAAATATATTGTTTAATTTCATATTATTTTTTATTTAAAGTTGAAACAAAAACATAAATTTTAGTTTTAATTCATATTATTTTTTATTTTAGACACGAGTGATGGAATCAAAATCATCAATAGAAAATATGACAGTAGCTGTTGCGAAAGCTAAGAGAAGAAGAGAAGACATCTTGTTCGTGCTAGAGAGGAAGACAAGCTACGAGTAATGAAAAGTGGGAAGATTATCTTGGAAGGAGGCGTCGGTACTACCAAATCAGAAGGTCGAGACTTGCAAGGAGGCGCCAATACTACCAAATCAAAAGGTCAAGACTTGCAAGTGATGAAACACATGCACATGAACATAAATCACTTTCACTACTTATTGATTCAGGTTATTATAATTTTAAATTTGTCGCAACTAATATATTGTAATTTATTTTGCATAATAATAACCAAACATAGTAATGTAGGGTGTGTAACATGCTAAATCTAATTTATAACAAGGAACACAAATTTTAATATTCAATGTTTTGATAGAATAATTTATATTATGAAAGTTTATCAAATCTTGCCATCTCAATACATAATTAAGATATAACAATATAGTGTTTGCTAACTAGCTATAGCTATGCTTCACGGAATAGTTGACTTTAATTATAATAAGTATATCACATTATTTATTTAGGGGACTTGATATGGGGTGGCCCAATAGGCCCAACCCAAAGGCTACCGACCCAAGAGTACATCACTAAGCCTGTTTTTTCCTTGAGGCCCACTCGCACGGTCAACCTGCCACGTCGATTCTACCCAAAGCAGGTTGACCTTATCGACGATCCTTGTCGGAGGTGGCACCTACTTGTCTACCGGCACCTCCGAAGTCAGCTCGATGGTTGATCTCTCATGAAGGCAAGGTCTCAAGTCGACCAGGTTGGTCGAGTGACTACAAAACCTTTACCCTGCCACATTTAATACCCTGACAGGCGGCAAGCCACCACATTAATGGTGCATGCCACTCCAGTACTGCCGCGCCAGGGAAAGGGCATGCCACTAGTGTACTACTCTATCCCTATAAGATAGAGATGAGGCCGTTTGGAATAGTACCAACATGTGAGATAACCTAAAGCTCCCCATGCAAGGATAGAACCTCTCATGCACAGCAGGGGCATCACAGACATATTGATCACCTGGAGAAGGCTATAAATACACCATGGCCAGCTTCTCATAAGGTATGCCATTATTATCTCTTGAGCCCTCACTCTACTGCACGAGTCTTCTGTTTGATCAGAACACTAACTTGCACATTTCCTTATGGTTGCAGAACTCGTTCTTTAACTTTCAATTGTAGCAAAGTCGATCAGATTCTGGTAAAGTGGACCAGATTCCTTCCAAATCAACCCAGAAAATATTCCAAACCCTTATCATTTGGCGTTGTCTATGGGAACCCTGAGTTTGCAACCAAAGAAAAATGGTGAACACCGGGCGAGCTACCTCAGAGCAGGAGGAGAATCGGAGGTCCCCAACACCTCCTCCTCCACCCTGTATAGAAACAAGTGCCGCGGAACAGGGCACGATCGGACCCAATGCTCAACCCGATCAGATGGTCACTTTAACCATGCCGTAGTTGATGCAGTTGATCAGTGAACAGATATCAGCCCAAATTTCAGCACATCTCTTTGCCGCCTTAAATCGTCACACCTTTCAACCTGGATCGGCAACTAGTGCTACTCCACAGCTTGCTCAGCCGGAAGAAAGGCATGACAAAGAAGAAAGGGGTCGTGAGGAGGTCAGGCGACTCCCTCACCAACGTGACGACAACCCATGGCACCCCCCGTGAGAAGAGCCCCGACCTAACATCCGTGAGGATGTAGCAGACTTCGTTGATTACGGCGCTCGGCCTAATCGAGCCCCGCAATGCTAGCGGGTTGAGCGCGTTAGGCCCCCATTGAGTAGAAATCTCAGCCAGGCCGAGAAGGAGGAATAGGAAGAAGTTTCCCATCAAGTTCAACAGTTGAATAGGCGAATGGAGGAGCTATCGAGAAGAAACACAGATAAGAATCACTGCCAGGAAGGGGTTCCCTTATTTTAATGAGAAAGGGAATCGCCCTTCACACAGTAAATTATTGACGAACGGATAGTTGTCGACGCCAAAGTCCCAATGAGCTTACCTCGATATGACAGTTCATTGGACCTAAACGAACATCTTCCAGTTCGAGCATATGATACATCTACATGGCCACAACAAGTATATCCATGCCAAGATGCTAGTAACCATTCTCCAAGGCCTGACGTTGGATTGGTTTGTAAAGCTGGAACCAGCGTCGATTTACTTCTATGATCAACTATATGGTAAATTTCTGCACTAATTTGCTAGTCGGAGGAAAGCAAAACTCCCCTACACTTACCTGCACACGGTTAAACAAAATGAAGGGGAGTCTCTTTGCAATTTCTTTACCAGATTCAACACAGAGGTCCTAAAAATTGATAGCCCGCGAATTGAATTTTTAATTGATGTGCTTTTCCTGGGACTCCGCTACAAGGAATGTGCGAATGCTTTGGTCAGGGAAAGGCCAAGGTCGATGGAGGAATCGCTCGACCTCACTGAGAGGTATATGACGTAAGAAGACATGAATATGTTGAAATATAGCAACTTGGAGGTCGAAAAGAGAAAGGCGAAGGATAAAGACGACTGCCAACAAAAAGATGGTCATTGATCTCCCATCAAACGTTTTCATGACTACATGCAACTCAACCTTCCAAGGAAAGAAGTGCTATTCACCATCGAGCATGACAATCTTTTGAAAAGACCCAAGAAACTAGCTGAGACTAAAGCGATGAAGAGGTCTAAGAAATACTGCCATATTCATCGGCAAAAAAAGCACGACACGAAGGACTATTTCAACCTCCATGATGAGATCTAAAGGCTGATCAGGCAGGGCCATCTCAAGAAATTTGTGGATGAAAGTGTCAAGCAGGGACCGAGGGCAACCGACCAGAATCCCTGAAGAGAACGGTCGATTAGCCCGAGAAAAGAAGACAGAGGGAAAAAGGCCGCCCATGATCCCCGTCATCGACACCATAGTTGGAGGCCCCACTGGGGGGGACTCCAAGTCGGCCAAAAAGCAGAACCAAAGAAGGCTGAAGTCGACCAACTCTTCAATGGTCGAAACTATATTCCAACTATCCACGAGTGTAGAACCAATTTCTTTTTCAGAAGACGACCTTGTGCACCTTAAAGGTTAAGGAGCGGACAGCCAGTTAGACTGCCCCCTGGTTGTCTTCATTGAGATAGCAAACTTCAAGGTCCAAAAAGTTCTAGTCACAATGGCAGTTCGGCAAACATCATCTTTTTGTCCACCTTGTAGAGAATAAAATTGGGAAAATTGAAGTTCACGCCCGTTAAGACTCCGCTTGTCGGGTTTGGCAGAACGAAAATTATGCCAGAAGGATCCATCAACCTCTCCACTTTATTCGGAGAAGCCTTGAGAATGAGAACTTTATGGTTAGCTACTTGGTCGTCGATGCACCCTTTGCATACAATACTATCGTTGGACGACCAGCTTTGAATGATTTTCGAGCAGTAGTGTTAACCTATCATATGAAAGTGAAGTTCCCAATCTCTGTGGGCACAAGGGAACTCTGGTGTAACGTTAAGGAAGCATGGCGATGCTACACTATTTCAGTTGAGGCCACGAAGTAGAAAATCTGACCCAAACTGAACCCCTTGGGAGACGCCCCAGTAGCAGAACTTGAAGGGGAACAGTGGGTCAAAAAAGTGGAAACTCAAAGATACCAGATTTGAACCCATGGACGAATTCAAGACTATTGACCTTAAACGAAAAACCTTGACAAGACCACTCGGATCGACAACGATATGGGTGACCGTATGGAATGCCTCATGGTTGACTTTCTTCGTAAGAACATCGACGTATTCACATGGAAGGCCTCCGACCTGCAAGGAATTGACCCCAGCGTCATTGTTCACAGACTCAATGTGGATCCCTCATACAAACCTGTGAAGCAGAAGACATGGACATTCAACGCTGAAAGAAGCCAAATCATTGAAGACGAAGTCAACAAGCTGTTAGAAGCAGGATACATTATGGAAATTTAATATCCTATTTAGCTTTGTAATGTAGTCTTGGTCCCAAAAATAAGGAAAAATGGTGTATGTGTAACGATTTCACTGATCTCAATAAAGTTTGCCCTAAAGATCCTTACCCCCTGCCTCGCATAAACTTATTGGTCGTTTCTACTGATGGTTGTGAACTATTAAGTATGATGGACGCTTTCCAAGGGTATTACCAAATATTCATGGCACCCAAGGATAGGGACAAGAAGTTTTTTGTCGTACCCAATGGGGTTTACTATTTCTTGGTAATGCCTTTTGGGCTTAAAAATCTAGGAGCAACCTATCAAAGACTAGTGAACTTCATATTCAAAAATGAAATCGGCTAATCAATGGAGGTATATGTCGACGACATGATTGTTAAAACACAAAAAGCAAAAAAAATCTAGTCGATCTTGACCACACATTCTCCATACTTCGTGCATTTGGCATGAAACTTAACCCTAACAAATGTACTTTTGGAGTTTGAGGAGGCAAATTCTTAGGGTACATGGTCAGCCAAAGAGGTATTGAGGCGAACCTTCAAAAAATTCAAGCAATCTTGGACATCCAACCCCCTCGAACGATCAGGGATGTACAACGGCTAGTCGGACGAATTGTTGCCCTAGGAAGGTTCATTGCATGGTTAGCCGATAAGAGCTTGCCATTCTTCAAAATTCTCAGAAATGCTAAAAAGTCAGGATTTCAATGGTTGGGGTAGTGCGACCAAGCCCTTGTTGAGTTAAAGCAATGCCTATCCTCGCCGCCTATGTTGGCCAAGCCTGACTTGGGCGAAACCCTATACATGTACTTAGCAGTGTCATCGGTGTCAATTAGCTCAATTTTGGTCTCGACGAAGGGTGAAACATAACAACCTATCTACTACAACAACAAATCATTGGAGGGCCTAAATCACAACTACCTTGAGATCAAGAAATTCGCACTTGCCCTGGTCACAGCGGCCAGAAAGTTAAGACCTTATTTTCAGTCACATTCCATCACAGTATTGACCAACAAACCACTGAAGCAGGTGTTATCTAAACCAGACTCATCCGGACGACTCATTAAATGGGCTATCAAACTTGGCGAGTTTGACATTAGTTTCTAGCCCTGAACAGCCATAAAGGCATAGGTGTTAGCGGACTTCATCACAGAAACGTTCGACCTTCCAAAGCATCCCAACCATAGCTCTCTCATTTAGACACTTCACGTCGATGACTCGGAAACCGCTGTGGGAGGGGGAGTAGGAGTCTCACTCCGCTTTTTGCTTGCATAGGATTATGATTTTGCTATTAGGCTCGATTATCCAGTAACGAACAATGAAGTGAAATACGAGGCCCTCATCATGGATATGAGGATGGTAGTGGACCGGGGAGTCAAGCAACTTATGGCAATCACCGACTCTCAGTTAGTCGCCAAACAGGTCAAAGGAAATTTCGAAGCCAAAGAATATATAATGACCAAGTACCTGGCTGAGGGAAGAGGCTATGCTAGCAGTTCATGAAGTTCACTCTGAACTAAGTTCCTCGATCAGAAAATGAAAGAGCAGACGCTCTGTTTAAGTTCGCCAACTCAGGTAAAGAAACTAGAGATAGAACAATTACGTTCTTGGTCACACATAAGCCTTCCATAAGTCACTTCAACCAGGACTTGGTGGGGAGTGTCGAAAAAGCAAATCCCTCTTGGTAAGACGCAATTAAACTCTACCTTAGACAAGGAATAGTGCCAGAGGACAAGGGCGAGGCACGTCGACTTAGAAGCCTAGCAGCTAAATTCACCTTTGACGAGCACATGTTGCTATATAAGAGGTTAATCTCAGGCCCACCATTGAGATGCTTAGATCCTAACTAGACCCAAGATGTTTTACATAAGGTCCATGCGGGCATCTGCAGAAATCACTTCGATGGCCGCACCCTAGTCCACAAGATCATCTGATATGGATACTTCTGGCCCATATTGCTCAAGGATGCTGTCGATTTCACCAAGCGGTGCCCATCCTGCCAAGTTAATTTGAACATATCTCATCAACCCATGACAGTAATGGTAAATGTCCAGATCACCTGGCCATTCGACCAGTGGGGAATCGACATCGTCGGTTCTCTCCCAAAAACGACAGGCCAAAGGAAGTTTATCATCGTGGCGGTTGAATACTTCACCAAGTAGGTCGAAGCAGAGGCAGTCCTTAAGATAACCGACGTCGCCATCAAGAGCTTCACATGGAAAAATATAATTTGTCGTTTTGGTCTCCTAAAGTCTTTATATCAGACAACATGACCCAATTTCAAAGCAGAAGCACAAGGAACTGGTGCGAAAGCCTGGGAATTCACCCACACTTTACCTCGGTAGGAAATCCTCAAGCTAATGGCCAAACCGAAGTAACAAACCGAACAATGCTTGACCACCTTAAGATAATGATAGCAAGAATCAAAGCGACCTAGGCAAACGACCTACCAGGTGTATTGTGGCCATACAAGACAACCCTGCGAACAGCGACAGAACACAACCCTTATAGTCTGGTATACGGATCAGAAACAGTAATCCCGACCGAACTAATACAGCACACGGCTCGGGTGATACACTTTAACCCAATCACAAACTCCTTAAAAAGGGAACTTGACCTCGAAACAATTGATGAGTTGTGCCAATAGGCTTACTCCATAATGTAGAGATATCGATCGAAGATGGCCGATTACTACAACAAAAGGGTTCAACCGAGGAACTTCAAAGTTGGCGACCTCGTCTTCAAAAAAGTCGAGGTCTCCAAGAGCGTTGGCAAGCTCGACCCAAAATGCGAAGGGCCATATTTTGTCACTTAGGTGGCAAAGAATAACGCTTACCGACTAGCTCACATGAGCACCAACGAGCTGCCGCACCCTTGGAATGCTGTTAATTTAAGGAAATTTTATGTATGAAACTCGTTTTACAGTTTTGTGTTAATAAAGTTCCTAAATATTTTACCTAACAACACATTCATATGATATAACTAACGAGACGGCGATAGTGAGCATCATCGAGGGGTGGCCACTCGACCTCAGACTTGGTTGGACCCATCTCCTTCATCTCGAGCGGCCTCCTCTTCATCTCGCCCCAGAGGTCGTGACGGGCCCATTTCATCTACTAGAAAAAGGATATTCACCGGGCG
This sequence comes from Jacaranda mimosifolia, assembly GCA_018894105.1. NCBI lineage: Eukaryota > Viridiplantae > Streptophyta > Magnoliopsida > Lamiales > Bignoniaceae > Jacaranda > Jacaranda mimosifolia. Next base: position 14,077,581 of record CM032129.1, read on the forward strand.
AAAAGTACTAGGCTGCGTTTACTTTACCATCCCTCATGTCAAACGCAAAATCATTAGCAAAATTGAACTCTGTAGTCACCACCTCGACGTGGGCCTCTGCTCGGGGATAACGGAAGGAGGAGCTGATGCAGGACCAAGGGTAGATGCAGCTCCAGTAGTGGCCTCATCGGCACGGGCCCCTTCTTCTGGGTACATTCGGAGCTGCTCGTCGAGCGTGTAGTTCAAATGCTCCTTATCCTCTGTGCTGATGTTGTATCCCAGAAACTCTAGCTGTCGAACGGCCTTGTCGAATGCGTCTTTAGTGTTGTCGAGGGAAAAGATGACGCTAGTATCCATAGAGGCTAACGTCAGCATGAAATGTTGCATCGCCTCCCATCGAACTCTTGGTAGCGTATGCTTAAACTCCTGACGAGTAAATTGCAAAGCGGCCTCATACCCATGCGCTTGGTCGTTATCATAGTAGGACTGCACCTCTACCTGCGCCTTCTTCAGAAGCACGTCGGTCGTGCTTCTAGTAGTCATCGCAACTATCAGCTCGACGTCTTTCGTCACGAGCTGCGAGTTCACCTCTTCCAACTGCTTTGTCAACCGCTCAACTTCTATTTGGGCGGACTCGAGCGTTGCCTTTGTGGTATCCATCTCCTTGTATTCTGCCCGTAATTAATTAGCCTGATTAAGGGCAAGTTTCGACCTGCGGAACATGTGATACCCCAGCTGCCCGACCTGCGAAGGCAACACTCCATTAGTATAATGGACATACTTACAGGAAAATGTCAGGCGCGGTTCGACAAAAAACTTACCATGTTGGTGTGATACTCCAAGGCTTTCATGGAAGCACCCTGGCTCTTTTCCATTATCTTATGCTAGTTCGAAGTGAACACACCCAGCCATTAAAACCTTCATTGGCAGGGACCCAGACTCCCTCACCATCATCACCGATATCGAATTATGGACCCCGAGCTCGGTCTAAAAGCGAGGGAGGGCAGATCTGTTAAGTCGAATAAAGCTCTATCATCCTAGTGCCCGAACAGATTGAACTTTGTTGCAGTTAGAGCCTTACCTTGGCCTTGATCAACCCTCTTCGACGTGGGCCCACCTTGCGAGGCGACAAGCCTCTTGCCTCGACCAACTGGATTACGATGCAGCAACGGCGATGGGAATGGCTGCAACCGGTAGTGGAGCGATCGACTCTTGTTGAGCCTTTTGTCGGGCACCTGCATCCACGCGCCGCTCACCGTTCTTCCTATTCTTTTCGACGCGAGCAATAGCTCGGTGGTGTGATCGATTCATGATGTCTTCTCGATCTGCGAGGGGAAAAGTGAACAAGACATAAGATACGACCATAATGATGCATGCATAACAATAAACAAAGCTCATATAGATATCTACTTAATCGAGCATCTGCGGGCAAGTCGAGCTGGGTAGGCGAGAAGCCAGCCAGCACGAGATTTCTCTCATCGATAAAGCCAGATGCCTCCATCTGACCAAACTCAACCAGATCCCTCACAAAAGTATTTGGCTAGGTCGAAGTCGAGTTCCCTGGTATCTCGACGTGCCCCCTCATCCAACCTCTGGGGATATTAAAGCTCACCCCCGGTGATTGAACATAAAAAAACCTATTCTTCCACTTTTGACCAAATGAGGAAGTAGGGGTCACAAAGAATTTCCAACGAGGACGAGCCGCTAAATAATAGAACCCGACTCCTCACTACTACCCGACTTGCGGGATATGGGAAGATGGAAGAGGTTGCTAAAGTTGGCGAAGGTAGGGGGCTGGTTATGGATGTGCATTAAGACGACAAAACTATACAAGGTGGAGAAGCAATTCGAAAGTAGTTGAGTGATGCAGAGCTGCAGACCTCGTAACAGGTTGATTGTGGCATCAGCTAAAGGAAACTTAAGACCACACATAAGATCATCTTCGAACACGGTGATGCACCCTTTGGGAGATTGGTCCATTCTACCCAAGGGCCCCGGAGCAATCAAACCATAGTCATTGGGGACATGATACAATTCCCTAAGAATATCCAAATCAGCCTCCTCTACTGTCGACCTAATCTCACTATAGTGGCCGCTGCAATCAACCACAAGAAACTGGAGGCTCACTTGGCCCAGCCCCAACAGTAGCACACTCATTGCTCGAAGTCGAGCTACCGCTCAACGAGCTACTAGAACCACTCTTTGATGCCTCTTCACCACTAGTTGGAACCCTATCCGACCTCATTGCCTCACTGTCACTCCCATGACTCCCCTCATCACCCTTGAAAACTCTCAACATATTTTAATGCAAAAAGACTTTGAAAGTAGGATATAATAAAGGTGCTATGAGGAACGGGGAATACTTACTTGATAGAGTAATCAAAGATGCAATGTAGAGCTCAGTGAATGCTTGACTCAACCTCACGCAATGCTGTAAAAGTAAAAATGTGAATTCTTACCTCGCCTATTTATATAGCACTATGTGCGGAACCCCAAGCGGCGGCAATAATGACATAGCCATCGCTTGACGCTCTGCCTGACAATCGGGTAATTGCTGCATTAAATGCGCCAAACCCTAATCGAATCCCCTAGTATCTCGTCGGCTCCTCCTGCCTCTCGACTTGTCGATACTCTCGATCAGGACCCAGGAGTGGGGGGGACTCATGATATGGGGTGGCCCAATAGGCCCAGCCCAAAGGTTATTGGCCCAAGAGTACCTCACTAAGCCTATTTCCTCCTTGAGGCCCACTCGCATGGCCGACCTGCTACGTCGATTCCACCCAAAGCAGGTCGACCTTATAGATGATCCTTGTCGAAGGCGGCACCTACTTGTCTACCGGTACCTCCGGGTTAGCTCGGTGATCGATCTCTTATGTCGGCAAGGTCTCAAGTCGACTAGGTTGGTCGAGTGACTGCAGAACCTTTACCTTGCCACATTTAATACCCTGACAGGCGGCAGGCCACCGCATTAAGGGCATGCCACTCCAGTAGTGCTGCGCCAGGGAAAGGGCATGCCACTGGTGTACCTCTTTATCCCTACAAGATTGAGATGAGGCCACCTGGAATAGTACCAACATGTGAGATGACCTAAAGCTCCCCATGCAAGGATAGAACCTCTCATGCATAATAAGGGCATCATAGACATATTGATCACTCGGAGAAGGCTATAAATATACCATGGCGAGCTTCTCACAAGGTATGCCATTATTATCTCTTGAGCCCTCACTCTATTGCAGGAGTCTCCTATTCGATCAGAACACTAACTTGAGCGTCAGAGGACCATCGGCGAGGGCTCTCTCGGGAAGCCTGATGTTTCCTTGTAGTTGCAAGACTCGCCCTTTAATTCTCAATCGTAGCAAGGTCGATCAGATTTTGATCAAGTGGATCGGATTCCTTCCAAATCAACCCCGAAAATATTTCGAACCCTCATCAGGACTTATGCGAAAACTTAAGATAGACTTGATACTTTTAATTAGATCAATCAACAAAAGATATTTTTAAGAAAATTATATCACCTTCAAGTTTTTTAATAATTTTTTATTTTTTACTTTCTCTATACAAAGCTAGGAACTGTAGTGCTTCCTCTGCTGCAAGTCGAATACCCTAGTTAATTCCTGTGCCAATCAATGTCACGATCCCAGAGCAATGTCACCAATCCGAATCATCAACCTCCCATGTCTCAGATCAACTAATGCAGGTGTGCACATCTATAGTACTATTATAAAAGAGAAGCATGTTTTCTCTCTGATATGGAAGTTACTTTGTAAATTTTTACAAATTTGTCCTTGAAACTTTTTATCTCTTGGAAACATTAATGAAATTTGGAGGGGGAAAGTGGAAATTACTAAATATTCATGGCAATTGTCATACCATTTTTAAAATGTCTCAAATTTGCCCTTTCAATTATCAAACATCTATTATCTATTATCTATTATCTATTATCTATTACTATATAAAAAGGAAACATGTTTTCCTCTCTAAAGTGGAGGTTATTTAAACATTTTTACAAATTTATCCTATAATTTTTTTTGTCTATTGAAACTAATAGTATAATAGAGAGGGTTAAATTGGAATTACGATCCACTCATGGCAGTTCTCATACCAAATTTAAAGTTTCCAATTTGCCCACTTACATATGAATCATGGATTTTAATCTATTACTATATAAAAAGGAAACATGTTTTCCTCTCTAAAGTGGAGGTTATTTAAACATTTTTACAAATTTATCCTATAATTTTTTTTGTCTATTGAAACTAATAGTATAATAGAGAGGGTTAAATTGGAATTACGATCCACTCATCGTAGTTCTCATACCAAATTTTAAAGTTTTCAATTTGCCCACTTACATATGAATCATGGATTTTAAAATTAGGATACAATTATAATATCCTTTTAAGCCACAACCCACATCCTTAAATCTTCCATCTTCACAACCCACGTTTTACAACTTACATTTCCCTCTCTACTTCTAGCCACTCAAGCCACAACCCACATTCTGGTGCTTCCATCTTCAGAATCCACGTTTTTACAACTTACATATTCCCTCTCTACTTTCAAACGAAATCTTCACATGATGATTCATGATTGATAGAGTTAAGTGATTTTTTCATTGCAAACTTAACTTCCATCACAATAATGGACATCGTCACATTAATTGCCATTTGATGCATGCTGTTCAAAGATCACTTGCTTGAGCCAGCACATAAAGGTTTGTGTGCGTCATTTTTCTTTCTACAATTTATTCCACTTTATTCCGTAATTAACTTTTATTCCATTTCTCTTTTGACCAAAGTTTGCTTAGAGTCGTCGACCCACCTAAGAGTTCATTGGATCTGTGGAATTATCTCAAACGTTCGCAAAGCTGCAGAACTGGTAAGCAGGCATTAATTACCAAAGCGATCATGAATTGAGTGTATCTTGGTTTGATTTTTGTTAGTTTTCTACCAGAAAATCAAGGCATTGAGGAGTGCAGTGAGGCAATCGTACTAACACTACACAAGAGGCGTTCACTTATTTGTATAGACTCAACAAACAGAGAGGTATTTAGGTATTTGGAAATGCTAAATACTGAGTTTCTGCTCTAGGTAACAACTTCATTTCCATTTAATATTGACGCCAATGGAATGTCTATTATCTTTAAACCAATAATTGATGGAGGGTAATTTTTACAAACCTTTTCATTTCTCAACTCCTCTCGCTTCATTCTCACATACTTGGCCCTCTCTTTTTCTTCCTCTCGCTTGCATTCGCCGCTGATGAGCAGCACATTATCTTCCTTGGTCCGGTTTAATGTCGCTCATGAATTTCATCCAATTGCAGCACGATGACGAAAATGTAGGAATTTGGGTACTCTTTAATGTCAGCCGACATCGCAGCCATGGCTTTGGCGTCGCGTACTTATGTTCTGCTCGGATCGGTTATTAATTTGCTGCTGTTGAAATCGACTGAAATCGAGCATGCTGGGGAGGGTGTGGAGGAGTCGGGGTAGAATTCGAGGAATATGATGTCCATGGCTTCGATAATTTTCTGATATATATATATATTTGTGGTTTAGTAATGTTTCCGTACGTGAGTTTAGGATTCCTTCGCTGAAATTTTCCGTTACTCGCTCAAAGTTGGAAGATTGAGGTATTCATTTTATAGGACGAGGAGGGAAGGAGGAGAATGATTATAAATAATTTTTTGGAGGAAAATGGAAGGAAAGAGTGGAGGGTCTCCAATAGATTTTGCCAAATTTTACTTGACACAATGGGCATTTGGGATACGAATAGTTTTATAGTGTTTCTTTCTCCTTTTCCCGTAAAATTTGAAATATTACTCACATCAAATAGTTTTAGTCAATTTATTAAATAATTATCAGTTTAAAAATTTACCAATCAGCATCACTTAATGTGTTTTGGTTGGATATTAAAATAAAATTGAATTACACCATTTACATGTATTACTAATTTATTACTAACATAAAAAAAGACGCACGTTTTCCTCTCTAAAGTGGATTTAAAAAATTTCACAAATACTTTAGTCATATTTTTTTAAATTTTGATTTTGTTTAATCATAATGTTGAAGTTCAATTCAAATATATAACTGTCAAAATTAATTCTTACTGCATCATTTCTCAAATAACATCCCCCTTAATATGCGTAGTTATTTTTAGTTGCTACTTAAAGTAAAATGTTCATTTATTCTTATGTGGGCAGATCTTTCGGAGGTTCACTTATCTACAGCTAATTTTCTTAAGTACATATCTTTTAGTTATTTATTTTGTGCTGTAAAATCATTTCTTACCATGTTCTATTTTCTTAGTTAATCAACCAGTTATGCTATGTTGGAAGGGGATGTGTAATATCTTTAATTCACTTAAATCTTAGTGCTTCCATATGAATAGTACATTTCTTTCTCATTACAAAACGTTTATGCAATATATGCATAGGCAAGCGATTAAATTCTTTATTTGTTGGTAAAGTTAGGTTACATTTACTTTGTTTGATGAGACAAAACTCCAAATGATTATTTGAAAAAACAAGTGAAGTTGTATTTATTAATTAATCATTGACCTATTAGTTTTAGTAAGATAGATTTAAATGAACTAAGTGCATAAATTATTATATTTAAAATAAGACATACTTTTTAATAATAATAATTTATGATCTTGATTGTCATCTCACTATACTCGGATTAAATTTTTATCCAATATTTTTGCAATATTTTTATCATGCTAACTCTGTAATATGAATATTCATCCCTGTTAAAAAAAAAAAAAAAACTATTAGTACAGTAGTATATTTCAAACATATTAGGCAATTGGTTTATGTCTTTATACTGAAGGCAATTATCTATTCAAAATAAGAAAAAAAAAAAGGTATATTCAAACTGCAAATACATATTGGTCTTCATTTATTTAACTTACATCTTCCTCTTCACTATTTTTTCCCCCTAACTAATCATTTAATTGGTTATTGAAAGTAGCATCACAGATTACACTTTTATTGATATCAAACTCAATTTAATAAATTATTTGGTTTAATTCAAATGTTCAAATTTAATTGGGGTAGCCCAAATTATAATATGTACTCCAACTGGTTTAATGTGCTTACTAGAATATATATATATATATATTCTTATTTTTAAAAAAAATTAATTGGATTAAAGGAGTTTGAAAATAGGAATAGTAAGTTTTAAATCTATTGATTTCTAATACTTTTATTCCTTCAAATAAGTACATTTTCCATTTTTTTTTTTACTAAACTAGAAACGAGTTCTTGTTGGTCAAAATATAATTATATTAACATAATCTTAATTAATTAAAATGAATTGTAAAACATATTGTTAAAATAAGCATACAAAAAAATTCTCAATAATTAATTGACCCAATAGTCATTTATCATAGTTAGATTCAAATGATGACCAAACGAATGTAATGCATAAAAGTTGTGTGTAAATATTTGAAATATCACTCCCACAAAGATTATCAAAACCATTATTTTTCAAAAATATTAACAATAGAGTTCTAAAAGTGATAATACAAATATAATATTTTTAATAATTTTTTGGTAGTATTTTTTATCATTACAATTAACACCCTGTTAATACTATGGTTAAATACGATTGTAAGAGTAAATTTGGAATGAAAAAATTAGTATCAAAATTGAATATCAAACTTTTTTTGGAATAAATTTGAGTGCTTCGTTCTGAATATATATAGTTTTGAATTTGCTAATATGCTAATCTAGGAAACTAATCTGTACTTATTTCTATCTTTGTACCATGTAACAGATTGCCTATTACTTATGGTACTAATTTTCTAGCTTTCCCCCAATCTATGGTTAGCAAAAATCAGAGTATTTATAGGGGTGGGGGCATATTTAAGGTATCTCTTATGTTTTAATCACTATTAATTGTTCGTTTATTTAATTAGATCTAAATAATGTTGCTTCTAGATTGAGCAATTATGTAGTAAATATTAAAATTGCATAATGATGATTTTAAATATATTTAGTAAATTGCAATTTTAGTATTAAACTAATAAATATTTAATACTAAACTACTAAACCTTTAGAATTAGTGGTTACTTGGTTTCATAATTTTCTAATTTATTTTATGCTTTATATACGTCACATTGTATTTTTAAATTTTATTCATCTTTCCATAGAGGTATATGCTTTTAAACTGGCGGAAACCATATACACCAAACTTAATTTAAACAAACAAAAAAAAAATATTCTCATTGATTATAATCTTTCATGATTTTATTATAAAATATTTGTCATGCTTCATTTGATTCTATATATTTTGGCATATTACACAATTTACTTTACTTCAATTGACGTTATAATTTATTTTAATATATGTAGATAGGAGCAATGGAATCAGAATCATCGATATATAATTTGGCAAGAGCTGTTGCCGAAGCTGAACGTAGAAGAGAAAGACACCATGTTCATACTAGAGAGAGAGAGAAGACAAGCTATGAGTACTGAATAGAGCGACTAACTTGCAAGAAGGCGATGATACTACCAAATCAGAAGATCACGAATTGCAAGTGTTGAAACACGTCTGCTAGAAGAAACTTCAACTACATTGCCTATTGATTCAGGTTGGAATAATTTTCTTAGCCACTACACAAGTATTTTATGATATTATATTTTGGAAAAATTCAATATTCACTCCTTACAAAGTATGAAAAAAAATAAGGTACATATATTAGTAAATGGAAAATAAGATGGGTATTCAATAATTACATTGAACATCATTTAGATTATCTAACTTTATTGAATCTTCTGGACACATAAGTAATAAAACAATTTACTCATTTTATTATCAAGTGTATAGATAACCTGATAAAGACTCTGTATCTCCAATTAGTGGAATTTCATTTTGATATAACCTTATTGATTTTATGCACTTCTGACAAAATTTAAGCTAAACTCAACACTTTAAAAATCAAAGTATCTATGAGAATGCAATTTTTATTTAAAATATGACTTTGGAAATTCTATTAACTTTATAACTTTCACATTCTCTATACAAAAGCAAGAATTCCATGTACTTATGTTGCTACAAGTTGTATTCCTCAATCAATTGCTATGCAAATTGATGCCAACTCAATGCTGTCAACATCTCTTGCTCCACCACCAAGTAATACAGGTGCAGATATTCTATGTTTTCCAACTAAAGAGCAATATGTCTTCCCTGCACTTGACTATGACTTCACATTTCAACCTCGATTTATATTCTACTTTCAATCATGAATTTTATATCTCAAATTTCTTATAATATCATCTTAATATTGGGAATCCTTAAATTCAACTTATTATTTGCTAATTAAATACAAATTATATGCACAATGCAAATGAATGATTTTTCTCAAATAGTATCATATAGAAATTGTCACATTTTTACATCATTTTCCCCTACAGCATCAACTATTCATCCAACAACTATAGGAATAAGTTGATTGTCTCCTTTAAATTATACAACATTTGTCTCCAATAGAGTTCCATATAATCAATGTGAAGGGTCAACTTCATTTGCTCCATCTTCAAATAGAGAATGTATTTATAATAGCAATCAAATTGAATTAATTTAAAGTATTATTTGTCTAAATTTATCAGGCATTTATCTTCAAATTCACATTATTGTGTTACTATAATTCCAATCTAATGCTATTTTCTAACATAATCAAATCTATAGGTCGATGTGTAAATGTTGAAATTAACGATGACGTTGACTCAGATTCTCTTTGTGGCATTGAACATGACGATGTTAGGCCTGAAAGAAGATATATATATATAAATATATATATTTGGTCGTACAAATCTCTCCTACAATCGTGCAAGGAATTTTCATGAAATGCAACAAATTGATTGACCACACCTCCCAACTCCAATAATTTGTTGATATTGTCGAGCTAAGCTATTTCATGGTGAAAGCCAAAACTTTTGTTGTAAGGGAGGAAAAATTGTTCTGTCAGAAATTCCTGTGCCTCATGAGCTTCGTAATCTTTTTACCAATCAATCTGTAGAGAGTAGGATATTCAAACAAAATATTCGTGCTTTTAATCATGTCTTCTCATTTACCTTAATGAGAGTTAAACTAGATGAAAACCTAGCAAGAGGTCGTCAAGGGACATATATCTTTAGAGCTCATGAATTAATTTATAATAGGATTGCTACATTGTTACCACTTCTTGGATCGAGACCAAGATATATTCAGATGTTCATTTATGACACAGATCATGAGATTGAAAATCATTTATTAGAAAATGATGGATTGAGTAGGGAACTAATTGAAAAGATCAAGCAAATTCTTGATGCCCATAATCCATTTGTATAGACTTTACATCAACTTGATCTACATCCTGATGTTAATCATTGTAAGCTTCTAATTAAGGAGTGACCAACCAAAGACCATTAATATACACTTCCAATAACATCACAAGTAGCATCTATTATTGTTGATGGTAATGATGTAGCATATACTACTAATATGGATATCATTGTTCAAACAAGCGGGGGACATTTAATGAATATTAAGGAATTTTCAGGTTATTATGATCCTTTACAATACCCTTTGCTACTTCCTTATGGTACATATCGTTTGGAAAGTAATAGACGTACAGTTGATGGTACTAGAGTCACTTGCTGTGATTAATATGCATACATGTTGCAAGTAATGTTGAATTTTATTTCTTAATATATATTTAATGACAAAGAAATTCTTTTTTATAGTTTAATTTGAATTACATCAGATTCGGATGCCTAATCCTTCAATCCTTTTATATGGAGGGCGTTTGTTCCAACAATACGTCGTAGACAATTATGTGAAGATCGAAACTCAAAAGCTCAGATATATAAGAACACATCAACAAGATATTAGAGCTGAATTATAACAAGGTCTTCAAGATTGCTTAAATGCTAGTGAAAATGATGCTAGTATCTTATATATTTATTTCATTTATATATCAGCATATCTTATAATGTTGTATACGTTATTATATGATAATGTGATTACGTGTCATCTTTGTTTAGGAAATGTTGGACATTGTACAATTTTGCCATCATCATTTATTGGAAGTCGTCGAGATATGTATCAGCGGTACCATGATGTAATATTAGTGGTAAAAAGTACAGTAAATCATATCAGTTTATCACAATGACATGCAATCCATCATGGGAAGAAATACAAAATTAGCTTCAACCTAGGCAAACTCCCTAAGCCCAACCTAATTTGTTAACTAGGATTTTTTAAGCAAAATTTGAGGAGCTAAAAAAAGACATGTATACTAAAGGTGCCCTTGGAAAAGTTGTAGCACATGTTCTTTTCATTGAGTTCCAAAAGCAAGGCCTACCACATGGCCATGTGTTATTGATCTTAGATGAAAATGACAAGCTTAGTACACTAGATGATTATGATCAAATAGTCAGAGCAGAAATTCATAATAAGGATGATGAGCCTTTATTATATAAAGCTATTTTAATGCACATGATACATGGGCCATATGGAGAATTTAATACGAATGCTCATTGCACAAAAAGCGAAACTTGCAAGAAAAACTATCTTAAGTCGTTTGCACTATGCACTGTATAAGGAAATAAAATGATTCGTATCCAATATATCAATGTCGCAATGATGATAGATATATTGCCTTAGATTGATGGGAGGTAGTTATTGATAATGGATGGATTGTTCCATATGATGCATAGCTATTGCTGAAGTATGACTGTCATATTAATGTAGTAGCATAAAAAGTGTAAAATACCTTTATAAATACGTGTGCAAGGGACCCGATTATGTAGTATTTGAGGTATGCCCAGCCCAAATTATGATGAGGTCAGCTAATATGCTGATGGAAGATGGATTTGTGCTCTAGAGGTACTATGAAAAATATATAAGTTTCTAATGAGTAGAATCTATCCATATGTTGTAAGACTACAAATTCACTTTCCAAATATGCAGCAAGTCCAATTCTATAGCTCTCAAAGAATTTATGATGTGTTATGTGATTAGCGTAACACCAGGACCATGTTAGTTGAGTTTTTTAGAGTTTACAGTGAAGGTGGAAAAGGTGGAAAACCTAATAAGTATATGTTGGTGAATTTCCTAAGTACTATCGATGGATGACAAGGGAAAAAGTTTTCCAGAAAAGGATGACACACCAAAAAGTCATAGGTCGAGTATATGTTGTATCACCAAATGAAGGAGAAATATTTTATTTGCGTATCGTACTCAACCATGTTAGAGGGCCCACTTCATTTGATGATATATTGATAGTGGATGATGTGTACTGTCCAACGTCTAAGTAGATTGCTGAAAAGCTTGGTCTCCTCGAAGAGGATGATAGTATTAGGTAGTGCTTAATTGAGGCATGAACTGTTAGAATGCCTTTTGCTCTCAGATGATTGTTTGCTACAATTTTACTTTATTGCCAACCAACTTCAATAAGAATATTATGGGAAGAAAATTATGCGTACATGATCGAGGACTATTTTTCTTCAAGTTCCACAAATAATGCATTTCTCATGATCTGGTTCTAATGACATAAATTATACAATTTTGCAGCATAATAGAAATTTGGAATAATTTAACTTGCCTCAAATTAGCAAAGACTATCATAATTTGAGCAACATTTCTAGCTTAATAGAAAATGATCTGGCCATACCAGTTCCAGAACATAATAGACATGCTGCTAGCAAACTTAATGTAGGCCAGCTGCGAACATTTAATACCATCAAGCGTGCAATTTTTAGAAAGTAAAGTGCATTTTTCTTTTTAGATGGTCTATGTGGACTTAGCAAAACATTCCTATATCAAAGCTTTACTAGCGAGTTTATGAAAGGATGGATTTGTAATGCTTGCTGCTACAACATCAAGGATTGCAGCAAACCAGCTTCCCGGAGGCAGAACAACACATTCGAAATTTAAAATGCCAATTAAGTTAGATTCAAACTCGATGTGCAGTTTTACAAATAATCAAGGACATGTGAGCTATTAGATCGGGCATTAGCAATCATTTGGGATGAGGCACTCATGGCAGATAGAAAAGCAATTGAAACTGTGGACCGCACTTTAAGATAAATGCTTGGAATCAACTTACCATTTGGAGGGAAGATAATGATATTAAGAGGTGATTTTTGTCAAGTTGTTCCTGTTGTTGTTGGAGGCACAATGTCACAATCTGTGAATGTAAGCATTGTAGAGTCGCACTTCTGGTCCAATATTAAAGTTCTTCACTTAATAGATAATATTAGCGCCCATAGTGTTCAAAAGTTCTCTAATTTTCTACTATGTGTTGGGAATGGTGAAGAACCCATCATGCAAGATAATATGATAAGGATTCCAGAGTCTATGGAAATACCATGGGATGGTGAACATTTAATTAATCATCTGATTAAATCAACTTTCCATAACTTGGTTTGCATACTTATGATCTTGAATATATGATGGATATAGCAGTAATAACTTTGCTAATTAAAATGTGAACAAGCTAAATGAAAAGGTGATTCAAGCTTTTTTAGATGATGACCAACATATATATTACTTATTTGACACTGTACCTGAGGAAATGAACAATTTGTACTTATCTGAATTTCTAAACTCCCTTACTCCTGGTAATCTCCCAGCTCACAAGTTAACACTTAAGAAAAGAGTATCGATTATGTTATTGAGAAACATTGATCCAACAATTGGGCTATGCAATGGCACTAGACTAATCTGTTGCATATTTAGTAGTAATGTAATCAATGTAGAAGTTTTGACTAGATAGTTTAAGGGAACAAAAGTCTTTCTACCATGCATTCCTTTAAAGATAACAAAAGATGCAAAATTGCCATTTGAAATGATACAGAGACAATTTCCAGTTATATTGAGTTTTGCATTAACAATTAATAAATCCCGGGGACAAACAACACAAAATGTTGGAATTTATTTACCTGATCATGTTTTCAGTCGTTGCTGACTATATGTTTCTCTTTTGTGGGATTTCTGAAAGAACCAAAAAAGTATTGGTTAAGAGGGGACAAATCAGTGGGCTTCAAGGAGTTTATACAAAGAACGTAGTATTCTCTAAAATTTTTGCCAAGTTATGGAATAACTGTAATTATGAGGTATATTACCAAAACTTTTTATATTCATTTTTTTTCACTATAGTATTTTTCAATTATGTAATTATGCATATATATATATATATATTTCAATAAGAATTTATTTTTTCTTTGATTATGGCTATCACAAGCATTTGCATAAATTTATGGAGGGTCTTTTTCATTATCTTTTATATATATAAGGAATTTAGTATATAAAGATGACATATTATCATCAACCCATAATATAAATTGTAACACCCTTGAAATTTGGTATTTTGGGAAAATATGGATTTAGAATTCAAGATATTGATTGGTAGGATTTTAGGGCTCAAAAAAAATAATGAAAGGGCGTAATTGAAAAATATTTGAAAGTTTTGGGGTAAAAATACAATTAGGCAAGACTTAATTAGATCATATTTTAGAATTTTGTAGGTTTGAATGGAATTAGTTTAGGTCAAAATGGGTTAAACTTAGCAACTTAGAAGGTTAGGGATCGAATTCAAGTTTGAGCAAATCTTGCAGGACTCGATTGAAGGCTGAATAGGAATTTTGGGGGCAAATCTGAAATTTTGACAAGTCAATTTTATAAAAATCAAAATTTTCATTTGGATCCCCATTTTCTTCCTTCTTCTTCCCTGCAACCTCACTTCCTCTTCTCCGGCGATCTCCTTCGATGATGGGTTTTTCTCCAAACCAAACCGATAAACCTCTTCTCATCATCACCAGCTCTCCAGCGGTACCACATACACGACGGGACGATTGGTGAAACGCCGGAAAACTGAAGCTCATTGTGAGTTCACGGGGATAGTGGTGGGTCTCTACATTCCGATGACTGAAACGTTGATCTGGGCACTGAGTTTGGTAGAGCTCAGCACGAGGAACGCAGTGGTAACCTTCCATTGAAGTTTGGCTTGACGTTGGTGGCGGAATCAAAGTGATTGGAGACTGCGGTGAGAGGTGGCTCCACCGTGTCAAGAATGGAATTGACCCCTTTCACGGCCTAGAATGGATAAATTATTTTGGGCATTGGCTTCATCTTGCTAAGACGAGAATGGTGGTGACTGTTTTCAGTGATGGCGGACGGCGGCGGCGGTAGTGAGATAATTTTTTCTCCTCGACACGATGATCACACCCTACTTGGTTTGTGGTTTTGGAACTCCGAATGCCATATCTTGAGTTAAAGTTTAGATTTGATTTTGATATATATATATATATATACACACACACACATAAGTATATTGTACCCATTTAATTGTGAACTTAGTGATTATGCCAAGATTGAGGATTATTGTATGATTGGTATATATATATATATTTCCAGGCAAGGAGTATTATATAGTTAGTAGACCCAGATCTTGTTATATTATATGATAATTTTGGGATCTATCGAGTTAATTAAAGTGGTTAAACCCTAATTTGATGATTTCATGAATTTGGGACCTAAGTGACAAAATTGGGGTAATTAACATGATTGGACAATAATTATTAATATAGGACACCGTTATGAGGTTAATTATGTAATTAGGAAATTGATTATATATTTTACTTGCACCGGTATGAACCCTGGGACTATGTCTTTTTAATGGCTTAATTGACCTATTAGTACCGATAAAACCCTAAACTTTACTATGTTAAGCGAGAAATTAGTAATTTTAGATTGATGATAAGCATAATAGCGATTATTGAGGTTAAATGTGGATTTTAACTATAATTATACTCTTGTGGATTAGGTGACGAATGAGTGGGTCCCGTGGACTAATAAGCTGTAGGCGGTAGACTGTGATAGCTTTCTCTGAGACCACAAGAGGTGAGGGTCTATCGCTTTGGGTTTTGTCTTGTATAAGCTACTCCTTATTTGTTGAACCCTTGTGAGGGTCTGCTAATCTGGCACATTTTCTTAACTATTTGTTATCCGTGATAAGCCCCTATGTGGGTTTTCTGTTTCTGTACTGTAATCTTATTGCTCGAAATCTGAATTGTGTTTGAAATCTGATTTGTCATTGTTATCTAATTTGAACACCTCTGTGAGGGTTATCTTTGATACCGATTCTGTTTTTTGATTGCTCTAGTGCCCAGAACTTTCTTTACATTATTTGAATTCTGTCCCTTGTACTTTGCAGCCTTGCTGGCTATCCCCACATAACTTGCTAGCTTCTTACAAGTCTGTTATTTGTTGAAGGGATTGTGTCGATCTATTGTTCTATTTTGTTACACGGTTGCCTTATGTTATGAACCCTAAACAACCTTGCCGGCCATTGTACATTCTTGGTTCAACTACGTATTTGTCATAATCATATAGAATGTTTAAAAGTGCAACTTATATATGTTGGCATTACATTATATTAACCTATGGGACGCCATTGGCCGGATATCACCCGGAGGGATGCCACGGGGGGGAGGGATTTTGGCCTAGGGTTAGGTTCGGAAAAACGGCCGGGCGATATAGACCGATGGTGATAGGTCTGCCAACTAGAACTTACATACGATCCTGACGTACAGATAGCTGGAGGTAGCAAACTATAAGTGGCAGGATCTGGCATGCGGTCGACCATGGCAATAAAAGAAAGTTATTACCTGCTGAGCTAAGTGCTCGAGTAATGGAGCAATAATGAAATCCTGTTTATACTGTACCGGCGTTCGGTAATAGTAACTATACATTGATTTGGGAGTAATAAGGATGGAATGACCAACAGTCTAAAATAGTTGATATCTTGTGTACTTTGCAAAATGTTGATTCGCGTTGAAACTTTTATTATTATCGAACTGTCTTTGATTGTTGTCTATCATTTTCCTTCTTGTGGTTATTAAGTTGTTCATCGATAGTTGTATCTCATTAACTTTCTTTTTTTAAATCTTATTATCTTCTTTTCCCTCACTAAGTCCTTAAGACTTACCCTCTTATTGGTAATTGTCTTCAGACATGTCAAACTGAGAAGTAGAGGCATGTGTTAGATGAGAGTAATTTTGTAATTGATTAGGTGTTACTGTTGTTCATATAAGTCACCTAATCAAGACAACTACTTGAAGAGTGTTATGAGAATGTTTGTATGAAACTTAAGATACTGGATATGTACGTATTTTATGTTATGAAGTCATCTTTTGGGATAAATGAATTATTTTCCACTGAGTTGGATTCTGGGACTTGGTTGTATATATTATGCTTTATGGAATGATTTTTTGGATTAGTGTGATAGTTTTACTTTTGAGATGGTTAAATTACAGGTTTTCTAGTTATTATTTGAATTGTATTTAAGATTGAATTGGTAGCGTCTCAGCTTGGGTGCTGTCCCAAGAAGGTGGTGCTACAGGGTGGTATCAGGGCCCAGGTTGTCGTTGACCTAGGTGTTGAATTGGGATTCATAGCTAGCTTTCTACTTAGATTAGTTAGGATTTGAACTCTGAATATTTGAGGTATATTGAAAGGTTATGTAGGACCCAAGGGAGTTGAGAATGAATTTAAATTGATAAAATAGATTTTGTGACTTTTTTATTAAGGGATGATTGATAATCATAAAAAAATAAATGGTGAGCTTGCTAAGGATGTGTCTGACACTTGAGGATATATTATGAGACTAGCATGAGTTACTCATGCTAAGTTGGGTAGAGTCAACTATTTGAAATCAATATTGGGTTCTAAGGGTTATGATAACAGAGGCTCAAGTGCAGGGACTTCGTGCCATACGAGTCCATATGGTAAATGAACTAGAGATGGATGATGTGGTGACTGCGGATGCATTGTATATATGTATATGGGGTAGTAGTCGCTTAGTAGTAGCTTCTGACTGTTGGATCGTGTAGCATTGGCTGATATTTTCTTTTTCCCTTCCTTACGCCTTATCATTTTATGTACGATCGGGCATAATTAGCATAGCTATTTTGGAAACTCTAGACTTGTGCATACACTGATGTAGTTTTGCTGATGCCAACCTAATATATTAACTAATTTTACCTTCCAGTTATTTGTTAGCATATTTCCTTTCTTTCTATTATGAGTCATTGAAAATTTGTTAAACTTACTTTTATTTTCTTTATTTTCAAAAATTTAAGAAATTGTATATATATTTTAAATATTACAGATAGGTGTAGTCTTCGATTGCAGAGCTTGCAACGTATTGGACGACGTCACCAGAACTAGTCCCAATGTATTCCCCCAACCAAGAAAGTCGGGAAGAGGATAACTCAGATCAGAGATGTCCAATAAGTGTTGAGGGAGAAATACGAGGTCTACAGGTACAATCAACAGTAAGGAAAGAAGTTTTAGAGCAGATGAATGTAATGTGGCAGCAATTCCAACAATTGCACCAGCAACAATGTCAGATCGATAATCCGAAGAGAGACGAGGAACCTCCAAGGTTTGGGACCTTACCACATCTTCTTAAGCTCCACCCTCCAATATTTATAGGTGAATCGAATCGCCAGAGAGTAGAAGCTTGGATCAGGGAGATTGATGATATTTTTCAGATGTTAGGTTACCCAGAGGACCTCAAATTTATATTTGTTATCTATCTGTTAGAAGGAGCTGCAGGTCAATGGTGGACCCTAGTAAGCCAATGATGGGAACATAAGAAGGTACCTCGTACATAGGACAACTTTGTGTGGGAATTTATAGATAGATATATACCACAAGAAGTAAGGAATGCTCGGAAACAAGAATTTGAAGTCCTTACCCAAGCAGATATGACAGTGTGGCAATATGAGGCAAGATTTAGTAGGTTGATTCGGTATGCCCTACATGTACTGAGAAATGAGGAGTGTAGAACCGAGAAATTTGTTAAGGGATTAAGATCTGAGATAAAACAAACCCTCACGCCTTATGAGCAGTCTAAATTTGATGAAACCTTAAGGAGGGCCTTGCAGGTGGAATAAGAACCTCTTGAGGTACATACAGCTGGAGGAAAAGGCAAGATAGGAACAACTTCTGAGATCATAGTTGCTGTTAGCAAGAGAAGTTGTTTAAGTTAGAAACGATGGAAGATCCAATCTGAGACATCAGAAAAGATTTGCGGATTTTGTGCCATGTTAAATCATGAGGAATCTAACTGTTGTAAAAGGCTAGGTGGGCTACCATCTAGTGGGCAAGACCACCCCAATAACCAACAACCAAAGTTACAAATTGGGGGTGTCAGTCAGCAGGTTTATCAGACTGGTGAAACCACGTGTCCAACACAGAAAGTGTGTGGATATTGTGGGAAACCAGGCCATGAAGAATTAGGATATTGGCGAAAGCAGGGTAGATGTGTAGTTTGTGGCAGTGATTAGCATTTATTCAAGGATTGCCCAAATCAGATAAAGTCAACCCCTACAGGAAAAAGAAATAAGTAGCAGGAACTGGTGAAAAGCTAAAAGTCCGAGCGAGTATATGCTCTGACTGAAGAAGAGGCACCTGATCCTTATGAAGTGGCAAAAGGTATGATTTCTAATTTTGGAAATTATAATAATGCTATATATGATTTTGATGTTTGCATTCTTTCATATTTGTCATACTTCCTCGAACTAAATATGCAACTTGAGATTTAGGTCTATTACACAGAAGTGATAGCTGAATACTCAGAATTATTCTCGAAAGAATTTAATTCATTATCCTAGTCCACGTAGAAGTATTATTTAACTTTTTGCCGGGACAAGAATATTCTCAAAGATGGAGTTGAAATAAGAGTCCTTCCAGCTGAAGACTAGAAAAGACCACATAAAGCACTTATGCATGGTTCTCGGAACCTTAAGAAAGCATTAGTTGTATGCAAAATTTGCAAGTGTGGATTTTGGATAAGAATGTGGCTTTTCTTGGATATATCTTATCTCCAGATGGGATAGAAGTTGATCCCTCTGAGATAAAGGCGGTAGTCACTTGGAAGGGATCGAAAAATATGATAGAAGTATGTAGTTTTCTGTATCTTATCAACTGTTAACGAAGAATTGTGCAGTACTTGTCTAATTAGCTGCCTCATTGACTAAAGTAACTAAGTAAGTCAGTCATTTGACTAAAATGAGGATCTGAACATAAGACAGCGTAATGGATTGAAATTCTAGAAGACTGTTACTCTTCCATAACCTCTCACCCGAAAAGATGAATGTAGTAGCCAATACCTTGAGCCGAAAGGCTAGAATGACTCACTTACTAAAAGCAAAAGCATCGAAAAGCCTAAGAACAGGTTATGTTGAAATTGAAGGAAAGTTGTTCATTCTGGAGAATCTGAGTGCAATATCGATATTCAAGGTATTCTTCTGTTCCGTAAGAAAATATGTGTACTAGAAGAAATGGAAGAAAGATTGTTAGATAAGGCACACAAGTCAAGATAACAATGCATCTGAGAAGCATGAAGATGTATTAGGACTTGAAAGAACAATCCTGGCAGAATGTAATGAAGAGAAGATGGAGATCAACAAACCGAATCTACTTATTTTCTTCCAGTCGAAATAGTAATAAGATGAGAATCTGGGGACCAGATTCTCTTAATGGGGGGAGTTTGTAAAATCCCTGAAATTCAGTATTTTGGGAAAATACGAATTTAGAATTCAAGATATTGATCGGTCAGATTTTAAGGCTCGAAAAATAATAATGAAAGGACTTAACTGCAAAATAATTGAAAGTTTTAGGGTAAAAATGCAATTAGGCAAGACTTAATTAGATCATATTTTAAAATTTTTTAGGTTTGCACGGAATTAGTTTAGGTCAAATGGATTAATCTTAGGCACTTAAAAGGTTAGGGATCAAATTGAAGTTTGAGAAAATCTTGCAGGACATGATTGAAGGCTGAATAGGAATTTTGGGGTCAAATATGAAATTTTGAAAAGTTAATTTTATAAAATCAAAATTTTCATTTGGACCCCCATTTTTTTCCTTCTTCCTCCTCGAAACCTCACTCCCTTTTATCCGGCGATCTCCTCCGGTGATGAGTTTTTCTCCAAACTAAATCGATAAACCTCTTCTCTTCCTCACCAGTTCTCCGGCGGTATGACATGCACGACTGGACGATTGGTGAAACGTTGAAAAACTGAAGCTCATTGTGAGCTCACGTGGAAGTGGTGGGTTTCTACATTCCAATGACTGAAATGTCGATCTGGGTAGTGAGCTTGGTAGAGCTCAGCATGAGGAATGCAGTGGTAATGTTGGATTGAAGTTTTGCTTGACATTGGTGGCGGAATCAAAGTGATCGGAGGCGGCGGCGAGAGGTGGCTCCACCGCGTCAAGACTGGAATTGACCCTTTTCATAGACTAGAATGGATAAATTGTTTTGAAAATTGGCTTTATCTTGCTGAGATGAGCAGAACAGCAGTGGTGGTGACTGTTTTCGGTAATGGCGGACGACGGCGGTGGAAGTGAGACAATTTTATCTCCTCGACGCGACTATCACATCTATGTACTTGGTTTGTGGTTTCAAAACTCCGATGGCCAAATCTTGAGTTCAAGCTTAGATTTGATTTTGATATATATATATACGTATATTGTACCTTTTTAATTGTGAACTTTGTGATTATGCGAAGATTGAGGATTATTGTATGATTGGTATATATATATATATTTCCAGGCAAGGAGTATTATATAGTTAGTGGACTCGGATCTTGTTATATTATATGATAATTTTGGGATCTATCAAGTTAATTAAAGTGGTTAAACCCTAATTTGAGGATTTCATGAATTTGGGACCTAAGTGACAAAATCGGGGTAATTAACATGATTAGACAATAATTATTGATATAGGACACCATTGTGAGGTTAATTATGTAATTAGGAAATTGATTATATATTTTACTCGCACCAGTACGAACCCTGTGACTATGTCTATTTAATGGCTTAATTGACCTGTTAGTACCGATAGAACCCTAGACATTACTATGTTAAGTGAGAAATTAGTAATTTTAGATTGATGGTAAGCATAATAGTGATTATTGAGGTCAAATGTGGATTTTAACTATAATTATACTCTTTTGGATTAGGTGACGAAGGAGTGGGTCCCATGGACTAATAAGCTGTAGGCGGCAAACTATGATAGCTTTCTCTGAGACTACAAGAGGTGAGGATCTATCGCTCTGGTTTTTGTCTTGTATAAGCTACTCCTTATTTGTTGAACCTTTGTGAGGGTATGCTAATCTGGCACCTTTTCTTAACTATCTGTTATCCGTGATAAGCCCCTGTGTGGGTTTTATGTTTCTGTACCGTATTCTTATTGTTCGAAATCTGAATTGTGTTTGAAATCCGATTTTTCATTCGTTATCTGATTTGAACACTTTTATGAGGGTTATCTTTGATACCGATTCTGTTTTCTGATTGCTCTAGTGCCCAAAACTTTCTTTACATTGTCAGAATTCTATCCCTTGTACCCTATAGCGTTGCCGGTTGTCCCCACATAACTTGCTCGCTTCTTATAAGTCTGTTATTTGTTAAGGGGATTGTGTCGATCTATTGTTTTGTTATGTTACATGGTTGCCTTATGTTATGAACCCTAAACGACCTTGCTGGCCAGTGTACATTCTTTGTTCAACTATGTATCTGTCATAATCATATTGAATGTTTAAAAGTGCAACTTATATTTGTTGGCATTACATTATATTAACCCATGGGATGGCATGGGACGGATATCACCCGGAGGGACAACACGGGGGGGATTTGAGCCCGGGATTAGGTTTTGGAAAGACGGTCGGGCGGTACGGACCGATAGTGATAGGTCTGCCGGCTAGTACCCACATACGATCCTGACTTACAGGTAGCTGGAGGTAACAAACTGTGAGTGGCAGGATCTAGCATGTGGTCAACCATGCCAATAAAAGAAAGTTATTACCTACCGAGCTGAGTGCCCGAGCAATGGGGCAATAAGGAAATCTTATTTATACTGTACTGACGTCCGGTACTAGTAACTATACATTGATCTGGGAGTAATAAAGATGGCATGACCAACAGTCTAAAATAGTTGATATCATGTGTACTTTGCAAAATGTTGATTCGTATTGAATCTTTTATTGTTATCGAACTGTCTTTGATTGTTGTCTATCATTTTCCTTATTGTGGTTATTAAGTTGTTCATCGATAGTTGTACCTCATTAACTTTCCTTTTTAATCTTATTATTTTCTTTTCCCTTAGTAAGTCCTTAGGACTTACCCCATTGTTGTTAATTTTCTTCAGATAGGTCAAACTGAGAAGCAGAGGCATGTGTTAGACGAGAGTAATTTGTAATAGATTAGGTGTTACTGTTGTTCATATAAGTCACCTGATCACGACAACTACTTGAAGAGTGTTATGAGAATGTTTGTATGAAACTTAAGATACTGGATATGTACGTATTTTACGTTATGAAGTGATCTTTTGGGATAAATGAATTATTTTCCACTGAGTTGGATTCTGAGACTTGGGTTGTATATATTATGCTTTATGGAATGATCTTTTGGATTAGTGTGATTGTTTTACCTTTGAGATGGTTAAATTACAGGTTGCCTAGTTATTATTTGAACTGTATTTAAGATTGAATTGGTAACGCCTTAGCTTGGGTGCTGTCTGTGCTACATAAATCATATGTACTTAGACTTATATATTCTGCCCAATATTTAATGAATGAATCAAAATATTAAAAACATATAATAGTTAAAAATGACAATAGTTATATTTCCAATAGTAAATATATTCATTATACTTTTAATTTTGTCTTTGTAGGAGAAGATGGATCAACTATAAACTTTATTCCTCTCAACTTGCATGTAAGAATTGGATGAACAAATGGTATCATAGTGTATGTGGAAGGAATCTCACTCACAAACTACACTTCAAAGGGTATGTAATAGACTGTCTTGGTACTCAATATATTATTAAAGTATAAAACCATTGCATTAAGGAATTGTGATGATATTTGTAATATGTCAAAATTGGTTGTTGTAGCCTTCCAAGATGCAAATATTCAATTTAGGTTGGAAAGTTGTTGTAGGGATAAATGGGAATGATTTGGGAAAGTGGATTTTATGAGTTTTGAGAAAGCAATTTTAATGTTACGTTTTAATTAACACTACATAATTGTAAAAACTTGAATTACTTTGACAGGAAAAAACGGGTTGCTTTGGTAGAAGGATGGGATATGACAAAGGTATGATCAACATATATTTTTAGAAAGTTACAATAATTTATGTTTTGTTAAATATACTTTTTATAACAATGTAACAGAAAGGTATCACAAAAAGAAGAAAGAATGATTCAAAGACTTTATTTTGGTACGATATTAATTGCTTTTTGATTAGCTATAATATTATTTTTCATATGTACAATCTAAAATACATGTGTCTTATTATTATTAGGAAAGATATTTGATCTTCTGAATCGGCCGAAATTACAGTGGTACAAACCAAATCATAAAATCGCATAATCTCATCTACTTAGAGCTAATTTAATTGATACTTGATACTTAATGATTTTTGTTACAATTTTTCAATCAACGACATCAAAAATAGTGCATAGCTATCAAGGAATACTAGATGGATTGTAAAGCAACTACAAGGTACTTTTTTGCAAATTATATTTAGAATATCATAAATATATCGTGACATGGTATTGATATAGGATATATGTATTCTCAAAATTTTAGGACTATAGTAGAAGCTTACTATGGGGAGTTGTAATTGTACAATATAACTACATTGTACATAAATTGCTTACAAATACTCTTTGTTAATACATGCAATTACAATTTGTTTATTATAAATTTTATTTAAGTTTGATTAGCAAATATAGCTAATTACATATTTTAAATATCCTTCCCTCATTATATTGAAGAATAAATATGTACAAAACCACATAACATTAAGGAAATACTTATGCACGTGAGGACCGTGTGCAGCCGTCATTAGTCTATTCTAAAATTAGGTTATAATGGTAATATACCACATAAACCTACCAACCATCTATATTCTGAAACCTCCATCTTCCCTTCCTCCCCTGCCTCTCTGTCTCTCTCTAACCGTTAGCCACATTCTTAAAACCTCTGTCATCTTTATCTTACTCTCACACTAACCTTCTAATAGGACCTCCCTAATTTTTTCTTGAATTTTGT
Source organism: Jacaranda mimosifolia (assembly GCA_018894105.1). Taxonomy (NCBI): domain Eukaryota; kingdom Viridiplantae; phylum Streptophyta; class Magnoliopsida; order Lamiales; family Bignoniaceae; genus Jacaranda; species Jacaranda mimosifolia. Next base: position 14,102,670 of record CM032129.1, read on the forward strand.
TTTAAGCATAACTGATCTAATTTCTTGAAGGTGAATGTTTCCTTAAAAGAATAGTAGAAAATGGACTAAAGAGAACAAATCAATCCCTCACTCCCATGAAATCATCATGGCAAGATAAAGCTCTTCAAATCTTATGAATTCTCTTCAAAAATTTTCATCCTTATCTCCTCACTGCTCATCTGAGATCTGAGTTACGCATGCCAAAATTAAATGAAAGGAAAAAAACCTTCCAGAGCTTTTACCTCCTCAAATATGAAGGTAAAACAAAGATATGTATCCTAATTATCTAGCCTATTTTATTTTTACACAGTTTAGTTGATTATTAAATTAAATTAAGTTATACATTAGATTTTATTAGATGGTCAAAGAATCAAAGAAGGATTACTTGGACTCTTTCTTTAGTAGGTAGATGGTTTAGAGTTTGGAGGGCCATTCAATTATCAAGAATTGTGTTTGCTTGGGTATTTCTTTATTTTCGTAACCCCAATTAGAATATATTCTATTGTTGAAAATGATAAGTATAATATGTAAAAATGCATATAAGTTAATATCAAAGTATTGTATTTTGGATGCTTAATTCCAAATTCTTGCATTTCAAATAAGGGGTTTAAACATCATCCTTTTTACTCAATGAAATTTAACAATGGACTTCCCTTTGCATAGGTTTATATGGGTTGATTTACTTTGAAGGGAAAAAGAGTTATTTGAATTATAGGCTTGTATGGGATGATTTAGTTTTCCTATTTTCATTGTAAATGCACTTGACTTATTTCTATGGTTGGAAATCAAATGAGTATATTACTTTGGTTGCTGAATGGAAAGAGAGAATGACATGAAAATTATATATTGGCTTGGTTGCTAAATGAAAAGGGAGATTATGCAACTCTAATCATATTAAAGGTATTGTTGTTTGATTTCCCAATAGCATAAATTTTTGTACAATATGTAGTAAGTTGTAATAGTTCATTATTCTTAGTCCCAACCCATGCTTTTCTTTTATTCCATGCTATGAACAAATTTCAGAACTTTAAAAATAGTTTATTTATCTTGGGATAAATTGTTATTTGGGTTTATTTGTAAAATCTCATGGAATGCATTTGTTCATTTTTTCAAATTCAATTGTAAAGTCTCTGTTTTTTGTCCATTTTGTCAAATTCCATTATCGGATTTGTGGTTGTGAATCGAATTGATGTTAGTGGTGGTGAGTGGTGGGCTTCCATAGCCGCTAAGAAAAGAGGTGGAAGATATGGGAGAAAAGTAGAGAGGGATGACCCATAAATAGAAGAAGTGCTGGATCCAGATTTTTACATCGGAGCTCTCAATGTTATTCAGGGGTGAGAAGATTGGAAGCAAAAAAAGAAACACTATAATAGGGGATATTAGCAGAAATTCGTATCATAATTTGATGCAATTCTTGATAGCCATATTTAGATGTTTTTAATACAATAAAGTCATGTTTTAATATGACTTCTTAGGGGTCTAAATGAGTTGAGCTGAGCTTGCTAGGCTAGAGCTTGAGCGAGCCTAGACAATCGAGCTTGAGCTCGAGCTCGGCTCTTCAGAATTGGCTCTGGCTCGGGATCGGCTTACTAAAGTTCTATAAGGCTCAATTCATATAAGTTTGGATGAGCTCGAGCCCGTTTAGGCTTGACACAAAATTTATAATAATAAACATCATACCATAAAATACATTATAAAAATATAATCCAACAATACCAATATAACTCTGATAGTTATCAAATTCCAAATTACATATTTTTCAATCAAAATACTACATTCGACATCAAAAAACTATTAAAGAGGTAATTACGGGATATTTCAAGTCTTCTGAACTCACTGACACCAATTAAGATAATCACTACACTCGATCTCCCTTACCTGTCACAACATAAATAGTTTTGTATTTAATATGGGTCCATTTTACTAAGTGCTGATCCCTATGAAATAAAATAAAAATTTAACATTGTTGAGGAGCAAAGCCAAGATGAGCACGAAAATCAACAATCTAGAAGAGCTAAAATTCTCATCAAAATTAGCAAAACATATATAATTCTAGCATAATATATCTCCACTAAAAATGAAGTGCAAAAACCAACATTTGGACTTAAGATCTCCGTGGTGGGTCTTCCTTGGAATAGGTTCAGTAGGTCAAGAGTATTTTAGCTTAAATTGAAACAAGGAATTGAAGTATTATCTTCCCTTGTCCAATTATTGAAAATCCGAGACCATTAAAGCAAATTCAGTAACAAATCAATTGTAGGTTTGAGCCCCACTGGAGTAGTTGAGAAATCAACAAAAATAATCTTTTTTTCTTTTTCTAAAAAAGAGTTTTGGGGATAGAAGACTGAGGAGGCACGGTGGAGGGCTTTTTTCTAAGTGTCAAAGAGAGAGAGTGTGTAAGAGATAGTTGATATCTGTGAGGCATAACGACTTAGGTTTTTCTTTTTAATTTTTCAATAATTTTATTTTTTCTTAAAAATAAAACTATTATTATTATTATTATTATTATTATTATTATTATTATTATTATTATTATTATTATTAAAAGCTCGTTTAGGCTTGTGAGTCAGTCGAGTTGAATACTATTGAGCTTGGCTCAGCTTGCTTGACTGGTGAGCTTGGGCTCGGCTCAACTTGTTTAAGTTCAAGCCAAATTCAATCTTTCATCGAGTCAAGCCATAACCATTAACGAATAGTTTCATCTTATTTATACCCCTATGACTTCTGAAATTTTGGGTAGATAGGAACTAGGAGTCCCTTTACCAAGAAAAGTAGGCATAATTGTTTTTTTGTTTTTCAATCTTTAATAACAGATGGGATGCTAGATTTCTTTTTCAATTTTCTTACATTTGGTTTTTCATTGTTAATTTTCTCTTAATATTAATATTATACTAAAAGTCGTTGCACACATTTTTCATGCAAAAAAAACTTTTCTTTTTTGGATCATTCAAAATGAATATATAAAATAATTTAAATTATAGAGTAAAATAAAAGTAGTGTTAGACATTTGACATGATAAAGAAAATAATAGATGATGGAATTTTGACAATGTGAGTTTGTGAATTTTGTGGAAATTAGTATAATTATAAATTTTAGTATAAATTTTATTGAACTTTGCTCGATCATTTAAATTAGCTACATATTTTAAATATATGTGGTTTTATTATATTAAAGGAGAAATATGAACAAAAATTATGTAACATACAAAAAGCATTTATGTACGCAGGGACTACGTGCGGGAGTTGCTAGTTTTTTTAAACAATTAAATTGTATACAGAGTGGTAATTCATCTGATGAGCTTGATTTCTAATCCACTCAAACTCAAATCAATTTTAAACTTCTAGTTTTTACCATCAACTTCATCTATTAAATAATTTAACCTGCCATCTCATCATCAAAAAGCTTGAAATTCAACAAAATGTTACTTTGTTAATGTAATATAGTTTATCTATAATATTCATATGCCTACTTCATCCCACATAAGTGTACAAAAATTTCATCATATATCATTTTTCTTTTGTAGCATCATATGACCGTCCAATAACTATAATTGGAAGAGGTCAATCGATCCCTTTAAACTATACAACATTTTGTTTTTCAATATTGTACCAATGAATCAATGTGAAGAGTCAACATCGTATGCTCAATCTTCACATAGAAAAGGTATCTATAATTTCAAGCATAAGAAAAAAGTTATATAATTATTTTTTTTCCAAGTTTAACAAGTACATATCTTTGAATTCCCATTTTCATATTAGGGTTTGCAAAATTGATGAAAATTTCAAATATTATAACATATACATTGGTTCTCACCTAGATGCATAAATTATTCATGATAGGTACTTAGATTCTGGTTGCAACATTGAACATAACATTAATAGGCATGAAAGATGGCATAATTAAGCCATACAAATCCTTATTATAATTGTGCAAGGAATTTTCATGAAATGCAACAAAATTTTTGACTACAAATCCCAAATCTAATAATTTGTCAACATTGTCAGGCTAAGCTATTCCATGGCAAAACAAGAAAATTTTGTTGCAAATGAGGAAAATTGTTCTGCTATAAATTCTAGTGCCTACTGAGCTTTATATTCTTTTTTTTGATCAATCTGCTGAGGGTCGAATAAAATATATGCTCTTTTAATAGTATCTTCTCATTTACCTCATTTGGTATTAAATTAGATGAAAGTCTAGCAATAGGCCGTCAGGGGGTATATGTTTTTAGAGCCCGTGTATCAATTTATCATAGGATTGGCACATTGTTACCCCTTTCTGGAATTAGACCAAGATATATACACATATTTATTTATGACATAAAGCATAAGATTGAAAATCATTTATTGGAGAATGATGGATTGGATAGGGAATTGATTGAAAAGCTTAATAGGATTCTTGATGCACATAATCCATTTGTTCAGACTTTGCGTCAACTTGCTTAGCATCATGATCTTAATGATTGCAAGCTTTTGATTAAGAAGTGACCAACCAGAAACAATCAATACACACTCGCAACATCATCGCAAGTTGCAGCTGTTAAAGTTGGTGATGATGAAGCTGTAGGAGCTACTAATAGGGATATTATTGTTCAAACAATTTTTAGGGTATTATGATCTTTTGCAATACCCTCTATTGCTTCTTTATGGCACATATGGATGGGATAATGATAGTCGAACAATCAATGGTACTAGAGGCGCTGCGATTATTATGCATATGTGTTACATGTATTGTTCAATTTTACTTCGTCTATATTATAATACAAACTAAATTAGTTGTTTTAATTTTACATCATATTACAATAGATTTGGCTGCGTAATCTCTCAATCCTTTTATATGGAGGACTCTTCTTACAATAATACATTGTAGACAATTATGTGAAGATTGAAACACAAAAGCTCAAATATATAAGAACACATCGACGCAATATTAGAGTTGAGTTATATCAAGGTCTTCAAGATTGTTGAATGCCGAAGAAAATGATGCTGGTAACTTACATATTCTGTTTCATTTTCCTATTACTTTTGACAATATAATTTCTTCATTAACTTATAATGTGTATGATATATCATCTTCACTTGGGGAATGTTGGACACTGTACAATTTTTCCATCATTATTTGTTGGAAGCCTTCGTGATATGTATGCAATGTTAGTTATTTAAAAGTATGGTAAGCTAGATGTTTTTATAACAATGACATGCAATCCATCATGGGAAGAAATATAAAATGAGCTTCAACCTAGACAAAGCCTTCAAGATCTACTTGATTTGTTAACTAGGATTTTTCGAGCAAAATTTGAAGAGTTAAAAAGAGATATCTATACTAGAAATGTCCTAGAAAAAGTTGTAGCACACGTTCACATCATTGAATTCCAAAAGAGAGGCTTACCATGTGCTCATATGTTATATATCCTCGGTGAAAGTGACAAGCTTAATAATCCAGATGATTATGATCACATAGTACAGGCAGAGATTTCTAATAAAGATGATGAGCTCTATTATATGAAGCTATTTTGAGTCACATGATACATGGGTTGTGTGGAGAAATAAATGCCAATGCTCCTTGCATGAAAAATGGAACTTGCAAGAAAAACTATCCTAAGCTATTTGCACCATGCACTATACAATGAAATGATTCATACCTAATATATCGACGTCACAATGATGATAGATATATTGCTTTAGATCATGATGGTGAAGTAGTTGTGGACAATGGATGGGTGGTTTCATATAATGTTTGGCTGCTGCTGAAGTATGATTGTCATATTAATGTTGAAATTTGTAGTAGCCTAAAAAGCATAAAGTATCTTTATAAGTACGTGTACAAGGACCCTGATTGCATAGTATTTGGGCTATGCCTAGGCCCAAATTACGATGAGGTCAGCCAGTACATTGATGGAAGGTAGATTTGTGCTCTAGAGGCACTATGGAGAATATATAAGTTCCCAATGAGCAGAATCTATCCATTTGTTATAAGACTGCAAATTCATCTTCCAAATATGCAACAAGTCCAATTTTACAGCTCTCAGGGAATCTCTAATATGTCATGTGATGAGCGAAATTCCAGGACCATGTTAACTCAGTTTTTTAGAGTTCACATTGGAAGTAGAGAATGTAATAAGTATTTGTATAGTGAATTCCCTAAATACTATCAATGGATGATAAAGGAAAAATTTGGCAAAAAAGGATGACATAATAAAAATTCATAGGTCGAGTATATGCAATGTCACCAAGTGAATGAAAAAGGCTTTATTTGTGCATTTTACTCAACTATGCTAGAGGGGCCCACCTCATTTGATAATATATTGATAGTGAACAATGTGCACTATCCAACGTTTAAGTAGGCTACTAAAAAACTTGGTCTCCTCGAAGAAGATGATAGTATTAGGCAATGCTTGATTGAGACATGAACAATTAGAATGCCTTTAGCTTTTAGATGATTGTTTCTACAATTTGGCTTTATTGCCAACCAACTGCAGTAAGAAGATTGTGGAAAGAAAATTATGCATTCATGATTGAGGACTAATCTTTTTCAAGTTCCACAAATAATGAATTTATCTTAAATCGGCATCTGCATGACATAAATTATTTACTTTTGCAACATAACAGAAGCTTGAAAGAATTCGACTTGATTCAAATTAGTACTATCATAATTTGAGCAATATTTTCGGTTTAATAGAAGATGAATTGGCCATACCAATTTTAGAACATGATATACATGCTGCTGGCAAACTTGATGCAGGCCAACTGCAAGCATTTAATACCGTCAAACATGCAATTGTAAGGAAGGAAAGTTCAATTTTCTTTTTAGATGGTCCAGGTGGTACTAGCAAAATATTCTTGTGTTAAGCTTTACTAGAGAGCTTTCCAAAGGATAGGTTTATAATGCTTGCTATTGCAACACATGGATTAAAACAATCTAGCTTCCCAGAGGCAGAACAACATATTCGAAACTTAAAATACTAATTAAGTTAGATTCAAACTCGATGTGCAATTTCAATAAATAATTAGAAATGTGTGAGCTACTAGATTAGGCATCAGCAATCATTTGGGATAAGACACCCATGGCAAATAGAAAAGCAATTGAAATTGTGGATAGCACTTTAAGGGAAATGCTTGGAGTCAACTTACCATTTAGATGTAAGATGATTTATTAGAACGTGATCTTCATCAAGTTGTTATTGTTGTTGTTGGTGGCACAAGGTCAAAAACTGTGAAAGTGAGCATTGTAAAATCTCACTTATGTCTAACGTTAAAGTTCTTCACTTGGTATATAATATTAGAGCCCATAGCGATAAAAAGTTCTCTGTTTTTCTACTTCATGTTCGGCATGGTGAAAAACCTATCCAGCAAGAAAATATAATAAGGATTCCCGACTCTATGGCAATACCATAGGATGGTGAACAGTCAATTGATCATCTGATTGAATCAACTTTTCCATATCTTGGTTTGCATACTTATGATCCTAAATATATAATGGGTAAAGTGCTAATAACTCCACTAAATAAAGATGTGAACAAGCTAAACGAAAAAGTGATTCAAGCTTTTATAGGGGATGACCAACATACGTATTACTCATTTGACTTGTGCCTGAGGACATGAATAATTTGTACTTACATGAATTTCTAAACTCCCTTACTCCTGGTAATCTCCCACCCCTCAAGTTAACTCTTAAGAAATGAACACTGATTATGCTATTGAGAAACAATGACCCAAAAATTGGGCTATGCAATGGCACTAGACTAATCTATCGCATATTTGGTAGTAATGTAACTGATGCAAAAGTTTTGACTAGATAGTTTAAGGGAACAAAAGTCTTTCTATCACACATTCCTTTAAAGACAGTGGAAGATGCAAAACTGCCATTTGAAATGATACAGAGACAATTTCCAGTTAGATTTAGTTTTGCATTCACAATTCATAAATCCTATGGACAAACGATACCAAATGTTGGAATTTCTTTGCTGATCTTGTTTTTAGTAATGGCATCTATATGTTGCTCTTTCGTGGGGTATTTCTGAACGAAGCACAAAAGTATTGGTTAAGAAGGGACAAATTAATAGTTTTCAAGGGATTTATACAAGGAATTTAGTATTCTTTGAAATTTTTGCCAAGTTGTGCGATAACCATAATTAAGAGGTATCTCATGAAAACTTTTCTATATTCAATTTTTTTTCACTATAATATTTTCCGTAATGTAAATTTGCATATATATATATATGAATGAGAATTTATTTTATGTTTCATTATGGTTACCACAAGTATTTGCATGAATTTAGGGTAGTATTTGTAATTATCTTTTATATATAGGGAATTTAGTGTACAATTATTACAAGTTGGCATCAACCCATGACATAATTAATTATTACATGAACTTATTTATTCTACCTAATATACTTAATGAAAGAAAATACTAAAACAAATCATTGTTAAAATGGCAATAAATGCATTTCTGACAATAATATTTTCATCATATTATTTATTTTGTCTTTGCAGGAGAAGATAGATTTACTAAAATTTTTATTCCTATTACTGCTACTTGCATCAAAGAATTGGATGAACAAGGTATCATGGTGTATATAGGCAGAAAGCAAATCACAAGCTCCACTTCAAAGGGAATGTGATATAATATCTTGAGTACGCAATACATTATTAAATTAGAAAAATGATGGATTGAGGAATTGTGGTGATCTTTCTAGCATGTAAAAATTTGTTATGCAACCTTCCAAGATGCAAATACTCGGTCTAAGTTGGAAAGCTATTGTAGGGATAAAGGAGAATGATTTGAGAAAGTGGATTTGAGAAAGCACAAAAAGAAAAAAAAAACAAAAACAAAAACAAAACGTAGGCATATTTATATTGTTTACTTTCTAATGTTAAATCTTAATTTGCACTTCCCAATTGCTCAAATTTGAATTACTTTGATAGGAAAAAGTGGGTTGTTGTGATAGGATGGGATTTGACAAAGATGTGACAAACATATATATTTAGTAAGTTACAATAATTTATCTATTGTTAAATATACTTTTTCTAATAATGCAATAGAAAGGTACCACAAAAAGAAGAAACAATGATGAGAAGACTTTATTTCAGTATGATATTAATTGTCATTGAGTTAGCTTTCATACTTTTGTTTCTTATGCACAATCTAATATGTGTGTGTGTGTGTGTGTGTGTGTGTGTGTGATTATTAAGAAAAATATTCGACCTTCTGAAGAGGCTGATATTGAAGTGGTATAAATAAAATTAAAAAATCGCATAATCTCATCAACTTTAGAGCTAATATAATTGATACTTGATATTTAATGATTTACATTATAGTATTTCAATCAACGATACCAAAGGTGGTGTAGAGATATCCAGGAATACAAGCTGGATTGCAAAGCAACTACAAGGTAGTGTTTTGCAAATTATATATAGAGTAACATGAATATGTAGTGGCACAATACAGATATATGATATATTCATTCTCAAAATTACATGTCTATAGCAAAAGCTTACTATAAGGAGTTGTAGTTGTACAATAAAACTACTTTGTATATAAATTAGCTACCGTATTCTTTGTTAATATATGCATTTATGATTTGTTAATTGTAAATTTTGTTCAAGTTTAATTGGTGAATATAATTAGTAACATATTTTTAAATCCTTGCGTCACTATATTGAATGAGAAATATGTGCACAAAAATTATGTAATATTCAAGATGTATATATGTGTGCGAGGATTGCATGCGATGGTTGCTAGGTTTTTTAAAAGGTACCTTTTATTTCCTCCAAAAATATTTTGAAAAAATTGTAAATGTGATTATACAAAATATTAAATAATTATACCAAGGAAAACACGCTTTTATATTTTTGTACTATTATTTAATATAAATATATATTTTTTAATCATTTCATTAATTTAATAATAACATATAATACTACAAAATTAGTTTAATAACACTACAAACTCAGAAATAATTTACATGACATTGCAAAGGTGGTAGAAAATGCGGAAATGAAACCAAATGCATTTTTCTTTGAAAATGTACCACATTAACCATTTTTATAATATATGATGCACATTTTTATTTTTCATACATTTCTTAGTATATATATCTATACGCAATAGAACCAAGTCAACTTAACAAAGATATTAACATACATTTATAAATAAAGAAAAAGGAATATGACACATATAAAAAGTAATGAACACATAAGCAAGTGTTAGCAACAAATAAATTTGAAACATAAAAAAGAGAGGTAAACAACCCAACAAACTTAAAATGCTTGTGATTCCTTTCATTAGAGCCAGAGGCAGAGCAAGGTCATTTGGATGAAAGTGATCCCCCAATGGGGTATAACTTCACGATTAATTTGGTGTAACCGGTCTTTGATCAAGGGTTGAGACCCTTATCTATTGAAGGAAAAAGTTCAAGCACTTTGCTTTGAATCACAAATAAATATTATTAAGATTTTGCATGCTTGATCTTCTATCTTTCCTACAGGCATTGAAATCAAACTGGAATGAGACCTTCCTTCTAATTCTGAGATGCCTAGAATGCCTTTCAAACCCTCATAGCCATTATCCTACACCAATAATTCCTGCTAAGAAGAACGCCCATGTTGTGGCAATTCCACCCAGAAGGTAATGGGTTACTCCTACAGCACATCCTTGTACAATGGTTAAGGCTCTCGACTAAGTAGCAGAAGTAACTTTTAATTTGTTATGAGCCCAAATAATGGATTCATTAAATTCTTGCCAATAACCATGTCCACTGAATAGAAACATTAAACTAAACACCATACAAAATGAGCACATAGGAAAAAAAAGCCATATGTAGATAATGAAGAACCATAAGACTGAATTACTTGGGATGCTTGTGCCCATAAGAAATCCTGGAGCCATCCATTAATAGTAATAGAACTCTGTGTGAAATTTCCTCCCATGATTTGAGTTACTAACCCTTGATCACTTATACTGCCCTAAACATCTAACTGTAATTTCCAACTGAAATGGAATATGAGTACCAAAATAGAATTGTACATCCAGGATAGTCCTAAAAGGATATGATCCCAAGCCGATACTTGGTATGTACCCCCATTCCAAGTCCATCACAAGGAAAATGAAAACCAAGATTTGCCTTATCTGATATCAAATAGGACCTACGAGCAAATAGAACACCTTTCAGGAGTATCAATACCATGACATGAATCGTAAATGCATGGATATGATGAACCAAAAAATCTACGATTCCTAATGGAATAGGTAACAAAGCTACTTTGCCGCCACTGCTACTAAATCACCAACCCCCAGGTTAAACTGGTGCTTGCCATTGCACCAAGAGCTATTGTACCAGGTGCTAAAGCATAGATATTTTGTATCTATTGAGCAAAAATGGGTTGTAATTGTATAGTGGTATCTGAAAACGTATCTTGAGGACGCCCTAAGGCACTCATGGTATCATTATGAATATACAAACCAAAACTGTGAAAGCCCATAAATATACTTGCCTAGTTGAGATGTGATATAATTACATCATGATGTCTAAGGAAATAATCTAATAGCTCATTGTATCGAGTAGTTGGATTTACCCGGACCCATTGCCATCCCTATAGTCAGTAGCTAGGTATGGATAAGGGGGCATGGAATACATAGGGTGAGCTACAACAATGGTAAATAGCATAACATGGCTAGGTTAAGAGATAATTGAGCATGCCATGATGTTGTTAGGATCTCATATATGTCTTTATGGCCCTGGCCTATAAATAGACCTTTATGAGCTTTTAAAATATCTTTTATGCCATGAACAATGCCCCAGTTGGTCCTATACATGTGATCCACTATCAGGAACAGAATTGCAATAGCTAAATGATAGTGTGTAATATCGATCAACCATAGGCCCCCAATTACTAGATCTAATCCTCGATGAAAAGTAAGGAATTATGTGTATTTTGTCCAATTCAAGGTGAAAAAATGGGGTTGCTCCCTTGGCAAAATTTGGATAAAGTCAAGCCAAAAGATTGCGATTCAAGATAAATTCATGAGGAAAGTAGTATCTCTTTAGGATCTACTCTAGCATTTAGAAATTGGTTAATCAGTAAAGATACATGTACTTGATGCTCCTGCCTAAGAGAAAGACCCAAATCCTAGTAGCCCTGCTAAATGGTGATTCAACAAAGATTCTACATCTTGAAACCAAGCCAATTTTGGGGCCGCTTTATGATAATGAAATCAACCAGCAAAAAGTGTTAACGCTGCAAAGATCAATGCACTGATTGCAGTACAATAGAGTTGTAATTCACTAGTTATTCTAGATGCTCACCAAATCTCAAAAAAAATAAAGGTTATTTGTATTCCTCGAAAACCTCCACCCATATCACCATTTAATATTTCTTAGCCCACTATTGGCCAAACCACCTGGGCACTTGGCCCAATGCGAGTTGGATGACTTAGCCACGCTTCATAATTGGAAAAAAGAGCACCGTAGAAATACATGTTGTTCAACCAAAGAAAGATGATAGAGTTGACAAAATGGGTACTAAATTCTTTTCGAGAGATCTAATCTAAATCACTGGTATGGCCATCGAAATCATGAGCATCAGCATGTAGGTTCTAGATCCAAGTGGTAATATCAGGTCCTTTATCTATTGTTTTTGAGAAATGACCTCGTTTGGCCCATGCCTCGAAAGAAGTTTTTACGGGATCCTTATCCACCAATTTTTTTACTTTTAGTTCCTGCGAATGAATAATCTTTGAGTCTTCCTCTTTCCGGACAACATATACAAAGAGACCCGCCAACCAGCAAATAATTACTAAACCTTTGAGAGATATTTCTACTTTGTTTCTCTTCTATTTTTCTCTCTTCCATTTATCTATTTTCTTTAGTTCTTTACTAAAGCAATTATGATCTGGAAGTCGATCCGGGGCAAGTGTTCGGATCTATTATGATGCAGTCATGAGGTGCTCAATGGACCTTTTGAATATCATAAAACATTTTTGTAGCTTTGGATTGATGCAAAAATGATCTTTTTGTACAACCTGATGATATGAACTACTTTGTTCCAAATCACGCGAGCAACCATTGCTAAGAAGCATCATGGTATATATGTTTAAATAAATTCTAATAATTTAGTTGGTAATTTAGATATGTAATTTAGGTTTCTTTATATTAGTTTTAATTGAAGTCTTTTTAAAGAAAATTTTAATAAAAAAAAGAAAGAAGTCTATTTTGTACTCTATCCTTTATTTTGTCCTTACGAAATATCAGATGAAATAGAATGCTTAGAAGGGATATAATGAAAGTCTTTGATTGGCTCTTTCCATAAAGCAAAGGAATGATCAATATTTTTATTTGACTGATGCGGCCAAAAAACAATTAATTCTAATAAATATATATATAGTTTATTCTAAACTAAATAATAGAATAGAATTAATAAATAAATGGCACCTTCTTTTATTCAAAATGCCTCGTGATCTTCATCCAATTATATGTTTCAATATAATTACCAGGTGTAAGTGCTATAGCTTGTTTCCAATACTCAGCGGCCTAATCAAACCAAGCCTCTACAATTTTAGAATCTCCTTGGCGAATGGCCTGTTCTCCCCGGTTGGAATAGGTAGATTAATTACTTCCCTTAGAACTGTACTTGAGAGTTTCCTACCTCATACGGCTCGTCAATTCTTTTGGTGTCCCATTACCATATCGAATGGGATTTCTCAATGATCTATCCAATTTTTCATGTTAACCAAAGAGGTTCATTACATGAGTTTTAAACCGAAATTTGGATTCAATTTTGATTAATAATTTGTTTGATTTCATTTTATATTTTTTCTAGCCTTCAGAAGAACAAAATCCTCCTATCCTTAGAATTTTTTGAAAGGTAACTATCTTAGTTTCGTACAGAAATTTATATAGAATCTTTGAAAAAGACTTTCCTTCCTAAGAAAGAAAAGACTTACTATCTTTGGGATCTGATCCTACAATGCTACTCAAAACTTTAGTGGATTGACTCTATTACATAAGTGGATTCCTAATTTTTATCTCACATAATGAGATAAGTATATCTACCATCATGACATAAGTATGCATTTATTATTGTATCGGCCCTAAACCTTGCTAATTGATCTATAGGTGCTTCTTCTACCAATTAGATCCTTTTTTGTCCATAGAAAAAAAGTAGCTGGGCATATCTATTTCTTCATATTTCAACTTCTATGAGTTTCTTTCTTTGCTACAGCTGATAAAAATCATTGTTTTAGACGATGCATATGTAGAAAGCCTTTTTTATTTTTTTATTTTTATTTTTTGTTTTTGACTCCATATTATTAAAAACTTGTGGTAAAATGGATTTTGTTCTAGTCCTTGAAAATGATATTCCAAAGCTTTCGTATGTTTTCCATTACTTGTATGGATAAGACCTATACTATAAAGTATGTAACTTCGATCATAGGGATCAATTTCTAGTCGCATAGCTTCATAATGATTCTGTAAAGCTTCCACATAATTTCCTTTGCCTTGAGTTGACATCCATTACAGTTGCCATTCAATTAAAAAAATCTCCGTTCTAGAACCGCACGTGAGATTTTCATCTTATACGGCTCCTCCTTTATGTGTATAGGGAGAATAATACACGAAATCAAAAAATATGAAAATATTCTCATTATGGACTAAGTAGGGCTAGTGTTTTTGTGAGAAATCTCTAGTCAACCTTCATGCAAGAGATCTTCTCTTAACATTAAGCGTGTTGGGACTAGATAGAAATGAGAACAACAACAATTTCTTTATTTTCAACGCTTCCTAATTTCCATGAATTAGTCACTTCAACAGCCTTCAATGGTTATATTGGTATCCAAAGTACAAATGAGATGGATGTTTATTGTCCCAACCATTCTTTTAGTCCCGAGCCCAATAAGGAAAGGGATAAATTATAATAAAGTTTTCGTGTTATTGATTCCTTGGTGTAGTGCTTCTTCCCTATGCTGTCCATTGGTACTAGTGGAGTAGGATTGCTAGATAATATTGAAGCTCTAGGTGTAACCTTTTGCTCAATACTAGAATAAAAAATTAAAACATAGCATTTGAGGTTGCATTAATCGAGGATAGAAGACAGAAGGAATTATTTTATTTCCAAACTTCACCTTCAACAAGCATAGATTTACTTCAAAAAAATTTCCGAATGACATGTCTTTCTAGTAAGACCGAGGAAAATGGAAAAAATGAAATAAAAAAAAGAATCAAATCACACCATCTTTGTAATAGGTAAATGCCTCCTTTTCTCCTGAAGAAGTCGGAATTATTTGCAATAAGATATTGGCTACAATTGAAAAGGTCTTATCAATAAAATTTCCATTTATTTGCAATTTAGTCATAGCTAGCAATCCATTCTATAATTCTTCTCATTCCTTTTTGTGGGAAAATTCCCACAAAGAAAAGAGTTATACAGCACGAAATAACATAAAAACAGATTGATTTGTAAAAAGGATTATGGATCTTTTATTCCAATTGTTCCTTTTTAATAGGAATCGATAAGAATTATTTGAATTGTGGAACAACAATAACAAATCTCTTAGGACATGAGAATTGGAAAACCTATCCATTACGTACTTTTAGCTGGTATGTTGATGATCCATAAGCCTTATTCACTCTTAGATGATATGTATTGGATACGAGGAATGAATCTTCCCAAGGGCTTATCAATCCCGAACTTAATGAGCAAGAAAATGCACTTCACTTATGCACTAAGGGAGAAAGAATAAAGGTACTAAGTATTCTCTCACTCCTACCTTGATATAGGATCTTTCCAATTGCATCTCATTTCATTTATTAGTTTTTCTTAGGTTAAGGGATCCAAGTCAAAAAGCACTTCGTTGATGCAGATAAGCAATAGCATTTCAATTGACAGGGTGTGTTCACTTCAGTAATCTCTTTTGAAGTTATCTTTCCAAGCCCTCAAAGTCTTCCATTGCCTTTGTTATTGTATTTAGTCTATAAAGCTGTCCAGTGGCCCTATCTCTGATCCCCTCGATTTTAGGGTGTAGCAAGGTTAAAGGAATGGTTCTAACCCTCGCATAAGATATTGAAAAGAACTAGAGCAAGAAAAAATCCTAGGACTTAAAGAAAGGTTCGCAACGCCAATGTTGATAGACCTAAATCCCCAGTCTTTTGATATACGACTTGGACCACTAAGAAAGAGACATAAGCAATCGACTACTTCGACTTCTAAATAGAGATATCGGCACTCTCTTATAGACAATTTCCACTTTGACATCTACTTGGATAGTGCTAATGAATAGGCTGATGATGATACACAAAGAAATAGTAATTCTCGTCTTCCATTTAGTAAGTGGTTTATTTGAAAGTCATGTTGTAACCCAAATTGAAGGCGCTGACTAACAGTTACTGGAAGAGCAATTAACAACCCAACCCATCAGGTTCGAGCTGATAAAGGAGAATCAAAATAAGACTTATCTTAGACCAAGAAGGAGTTGTAGATTTTGCTTGAAAGCTCTTGAGACGAATGAATGTGATGTGTTTGAGCTAACCTACCCGTCGCTACTAAGAGACCAATTGGATATAGATGAACTAGTGGAAACCACAAGCGTCTTTGTTAATTGATTGTAGACCACCCCTAGGCCATGGATCTTCGATCGAAAAATGAGCTTATCTATCGACGATAAAAGATACCTATTCCTGCAATTGCGCTTAGTCCAAGCTACACCCTTCCCTGACTTTAACAAGTAAGTAAGCTACTTGACTTCCCTCATCTCAAACTTAGTTAAGCTTGAGTTGGTCGCCCTTTCTCTCTTTACTGATAACAAACGACAAGGAAATGCCTTCAAAAGGGATTATGTGATAGGCCCCATTTACTGGTAGTCTTTCTGCACTCCAATCTTTAAAGCCTTCTTGAAGATGGACCTCGCCAACTTATGTTGTTATCGCTGGTCACCCATCCCCTTCATATAGGCACTTTCGTAGTTTTTTCATATCCACGAAAATGGGAGGAGCTGAAGGTGGAGACTTACATCTTCTATTAAACAACTCAGTGGTTGTTCCCATCCTTTTCTTGGGATGAGGCTTGACTTCTCCTTTCTTATCTTGTGGCGGAGGAAAGATGGAAAAAAAAAGAAGTAAAATTATTCATCGAGATGAATCCTTTATAAACAAACTAAAGAAAACAAACTACTCATGATAAGGGAAACTCTTCAACCCTCATCTCTTACAAAGAAAAGTGGTCCTTCCAAACACCTGAAAAGAAGCCACAACACTAGAAACCTATTGCTAAACTTAGGGAAATGAAGTTAATCGATCAATTAGGATTAGGGTTTAGAATTGGTTTTTAAATTTAAGGGGTAAAAAATTGACATCATATTATACGTGGTATTTGGATTGGTAAGTGCACATGTCGAGTTTTGATAGTATAGAAAGAATAGGGATTGTTGTATCTATATAGATCGAGTCCTGACTACCTCTATTACCTTATAACACTAGTTTAGAACGTCAAAACTAGATAGAAAGGAATAAACTAGGCTAAACAAAAAAAATTAAAGACAAGAAACTATTACTAAAATTCATTTTTTTGAACTGATCCTTTTGGTTGGCTCGATGATGCTTCAAATTGCTCCTAATATGTTTGGATGGGTTAATTTATTACTTAGTATATATCTTCCATTGTTACTCTCGTCTTGAGAGCTCAAGTAATTATATTACTAATTATAATTATTAACTCATGAATTACATATTCCCTCTAACAACTTAATTAGTAAATCATCTCTCAATTTCATGACCAAATTAAGTTGAATTACAACATTGTTTATTACTAGATATCCTCCTTTGAGATCAAATTTACAAAACAACATCATTTATAAGTGATTAATCTTAAGAAAGCATTAAGAACAAGTGATTCAAACAACCAATAAATTCAAAACTAAGATTTACAAATTAAGTTATAACATCTTCAATCCAAAATTTACAAATCTAGAAAAAATTTAAAATTCTCATCTAGATACATAACTCTAATTTGGGAAGTTAACCTCTAATAGAGCTGGTCGTAATGAACTGACTGCATGCCTTTTAACCAGTTTGGGACTAAAGCATTCAACATAAAAATAGCCTTTAGGGTGATCGATAATGCAAAGCATTTCACAAGCTTAGTAGCAACTATACTCACTGTCATGCGGGGTCAACTGCCTTCAGCTTGACTCCCACCATCAAAGCTCGATTTCCATCCACTTAGCTTAGGTAGTCATGTTAAGTGCATGGCATACTTTCTGATAGTCGTCCCTTATCCAGCAATAACACAACTATTATTCAATCTCCTCCACATTAAATGCACTCAGACAATCACTTTTTGCTAAAAGGTCACTTTTGCATTTTTTGAGTAATGAAAAGCCACTTGAACACTCAATTGAACAAAAAGAACTAGGGTAACCTTATAACTAAAATAGCTATTATTAAGTCTCGTAAAGGTTTCATAGTAATTTCAACCCCTGGAGTTCCCCTTTTTAAACACTATCTAAAAAATTAACTATAGGTATGCATTCATTACTCTTATTCTCTAAGCTAATTTGTGACCTTGTAATGTCTTAAAGCTTATTATGACTTGAACATCAAAGAATTTTAGTTGGAGGCCATCTTGATGCCTTACATGCTTAATATGGTTGCAGATTCGACCTACAGTCTTTAACTCGTATGTCAACCTCAATTTGCTATAGAACACATCTTACATCATCAACTTACATGGCATTTCCACCTTTCCCAATGTTGCACAATCAAATTCATCAATAAATCTCTTGCCCTTATAAAATATTATAAAAACCAATTAATAAAGATGGAGATCATTTGAATCCAACATGGAGAGCATTTATTTCTCGAACTTCGTACTTCGCATGACAAATAAGAGTGGATTCCTTTGAATCTACTAAAACTTATGAGTTTCTAATGTATTAATGTTGGAAATTATTATCTAAACTCGAGAGAAGAAAGAAAAAAAGTGTAGAACAGTTAGAGAAAAAATTATTGCCTATATTTCAAATGGATATATGAAATATGATTGCTAAAAGAATAACCCCTAGGGTAATTAGCTTTGCCAAATTATATTAGTGAAAGATCTAGCCCCGTGGCAATGTTGTCATGGCCATGGTCCTAGCTCTCTAAACTATGGAAACCAACATTATTCTTCATGTTTTTCTCTTGCATGCTCTAGGCCCACTAAGTCTCTTGGTTTTACCTGAGCCCAATAGCATATTCAATCAATCAAGGATTGAGAATATTTTAAGACTCAAGAGCACCCTACTTTATAAGATTATAGTTAAAGTTCATGTCTATAAATATCCACTCTATCATTCATTTTAAGGCATTCAAACTTAATTGAAGAAAAGGCTTTTGACTTTTTCTCTAATTTAAAATTTGTGTACTCAGTTTGATTGTGTTGAAGACATTCTCATCTCTACTACTAATCAAGCCAAACAACTAAAAAAATTCACATTGTTTTAACACCATTTTTAAGGAAAAGTCGTTGACTATAGTGTTGAAAATGAAATATAAGCAATTGGTGAAGATGCCACCATCAATATTCTTATGTAAATGGAGTAGCCCAACAAGGAAGAACCTATGTGGTAGCATGACTTAATCCCTAAATTAAAGCCACTTCATAAAAATAGAAGTACCCCTTATTGAACATTTGTCGTATGGATCCTTTATAGAAGCAGCATGGAGAAGTGGATGGACTGCAAATTGTTAATGTAGCAACTTAAACACAATTTTTTTTATTATTAAATTTATAAAACTATTGTTAAATTTTTTGTCAATTAATATATATAACTAATGACAATTTTTACCATTTATAAAAAAATGTAATATCATTAATAAAAAATAAGTAACAACATTAAAAATGTCACTAGTGACATATATTGAATGATAAGAATATTTATTTGGTCACTAATGATATCTTTTAAGTGACAATAACTATATTTTATCACAAGAATATTGGAATAATGCTTCGCAAGCCAATTAGATTGGCATGTAAACTATTTCAGTTGTGATACAATCTTGATTGAATGATATTCATTATAAATGGCCATTTTCATCTTATGCTTATTTTACTTCACTAGCATTTGGTTAAAGCCCTTAGATCACACAAGACTATGAGACTTGGTCACGCACTGGGTGGTGATCATAAAATAAGTCTTATACGGTCGTGATCTTAAATCTTCCAAGTCATAGGATCTTATGAGACAAGGTATCTAAGATCTGGATAGACTTGTACTAATGATGCATAAATCCAAGGGTTGGATATTGCTCAATTTCATGAGCAATTCATGTGAGACATGGGTACATGTTATGGGTGCTTGTTAGAGAACAAATTGATTGAAGGCCCGCCCAAAGAATCCACTAGATAGCCGTAGTGGCAAGTTCTCTAGCTTACGCTAGTGCATATTATTAGTCATTTGACCTGAGGATCCATGGTAACCTTGTGCTTAAGTCCTTATGCTTTGACTCTTCCTTGGCCACGTAGTGGGTCTTTCGGGTTGAGGTTGGGTATGAGCTACTTAGGCATGGAGGTTTGTGGGATCCAAGATAGGATTCGACTCCTCGTCGTTGTGAAGGGCGAGTGCATCTTTTATGTATTCTATAATGATCGATTCCACGAAATCCTTATACAAGGTAGTATGAAAATTTAGAAAAGAAGTTTTCCAGAGATGAGGTCATAAAGGGAATCAAGCATTGGAATAGAAACATAGTATCAAGGCTATTAGGGAGCTGACAAATATCTTGTCCTAGGACTCTGTCGAGAGATAGAAGATGGAAGGACCATATTTGTATGGCAAGCGCAAAGCTAGAATGGTTTTTCGAAAGCATTCATTTTGGCCAATTAGTTGGGCTCCATGGGCTTGAGGTTGGACATCGACTATGGAGATTAGGTACTCTTCAAGTAATGAGATTAATTGAATTGAATCATTTGTTTAAAGGAGTTTAGTCTAATGTGAATATATGATATTCTATAAATCACAAGAGTTATGAGCCCATGTCCAATGAATGGTAGAGCCTAATGGGTCATACACAAAAGCCAATTGGAAATCCTACATGGTGAAGAGGAATTTTCTAAGAATTAGAAAGATTCCATCTTGATCGATTTTTGGAAGTAGACGGTTGACTAGATTATTGGTCATTTGGTTTGTTTAATTTAATTGTTGAATTGATCTAAATAATTTAAGACATTAAATTAGACCAATTAGATTAAGGAGTTAATTTAATTGGTGCCACATAGCTATCAATTAGTCAAGTTAACTTAAGGAGTTAAGTTAATAATAACTAGCTTAAAGAGTTAAGCTAATTAACTTAAGAGTTAAGTCAAAGGTTAATTAATTAAATTAAAATATTTAATTTAATTAAAATGAAGAATAAATTTTGGAGGGAAAATTCAAATGAAGAGTTCATTTTGGAGTGCACTAGAATTTATTTTGGATTATATTTCATTAGATGAAATGAAGATTCCAAATAAAATTCAAATGCACATTAAATCACATGTAACTTGCTTGCAAGTTGGCAAGCAAGTAGCGCCAACCTTGAGGATGGTATGATGCCACCTTGGCATAACACCTTCCCTCTATCTATATATAGATATAGAGGATAGGGCGGCCAACATGTGTGATACACAAGCATTTTAGATCTAATTGTTAAATTCTCCTTTTCCCTCTAATTCTGCATGTGTTGCCTCATGTGTTCAAGCTTCACATTTTTCTTCATCTCCTACCTACAAAATTCTAGCTTTTCATACCTTAATCTCTTGCTTGTTTTTTAGCTAACATAGAAGAGATTTGGAATTTTCATTGGTGTGTGGATCTTATCATTAGAGGCAAAACAATTGGATTGCTAGCCTTTTGGAGATCCTCTGTTTAGGCAGTAAATTGGACTATCTGCCACGCCGGGGGAGACTGCATTGAAGGAGTTCAAGCTAGTCTTCATCTTTTTGGTTGGATTTTGCTGTTAAGGTAATTTTCTGACCTAAATTCACTTTAATGGCGTGAATTAGATCCTTGGGGAGGTGCAATCAAGTTAGATTTCAGTTTTTAAATGTTTTATAATTGGATCCTTGGCTCACCCCTTCCTTCAAGTGGTATCAGAGCCTAAATTCATGCTTTAATTTGGATTTTTGGATGATTGATTCATGTGATGGATTTATATAAATCTCCAAATACTTGATCCAATTTATGGATTGGACTTTTTAGATGATGATGCATATGACTCCCTTGCTTGATGGATTGAAATTATGCTAATATATGTTTTAAATGTTAATTTATATGTTTAGCATGTTTTAATTCATAATTGCTAATGTTAAATTTTGATTTAGTATTGGTTGATGTTATATGTTGATATAGTATGTTATTATTGGACTTAAAGAGTTTTGGTCATTTTTGGATTCAATTTGATCGGAGATTATTGGAGATTTTTGAAGAATGTGATTCTTACTTGAACTTGAAGTTTGAAGCATGTTTCAGCACTTGAAATTCCTTTTTTGAAAGGTGTTTTAAATCTAGAATTTCATCTATAATGTGTGATTTGATGTTTAGGAAATGTTCTAAATTTTTTGTGCACAAAAGTTGAATAAAAAATGACATGACTCTGTTAAAACCTTGAAAAGGGTTGCTGTCAGCCTTCGCTAGGCAGCTGGCACGCCAGCCACGTAGTTGTGCGCCCAGACTGTGCCGGTAGTGGGCATTTTTGATTTTGATGGGACTTTGGTGAGTTTTTGTGTTCCTTTAGTGACCAAAAGTGTTTTAATTCACACATAATTGAAGCACAAGTGTTCTACAAGTTCTCAAAATTATGTTTTACATTTTTGATTGCTTTTTAAAACTTGTTCAAGTCAATCTCCAAATTTTGTGCAAAATGAGATGCATAAATGTTATGCTTATTTTTGCTTGACTAATTAATTGTTTATGAGATAAGTATTTAATTATTGGAATTGAAAGTCAATTCATGATTTATTTATTGTTCATTTAAGTGTTGAATTAATGATGAATGAATGGGGATGATCATGAGTCTTTAATATTAATTTTATTTGTTTCAAGTTGTTGAAAAAAGTTGTATTAAATAGGGGCTTGCATGTCTCTTAATTTCTATCTTATAAATGTTATGAGAGTAGAATCACTAGGAGTGAGGATTTCTTTCTCTTGTAAATGTTGCAAGGAGTAAGGAAGACCATTGGAGGCATGAAGACCCATGAATATATGGGGATACACTCATGTAAGAGCTAGATTTAATCAACGGACTTAAAATCAACTAGGCGGTGCACCTATGGCTCTAAGTGCACCACTTGGTTAAGGCTCATGGTCGTCTCACCCTAGGAGCATGTTAGGCGCATTTACTTATTTATGCTTTCCATATTCTGTTGATGTATGAGATGCATGTTTAGGATATAGACAACCTAAATCAGAAGATAAAATTGGTGAGATCTTGGCAAGCAAGAAAATCCCTCCACTTAGAAAGTCTAAGCGTTTCCTAAATATTAAGTCAAAATAGATATAAATTAAAATGAGTTTAATTAATCCATGTCTTCTACCAATAGTATATGGCATGACGACACTACCATCTTTGTGATGGCACTCGGTCATGCAAGTCGCACTTAGGTGGAAAGCTGTGATCATATTCCTAGCATATGATGCACCTTTGATTTGAGGCTTCCTATGCATTGGCACTCGATCGCAAGGGATGTCATGGAGCGGTCTCAAATTAAAGTTTGACTGGTAGGTCCAACTGAACACCTAGTAATGTAGATGGTGCACAGTTATGTAGGTATACAGGAAAAGTTAGGCAAAATATATCAAGAGTTGCATGAGATGCAATTAGCAAAAGTTGCTTACCTTTCGATTGTTTGTGGATGGCACTTGGTCACGAGGGTCCGCTTACAAGTTTTTAGGGTCTTGATTCTCACTAGGAAATATGATTTCCCAAATTCTTCTAAGGGGTGAAGAATTTGATAAAATAGTGGGAGAAAAACATGCTTGAAAGACCATGAACATGTTTTCAAATATCAAGATTCAATCACATGCTTATATTCTCCTTTTTGCCTTTGATGATTTCCAAAATATCAAGAATGGCTAAAAATCCACTCAACATTATTTTGGAAGCTAATAAACCAACTGGGCCTAGCTTTCACATTTTATTAAACCTTAAAATCATTCTAGATTCCGAGAAAGGGATAAATGTCATATACCATGGTACTCCTAATCTAATGGGGATTAATGTAGATCAAGAGACATGTGAAATGTTCACGAATGGGGCTAAGGATCGTCCTATCCCATAGTCTCATAATGGCATGAACAAACTTTAAAAATCTCAAGGACACATAAATAGTACATTGGTTCAAGTTTACAAGAGTTCTAAAGCAAACAAGGTATGAGAAGTTCATGTTGTCAAAGGAGATTTTTCAAGTTAGGATGGATGTGAAGTCATATGTCATCGACTACGGTCTAAAGATGATTAGGCTTGGAGAAGCTCTTCAACTTGGATGTAGTGATGGACAATGATCTCCTTGAGGATTTGATCCTCACATCCTTGCTGAGTTTTACTGATCAAAGTATTGATCAACATGGAGACTACCATGACAAGGACAAACCTATGATGCTTACTTACTCCTCAAAGTCTAAGGGCCCTATGGGTGCTAGAAATGGAGATAAAAGGAAGAAAAGTTCTTCATCCAAGGGAAGGTAACCATTAAATTCATTTAAGTAAGTTAAGAGGATTATAGAGGATATAGTCGATGTTACTTATTTCTACTTTGGCAAAAAAAGCCATCGGAAGTAGTAATGCAAGGAATACCTTGCAACCCTTGAGAAGGATATTTATTTTATTGAAGTGTATTTAAGGATAAATTCTTCCTCATGAATACATGATATCGTATGTGGTTCTTATCTTTGTAATTTGTTACAAAGAATAGAAAGAAGAATAAAACTAAGTGCTGGGGATATGATCCACCACTTTGGCAAAGGAGCGAGAGTTGCGGCCACAGCCGAAGGCATATAATAAGTTAGACTTAGGGAACTCCATACTTGTATTGAACCCTTGTTATTATGCACCATATATTGTTGAGAAATTATTTCAATTCCCATTTTGGATAGCAAAGGATTTGATCCTTCTACATCAAATAGGAGATTGAAGGCATTAAAGAATGGCTTCTTTAGTTGTTCATGGTACACTTAACAAAGGATTATACATTTTTGGATTCTCAAACATCACCGATGCACATTCAATCAAGTAAAAGAAAATTAGATAACCAAAAAGATGCCATCTTGTGGCATGCAAGACTTGGACATATTTTTGAAAATAGGATAAATAATAGAAGCTCTCAAAGCACTAAATGTTAGTAGCATTGAGGACCTTCCTACTTGTGAATCTTGTTTCAAGGAAAAAAAAATTGACTAAGGCTCCTTTTGTAGGACAAACGGAACATACCACAAGTCATTTGGATTTGATCCATATGGACGTTTGTGGCCCACTAAGAGTTAGTGCAAGAGGAGGCTATTCCTACTTCATTACCTTCACCGATGATCATACTCGATTTGGACACATGTATCTTATGAAGTACAAGTCTGAAACCTTTGAAAAGTTCAAAGAGTATAGGAATAAAGTAGAGAAGCAAAAAAGACTAGGTATTAAAGCTCTTTGATCGGATTGAGGGGGACGATACTTGAGTACCGAATTCTTGGGTTATCTAAAAAAGAATGGGATTCTCTCTCAATAGACCCACTAGCAAATCCCAACACAATGGAGTAGCCAAGATGAGAAATTGTACCTTGTTGGAGATGGTACGTTCTATAATGAGCTTTTTCGATGTACCTGTATCATTTTGGGGATACGCCTTAGAAACAATGGCGAGGCTACTAAATGTAGTGCCCTCAAAGTCGGTGCTAAAGATACTGTATGAGTGTGGTATGGCAAATCACCCTCTTACTCTTATCTAAAAGTTTGGGGGTCTTCTGCTTATGTGAGACGGCTAGTGAGAGACAAGTTGGATAGTAGATCCATCTTATGCAAGTTTGTGGGATACCCAAAAGAGTTTTTGGATTATTACTTTTATGATCCCTCAGAACAAAACGTGTTGGTTTCGAGGAACACCTACTTTTTGGGAAAAGAATTTCTATTATATAGAAATGACATTGTTGTTAAACTTGATGAAGTTCAAGATGATCATAAAATTCCACAAGCGGTGGAAACAAAACAACATTAAGAACCATACACACAACCTCTAAGAAGGTCAGACCGAATCAAAAAACAACCCGAAAGTTTGAATTCCTTTATGAGACGGGCCAATCGGATAGCAATCCAAAGTCCTATAAGGAAGTTATGTTGGACATAGACTCGAGACATTGACTTGACGCCATGAAATCCGAAATAGACTCTATGTACTCCACTAAAGTATGGAATTTGGTAGATCCACCAAAGGGAATAGTTCCTAGTTGGAAACAAAATACAATTGAAAACTAGTAGCATATACATCCTAACAAAATCATCTATATGGCTCTTAATTATAACCTATTCTATTTTTACACAGTTTAGTTGATTATTAAATTAAAATTAAGTTATACATTAAATTTTTATGAGGAGGTCAAAGAATCAAAGAAGGATTACTTGCTTGGACTCTTTCTTCAGTAGGTGGATGGTTTAGAGTTTGGAGGGCCATTCAATTTATCAAGAATTGTGTTTGCTTAGGTATTTCTTTGTTTTCATAACCCCTATTAGAATATATTCTATTGTTGAAAATGATAAGTATAATATGTAAAAATGCACATAAGTTAATATCACAATATTGTATTTTGGATGCTTAATTCCTTTGCATTTCAAAGAGGGGGTTTAAACATCATCCTTTTTACTTAATGAAATTTAACAATGGACTGCCCTTTGCATGGGTTTATATGGGATGATTTACTTTGAAGGGAAAAAGAGTTATTTGAATTATGGTTTGTATGGGATGATTTAGTTTTCCTATTTTCATTGTAAATGCACTTAACTTATTTCTATGGTTGTTTAATTGTCATGGAGGAAGTCAAATGAGTATATAACTTTGGTTGTTGAATGGAAAAAGAGAGTGACATGAAAATTATATATTGGCTTGGTTGCTAAATGAAAAGGGAGATTATGCAGTTCTAATCTTATTAAAGGTACTGTTGTTTGATTTCCAGATAGCATAAATTTTGTACAATACATAGTAAGTTGTGATGGTTAATTATTTTTAGTCCCAACCCATACTTTTCCTTTATGCTATGCTATGAATAAATTTCAGAACTTTATAGATAGTCCATTTATCTTGGGATAAATTATTATTTGCGTTCATTTGTAAAATCTCACGAAATGCATTTGTCCATTTTTTCAAATTCAATTGTAAAGTCTCTATTTTTTGTCCATTTTTTCAAATTCCATTATCGAATTAGTGGTTGTGAATTGAATTGATGTTAGTGGTGGTGAGCAGTGGGCTTCCACAATAGCTGAGAAAAGAGGTGGAAGATATGGGAGAAAAGCAGAGAGAGGGATGACCCACAAACAGAAGAAATGTTGGATCTATATTTTTGCATCGGAGTTCTCAATGTTATTTAGGGGTGAGAAGATTGGAAGCAAAAAAGGGAACACTATAATAGGGGATATTAGCAAAAACTCGTAGTTTGATGCAAATTCTTGATAGCAATATTTAGATGTTTTTAATACAATGAAGTCATGGTCTAATATGACTTCTGAAATTTTGGGTAAATAGGAACTAGGAGTCCCTTTACCAAGAAAAAGTTGGCATAATTTTTTTTCCTTTATTTAATAATAGATGGGATGCTAGATTTCTTTTTATAATTTTCTTACATTTGGTTTTCATTGTTAATTTTTTTCTTGATACTAATATTATACTAAACATTACAAAAAACTTTTTTTTTTTATCACTCAGAATTAATATATAAAATAATTCAAATTGTAGAGTAAAATAAAAGTAGTGTTAGACATTTGAAATGATAAAGAAAATAATAGATGATGGAATTTTGACAATGTGAGTTTGTGAATTTTGTGGAACTTAGTATAATTATAAATTTTAGTATAAATTTTATTGAACTTTGCTCGATGATTTTAATTAGATACATATTTTTAAAATATGTAATTTTATTATATTAAAGGAGAAATATGAACAAAAATTATGTAACATGCGAACTACGCGTGAGAGTTGCTGGTTTTTTTAAACAATTAAATGGTGTACGGAGTGGTAATTCATCTGATGACCTTGATTTCTAATCCACTCAAACCCAAATCAATTTTAAACTTCTAGTTTTTACCATCAACTTCATCTATTAAATAATTTAACCTGCCATCCATCATCAAAAAGATTGATTCTCAACAAAATGTTACTTTGTCAATGTAATATAGTTTATCTATAATATTCAAATGCCTAGTTGATCCCACATAAATGTACAAAAATTTCATCATATATCATTTTTCTTTTGTACCATCATATGATCGTCCAACAACTGTAATTGGAATAGGCTAATTGACCCCTTTAAACTATACAACATTTGTTTTCAATATGGTACCGACGAATCAATGTGAAAAGTCAACATAATATGCTCAATCTTCACATAGAGAAGATACCTATAATTTCAAGAATAAGAAAAAAAATTATATAATTATTATTTTTCCAAGTTTAACAAGTACTTATCTTTGAATTCCCATTTTCACATTAGGGTTTGCAAAATTGATGAAAATTTCAAATATTATAACATATACATAGGTTCTCAGCTAGGTGCAAAAATCATTCATGATAGGGACTCAGATTCTGGTTGCAGCATTGAACATGATGTTAATAGGCATGAAAGATAGCATACATCAAGCCATACAAATCCTTATTACAATTGTGCAAGGGATTTTCACAAAATGCAACAAAATTTTGTACAAGACTGGATGTGGCACACGCTCTAAGTGTTACGAGCCGTTTCTAATCCAACTCTAGTGAGAGTCACTAAATGATCGTTAAATCAATCCTTAAGTAATTGAGAAGAACTAAGAATATGTTTTTGGTATACGACAATGGAGAATTGAAACCCGAGGGATTTTCGGATTCTAGTTTTCAATTTGATGCAGATGACCTAAAATCCACTTCTGGATTCATATTTTGCCTCAATGACAGTGCGGTGAGTTGGAAGAGTTCGAAAATAGACACCATGCCCGATTTAACCATAGAGATGGAGTACATTGCTATTTTGGAAACCGCATAAGAAGGTGTTTTGATAAAAACTTCATCCAAGAGTTAGATGTAGTACATAGCGTGCATGAGCCCATGGTTGTCTTTTGAAGACAACTTTGGACTTGAGCCAAGATCTCATTAGTGATCAAAACACAGATAAATATGTTATCGTTTGATATATGATATCAATTGATAAAGGTAGCATTGAGTGGAAAAGATTGCCTTAGAAGAGAATAAAGCAAACCCACTAACTAAACCCCTATCACAAAAGGTCATTGAAGGACATCTTGAGAAGATGGGCCTTAAGACTATGGGGAATTGACTTTAGGGTGAGTGGGAGATTGTTGGAATAGTGCCCCACAAGCTAATTGTCTCAATGCCAATCTAATTGGCTTGTGGGGCACTAGCATTTGATTGAAGCCCTTAGATCACACAAGACTACGGGACTTGGTCACGCACTGGGTGGTGATCATGAAACAAGTCTTAAACGATCATGATCTTAAATCTTTCAAGTCGTAGGATCTTATGAGATATGGCATTAAGATCGAGATAGACTTGCACTAATGATGCATAAATCCAAAGGTTGGATATTGCTCCGTCTCATGAGTAATCCATGTGAGACATGGGTACATGTTAGTGGGTGCTTGTTGGAGAACAAGTTCATTGAAGGCCAGCTCGAAGTATCCACTAGATAGTTGTAGTGGCAAGTTAGTAGTGACAAGTTCTCCAACTTATGCTAGTGCATATTATTAGTCCTTTGACATGAGAATCCTTGGTTAACTTGTGTTTAGGTCCTCATGCTTTGACTCTTCCTTGACCACGTAGTGGATCCTTTGGGTTGAGGTTAGGTATGAGCTACTTAGACATGGAAGGTTGTGAGATCTAAGATGGAATCCAACTCTCCATCTTTATGAAAAACGAGTGTATCTCTTATGTGTTCTATAATGATTGATTCCAAAAAATCCTTGCACATGGTGGTATGACAATTTGGAAAAAGAGCTTTCCAAAGATGAGGTAATAAAACGAATCAGACATTGAGAATAAAAACGTAGCATTGAGGTTATTCAGGAGTCAGTAAATATCTTACCTTAGGCCTCTTTCGAGAGATAGGAGATGGAAGGATCGCACTTACATGGTAAGCGTAGAGTTAGAATGGTTCTCCAAAAGCATTCATTTTGGCCAATTAGTTGGGCTCCATGGGCTTGAGGTTGGACATCCACCATGGAGATTGCAATTAATAAGATTAATTGCATTGAGTCATTAGTTTAAAGGAGTCTAGATTAATGTGAATATGTGATATTCTATAAATCACAAGAGTTGTGAGCCCATATCCATTAAATGGTAGAACCTAATGGACCACACACAAAAGCCAATTGGAAATCTTACATGATGAAGAGGAATTTTCTAAGAGTTAGAAAGATTCCATCTTGACTTATTTTTGCAGGTAGATGGTTGATTGGATTGTTGGTCATTCTGCCTTAATTAATTTAATTGTTAAATTGATCTAAATAATTTAAGGAGTTAAATTAGGCCAATTAAATTAAAGAGTTAATTTAATTCGTGTCACATGACTATCAATTAGTCAAATTAACTTAACGAGTTAACAATAACTAGCTTAAAGAGTTAAGCTAATTGACTTAAGAGTTAAGTCAATGGTTAATTAATTAAATTAAAGTGTTTAATTTAATTAATGAGAGAAATTTATTTTGGAGGGCAAATTCAAATGAAAGGTTCATTTGGCGTGACATTTTAATTAATTTGAAATTAGATTTCAAATTAAATTAAAATGCACAGAAAATTCAAATTCAAATTTGAATTGCAAGTTGCCAACTTGCATTGCCAAATTGGTGGTTACCTTGAGGAAGGTGTGATGCCACCTTGGCATCACACCATCTTCACTCTATATATAGATATAGAGACACTACAATAAAATATGCTTTTTACTATAGTTAATTATGTGTAGTAAATAGTTATTAAGTGTAGTAAAAAGTTATTAACTACACTTATGCTACACTTTTTTAGCCATAGGCATTGCGAGCAAGGTGAAAGCTTCGCTATACTTTTTTAATTGTGATAATTGACTTTTGCTACGAAATTATCTTCATTTACTACAAATTTAATGTGTGGTAAAAAGCTATCAAGTACACCACTATCTTTTATTACAGTAAAAAAGTGTAGTATATAGTTGTTAATTGCCACACTTTGAAAAGTGTAGTAAATTCTTAAATTATTTTTCACCAAACCTGAATGCAGTAAAAACCAATTAATTTAGGGAGTTTACCATTTTATTTACATATACCTGCACGGACAGTAGGAGCTTATCAGAATTTGAACTCTTGACTTTATTTTTATGTTTGCAAAAGTGATGCCATTAGGCCAATGTTCACTTTATTATTAATTAGCTAATTTAAATATATGTGATTAGCTAATCAACTTTTTTTTTTTTAATAATAAAAGTTATTGGAGACAAATATTTATTTTGCCCCCAAATTTGGGGTTTTCTTACTGTTTTGAGGAACTTTTCTAGTTAGTTAAATTAGGTGTTTGATTAATTAATCAAATATTTTTTAATAATAAAAATTAGAGAGAATTTTTTATTTTAACTATACTTTTATTAATTAAAATCATGAGTAGTTAGGAATTTGTTTAGGGGTTTTATTTGTTAATTTAAAAAATTTTAATAAATTAATTAATTAATATTTTAATAATAAAAATTGGAAGTAAGTTTTTAATTTACCTTGAATATTATTTATTAAGCATTACTTGCAACTTAATTTTCTTCTTTTCTAGTGAAATTTTTTTGATTTAAGATCTTAGTCTTTGCCTTCAAATTTTCACAAGTTTCATTGTTTTTACTTCACTAATACAAAAGTATGGTTAATTCATTAACTTTTTGCTACAATTTATGCAAAATTGTAGTAAATGCACCTCATATAAAAACTGTAGTAAATAAGTATATTTTTTGCTATGATAAGATAAAGTGTAGTATTTAATATAAATTTTACTGCACGTTTGGAATTTTATACTACAATAGTAAAATAGTAAAATCATAGCAAATAATCCCTTTTTATTACATTACTTTTAGTGAAGTAAAAAGTATTGTAGCAAAAAACGCATTTTCTTGTAGTGAGGGTGAGAGGGGCGGCCAACTCATGCTCCATGTGAAGAATTAGATTCTTTCACATTTTCCCTCCAAAATTTTAAGTGTTGCCTCGTGTGTTGAAACTCCACTTCCTCTCTTCTGCTCCTACCTCAAATCAAGCATCCATTTCTGTAAATCTCCTTTGTGTTTTCCAACTAACACCAAGGATATTAGGATCTAGCATTGGTGTGTGGATCATATTGTTAGAGGCAAGACATTTGGATTGCTTGCTTTTGAAAGATCCGTTGTCAGATTAGTCCGCTTGGTGATTTTTTTTGGAATTTTCCTATGGATTTTTGAGCTGAACTTTTTACAGTAGCTTCATCAAGGAGTTTAAAACGCACTGTAATTTTTCCAAAATTTTTGGAGGAGTTTGGATCAGGCAAAAGTTGCTCCAAATCTGCTGCGAAGTGTTCTTCATCTTTCCTTTGGATTTTTGCTCATCAATGTAATTCTCCATCCAAATCTGAATCATAAGCATGTTTAGATCCTTGATTGCTTGTGTAGCACTAGTTAATTTCAGCTTTTGAAGTTTTAATTATTGGATCCTATTGCTTCACTTGTCTTCAAGTGGTATCGGAGCCTAATTCATGCTTTGACTTGGATTTCTAAATGATTGATTCGTATGATGCATTGACTAAAATCACCAAATTTACAGTTCATATGATGGATTGGAGTGTTTGGATGATGTTGTGGGTGGCTCCTTGATTGATGACTTGAAAGCATGCTAATATGTGTTTTAAGTGTTAATTCATGTGATTAGTATGTTTTAATTCATAGCTTCTAAAAGAGTTATATGTTGATATAGCATGTTGACGATGGCCTAAAAGAGTTTTGGTCATTTTTGGATCCAATATGATTGGAGTTTTGTAGGAGATTTTTTGAAAAATGTGATTTTTTACTTTAACTTATTTTTGAAAGCATGATTGAGCACTTGAAATTTTAGTTTTGAAATGTGTTTAAATCTGAAATTTCATCTATAATGTGTGTAATAATGTTTAGAAGTTGTTCAAAATTTTTTGGTGCACAAAAAGTTGAGCAAAATTGAGGTGACTCGGCCATGACCTTGAAACAGAGTTGACTACCTTGCCTCGGCCAGGCACTGGCCAGCAGTGGGCACGACTAGCTTGGGGGACAGTAGCTAGTTTCGGTCAATGCCATTTTTGCTTCAATTGTTGGCTTCTTTTTGTGATCAAAAATGTTTTATTACACACATATTCGATGCACAAATGTTGTGCAAATTCTCAAAATTATGTTTAACATTTTTGATTGCTTTTAAAAACTTGTTAAAGTTAATCTCCATATTGTTGCATAAATGTTATGGTAGCTCTAGCTTGGCCAATTATTTGTTTATGAGATAAGCATTTAATTGTTGGAATTGAATGTCAAATCTAGATTTATTTATTATTCATTTAATTGTTGAATGAATGATGAATGAATGGGGATGATTATGAGCCTTTAATATTGATTTTATTTATTTCAAGTTGTTGAAAAGGGTTGTATTAAATTGGGGCTTGCATGCCTTTTAATTCTATCTTGTGAAAGTTATGAGAGTAAAATCACTAGGAGTGAGGATTTCTTTCTCATGTAAATGTTGCATGGAGCAAAGAAGACCATTGGAGGTATGGAGACTTTTGAAGACCCATGAATGTATGGGTATACACTTAGGTAATAACTAAATTTAATCAACCCACTTAAAATCAACTAAGTGGTGCACCTACGGCTCTAAATGCACTACTTGGTTAGGATCATGGTCATCCCATACTAGGAGCATGCGAGGTGCATTTACATATTTATGCTTTTCATATGCTATTGATGTATGACATGCATGCTTAGGATATAGAAAACCAAAATAAGAAGATAAAATGATAAGATCTTTGCAAGGAAAAACCCTCCACTTAGAAAGTCTAAGTGATTCAAATATTAAGTGAAAATGGATACAAATTAAAAGGAGTTTTAATTAATCTATGCCTTCTACTAATAGTATACGCCATGATGATGCTACCGAATTTGTGTAATGGCACTCGAAGCGGGGGGTCACACTTAGGAGAAAAGCTGTGAGCATATACTTAGCATACAATGCACCTTTGATTTGAAAACCTCCATGCATTGGCACACGAGTCGTGGGATGTCTTGGAGCCATCTCGAATCAAAGTATGATTGGTAGGTTCGACTTAACACTTAGTAATGTAGATGCACTCGAAGTGGGGTATCTACATGAAAAGTGAGGCAAAATAGATCAAGAGTTGCATGAGATGCAATTAGCAAGTGTTGCTTATCTTTCGATTATTTGTGGATGGCACTCGAAGCGGGGGTCCACTTACAAGTCCTTAGGATCTTGATTCTCACTAGCAAAATGAGATTTCCCGAATTCTTCTAGGGTGAAGGATTTGATAAAATAGTGGGAGAAAAATATGCTTGAAAGACTATGAACATGTTTTCAATATCAAAACTCAATCATATTCTTATACTTTTTTTTCGTTTCCTATAGATTTTCGAAATCTTCAAAAAGAAAATGGCTAAAAATTCACTTGCAAGCATTTTGGAAACTAATAAACTCACTGGGCCTAACTTTCGTGATTGGTTAAGGAACCTTAAAATCATTCTTGACTCCAAAAAGAGGACTTACATACTTGATCAATGTCTGTCGAACACCTTAGGTGATGATGCCACCGATGAGGCTCATGAATTGTTCATTAAATTTGTAGATGATGGTCTACAAGTGAGATGCCTAATGATAGCTTCCATGACTAATGAGCCCTAAAAGACTCACGAGCATATGAGACATGCATGTGAGATCTACAAAGGCCTACAAGAGTTGTACGGTGTACAAACAAGACATGAAAGGTTCACTTTGTCTAGAGAATTCTTTAGGTTAAGGATGGTAAAGGGTTCAAGTGTCTATGATCACGGTCTTAAGATGATTGGACTCATCAAAAAATTTGGACAACTAGATGTGATCATGGACAATGATCTCTGAATGGATTTGATCCTACAATCATTGCCCCATTTGTTCGACCAATTCATTATGAAATTTAACATGTCCAAGCAAGAAGTGACGATTAAAGAATTGGCAAATATGATGGTGGCCGCCGAGACGACTATGAAAAATGAAAAGCCTTTTATGCTTGCTTCCACCTCAAAGTCGAAAGGGCCTAGAGTTCCTAAAAAGGGAGGTAAGAGGAAGAAGAGTTCTTCCTCGAAAGGGAAGCAACCCTTGATGAGTTCGCGGAGGAGTTAAGAAGAAGAAAGGTGACAAAATCAATGCAACTTATTTTTATTGTGGCGAAAAGAAGCGTTGGAGAAGAAACTGCAAGAAATACCTTGGCACCCATGGGAAGGGTATGTACTTTATTGAAGTGCATTTGCCTCATAGGTATTTGATACTGCATGTGGTTCTCACCTATGTAATTCATTACAGGGAATGAAAAGAAGAAAGAGTCTTTGTGAAGGGTATATGATTCTCTACCTAGGAAATGAGTAAAAGTTGCAGCCATGGTCCAAGGTGAAATCAAGTTAGACTTGAAGAATGCTTGCATTGTACTTGATCCGATTTATTATGTGCCTAGTCTTGTTAAGAATATTATTTCAATTCTCGTTCTTAATAATGAAAGATATAATTTTTCTATATCGAATGGGAAGTTGAAGGCATTAAAGAATGCTTCTTTGATTCCTCAAGGTACATTAAATAACGGATTGTACATTCTTGATTTTCAACCTTCACTAATGCACATTCAATCAAGAAAAAAAAATTAGATAACCAAGAAAATACCATTCTTTGGCATGCAAAACTTGGACATATTTCTAAAAATAGGATGAACAAGTTATAAGCTCTTAAAGCACTAAATGTTAGTGGCATTGAGGACCTTCCTATTTGTGAATCTTGTTTGAAGGGAAACATAACCAAGGCTCCTTTTGTAGGACAAACGGAACGCATCACAAGTCCTTTGAATTTGATTCATATGGATGTTTATGGCCCACTAAGAGTTAGTGCGAGATGAGGCTATTCATAATTCATCACCTTTACCGGTGATTATAGTCGGTTCGGACATATGTATCTTATGAAGTACAAGTCCAAAGCTTTTGAAAAGTTCAAAGAGTATAGGAATGAAGTGAAAAAGTGAAAGGGACTTAGTATTAAAGCTCTTCGATCAGATTGAGGTGGCGAATACTTAAGTACTGAATTCTTGGATTATCTAAAAGATAATGGGATTCTCTCTCAATGGACTCCACCCGGCACATCCCAACATAATGGAGTAGCCGAGAGCAAAAATCGTACTTATTGGATATGGTACATTCCATGATGAGCTTTTTCGATGTATCTATATCTTTTCGGGATACGCCTTAGAAACGGCGGCAAGGCTACTAAATGTAGTACCCTCAAAATTAGTGCCAAAGATACCACATGAGATGTGGTTTGGCAAAGCACCATTTCACCATTATCTAAAGGTTTAGGAGTCTCCTGCCTACATGAGACGTTTAGTAGGAGACAAGTTAGATAATAGATCTACCTTGTGCAAGTTTGTGGGATACCCTAGAGAGTCTACTGGTTATTACTTTTATGATCCCTTGGAACAAGAGGTGTTTGTTTCAAGGAACGTCCACTTTTTGGAAAAGGAATTTCTATTGGATAGAAAGGGCATTATCATTGAACTTGATGAAGTTCAAGCTGATCAACAAATCCCACAAGCGGTAAAAATAATTGAGCATCAAGAGCCTTATACACACAACCTCTAAGAAAGTTGGATTGAATCAAGAAGTAACCCGAAAGGTTTGGATTCCTTCATGAGATGAGCCAATTAGATAGTGATCCGAAGACCTATGAGAAAGCAATGTTAGACATAGACTCAAAACATTGGCAAAACGCCATGAGATTCGGCCGATATCGATTTAGAGGAAACCTTTTCATTGATCGCAATGCTTAAGTTCATTTGGATTATACTTACCATAGTCACATATTATGACTATCAGATATAGCAAATGGATGTGAAAACCGCCTTCCTCAATGGAGATATGGAAGAAAAAATCTATATGGAGCAACCAAAAGATTTTACATCCAAGGGAAGTGAGCAAATGGTTTGCAAACTCCAAAAATCCATTTATGGACTCAAACAGGCATCCCAAAGTTGGAACCTACATTTTGAAACGATATTCAAATCATTTGGCTTTGTCAAAAATGTGTATAGACCATGTGTGTACAAAAAGGCTAGTGGGAGTTGTATACAGTTTATTGTGCTTTATGTTGGTGACATCCTTCTCATTGGGAATCAGGTTGGAATGTTAGAGTTTACTAAAGCATGGTTATCTATTCAATTCTCTATGAAGGATTTGGGAGAAACATCCTACGTATTAGGAATATATATCTATAGAGATAGATCGAGGAGGATGGTGGGGCTTTTCCAAACCCCGTACATTGAAAAGATACTAAAGAGGTTTAATATGGAAGAATCCAATAGGAGATTCCTTCCCATGGGACATGGCATTCGTCTCTCCAAGTCTATGGCTACTAAAACTGATGACAAGAAGTAAATAATGTCCCACATACCTTATGCGTCTGCTATTGGGAGCATAACATATGTCGTTCAATGTATAAGACCGAATATGGCATACACTTTAAGTGTTACGAGTTATTTCCAATCTAATCTCGGTGAAAATCACTAGATGGCCGTAAAAGCAATCCTAAAGTACTTGAGAAGGACTAAGGATTTTTGGTATACTGCAATGGAGAATTGAAACTCGAGGGGTTTTTGAATTCTAGTTTCCAATCCAATGTAGATGACCTAAAATCTACTTTTGGATTTATATTTTGCCTCAATTATATTGCGGTTTCAGAAGCTGCAAAGAAAGGTGTTTGGATGAAAAACTTCATTCAAGAGTTGAATGTGGTGCCTAGTATTGTTGAGCCAGTAGTTGTCTTCTGTGACAACAACGGGCAGTAGCACAGGCTAAAGAGCCAAGATCTCATTAGCAATCCAAGAACATATTGATAGAGGCAACATCCGAGTAGAGATAGTTGCCTTGGAAGAAAATATAGCAGATCCATTAATTAAACCCCTATCGTAAAAGGTCTTTGAAGGACATCTTGAGAAGATGGGTCTTAAGACTATGGAGAACTAGCTTTAGGGCAAGTAGGAGATTGTTGGAATAGTATCCCGCAAGCCATTGGAATAGTATCCCGCAAGCCAATTAGATTAGTCTTGTACACTATTTCCTTGTACGACAATCTTGATTGAATGATATTCATTATATGGCCATCTTCATCTTATGCTCATTATTACTTCATTAGCATTTGGTTGATGCTTTTAGATCACACAAGACTATGGAACTTGGTCACGCACTTGGTAGTGATTATGGAATAAGTCTTACACGGTCGTGATCGTAAATCTTCCAAGTCATAGGATCTTATGAGATAAGACATCTAAATTCGGATAGACTTGCACTAATGATGCATAAATCAAAGAGTTGGATATTGCTCTATTCCATGAGCAATCCCATATGAGATATGGATGCATGTTAGTGGGTGCTTGTTAGAGAACAAGGCATTGAAGGCTCGCCGCAGAATCCACTAGATAGCAGTAGTAGCGAGTTCTCCAGCTTACACTAGTGCATATAATTAGTTCTTTGACCTAAGGATCCATGGTAACCTTGTGTTTAGGTCCTCATGCTTTGACTCCTCCTTGGTCACTTAGCGGGCCGTTCGGGTGGTGATTGGACATGAGCCATATAGATATAAAGGTTTGTGAGATCCAAGATGGAATCCGACTCCTCATCTTTGTGAAGGGTGAGTGTATCTCCTATGTGTTCTACAATGATGATTCCAAGAAATCCTTGCGCAAGGTAGTATGACAATTTGGAAAAAGAATTTTCTGAAGATGAGGTTGTAAGAGAAATCGAACATTGAGAAACATAGCATCGAAGCTATTTGGGAGTTGTTAGATATTTTGCCATAGCCCTCTTTTGGGAGGTAGGAGATGGAATGACTGTATTTGTATGGTATGCGTAGAGCTAGAATGGTCTCCAAAAGCATTCATTTTGGCTAATTAGTTGGGCTCCATGGGCTTGAGGTTGGACATCGACCATGAAGATTGGGTATTTTTCAATTAATGGAGATTAATTGAATTTAGTTGATTAGTTTAAAGGAGTTTAAACAAAGATGAATATATGATATTCAAAAGTCACAAATATTTGTGAGCCCATGTCTAATGAATAGTAGAACTTAACGGGTCACACACTAAAGACAAATGTATTTCCTACTTGATGGAGGAGAATTTTCTAAGAGTTAGAAAAATGCTCCTAGTGGACCGATTTAAGGTTGGCAAAAATTAAGGTCATTTTTAGCTTGATCAATTTAATTGTTAAATTGATCAACTAATTTAAGGAGTTAATTATTTTGTGCAACATGACCATCAATTGATCAAGTTAGCTTAAAGAGTTAAGTTAGCAATGACTATCTTGAAGAGTTAAGCTAATTGATTTAAGAGTTAAGTCAAAGGTTAATTAGTTAAATTAAAATATTTAATTTAATTAATGAGAGGACTCCATTTTGAAGGAAAAATTCAAATGCAAGCTTTATTTGGTGTGGCATTTTAATTAATTTGAAATTAGATTCCAAATGAAATTAAAATGCACACAACATTCAAATTCAAATTTGAATTGCAATTTGCCAACTTGCATGGCCAAATTGGCGGTCACCTTGAGGAAGGTGTGATGCTACCTTGGCATCAAATCATCCTCACTCTATATATAGATATAGAGGGTGAGGGAGGCGGCAAACTCATGCTCCATGTGAAGAACTAGATTCTTTCACATTTTCCCTACAAAATCTTAAATACTGCTTATATGTTGAAGCTCTACTTCCTCTGTTCTTCTCCTACCTCAAATCAAGCCTCCATCTTTGCAAATCTCCTTTGTGTTTTCTAGCTAACACTAAGGAGATTAGGATCTAGCATTGGTGTGTAGATCATATTGTTGAGGCAAGATTTTGGATTGCTTGCTTTTAGAAGATCTACTGTCAAGGTAGTCCGCTCAGCAATTTTGTTTTTTTGGCACGTCCCTATGTCTTTTTGAGCTAAATTTTTTATTAAGGAGTTGAGAAATACTGTAATATTTTCAAAATTTTTGAAGGAGTTTGGATTTGGCAAAAGTTGCTCCAAATCCATTGTGTTGCTATTTGAGAGTTTCTGGATTGAAAAAGTGTTCTTCATCTTTCCTTTGGATTTTTGCTAATCAAGGTAATTCTCTATCCAAATCTGAATCATAAACATGTTTAGATCCTTGTTTGCTTGTGTTGCACTAGTTAGTTGCAGCTTTTGAAGTTTTAATTATTAGATCCTGGTGCTTTACTTCCCTTCACCATTGGTGTGTGGATTTTATCATTCGAGGAAAATAATTGGATTGCTAGCCTTTTGAAACCCTCTGTTCAGGTAGTAACTTGGAGCCATTTCTGAAGGCACTTCGCATTTTCTGATTTGGCTAATTTTCTACTATAGATTCATTATGGTGTTGGTGATCTCTTATCCAAATTTTAGCGGATTCTAACGAGTTTTGGTTGAAAAAAGTTGTCCATAATCTGCTGTGCCAAAGGAGACTGCATTGAAGGAGTTCAAGCTAGTCTTCATCTTTTTGGTTGGATTTTTCTCTTAAGGTAATATTTTGACCTAAATCCACTTTAATGGCGTGAATTAGATCATTGGGGAAGCGTGGTCTAGTTAGATTTTAATTTTTAAATATTTTATAATTGGATTTTAGCTCACACCTTCCTTCAAAGATGACTTAATAGTAAAAAGAATTATAAAAAAAAATTAATAATAATAGTAACAAGAACTAATGTTTTAAATTGTCACTATTGATAATTAGTGACTCATATGTGGTAACAGTAAAAATCTTGTCACAAATTGTAGTAACAGTTTTTATCATCATTAAGTGATGAAAATCTTGCTACAAATTTTATTGACAATTTTTATTGTTCATATGTTATCACTATAAGTGTGTCGCTCTCATCAATGAAGACAACTTAAACATTGTTTTTATACTATTAAGTTTGTCAAAATTATATAGAGACAAAACAATTTTTTTTTTGTCATTTATAATTAATGATAACTTTTATATTATCACCTATTATTATATTATTAATTTTTCTTTATATTTGTAACATGCATTGCGACTTATATATTGTTTTAATTATCACTATTTTTTCCCCTATGATTCTTTATTTCAAAAGGCTATGTTAAAGTTGATATTTACTTGTTAGATATTAATCAAGAAACTTACTTTATTGGCTTTATGTGTCCACATTGTTGAGTATAATAGGAATAATCTTTATCATTATAGATTAGGACATGTAATTATGAATGGCATAAGTTGCATGACACTTGTCCCTTATCTACAAGAACACCCTAGTGAACATAGGTTTGACAGTTGTCCTTTAATAACAAAATCATTATTTTCACAATCAAATGCAAGGAGCATTCGACGACACAACTGACACTGTCCTGGAGGATCCAACTGTATAGCAGTTCTACCCAAGTTGATGCAGTAGGTAAAATTTGGAATGAAGGAAAAATAAACAAAAGAAAATAAGCTATTGCATGAATAACTTGAATAAAAGAAAGCCTGTACACGACAAGCCTCAAAACAAAATAAGGAACTTTCTCTAGAGAGAAAAAAACTAAAGAATTCCATTGATCAAGTTGAATTTGACAAACTATATATATGAGTCCATTTATAGACCTCTCAAAGAATCCTAATGCTCCAAAAGATAGAAATATAATAAATTCATGCTTATTTCTAAAACTCTTAACTCCCTAAAATATAATGTAAAATAACACCTATTTCTCTAAAAGATAATATAAAATAATATCTAACTTCTAAAAGATAATAAAAATTTAAAATCTAATGTTTATCTAAAAAGAAAAGAATCTAAAATATAAAACTTATTATTTAAATGATAAGAACTAAATATTTTCCATATGTGGAATATCTTCTAGAAGATAACTCCAATCAACATTCTCTCTATCCCCATATCATTCTCCATCTTAAGAAAATAACTCGTCTTTGAGTTGTCAACATTGTTTGGATATAAAAACTTATTGAATGGATAGTA
This sequence comes from Jacaranda mimosifolia, assembly GCA_018894105.1. Taxonomy (NCBI): domain Eukaryota; kingdom Viridiplantae; phylum Streptophyta; class Magnoliopsida; order Lamiales; family Bignoniaceae; genus Jacaranda; species Jacaranda mimosifolia. The sequence goes on from CM032129.1 coordinate 14,145,106, forward strand.
AGGATAAAGATCAGCTGCTTCAACATATTCTTAGGCCATTCCACCACAATTATGCTTATTGATTTTCTTCAAGATGTGATAAGGTGCACACTTTGGTTGTAACTTATTGTAAGTATCAACTAGGAATCTTTTTTTTTTTTTCATTAGAAAAACTATTGCTTCATCGCCTTCTTCAAAAGTTATAAAGCCTCCCTGTTTATTGGTAGCTACTTTATACTTGGTACTAGCTTCTTCAAGTTTCTGCTTGAGATTTGATTGAACATCTTGCATTGGTGGCAATTTTGTTGGCAGCTTCTTATGTATAATATCCTTCTCTTTAAATAACTAGCATATGCCTTCAGAAATTGTTTCTCTGGCGAATACTTTATAGCAATCAAGATTCATTTTACTGCTAAGCAATGAACTAGTTGAGTCTCTCTACAAGCAGCCTCGAACTCCTTCTCTGAATTAGTTAGTATTAGGAAAGACTTACCTTCCACTTTAGAAGTTTTAGCCCTCAGACATCTTATTCAGCTGAAACAAGGTCATCTTCACTCCATTTATCTCTAATTTGTATATTTTCTCCTATCCAAAATAATATGCATTCTTATCAAACTGTGAATGTCTACCAAATAGTAAGTGACAAGCATCCATGTCTATCACGTTGCAATAAACTTCATCTTTAGACTTCTCAATTGGGAATGGAACTTTGCAACATTCTATCACTTGAATATTTCCCACGACCTTGATCCACCTAACGTAGGCCTTTAAATGGGTAAAGTATCACCCTACCCACACCCATACCCTAAAATAACCAAACAAAAATACCCTATATTCTACCATACCCTAAAATAACCAAAAGAATGAGATCCTAACCCTACCCTACCCTATTTAACCTAAGACCCATTGGGTCTAGTTTATTGAACTTATGTTTTTAATGTATATATTAATTTTCTCAATATATAATTAAAAGATTATTTGGCATACGATAACCAAAAAAAAAAAATCTATATTTAATTTAATTTAATTATTAAATTTAAATTAGTTAATCTTTATTTTCAATTTTTCATTCATTAATAAAAAATTTATTAACAAAATTTATTCATTAGCATTAATTTTATTAACTATTTTTATAAAAAATATTTATTCCACTATTAATTTTAATATTATTAATTTTATTAATGCAAAATATTCAACTATTGCTATTGCTATTCCAATTTTTTTTTTTTTAAATTACTATCCCAATATTTTAACTTTATTTATTTTATTAATTTAATTTATTTTTTAATGAGGAAAATTATTTAGTTGTTATTGTTCATTCATATATTTGTAATTTTTATATATATAAAAAAATTATCATTAATATAAATTTTATTTTGGTATAGACAATTTTTGGGTTCATAGATTAAATTTAAGTATAAAGTAATGGGTAAATTATGGGTATGGGTATATGAGTAATTTATGGGTATAAACCCTATCCATGCGCATTACATTATCTTTGATAAGTATGGTATGGGTATGATATTTTTAGGCTTGGTAGGGTAATACCCTACCCATTTACGGGCCTAACCTAATGCTGTAAGAATTTGGATATATCTCCATCGGTGGTTGCAACTTTTCAATGATTTTCTTCCCAATAATGTCCTCCTAACTGCCACTATCAATAATTAAGTCATAGATGATCCCATTAATGGTGCATCTAGTTCGAAAAAGTTGGCGGCGTTGAGCTATATCTTCTTTCTTCGATGCCAGCATCATTTTTCGAACCACAAAAGTTTGGCCATCCTCTAAATCTTCTTCATCATTATTCCTATTAGGTTTGCATATCACTTTGCCTCCATATTCAAGTTGTTCTCCAAAATCACCATACTTGACAATGTTGATATCTTTTCTTCTTGGGCAATCATTAGAGCAGTGTCCAGGTTGATTACAGTGGTAGCACTTTTCAGGAAACGGATTGGAGTATGGATTCTTCTACATCTGCGTTTGAGTTTCGATCACCTCCAACTTCTTATTTGTTGCTTTGTCATGCATCATTTCCTCAATTTGTGTAACACCCTAGATTTTGGGATCCTAAAATAAAATAAGATATGAAATCGATAAGTCTAGCTAGATTAATTTTAGGATAGATTTAATTAAAAATCTAGAAATAAATATAGGAAGATGAGAGATCTAATTGTAAATAAGAAAATGGCTTGATTGACCAAAATTATAAAATTTAGGGATCAATATGAGAGAAATAAAAGCTTAGGGACTTTAAAGTAAATAAATTTGGACTTAGTTGATTGAAATTAGAAAGGACAAGGTCAACTTGTGAAAATCAAACTTTAAAAGGCTAGATTGAAGACTAGGGATTGAATTGAAAAATAGTTAAAAGCTCAGTGATGCAATTGAAGTCGGTCAAAAGTTTTGGGGCCAAAATGAAGGTGTTGAAAAATATTTTATATACATAAGATTAAGGACAAAAAATAACTAAATTCTAAAAATCAACCCAAACTCTACCCCAACGGTGAATCGCTGGAAATGGGCATGAATTGAAACCATATACACACTCTTCTAATTAATAGGATCTCAACCATACCAAAATTCATTTGAAACACTGAAAGAATCACCGAGAAATGAAACCCGACACCGAGGTGGTGGCGGGTTGGTAGAAAGAGACGAAAAGTGGTTGGGTTTTGGTGGGTCTTGGTTAAAAAATCATGGGCAAGCGATTGATGGTCTTAGTTTTGCAAAACGAGCGACTGTGGGGAAGGATTGAACGCGGTGGCACTAGGGTGGTGTTAGGCTTCGGTTGTAGCTTTGATCAGCTAATTTGCTAGCTTATTGATGTCAAAATCAAAAATTAATATGGGTATTTTACGCCTAGTGACAAGACGCACCGACTGGTGGTGGTGGCCCTCATCTCCGGCAGTAGCACGTGGCAGCGGCTTCTGGGCAGCCAGCATAGTTTTGAATTTCAGATTCGTTTGGACTAATTCTAGCTTGAGATTAGTCTCGATTCAATCCAATTGGGTAAATTTCATATCGAATGTTAATTCGATTGGTTTTTATAATTCTAATTAAATGTTTATTACATTAAGTTTATTCAAATATAATTTGACTTAAGATTATAATTGATTTTGTGAACATTGGGCAAAATTGATTGTGAATCTAAGCTTAAGTTATATGAATATTAGAACAAAAACAGATTATCAAACTCGAACCTGATATACCCGAAGAAACCAATTAATTTAGGAACCTGGACTCTTGTTATGTAGCTATAAAATAAGTAAGGTGATGAATGGAGTTTGTTGGGTGTAGCCACTCAAGAATTACTAGCTCGAAGTCTTAGAATAAAATAACAAAGATCATTTGAGATAAGATATAATTAAACTCTAGTGTTATAGAAAAAAATACCTATTGAATATTGGAACCCTAAACGAGACCACAATGATGTAAATCGTATCAGTAATCCATTCATAAACTGACTAGTTAAGGATTACCACATTTAATTGTCTTAAACATTTATATATGAAACCAAGATTATCGGGATTGTATCATAATAACCTTAAGTTTGATAAAGACATTACCTATATTTATATTTAAGAATCATAGGATTGATAGGATGATAACTCGAGTTATCTTGTGATAGTTCTCAGTTTGACTAGGAAGCCATGACTTAAGCAACCATACAACTAGGAATTCCTTTGTATTTGCTAGGTGAGCTTATACTTGATAGTATGAGATTTCTTCACTGAGGAAAGAACATATATAGTTGTTATATATCCTAGTCACTTGATTTCTTTCAATTTACGAGTTTGAGAAATTCACGACACATCGCCCCTTGCACTAATCATTATTTCTATTTGATTATAATTTATGCTATTTTTCATGAAATTTGGCGATTGTGTGTGGAAATTACAAAATGAATTCTGAAAGATATTTTTCTATCATCGCCATATCTAGCTTGGAACAAACTTGATGTTGAATTATTAATTACTTGTTTATCATGGTGACTTGATGTATTAGTTAAAATGTTGTTGGACAAGTTACGTGATATACATGAATATAATTAACTTGGGGATGGGCCATGGGATCAATTTGGAAAGATGATTGGGTGGAACGGACCGACTAGTTGGAAGTAGTTATCTATAAGCAGGCAAGGCATGCAACTAGCCATGCCTAACGACTGATTGATTACCTGAGCCTATCACTTGAGAGGAATAAGGATTTTCATGTTTTCGAAAGTGGAGTGACAAGGTAAGAGAACCACCAACAGTAAGATTGTAAAAGTAATTGATATGTTTGATACTTATGCTTTGAAACTCGAACATTTGACAAAAAAAAAATCAAATAATTGTTCAACTGTCATGTCGACTCCTTTGGTCGTATTTGAGATTTAAACTTCTATAAAAAGCAGCGAGTTTTGTGAAGTCTCATCATTGGTATAAGACGGCGGTGAGATAAATCAATTAAAATTTTGACTAAAACCTTTTCTCGTGACTATTGAAAATTTTAATGCTTCCACTTATTTCTAATATAATATTTGAAATATTATCATTATGTTGTTATTGCTAAAATATCTCACTAAGTCATTTGGACTTGTGTTGTTGTATTGTTTCCTTTTGTTCTTTACCCCAGATAAAAATGAGTGACAAGGATAGACTAACCAAGGTGACACATAAGGTAATGAACGTGGTAGAAGTACTAAGTGTGATTTATGATATTTCGGTTCGTAGTTAAACCTCTATTAGATGTCGCTTGTAGAAATTAGATACTTTGGATTGTGAGAAGTGTATATTCCATTATTTAGAAAACCAGTGGTATAGAATGAGTAGCACCTTGGATGGGAGCAATCGTCTCCGTGTCGGGGCACTACAGAAGTGATATCAGAGCTTAAGTTTTCAAACCTGAGCTGCACTAGGTTGTGATCCTCAGAATATGAAAGGTTTGATTAGTGGAGAGTAAGCTTGATTATGAGATTTGAATGAGCCATAAAAGTTTTGGTTACTGGAAATGAAGCATGACTTTGGAAATTGACTAGGACCTGAATTTTTGGGATAATGTTCGATCCAATAGATATGAAGGGTTATGGTTAGGCGGCCGACCAATGTATACTCCGTCAATCCTAAGCTATCAAGCATATGATTTCTTATATTTGGGAAGAATAACAATCTTAGGAAGTAGTGTTGAATACAAACTTGTTTGAGAGCACTATAGTCGATGTGTGAGCTAATGATCACTTTAAATAGAGCTGAATTGGATAAACAGAAGAACTTTTAGATCAATATATTGGACATAAAAGTATTTTATGATGCAAATGATATGACTATTTGGGAAGTGGTATGCCGATAACTCGAACTGCCTTGCAATGTGGAATATTGGGATTAAGGGAGGCTAAGTTTGACAAGAAAATCTAGCTAGGATGTGAACTTTTGGGATATTGCTTGATATCCAAAGAATAAAGGATTAGTGTTGGAGTGGCCAGCTAATATCTAGTTCGTTATTCTTAAGATGTCAAGCATATGACATTAGTCACGTCTGGTGGGATAAAATTCTTGGCATATCATTGTGGTGTTGGTATATTTATGATAACGGAACTTGAGAAGCCAAGGATCATTCTGGAATAATCTGTACTTTTGTTTATACACATAGTGGAGGCCGATAAGGTATTGTTGTTTCAAAGAAATCAATACTTCAGTAATGGAGTGGATTGGTGTAACTGCATTATGGTATTTGAGAGGGAAATAAGGAATATTTCCCATAAGGAAATCTTTTAAGAAAAATATGACTAATATGTGTATGGTTATGGATGAAATGTTTGGGGAATTAACTCATAACTAATAAGAAAGTTCATTAGCATGAGCACAAGATAACAACAAACAAAATGAGAGAAAATTTGCCTATAATAATGAAGTTGTAAAGGAAACGTTGTGACTTGAGGAAAAGGGGATAACGTTTGTTAAAGAATGCAGAAGATATCTAGAGTTAGTACTGGAATCTTAAAGGAAAATTTCAGGTAGAGATATAGAAATCAACAGAGAAGGATTTCGAGGGACTAACTGGAAATGATATGATATAAAGGTTGTTGTTGGAACCTTAGCAAAAAGGACAGCGATGAAAGGTGGGAACCATTATACCGACACACTATAATCAATTATCAAAACTAAAAAAGATATAAGACTTGTAACTGAAAAATAAAGGATAAAGATTCATAATTGGAACTAAGAAACCCCATTCAAGCTCTTGACAATGAAAAACTAGAATCTTAAGTTATAGAGATTAAAACAAATGTGGCACCTGAATAAGTATATCCATAAGGGCAACTCGTTATTGCACATCCATATATTAAATGTGATTGAATAAATAATCTTATTGATAATATGATAGATGAAAATAGTTTTTCTCACCATAAACTAAAACGACCAATAGGATCAAATAAAAACCTTAATACCTTTAAGAATGAGATTTGTATGCACACACTGATAGAATTATAGGCGCAAGGCTCGTGTATAATTAAAAATTAACATATTAACTGAACTCCACAAGGTCTTACACCTCTGTTTTGGTATCCCATAGCTTCAAAAATGAAATAACGACTTAGACATTGATTTAACAATTAATAAGTTTAATAAAGAAAAGCATAAGAACTAGATAAACATATATATATCTTCAGTAGCTAGTGTACGAACATAATTGTGTCCACCGACTTGAGCAGCCCTAGAAAATCTTATCTCATGTCCAAGTCTCATATGTTTTACAATAGCATATCAACCTTGGCATTATTTGGAAATGTTTTAGGTTTAACACTATTGACCAAATTGATCTAAGCTCGTCTTCTTAAGCCAAAATTCTGATACGCTGAAAACTAATATTAATCAATAATATTACAAGCCACCTATATCACAACAGGACAATTCCTGATTAACTAAACTAACAAATTCTAATTCTATGTAGAGAATATTCTAGCTGGAAAGTATAGGAAAAGATAGACTATGAGCGCCAACTCCATATGTCAATCTCATGAATAGATTCTAAAGCAAGGAGATAGAGCATAGAACCTAATAGTGATGACATGATGCTCTTGTAGTTTATTGATAAACAACTAAGTCAATAGAATCTGGATAGAATTGGGGAGACATTTGGATAGAATCTGACTCTAGTGAAAAAATATGTTTGTGGGTTAGTGATAAACGCAACTAAATCAATAACTCTAAAGGTATTATAGAAGACCTCATGGAAAGTACTTTGGGTAATTTTTGGGACTTCATTTGCAGAAGTTTATGAAAAGATTAGCAATCAGAACATAAGGATATTGTTTGAAAATGCAAGAAAATCTTCAGAACACCGAGAAATGGCCATATATCATTGATAAGGACTTGCGGGACAAGGATAGGAACTAAAAAAGCCTCGTTGAATATGGGATCATAATACCTTGCCACGCAAACTACTTGGCTCAGCGTAAGGATGTACAATTTGTTTAAGGTTGAACTAAGTTGAGGATGTTCTTAGTTAGAAATTGGTGGAAAAGGTATATTGGGAACTATTTCTTATTCACAATATAGGTAGTATGGACTGAAACAATGCCATTTGGGTGATTAGGCTCTCACAACATTTGTGGGTATGATATACAGGATGTTTTGATTTAATGGATCAATTTCGTATGATCCTATTAGAGATGTTTGGTGAACTTGAAATTGAGCGAAGAGTCATACTAAATTTATACTTGACATTATAAATACATATAGGAAGAGGCAGAAGATAAAATCTGATTATTGGGAAATGATACCTTATGGATTAGTGATAAACATGATTAGACTACTAGTTCTAAAAGTATCGTAAAAGACTTTATGGAGAACACCACAGGTATTTAGAATCCATTTACCAAAGGTTATGAGGAGACTGGTAATTAGAACACAAGGGCCTTGATTAAAGGTGTGAAGGGATCCTTTGAGTATCGAGAAAGAATAATGAAACTATTGATACTGATTTGAGAGGTATTGATAAGAAACGAACTAATCTATTGAATATCAAACTGAAACAGCTTGTTCGCATAAACTACTTAGTTCATTGTAAGGGCTTATAATCTATTTAAGGTTGAGCTAAGCTAAGGATACATGTAGTTAGAAGTTTGAGAAAAAGATGCATTAAAAGTTACCTCTCACCACATGATATGGGTACCCTGAGTTGAAAAGATGTCAACTGGAGTGATCGATGCCCTTGCAGTATTTACTCACATGATATATAGGATGTTATGATTTGTTGAGTCAGTTTTGATATTTCCATTAAGGATATTTGGTACACTTGGATTCAATGAAATAGGCATATTGTAACTTCGCTTAATGTTGTGAATTTTTGGCAGAATACAAATTATGTGCCAAGCTAATGAATTAAATATCAATTGGAAAAAAATGTATATTCAAAGGTACATAACCTCATGAGAAATTGTGAAGTGGCCCCACTAAAACCAAGATTTTTAGACAATTGAAAATGGACAAAAGATATGTTAGAAATACAAAGTCCTTTAGGTTCTATCTGTTAATATCATAGGTGTATTCAAGATTTTTTCTAGGTAATGGATACATTAACTCTTTTAAATAAGAAGAATTGGCGATCTTAATACATGGGAAAAGGTGTGAAGAGATCCTATGAAATAAAAAAGAGGATTAGTTTGTGCTAGTTATTATTCCTCTTATAGAATATACAGAGTTGTTCTATGCGTCTATGCTCTCACCAAAAATTAGGTTATAGGAAAGGGACCATAGGTACCCCAAGCAAACTTAAGTCTTGAGAAAAGAATTATCCCGTTAAGGATATATGACTTGTTGCTTTGGTTTCCCTTACTACAATAAAATTACCCTTCGTTGACTAATGAAATTTCCTGGAAAAATATGAATTATAGTATGTTGTCTAAGTATAAATATCCAAAACAAAAGAGCAAGAGAAATAAAGTATATATCCAATTTGAAAATGTAAAGTTCTAGTTGGTATTAGAGTATTGAGAAGCACATGATTCCTTGAGAGGAATTAGAATTTGATCATACTAAAGTCGTGGCCATAGTAAGCTGAAGAAAATTGAAAAATATGTCAGAAATAAAAGTTTCTTAGGCTTTGACAAATCGTGTCAAATATAATCTTCCTAAAGTCGTAGATTCACTAATTGAAATAATTGAAACAGGACTAATCTTTGAATGAATGGAGATGCGTAGAAAATTTTGAGAATTAAAGAAATAGATTAATCTTGATACTAGTCTTACCTTTCTTGGAGAGACTTAAGAAAATATCAATTACACCTATGCCCTCAACTGAATATTGGGTCATGAGGAAATGATCTCACATACCTTGGAAAGACTTGAGATACAGGAGTAGATGATCTTGCCAGACATGGGATATGGAAAGTAACTCCAAACATATGATGAAATATGAAAGGCTCAAGTGAGTGTAGATAGATGAAGGAAGCAACAGGAGATTCAAGAAGAAGAAACATCTAATCACCCCTTTTAGATTAAAAATGATCCTTGTCCATCATAACCAAACCTAAGACCAGCTTGTGGATTTTGTGGTGACACCTGACATAGGGAACCCACATGTTGGAAGAAGCACAAAAACTTCATAAGGTGCAATTGTGATCATCATTATGTTAGGAATTGTCCTAAGAACAAAAAATCAATCCTAGATATCCAAAGAGGTAGAGGAAAACAAGTTACAAAATTTAGTTAAAGACCGAGGGATCAAAATCACACTAATGACTTCACTAAAGAAAATGCACCGGATTCAAATGATGTTGTCTAAGATGTGATTTATGTTTATAATATTTACGAAAACTACATATGATTTGAGGCTACTTCACCTTCTTACATCTATCCATTCCATCTTGAAGTTGGAACATAAGCATTATTTAACTCTTTAGATTTCAGTACCTAAACTTTAGAGGAAAGTTGTCCATATCTACCTTTTATCTAAGTGATGATATGTCTCGATGCTATTACGAATTTTCGCGAATGTAGGATGAGAATCTGGGGACTAGATTCTATTAAGAAGGGAGAGCGTAACACCTCAAATTTTGGGATCCTAAAATAAAATAAGATATGAAATCAATAAGTCTGGCTAGATTAATTTTGGGATACATTTATTTAAAAATCTAGAAATGAATATTGAAAGATAAGGGACCTAATTGCAAACAGAAAAGGGCTTGATTGACCAAAATTATAAAATTTAGGGGTCAATATGAGAGAAATAAAAGCTTAGGGACTTTAAAGTAAATTAGCTTGGACTTAGTTGATTGAAATTAGAAAGGACATGGATCGATGTGTGAAAAATCAAACTTTAAATGATTGAATTAAAGACTAAGGACTGAACTAAAATGTGATTAAAAGCCCAGGGGTGCAATTGAAGTCAGTCAAAAGATTTGGGGGCCAAAATGAAGGAGCTGAAAAATATTTTGTATATATAGGATTAAGGATAAAAATTAATTAAATTCTCAAAATCAACCCAAAGTCCACCCAGGCAACGAATCGATAGAAAATGGCCATGAAACCCAAAATCAAAACCATATATACACTCATCTCATTACCAGGATCTCAACCATACCAAAAATCTTCTAAAAGACTGAAGGAATCGCCGAGAAATGAAACCCAACGGTAAGGTGGCGGTGGGTTGGTCGTTCCACCGCTTCCACCGGCGGAAAGTGGCTAGGTTTTAGTGTGTCTTAATTGAAAAATCATGGGCAAGAAATTGATGATCTTTATTTTGCAAAACAAGCAATGGTGGGGTAGGATTGAACGCGGTGGCACTAAGGCAGTGTTAAAGTTCGGTTGTGGCTTTGAACGGCCAATTGGCTAGCTTACCAATGTTGGAATCAGAAATTAATATGGGATTTTTGCGCCGACTGGTAGTACTGGTCCTCATCTTCGGTGGCGACGCGTGGTGGCGGCGGCTTCCGGGCAGTCAGTATAGTTTTGAATTTTGGACTTATTTGGACTAATTCTGACTTGAGATTGGATCTCGATTCGATTCAATTGGGTAAATTTCATATCGAATGTTAATTCGAATGATTTTTACAATTCTAATTAAATGTTTATTACATTAAGGTTATTCAAATATAATTTAACTTAAGATGATAATTAATTTTGTGAACGTTGGGCACAATTGTTTATGAATCTAAGCTTAAGTTATATAAATATTAGAACGAAAACAAATTATCATAATTGAACCTAATACACCCAAAGAAACCAATTAATTTAGGAACCTGGACTTTTATTACGTACTTGTAAAATAATTAAGGTGATGAATAGAGTTTGTTGGGGATAGCCATTCAAGAATTACTAGCTCGAAGTCTTAGAATAAGATAACCAAGGTTATTTGAGATAAGATATGCTTGAACTCGAGTGTTATAGCAACAAATACTTATTGAATATTGGAACCTTAAAGAAGACCACAATCATGTAAATCATATCAGTAATCCATTCATCAACTTACTAGTTAAGGATTACTACATTATATTGTCTTAAGCATTTAGATATGAAACCAAGATTACCGGGACTATATCAGAATAACCTTAAGTTTAATAAAGACATTAACTATATTGATATTTGAGAATCAGAGGACTGATAGGATGACAACTCGAGTTATCTTATGATAGTTCTCGATTTGACTTCGAAACCAGGACCTAAGCAACCATACAATTAGGATTTCCTCTGCATTTTTCAGGTGAGTTTATAATCAATAGTACAGGATTTCTTTATTGGGGAAAGAACATATATACTTGTTATATATCCTAGTCGCCTGATTCCTTTCAAATCTACGTGTTGAGAAATTCACCACACATTGCCCCTTACACTAATCATTATTTTTGTTTGATTATAATTTATGTTATATTTACTTGAAATTTGGCGTTGTGTGTGGAAATTACAAATGAATTCTAAAAGATATTTTTCTATCATCACCATGTCTAGCTTGGAACAAACTTGATATTGAATTATTAATTATCTATTTATCATGGTGAATTAACATATTAGTCAAAATGTTGTTGGACAAGTTACATGATATACATAAATATAATTAATACCCTTGGGGTGGGCCCTGGGATCGGTTTCAAAAGACCACCAAGCGGAACGGACAAACGGTAACTGATCTTTCGAGTGATACCCGTACAAGCTATACATATAACCCTAGCTTATAGTCAGCTGAAGGTAGTTGTCTATGAGTAGGCAAGGCATGCGGCTAGCCATGCCTAATGACTAATTGATTGTTTGAGCCAATCAATCGAACATTGGAGGAATAAAAAATTTCATGTTTTCGAAAGTAGAGTGATAATATAGGAGAACCACCAACAGCGAGATTGTAAAAGTAATTGATATATTTGATACTTGTGCTTTGAAAGTCTAACATTAGATAAAAAAAATCAAACAATTGTTCAACTGTCATGTCAACCCCTTTGGTCGTATTTGAGATTTAAACTTTTATAAAAAGGTAGCGAGTTTTGTGAAGTCTCATCATTGGTATGGGACGGTGGTGAGATGGATTACTTAAATTTTGGACTAAAACCTGTTATCATGACTTTTGGAAATTTTAATGCTTATATTATTTCCTATATAATATTTGGAAAATTATCATTATGTTGTTATTACTAAAATATCTTACTAGGTCACTCGAACTTACGTGGTTGTATTGTTTCCTTCCATTCTTTACTTCAAATAAGAACGAGTGATGAGGATAGACTAACTTAGGTGACACACAAGGTAGTGAAGGTAGTAGAAGTACTAAGTGTGATTCATGATATTTCGATTCGTAGTTGAACCTTTGTTGGATGTCACTTGTAGAAATTAGATACTTTGGATTTTGAGAAGTGTATATTCCATTATTCAGAAAACTTGTGGAATAGAATGGGTAGCACCTCAGACGGGAGTAGGAGGCCCCCCGATCGGGGCACTATAATTCATCTTTGTTCTGTGCTTACCAGTACGGAATAAAGTTAATTCCTGCTAGAGCATTCTATCTTCTTATCTTGTATCATCATCTCAACCTTTAGTGCCATATTTTGTGCTTCAGAGACATTTGCTAACATTTGTACGCCAACCTTATCTTGAATTGTAGGCTTCAAACCATTGAGGTATCTCACTACTTGTTGATTGTCGGACTCCATTAGGTTGTTTAGCTCATTAAGCCACAAGAGCTCTATGGTGTATTCATGTACCAATATATCTCCTTGGTGACACCGTTGATATTGCAAAAATGGTTACTACTCATAATCTAAGGGTAGAAATCGAGCCTTTAGCAATTACTTCATCTAATACCATGTTCGGATTTGTCCCCTACCTTTATGCCTTCTTGCGTCTTTTATACGTTCCCACTAAGCAAAGGCAACTCTCTTTAGCCCGTAAGCTACTAATTAACTCACACTTCTCGAGAACCTCCAAATAGTCAAAGAATCTATTTACTTATGCAAGCCAATCCATATATTCTTCAACATTTAAATTGCCATTAAAGTATGGGAGATTTACCTTTAGGCAAAAATCATTATATCTAGCAGGGTGTTGCTAATTTCCTCATCCCATATTGAGCATCTCAACATCTTCTTCTTCTTCTTCTTCTTTTGAATCTTCTATATTGGCATATCGATAACATTCACGAATAGGATCACCTCTAACTAGTCGTGGTACTTGGACAAATTCCTTGGCTTCATGCCTTGGCCTTGCCCTTCTGTCTATGCAGAGAGCGTCTGTATACAAATTCATCTTTTGCAATTTAAGATCAAAGGATTCTCTCAATGCATGGATCTCTTCCTAGAGAGTTAAAGAAGCTTGATCTCCATCAATTGTTTGGTTGTTTCGTGAACCACCAATTACTCCTGCATTAGCCATTAAAAAAGCCCAAATGTGGCTCCGATACCAAATTGATGTAGTGGGTAAAATCTGAGAGGAAAAAAAAAACAAAGAAATCAAGCTATTACACGAATAACTTGAATAAAAGAAAGCATGTACACAAGAAGCTTTAAAACAAAGTAAGGAACTTTCTCGCAGAGAGAAACAAATGAAAGAATTCCATTGCTTAAGTTGTGTTTGACAAACTATATATGTGAATCTATTTATTGGCCTCTCAAAGAATCCTGTTGCTCTAAAAGATAGAAATATGACAAATTTATACTTATCCCTAAAACTCCTAACTTCCTAAAAGATAATGTAAAATAATACCTAACTCTCTAAAAGATAATACAAAATAATATCTAACTTTTAAAAGATAATAAAACTTTAAAATCTAATATTTATCTAAAAAGAAAAGAATTTAAAAGGTAAAACTTATTATTTAAATGATAAGAGTTAAATATTTCCCACATGTGGAATATCTTCTAAAAGATAACTCCAACCAACATTCTCTCTATCTCCCATATCACTAGCACTCTTACAATTTCAATTATTATTTTTTCTCTTTCCAATCTTTTTGAGTATTTCTTTAATACATAAATATATTTATTTAAATTTATTATATAAAATAATATAATATCATGCAAAAATAAAATAATATTTTAATTATGTATTTTAAAATTTTAAACATAGGCATCAAACACGCCACAACCACTAATGCTTTTAATATCATACTGTTAAATTTTAATGCCACACCACTTTTGAATTTAAACTTAAAGCAATGTCAGCCATATTAAAAGGTTGGCGTTAGAATTAGAAAATTTAGAGTAGGGAAAAATATAAAATTGGTTCTGTAACTTGATCCTACTATCAAAGTAGGATTTTAACTTTTTAGATGGCAAAATTGGTACACCACCTTTGAAAATTTGGTAATTTGAGAACAAATTGAGCCCGAAACTCATTTGTCAACGACTCGATCCTATGTAGCGCCTAATTTGGCGCCACATCAGTCTAGACATCCTTCTCTCTCCTACGTGGCATATGGTGTGGCAACTCTTTTTACCATGTCAGCACATTTCCTACACTTGGACAAGAAAAGAAAACAAAAATTGCACAAAAAAAAAAAACCAAATACATATAAACCAAAAGAGCACAAAAGTAGATAAGTTCTTGGAATATTTATATACTTATATACACATATATTACACTTTCCAAATCATCGAATTAAATGCAATTGAGTTCTAAAAAAAATTAAAACTTACACATCAAAATTTAAAATATCAAATATCCTTCAAATTTATAATATTTTATTTGATACAAATTTATCATCTAATATTTTTTAAAAATCTAATTTATCACTTTAGGCCACATAATTTAATAATTTTAAGTTGCATATTTAATAATGTTAAAATAGTAAATACATCTAAAAATTTAATAAAAATTTGTTGAATTTATTTATTAATTAAAAATAAAATGAAAATTGAATAATAAAAAATTAAGTCTATCCTCTTAACTATATAATTCTAAGTTACATAATAATTTTAAAATCATGAAATAGTTCAATTAAATATAAATATATTTATTAATTCAAATATCATAAATAAAAATTAAACAATAAAAGTTTTAGTTTATCTTCTTAACTATATGATTACAAATTATATAATAATATTAAAATCATAAATATTCTAAAATAATTCAATTAAATATTAATAAATTTTAGTTATGAATTCAAATAATAATAATAATAATAATAATAATTGAAAAACACCAAATCCACTGCACCCCTGCTCCTCAATTTGGCCGCCGCCTATTAGCCGTCTGTGTCAGGCAGCCGCAGACGGCTACCGCATGGCCAAGTGCCTCCATGCAGCTGCTGAAATTTGTGCTTGGGCTTGACGGCCGCCTTCGCCTAGACCTAGTGACTGCATGCACCGCCACGCCAAACTACGGCTACAGCTATTACACCCAGTAGGCCATTCACCTATCCATGGATGCCATAGCCATGGCCATGTGTCACAGGTCGCTCCTCAAGTAACTAGGAAAGTGTGCACTGCACAATGTACAGCTAGTAGCTTGCCACACATTAGCTGCATCCGCCAAAACTCAATAACCAACAACCGTCTCAATAACCGTCAATCGTCTCAATAACTGTCAATAACAAAATAACTGTCAAGAGCTCAATAACCACTAGGTGATTGTTGCATCGCAATCATGCCCAACAGTACTCACGCACACGCTGGAACACTTTATAGACATAATCTAGCGAAAAGGAAATTTGATTTCATAGGTAATATCAATAGTACAATATCGACAATCGTTGGAGCAACGCTAGACGTTAGAGGGGACTCCAACAAGGTTCAGCACAACTCAGCTCCAACTCCTTATTCCCTCGTATAATAGACTTAAAAAAGAAAAACGTTGTGATAGCACTAGATACAGAAAGGTTGAAAATTACAACAAAATGGCAGCATCCTGGCTGCATATTTATAGGAGGAAAAACAAAAGAAAGGGCCTACACCTAAAGACATAGTAGATGAACTCCTCGAAGTGCAAGTCTATCGATGCAGGCTGGTGAGAGATGGCCAAGGAGGCCCGAATGCCTTGTAGACGGTCAAAGGGCCCGATGGCGAGGGTGACCCTTGACATTCTCCCCCACATGAGATGGCGATGTCCTCAGCGACATTGAGGCCTAATATGCCTCTAATAGAGGTTTGAACGCCTTGAGGTCCGTCACCCTCTCCCAAGTGTTCTCCTTAATGCTATATCCCTTCCATTTCACCATATACTCCATTTGAGTTGCACTTCCTGTGTCGGTTACTCGATAATTTAGAATTGCTTCCACCACTCTCTTCTCTTTCTTTGTCAACGTCAACTGTGGGCGAATAGGTTTATTCCAGGATACGTCCTCCTTGCCTACATGATAGGGCTTGAGCTGGCTCACATGGAGGACATTGTGAATTTTCCACCAGTCAGGCAATGCTACCTTGTAGATTACCTTTCTAATGCGTTTAATGATAGGCAACTGTCCAATGTACTTCTTCATCAAGTGAGGGTCTCTCCCCTTCGATGCTTTCAACTATCTCGAATCAGGGACCTTCACCAATACCATATCTCTCACTTGGAATTCACTGAATTGGCAGTTCTTGTCTGCATGCTTTTTCATCCACTTCTAAGCTTTCTTGAGGTATCTTTGAGCTTAATTGACATTCTATTTCCATTTCTACAAGAAACTTCATGCAAGAGGAGATTGGACACCCTGTGGAGAGTCCAGAGTGTATGGGAGTAGTAGTTGCTGCCTAGTCATAATCTCAAAAGCACTCATATTGGTGGTAAAGCACTTCTGGGCATTGAAGCACCACTGAGCAACATTCAAAAACTTCACCCAATCTTTCTGAGAGTCGTTCACAAAGTGCCGAAGATATTCCTCCAACATAGAATTAAAGCGCTCGGTCTAGCCATCAGACTGCAAATGATAGCTCCAACTCATATTTAATTGGATTTGAGGAGTTTGAAGAGCTCGGCCCAAAAGCTGCAAGTAAACCAAGAGTCTTGATCACTGACAATATCCTTCGGTAGTTCCCAATACTTAACAATATGCTTAAAGAAGATATGAGTCATCCCTTCTACTATAATATGTTTAGGGGCTACAATGAACGTAGCATACTTAGAAAATCGGTCTACTACAACAATGATGGTCCCCAAGGTCATTAGGGAATAGGAAGTAGCTCCAACAAAGCCTGGTTTCTTTTGATGGTATGGCTTGTCCTGCTGGCCCACAAGATAAGTAAAAACATACGTTTGAGTATCATTCTGCATCTGGGGCCAATAATATGATCTGTGCACCAAGGTATGGGTGTAATTTGCTCCTCGGTGTCCTGCCCAAAGAGTGTCATGGCATTCTAAAATCAATGATTTCCTTAGGTCCCCGCCTTTTGGAATATACATACAGTTTCCTTTAGTTATCAAGAGTCCTTCATCCATCTAAAACTGTCGAGTTTTGCCCTTCTCGACAAGGTCGACTAAATACTACCCTACATGATCTTTCTACAAGAGCTTCTATATTCGATCCTTCATAGAAATGGTAACTACACTCAAGGACAAAGTGGCCACCACCCTCGTATGATCCGCCCTCCAGCTCAGGGCGTCTGCCATATGATTGCTCGCACTAGCACAGTACTCCAAGGAAAAGTTAAACTCTGCCAACAACTCTTGCCACCGTGCTTACTTACTGGACAGTTTAGAGTGGCTCATACAATGGCTAACTGCAGTATTGTCCATCCTGATCACAAAAGGAAAGCCCAACAAGTAATGTCGCCATAGTCTAAGGCAATGAACTACGGCTAGCAACTCCTTCTCGTGTGCCGAGTAGTACCACTCTGCTTCCTTCAACTTGCGACTCTCAAAAGCAACAGGATGCCCATCCTGAATCAGAACTCCTCCAAGTACAAACTTTGAAGCATCAGTCTCCACTATAAATATCTTTGTTAAGTCTTGGAGGGCCAATACAGGATCCGACACCATAGCTCTCTTCAATCCCTCGAATGCTACTTGGCATTGGGATGTCCAATTCCAAAACTCCGCGCTCTTCATGAGGTCAGTAAGGGGTCGCGCTATTTTAGAGTAGCCTTTCACAAATCTGCAATAATAGTTTGCCAACTAGAGAAACGACCGCACCTTATGAAAATTCTCGGGCGGCTACCACTTTTAAATAATCTGTACTTTCTTTAGGTCCATAGGAATTCTTGCTCGCTCCACGATGTGACCCAAGAAATGAATATTCTCCTGAGCGGGATACTTCACATGCTTAGCATACAGTTCATGCTCATGGAGTCAAGTGAGAACCTTTTGCAGATGCTTCACATGTTCGGCCAGGGTCCCACTATACACCATAATATCATCTAAGTACACCACCACAAACTCATACAGAAAACCATGGAATACCTGGTCATCAACATGCTAAAGGTTGCTGGGACGTTTGTCAAGCTGAAAGGCATGACTAGAAACTTAAAGGCCCAATATCTCGTGACTACTGTAGTCTTTGCCTCGTCTCTTTCCTTGATTTGAACTTGCCAGTAACCCGACCTCAAATCAATCTTTGTAAAGTACTTCGCCCGACTAAGTTGGTTAAAGCAATCGACCACAAGCAGCATAGGATACTTATTCTTGATGATAATTTTGCTTAATGCCCGGTAGTCACACCACATTCGTAAGGACCCATCAGTCTTTTCCTGGAACAATACAGGGGCTCTATATGGTGACTTAGTGCGCTTGATATCCCATATTCCAACATCTCCCTCGGCTGTTTCCTAAGCTCCTCGAGCTCTGGTTACGACATCCGATATGGTGCTCGGGTAGGAGGTTTGGTACCTGGAACCAACTCAATCTCATGATCCACTGCTCTCTTCGATGATAGCTTCTAAGGTAGTTCATCCTACATAACATCCTTAAACTCATGCAAGAGTTCCTTAACCACACCAGGGATTGACCCTAATGCCTCCTCTGTCTCCTCAAAGCGAAGGGTGCACAAGAATTACGGCTCGTTTTGTTTGCAACCCTTCTCAAATTAAATAGTTGAGAGATTTTTGTCTTCTAGCTTCCCAGTCAATATAGAAATAAAGCATGGCTTGTTTCCCATCATCATCAATGAATCGACGTACAGCATGACTACCATCCTTGTGTCCCGTAGAAATTTAAGCCTAAGGATAAGTTTGAAATCGTCCATCACGACCACTAAAAGGTTGGTCCTTCATTCGAATGGCCTTATCTTGATAATCACAGACTTAGCCATTCCTGCAATCAGCTGAGCAGCTGAATTAATAGCTTTCACCCATCCAACTCCTTTCTCCAGTACAAACCTGAGTCTCTCTACTTTTACACTTGCTAGATAGTTGTAGGTGGCACTAGTGTCGATCATGGCACAAACTGGCTTGCCATTGATGTTCACATCAACAAACATCAGCCCTCTCTTTCTATAGTTTTAAGGTTGTGATTCCTCCTCTGGCTAGCTCTCTGTTAGGGCTGGTGCAACTTTACTTGACTTTGTTGGCATTGTTCTCTTAGCTACCACCTGTGAAATTGTATTGCACTACTGTGAAATGACGTTAAGGTTGTCCTCGTTCTCATCCGGCTCTTGCTCCTAAGTAGCAGAAGTCCAAGTCTCAACTTGATTAGGCATCTTCCCCACTTTTGTAAGGCTCGCCAAAGAATTTAGTAAATACTGCTTCGGACAATCTTTCATTCGGTGTGGACCACCACAAAGGAAACATCCGTTGCTTTTCTATGGTGTTCCGTGCCTGTTCTCTGGTTTTACCTTATTAGAACTCGCATATGAGCTCCCTTGGGTATGGGATTACCTCTTTCGCTCATCTTTGCTTAGGTTCTACTTGAATGATTTTTCCCCGCCCCTTTTTGACTAATCAATGTTGGAGGCTGCCTGTTTCTCTTTTTGGGGCTCAGAACCATAATCCATTAACCACTCAGCAGCTCCCAATCGCGGTATTCAAATCGGCAACTCTCTGGTGCTGTAGCTTGACATGCGCCCATGGTTTCAATCCCTTTAAAAATGTGAAGAGCTTATCCTTCTCCGATATATCCCTTATGTCTAGCATATGTGTGGAAAAGCTTTCACATACTCCCTCATAGAGGTTGTATGCTTTAGGTCTCGTAAAGCCTGCAGGCATTATACTCGATATTTTTGGGGAAAAACTAATACCTAATTGCTTCCTGGAGTTGATCCCATGTATCCATATGCACCTAACGTGCCTGGATATCTACATATTTGGTATGCCACCATAGCTTCGCATCTCCCATCAAATACATGGTAGTGGTCACCACTTTTCTCACCTCATCCTTAATATTAGCGGCAAGAAAATATTGCTCCATATCAAATAAGAAGTTCTCAACCTCCTTTGCATCTTTTGCATCCCCCCGTAAGCTCTAAGCTCTGGTATCCGAAGCCTAGCAATCAGGTCTGGAGCAATGGCAGGTCCATACTCACCATTCTCTGAAGTAAGCCAATCTAAATCGACATTGCCTCCATTTCCCATCTCAGGTCAGCCATATTGTTTGCCCTTAGTACTTCCTTCAAGGCTTGACAAACATCTCTGCTCTCACCTAATTGTGAGTAGAGATTTATGATCTCTGCCTCCAGTCCTTCGACCTTCTCATCTAAGGTCTCAACCACAAACTGTAGCCTGGAGTTCTCATCCTCTAGTGCATCCAATCGTTGTTTTGTAGTACCAACCCATCTCAAGGCTTCATTCTCTTACCCAGCTATATTTGCGGAAGCTGCAGGTTCTAGTGCCAGTACCTCGACTAGTGAATCAAGAGCTGAAGCTCTAATACCACCTATCACAAGGTGCTTCTCAAGTAACTAGGAAACTGCGTACTATGCGACTAGTAGCTTGCCACATGTCAGGTACGTCTGCTAAAACTCAATAATCGACAACTATCTCGATAACCATCAACCGTCTCAATAACTGTCAACAATAAAATAATTGTCAAGAGCTCAATAATCGCTAGGTGATTGTTGCGTTGCAATCATGCGCAACGGTACTCATGCACACGCCGGAACACTTTAGAGGCACAATCCAGTGAAAAGAAAATTTGATTTCATTGATTATATTAACAATACAATGTCGACAATCGTTGGAGCAACATTAGATGTTGGGGGGGACTTCAAAAAGGTTCAATACAAGTCAACTTCAACTCCTTATTTCCCCTTATAATAGGCTAAAAAAAGAAAAATATTGTAACATCATTAGATGCAAAAAAGCTGAAAATGACAACAAAATAGTAGCATCCTACCTGCATATTTACAAGAGGAAAAACAAAAGAAAGGGCCTACACCTAAGGACATAGTAGATGAAATCCTTGGAGTGCAAGTTCATTGATGTAGGCTGGTGAGAGGCGGTCGGGGCAACCCAGATGCCCTGTAGACAGTCATGGGTCCTGATGGCCGAAGCAACCTTTGGCGCCATGGCAGCCATGCGGTTTGGATGGGATATGGTGGTAGGGGTGGTTTATATATATATTTTATATATTTAGAATATATGTATATATGTTTGTATGTATGCATTTTTATTTTTTTAGATTTTTTACTTTTATGTATAAATTTATTTTTTTGCTTGTCTTATTATTATTTTTTTTCTATGTTTTTGTTGACATGGCAGGTTGAATTGCCATGTTATTGCCACACAAAAAAGAAGAAAATACAAATATGATGACAGCGCCACGTAGGACCGGGTCACTGACATATGAGTTTTAGGCCCAATTTGTCCTCAAATTGTCAAATTTTAAAAGATGGTATACCAATTTTGCGGTCAGAAAAGTTAAAGTTCTACTTTGCTATGATGGCCAAATTATAGGACCAATTTTGCATTTTTCTCTTTAGAGTAAGTGTCTCAAAAGTTAAAATTAGACCCATCTTATAACTTGGCAAAAAAATATATATTAGTAGTTTATCACATCCAATATATGTACTAAAACTTTTATGATAATTTTTTATATAATAATAATATTTTTTATTTATTATAGCAAATTTATTTTAATAATTTTAATATATTTATTTAAAATTGTTTTAAATAAAAATTAAAAAATTATGATAAAATGGTAATTGCAGACATAAAATAGATGAATTATAAATGATAGTTATTATTAAAATTTAAAAAAAAAAAGTGAAGGTTATTTAGGCAAATAATTCAAACACACACCAAAAAATGAGACATACTTTATTAATAATATAAATATAGATATGTACACATATATATTACCAACTGCAATTACAAATGCGTCGTATGATGGATAAAAGTAAGAAAAAAAAAAAATCAATAACATGTTAATGAGGCCGGTCCATATCCGTGTGTCACTTTTCCTGGGCTATGTTTACATTATATCTATAGGTTCCAATTCTCAAGTCTGTTCCAGCTTCTCCTTAAAAAATGGTCCAGTCCACATAAGAACAAAAAGATCATGGCAATGCTTGGATATATTTTGGAGGAAGAAAATCCTTCTCCCGAACATTTCACACGTTTCGGAGGGGAATAACGAAAAATAATGAACTTCCCAAAATATCTCTAGAAATGCCAACCCTTATTTCAGAAAAATTCCTTGGACCTTTCGTATTCTTTTTTTCTCCTTTTATATATGTACATATATTTATTATACATATTTTTATATTATATATACATAAAATATATAATATATAATTCAAAATCTCCTGATTCATCAGACAAAAAGTAAATTAATTCGACATTAATAGTAAAAAAAATTTCCCAAGGTATAATTAAACATACGAACACTCTCCAAAATATTTTTGTTACCTTTTCAACAAAATATAAACTAAAAACATCACACTCTCAATCCTATTTTTAATTCTTCAATTTCACTTTCAAAATTTATTTCACCAAAATATAGAAATCAAAACGTTACAAAACATAACCAAACATTCCTCAAGTAATTTTTATCAAACTATCTCTAAATAAATTAGACTGTCGAATGATTAGATTTTCGGTCAAATTTGTCCGGTTCTCAGATGAACTCTATTCCTTATCTGCTTATCTTCTCGATTTGCATTCCTGAGCAGTATATTATACAATTCGTTCTGTGTTAGAAAATTTTGGTATTCTATAATCTCAAAAGGTTTTGAATTTAAATTGGACTTCTAGGAACATAATAGCCTATTTTATTAATATCTTTTTATATGCTATGATTTTAAAATTATAATATATAACATCTTAATATATTGAAGAATATAATATATCGTTTCTCAAAAGAAATTATCAGGCATACATGTTCATGCAAATAGACAATAACAATAATAGTAGTAATAAAAGATCTTCGTATACTTATGAGGCGGAGTTTGGTTAAAATATAGCGCCGGGTTGGGGTTGGGTCCCAGGTGGAATATTAGTCAAAAAAGGCAACCTATTCTTCCAAGTCCAAGTAATATACTTCTCCTGCAGGAATATTCTTCAAGTGAAAAATAAAAGGATTTATTAGTAGTTTATAGTACTAATTGGGATATCTTCTTTAAGTTTCCCTATTACCTATTAGAGATGATATAATATGAATTTCTAATTGAACTTACTATACTGGAGTTGGTCATATGTCACTATCACTTAAATTTTAGCTCTGCAGCATTTTCCTAAAGGGCAAAAAAAAGAAAAAAAAAAAAAGACCAAAAATGGAGTGACTTTGTCCAAATATTTATAACAACTTCATTCATAATTTCTTAATAATAACGGAGCCTTAATTAACAAATGAATGCATTGTAATTGTTATAATAGATGGGAATGTCAATGGATATCAAAAATCCATTTACCATTGTTTTTATATTCATTTATACAAATTATTATTCATATCCATTTAAAATAAATATCGTTCGTATTTGATTAGTAAATATTCGATTGTAAATGAACACAAATACGATATTTGTATATTCGATCCATTTAATATTCACTCCAAATATATATTTTTTGAATATATCCATTACGTATTCTTTTATTTACAATTTAGCTATATCTATTATTTCTATCCAAGAAATAATATTTAAAAAAAATTACTACATATAATATATTCCAATCTTCATGTGTTTTAAATATAATAAATTATATTTAAAAAATTATCGTATATAATATATTATTATACATAATTATTATTTTTTAATAAAAATATCATAACCTGTATATATATATATATATATGTATATGTATAAACTATAATTGAAGAATTGGAAAAAAAATAATAAATTTAAAAAATTCTATTAATAATAAGAAAAAGAATTGAAGAATCAATATATGAAAGACGAAGTTAATCAACATAAATTATTGTTGGTTGACTTTATAATTAATATACTTAATTATTTATTATTACTGCTAATACTTAATTGTAAAGTCAATGATTAATTAAAATTGTGCTATTTGTTTGATTGCTTTACTTTTAATGAAATTGTATAGTTCATTCTATTAGAAAAAATATGTGTTTTATTATAGTTTAACATATTTAAATATTCGAATATTCGTCCATGGATATTTAAATAATACAATTAAATACGAATACTCAAAAAATAATAATTGAATTCAAATACGGATAATTTTAATCAGATATAAATGTACCTGAACAATTATAATCAAATATGGATATATTTGAATTCAATTAATAGCTATAAGATATGAATTCATATATCATTACATAAATATCCATTAGATAAGATACAAATGAGACATTTGAAAAATTAATCAAATATGGATATGAAAACACTGTATTCGATCCGCTTAATATCCGTTTAAACCTCTAATAATATGAAATCAAATTATTTAAATTTTTTATTATTTCACTAAGTTGGTTTTTCATTTTAAAATTTTGATATTATTAAATTTTCAAAATTCAAAATCAATTTTTTTAATTGGTGCAATTTTTATTTAATATAAGCATATTTATATTGTAGCTGACAAAATAATTAAGTTGACCATTGGTAAAAGAATATTTATTTAAATTTAATATGAGATAGTCTAACCATAAAATGGCAAACTAAAACACAAATATGATTAATTTGTTTTGGAGAAACATAGAAAATGAAATTATTTGTTTGGAATTGTTTTGCAAGAGTTAAATTTGCTGTAAATGTCAAATCAATTATTTTTTTTATTGAATTTGTAGAGTGAAATTATATTTTTAAATTTAATAAATGTGTATATATATATATGAATGATTAATGTATGTATGTATATATTTGTAATGATTGATATATGATTGTGGTGGAATGATGTGTGATTAATTGCTAAAATTTAAAGTTACTTTATAATATTTTATGATTAAGAAAATTATATGACCTAATAATTTGATGAAATGAATAAAATTTATGAAATCAAAACAACAATTTAATTGTAAAATTTTATCTAATGATAATTAAGCAAAAGAAAATTATTAAACGTATTATTATGCACTATTAATTAAATAAGTTTTTTAAAATTTCTATCATTAATAATAATAATAGTAATTAATTAAGTAATATTTGAAATAATTAATGTAAATATTATTAAATGAAAAATAGATATAAATCTTAGTATAAAAATTATTAAATAAAAAAATAACTAAAATAATAAAATTATATATAAACTATTAAATAAAATAACCAAATTATTTAATATACTTAACATATTTACTTTGTAATTAGTAAATAGTGCATAGAATTATAAACTAATTATTGGTTAATAATGTATTTCATTCAAAAATAGAAAAATGAATAGAATAATATTTTTAAATTATAATTAATTTTTTAAATATTTTGGATGATTATTTTAATTTATTTGATTAATATTTTATTGAATATTTTAGATCATTTAAAAACTTATCACACTATATTAAATTTTTTGGTTAAATTTATAACTAAATGCACCAAAAAAATAGAAAAACTTTTAATTTCTAAAATTTTAATATTTTTATATATGTACATATGTGTGTGTGTGTGTGTAAAAGAGTGAAGTGAATTGTGAAAGTGAGAAGTGAATAAGTGATGCGAAAGATAGTGTGAGAAAATAAGGGAGTAGGTATATATATATATTTATTTATTTATTTATTGTTTTTTGCTTTTGGGAGTATTTTGAGTATAAAAAGGTGTTTTGAAAGTTAAAATTAGATAATGTAGTGACTTGTTTATTATTATTTTGAGAGTTCGAAATTTTTTTGAAAAAATACAACCAAACATAGTGTAGGATTAATTGTCATTGCTTTCTTCCTTCCTATGATTTTACTTATTTTTTTTTTTTTTTATTTTATCATTTTTCTTTTGCTATTAAAATCATTGAAACATACTTCCAAGTTTGGAATTGTTTTCAGAGAAAGAAGAATGAAAAAACAAAACAAATATATTCTTCCATATACATTTTTTTCTTCTAAAACAATATTAAAAATTTTAATTATTTTAAATCATTGAACTAACTAAAACTATATAAATTTATATTTTTCATTCATTATTTTAGTATATATATTTTACTTTTGTATCACTACAAAAATAGTATGTAATCATATTAAAATTTGATGTGACACAACTAATTGAACAGTATAAAAAGACATTTATAATAAAACTTAATTTTCCTTTAAAATAAAATCAAACATATATAACTTGGTTTTCAACATATTCTTTCAACAATTTTTCATCTCCACCACCAAAAATATATTCTTTTCAAACTATTATGTGAATCCTCAAACTAAATCCACGTACATTTGCAAAAGATTCTTCCAGCATTGTAATAAATGGACTGATTAAAGCAGTACAACATGCTATTCACATTTCCAACTGTTCAAGCCCTGTACGACTTGTGGATCACACTGAAACTTAGCCACATTAAATTGGTTTGACTAAAATGAAAGGTAAGATATACGTCCAACGCACTACATATTTTAAGTTTTATTAATCTTTGATATAAATATTTGATAAGTATTAATTGAAAGAAGAATATTAATGATATAGTTAAACACGATCTGGAGTTATTTACAAAAAAAAAAAAAAAAAAAAAAAAAAGATAGTTTATATATCGAGGAAAAAACAAATGTCAATTGGGATACTTTAATTTAAATTTATATTTATCTCTTCAAAAAAACAAATGATTTATTTGTCTTTTGGCAAAAATTGACAAGCTTTCGAATTTGTACCATATATAAAGCCTTATCCTATGGTAGGTCCTATCACAACAACCTTCTTGAACTTTGTCTACAATGCAAATGAACCTGTTTTAGTTCATTGAAAACTAAAATGGTAGCAATATCCAAAACATTCAAAGGCACTTTTAACATTCAAATAAGCATGTCACATGTAAACTCAAATGTTTAAGTCCAAACTTAATTGGTGGCAATACCCATAACTCTAAATTCAAATGTGGATTTATTATAACTCTTCTACTTCTTTTCTTTTCCCTCTCATTATAAGAAAATTTTCAAATCTACAAAATTAAAATAAGAAAAATCGTATTGCTAAGGTATAGATGCAATCTCTAATTTGGACCCTCTGATTCTTCTTTTCAAAAACAAAAATTTGGGACTTGAACCTTTGTAGGTGGAATTTAATATTTTAATCGAAAGCTAGATTGTCTTTTAATGGCGTTAATTGAAGGATTTGGCATTGTAATTTCGAATCAAATGCCATAATTTGACGCACTTTGAGATAATGCCTTGAATGTATGTCTTAATTACCTTGATATACACTAAGTGCACTTTGATGTATAACTTAATGGTACACCTAGAAGGCCATGATGTACACCTTAAATATCATGCATCTTCTTAAATTTGATTGAGAGAACTGGAACCTCCTCCATTGTCTTGCTTGTTTGATGTAGAATTATGTTGCTGTTGTCTTTGACTTCTTAAATACCTCTCCTTTTTATACTTATAGTTTGGGAGCTTTTGCTATAATCATTTGATGAAGTAATACGATCTGATTGGTTCTCTATGATTTGATTGGTATTTCTTTCCTTAATTACAAGAGTTGGTTTAGATTACTAAAATATCACCATTTGCTTCCTTCTTTTTGGCAATATGTTATTAGATCACCTCAAACACCTCTACTTAATGTATGGAAATATTCGATTTATTCATCAATTAAATATTTTATTTAATCTTAGGATTTGAATTGAGTAATTCCAATATATAAATACAAAATTGATGAATTAGGCAATAAATTTATCATGTCTACAAATGCTACTCGAGACTTGTTCACTTGCATTCATCTTCATAGATGGAAAGTAAATGAATCTCAAAATGATTCATTCAAAGAATCAAGTCACAGTGACTTATTTGAAATATATAGATAGTTTGAACTCATATCAGAGAGTTCTTTAATTTTAAATTATAAATAGTTTATACTCATATGAAGGAGTCTTTATTTTGAACTTGAATTTTGTTGATAGTTTATACTCATGCCAAGGAGTTTTTGATATGAACTTGAAATTTTCATAGATAGTTTATACTCATATCAAAGAGTCTTCATTTGAATTTGTAAATAGTTTATACTCGTATCAAACAGTCTTTATTTAAATTTATAGATAGTTATACTCATATTAAAGAGTTCTCATTTGAATTCGAAGATAGTTTTACTCATATTAAGGAGTTTTTTTTTTTTTGAGATAAAGATACTTTACCATCCGAACTTTGTGCGTTTTTAAACTTTGCTAGCTAAATTTTTTTGGTGATATTTTACCATCTGAACTATACTTTTTCTTTCACCTTGCCATACATAAACCAATTTTGGCAAAATATATTTCATGGTATTCCATTACAGGAGCGACTAGGTGTTCTCATAAGATATTTTTTTATCACTTTATTAAAAGACAACCTATTTAAACTTGAATTATCACGAGTATGCACCTGAAAGTACATTGAGAAAAGTTCATTGTATTTTGTGATTTAACAAGGTTACACCAGGGAGATAACTGTTATATCCATAAAATTAGAAGATTTGACAGTAATACATGAAAAATGAGGCTCCTGGCATTGATGTGATGAAGTTTTTCTATAATATTCCACCAGAATTTGTTCGTATATGGTACGGTGAAAAAAAAGTGTCGTTTGGATGGTAAAGTGTCTCAAAAAAAAGTTTAGTTAGTAATGTGTAAAATCTCGTATAGTTCGGATGAGAATATATTTTTATCCCCTTTTATTTGAATTTGCCAAGTGATATGTATTCATAATCAAAGAGTTCTTTTTTTAATTTACTTGAACATATTAATAATTTATATTCATATCACGTAATCTATAGTTAGAGATTTAATTTGAAGATTCCAGACAATTTAAGTTCTTATCTAAGAGTATTACTGTTATCAAAGAGCACTGAGATTTGGAGACCAACATCTTTAACATCTTTATTAGTGTTGCCATTTTTTGAATATTCTTGTTCATCAAGATTCATGCTCATCTCAATGTTATGTGCATGAGTTGACAATTTTTCAAAAGTTTTTAACACAATCCGTTAAAATATGTAGTAAAATCTCTAATATATTCCTTGGATGCACATCTCAACTACAAAAGTTTCAGATAGAACCATCTTTATAATTAAGGCTCAAATTCTCCAATGATTAATATAGTTGATTTTTGTTTTTCCTTCATTGACAACAATCAGCAAGTTTAATTATTTTGGTATTCTTGGTTGTTGTAAAATTGATTTAAGAATTCTTGTTTCAGTTGCATCCAGCTATCAACTGAGCCTACTCCCAAGTTAGTATACCAATCAAAGGCATTTTTCCTAAATGACCAAATAAATTGTTTAACAAAGTAGCCACCATATGTTCCAGTACAAGTCTTCATAAAATGGGCCATGTGTTGCTTTAGGTCACCCTTATCGTTAAATTGCTAAAACTTTGGAGGTTAGTAACTTATTGGCATCTTCAAATCACCAATTCATTAAGTGTATAATTTAGAATAAGTCAAATACGATTTGGAGCTCATATTGAAATTGTATGTGATTGCCTCTATAATAAACTCATTCAGTTAGTTGGTAGGAATCAATCTATCAAATGAAACTTATAGTTCTTTAGTTGAAGACTTCTCATTTTCACTTGGTTGTTGCTTTGTACATGTCTTAGCTTCATCATGAACCTCAACTCACTTTTCCATTATGCGATCGGCATCAACATTCTCCACCTTATTAATCAATGACGCGATTTAAGAGTTTTGCTTTTTAACATGCTTTGCGAGCCCCTTAATGGCCATCGCCATATTTGCAATTTATTCTCCATTAAGTGGTTTGCATTATTGTGATTGGTGTGATTTCATAATTTGAGCTTGTAGAAGATTCTTGAGTTGTAGTTGATTTTTGTTTTGCCATTTTTTTAGTGAAAATTTCATGGAAATGTGGAAGCACCATTTTTCTTGTACCCCCATGCTTTGTGTTGAAGAAATGGATATACAAGCTTAATTTGATAAATTTAAAATTTATGAGATTGAAGAAATTATCTCCAGTTGGACTTCAAAACTTGATTTTTGAAGCGAATAAATGAGAAGCAAGAATTTATAACACAATTTTTGAGTATGCAAAATAAAAATTACAAGACAAGAAAAATATTACAATTTGAAATTGATAAAATTTGATCAATTGTGGAGATAATCTATAATTTGGATCGTTTGACTCTTCGCTTCAAAAATAAGAATCTGGAACCTCAGATTTTGGGATGGAAATTTATTTTTTTAATCTCCTTCAAAGTTGACTTTTCCTTCAATAACGTCAATTCAAGGACTTTTCCCTATAACTTTGAATCAAATGTTATGATTTAATGAGTTATGCGACAACGCCTTGAATACCTTGACGACATGCCTTAAACAACTTGATTTATACTTCGAATGGATTGAGGCATGCCTTAGTGATATGCTTGAAACTTCTTGATGTATAAACTAAACATCGTTGATCTTCTCGAATTTGATTAAAAAAAATTGAGGAACCTCCTCTAATATCTCTCTTGTTTTTATATGGAATTATGTTATTGTAGTCTTTAGCTTTTTGGATAGCATCCCTATTCACACTTGTAGGTTAGGAAATTATTGCAGTTTCCTTATGGTCATAAAATATCTTCTATATTTGTTATATTATCATTATAGGATCTATATATTAGGTAGTATAATATTTGATTATGATTTTCAGGTATGATTCTTGTGTTATGTTCTGTTTTGTTACTTGTATATATTTGATGTTTACAAGTGAATGAATTGAAGTTGAATGTTCCTACTCAAACCAATTTTCTCATGGAACTAGAGCCATAAAACCAAGCAAAAGCCAATAGCAATATCCCTATCATTTAACAATCTCATTGATATGAGTCGCCATATATTCTCCACCCTTCAAATCATCCAAGATTGGTATTTAATACAATACCATTGTAATGCCCTGACCGGGAGGCACCTGCTTTCGGCCGAGGTGCTACTCAACAATACCACATAAGTCTTCTTTACAAGAGAAAATACATTTCTCAAAAATCCAAAATATTTAATTTCTACAACGACCTTCATCGGATGTTCTAGTCTGAATCGAAATATGCACTTCTATCACCCTCATTGCCTCATGTGTGGCCTAGGTTAGTTCATCTTCGTCACTTGTTCTTATATGGGATAAAGAACGGAGAGCAATAATAAAACAACATAAGTCCGAATGACTTAGTGAGATAGTTTAGCAATAACAACCAAGTAACAATTTCACAATTATTATATAAGAGACAAATAGAGATATAATATTCTCAGGAGTTGTGAGAGAAGGTTTTAGTCAAAATTTAGAGCGATCCATCTCACCACCGTCTCATACCAGTGATGAGACTTCACATATTTACTATCTCTCACAGAGGAATTTTAAATCACGATTACGACCACAAGGGGTCGACATATCACTTGAACAATCACTGAGTTTGAGTCAAATACTCAAGTTTTGAAATATAAAGTAAAATTAATAACCACTTTCACACTTTTGCTATTGATGGTTCTCCTACCTTATCACTCCACTTTCAGAAACACAAAAACCCTTATTCCTCTAAAGTACCAAGTGATCGGCTCGGACACTTAATCACTCACTAGGCATGGCTAACCGCATGCCTGATCCCACTCATAGACGGCTACCTCCAGCTTACTATGAGTAAGGATTTTATGTACACTTTGTATGGGTATCAGTCGAAAGATCAATTATTGTCGCTTCATTCTGTCCGGTCGTCTTTTGCAACTGATCCCAGGGCCCACCCCCAAGGGTATTAAACACTTTCACTATTATCGCTTAACATGTCCAACATCATTTCGCTGAACACATCAAGTCACCATGTTAACACGAAATCACTAATTCAGTACTAGGCTGGTTTCAAGATAGACGTGGTGGCGATAAAACATACATTTCAAAATCACTTTTTAGCTTCCTCAACACAATCACCAATTTTAGATAAAGCGACATTAATTAGTATCAATAAAAGCGCTCAGTATAAGAGGGCTATGTGGAGTACTATTGTAATGGCCCAAAGAATAATAAAAATTAATAATAACAAATTAATTTATTAACTTAAATAAGTAATGACAATTAGTGGACTATTATTCTTTGAATTATGGTTATAAGTTACAAGTGGAATATGAAGGGGTAAACCTTAAGAATGAGGAAGATAGTGGGTATTAATCATGAAATGGTGGGGGAATATAGAGTAATAACCTATTTATTCAAGTATATATAGAGGTGTATCTTATTTAAGAATGGGAAGAGTGGTGTATTGTTGAGAGATAGTGGGAATTAATTTATAAGTTACAAAATTGCCTATATATATGTTGGGAATATGTGGAAACATACATATCTTATGAGGTTAGAAAATTTTAGAAGAGGAAGAGAAAGTATTGGAGAAAGAATTAGGAAAGGAAGATTCTTGAAGAGTGTTTTTACTTAGTTTTATAAGAATTTGCAAGGTGAGTGTTTTACTTATGTTTAAGGTTTGAAATGTTCACAATCCTTAATATGAAAATATGTTTTGCATAGCCATGTTGACTATAACACTTTGCTATATGATATGAAATCTATACGATATGAATCTTTGAATACGCCGTCTCGAAACTAGTCTTGAATATTTTGTGAATTTTGATATGGCGGTAGTTTGTCCACAGATTTTTAGGTGTTATAGTCTCATGGTCATGTTAATTATAAGGTATTTTGAATATTTTGCATCTTATATATATGAAAAATGCTTGCTGGGTTTTCGAGCTCAATCTTTTTGTTGACATTTTCAGATATGGAGGAGAATTAGCAAGGTCAAGAGATAAGGAGCAATTCAAGTTGTAGTCTTTTATTGATTTAATTTATGTATAAAAATCCTATTTTATTTTATTAAGTTGGGGTATGACAACTATTTTTTATAAACAGATTATTTTGTCAAAACTCGTTTACATACTCGAAACTCAAGTAGGTATAATTCAAGAATCAGTAAAGAGGAACAAAGTGACTATCAAGAGTATCATGGGAATCAATGATTGGTGAGGATTATAGAATAACCAAACAGCATCGATTGAGTCTCAGCACAATCAAAATCAAACAATAAAGATGTAATAGCAATGATATATGTTATTTCCCTAGCAACGAAAGCTAATGTAACTCACCTGGAAAATGCAGAGGAATTCTTAATTGTATGGTCACTCAGGTTCTGACTTCTTAGTCAAACCGAGCACTGTCATAAGATAACTCAAGTTATCCTTCTGTCAACCCTTCTGAATCCTAACTATAAATATAGTTAATATCTTTATCAAACTTAAGGTTATTTTGACACTCGAGTTCAATTATATCTTATCTTATGTGGCCTTGATCCTCCAACTACATGATACTTCAATATTACAAGATCTTACCTACTCGAGCCCATTCAATCTTGCTTTATCATCTTAAAGTTTTAACCATCTTAATGACTTCACATGCTCGCGCCAACTCAATTCTCTAATTATCCCCAATAACCCTATTTGCCACTCCACTTATCTTATAGTCAAGTAATAGGGGGCCAGGTTCCTAAACCAACTGGGTTTTCATGAGTTCATCAGGTTAATGGTCTGATAATTCACTTTCATTTCAGTACTTATATAACTTAATCTTTAGATGAAGCTTAACTATACTTTGTTCACAACACACCACATTGTCAAGTCTAAGAATACAACTTTGAACCAATCTTTCTTAATCAACCAAACTTAGAATTAGAATCCATTTTTGTTCACGACTTACAGAATCACTCATCATCTCAATTGAAATTATAATTCGATACTCTTAATTCAATACATATCGAATTAGAATTCATAAAAATCAATTGCATTAACACTCGACATGAAATTTACCCAATTGGATCGCACTGAGATCCAATCGCAAGTTGAGAATAGCCTAAACGAGCCCGAGATCAAATCCTGCACAAACTACATGAACACCACCGTCATGTGCCGCCTCCGGCCACCACGTGCCATCATCGGATCTCCACATGCCGCTGCAGGCAATAGACATCGCCACCACTAGCAGGTGTGCCTCAATGCTAGGAGCAAAATGCCCTAACCAATTTCCCAACCGGCCACCGTTTGGCCATTCAATTCCGGCAAAAACCACCCTGAAACCTTAGCTTCGCCGCCCTCCGCCATCCTCTCAATTCTACTACTGTCGCTGGTTGAAACCCCAAATTAATCCTACCACTAGACTACCCATCACCTCGTGATCAAAACCCACTCAAACACCATCGTTTTCCGCCGGCTGAAATGGCAGAGCCACTACCTTTCGTGATTTTGTCGGTTGTTTTTGGTTAAAGTTGGTATAGATGTGTTCCTCTCAACTAGCGTAAGCTTTATATTGGAATGGTTTCACGCTTTTCGGCTGTTTTTCGATGTTTCGCCGGTGGGGTGGGTTTTGGGCACTTTTTGAAAATTTAATAAAAATTCGTCCTTCATTCTATATATATAAAACTATTTTTTAGCTTCTTTACTTTGGCCCAAACTTTTTGATCGATCCACTTTTTACCCCAAAACTCTTTAACCGCCTTCATTTTAGTCCCCAGTCTTCAATTAAGTCCTCTAACTCCTATTTCTCATACTTTGACCCCTAACATTTCCATTCTTGGGCAATCGAATCCAAATTTTATTATTTTAAAGTCCTCCAACTTTCAATTTGTCCACTTTAACCCCCTAACCCTTATAATTTTAAACAATTGAGTCCCTTTCTTATTTATTATCAAATCCTCCAATTCCTAATATTTCTACCTAAACTTTAATTAATTTAATTTCAATCAGCTTAAACATGTGTTCCAAAAATCGGGGTGCTACAACCATTTACTGGAGAAAATTTTTCAGCATGGAGAAGTTCTGTGGAGAAAACCTTTTATGCAAAGAATACGGGCAAAATTATTGATGAAAGTCTACCATTACCGCTCTCAACCTCGCCAGATTTCCATCGGTGGAAGAAGAACAATGCAATGGTAAAGACTTGGATTAAAAATTCTTTAGCCAAAGACATATATATTGGAGAGCATAGTGTATGCCGAAACAACACACGAGTTTTGGATGCAACTTTGTGAATGATATAGAAGTAATGCCCGTCATTTGTACAAGATTAAAAAGGATCTCTCCTACTTGATTCAAGAATATAATCAGCCCCTAACACAATATTTTACAAAGTTCAAAACTTTGTGCGAAGAATTATATGTTTGTGGTCCATTACCGCAATGAAATTATGATGTTGTAAAGGAACATAAATAGAGAAGTGAGAGAGAAAAGACTTATCAATCCTTATTGGGCTTGAAAAGCAACTTTGATTACTTGAGATCCATGTGGTCTTAATGGAGCTGACTCCATCACTTAGTAAATTTTTTTCCTTAGCATTAAATTGAACAACCAACAATATCGACTTTAGAGGGTGTGGCCTTTGTAGCAAAGCCTGATTTTGGAAATAATGAGTGGAGCCAAACAAATAGAAGCCAAAGTTCAAGAAATCGATATCGTAAGAAATGTGATCATTGTGGAAAAAGTAGGCACACCAAGGAAGAATGTTTTAAATTATAGGATATCCACTCAATCAAAGAAACAACCAGCAAGGTCATAGAGGCAACATTAGAGGTAATTTTAGGTGACAACAAGGCTATAGAAACATGGCAAAGCTGATTGTCAGTAGCCTGGCCTGAGTGAGCAACAATAGCATGAGTTCAAACTTAACAACCTAGATTCTAGTAATGCACAATAATTGATACAACAAACTCTTGGATTCATTGTAGATCAATGCTTCAAACTTTTGTCTATCCTTGGTCAATACCCAGCCCAAATTATGGTAATGGGCATCTAGCAACCTTTGTAGGTAATTACACTTTATTAGGTGATCCTTAGACAATAGATAGCGGTGCCTCTAACCACACGGGAGAATGAGGAAATACTTGAAAATATCAAGCATGTTTCCTCTCATCCACTCATGAAAAAATTGTTAGGATTTATCCTTAAAGTAACCTATATTGATACAGCTCATGCTACACCAAAAATTGAATTGAAATATGCAATTTGCATTCTTGGTTTCAAATGTAACCTTCTTTCAATTGCCAAAGCCACAAGAGACCTTAATTGTTCAATATTCTTCCTAAATTTTGTGTCTACATATAAGGATGCTGATTGGAATGGGTAGGCTTCGAGATGACATTTACCAATTAGAGGAAAATTATGGAATAACAACTTGAAGTGTTGTGGGACCAGATCATATTTTATAGCATATGCATTTAGGTCACCTTTTCTTCAGTAAGCTAAAATTGATTCCTACTATTTCTCTTCCTAGTGAGTCTCATAAAATTGTGATATTTATCATAAGGCCAAACAAACTCGATTGCCTTTTTCGATTAATAATAAACAAAGCATTAAACCCTTTGCTCTTATACATGTTGATTGTTAGGTCCTTACTCAATTCCATTCCTTAATGGCGCTCGTTGTTTTTTTCAACTATCATGGATGATTATTCAAGATGCACTTAGATTTTTCTTTTGAAAACCAAGTCACAGACTTATAATTATCTTACCATTTTATGATTCTCACATAAAGGCAGTAAGAAGTGACAATAGGGATGAGTTTGTTTCAAAAGACATAAAAAGTTTCTTTGTTGCTTATGGGATTGAACATCAGACCTCTTGTGTTGCAACACCACAACAAAATGGAAGAGTTGAATGCAAATATTGTCATGTTCTTAAGGTAGCCCGGTCTTTACTTTTTCAAGCTTATTTACCTTTGAAATTTTTGGGAAAGTGTGTTTTGATTGTAGTTCATCTTATTAATTTAATGCCAACCTCAATTCTTGACAATAAGAGTTCATATGAAATTTTATTTCAAAGAACCCCCAATTATGATTGTTTGAAAGTTTTTGGTTCCCTCTGTTACGTTCACAATAATGAAAAAATGCAAGATAAATTCTCCCGTAAAGTACACCGATGCATATTTCTTAGTACCCCCATGGGAAAATGGGATATAAGGTATATGATTT
This sequence comes from Jacaranda mimosifolia, assembly GCA_018894105.1. NCBI lineage: Eukaryota > Viridiplantae > Streptophyta > Magnoliopsida > Lamiales > Bignoniaceae > Jacaranda > Jacaranda mimosifolia. Next base: position 14,182,888 of record CM032129.1, read on the forward strand.
GAAGAAACAAAGGTTATTTGTATTAGTTATATGAGCATGTTTTTCCTTGCAAGCTTAATAATGAATTATATGATCTGAACAAACCATCTCCTACCCCAGCATATACATCCATAAACTAAATTGTACCATAAGAAAATGCTATTGGAATAAAATTTTGAGATATTTCAGCCCCACTAGTTGTGCCTATGACTTTTTGCTCCACTGGCAGCATAGCTGGTATTCCAACATCAAATCCAGAATGTTCTTTATCCCATCTCACAGCTGATTTTACTATTGTAGGTATAATGCACCTGATATGGGTATGTTGGATGAGCCCAATAATATGGGCCCAATAGAATATCGCTAATCAGGCCCAAATCAGCCAGACTAACCCATATGCAAGCGCCCAATATCGAAAATATCGACCTAAGCGAGATCGACAAAATTCTCAACCATGTGCGATCGAGTAGACATATAATGACGTCCATAAAGGTTCGCAGCTCCATCTTCCTCGACCAGGTACGATCAAGTAGATCTGCAACTACGACCTCTATGCTAGCCACAACATTAATTGTAGCATCTGCTACTAGTCATGTCCATATTTAATGTGGTCGAACTACTATTATGCCCGTATTTAATGGCCATGTTAATCCATTGTTGCCGGCCGGTCATAAGCATGATGATGAACTAGGTACAAAAAGACTTATTCTACCTTATACGAATGGGAATCAACTGAACCATAGCGAGGGAAAAACCATTCTTTCCATTTCTCACCTAGTACTATAAATACCCTCTTCTCAAAGTCAAAGGTATTCCATTCCACTTATCTCTAAGACATTACTCTGCCAATTTGGATGTTAGTCAAACAGGCTAGCTTGATAGTTGTTCGTTGATTATAGAATTCAACCCTATTTTCTTTCTCTCTCTATTTGTACCAAACTTTCTAGTTGACCATCTTCTCTGAGCAATACGTACAAGAAAACCCCTTATCATTTGGCACCATCTGTGGGAAACTTGAATTTTCAATCGAGAAAATGGTGAACACCAAGCGTGACCATAGATCACCACCACCACCCCTTCCACCACCACAGCTACAGCAAGCCCAAGACCCAACTCTCAACCGAAGTAGGTAGTGACTTTGACAATCCCACAGCCTATGTAAATCATAAATGACCAGATATTGACACAATTATCAGCTGCCTTGTAAAGACATAATAATCAATCCATTGCGGTCACCAGCATGACCCAACATCTTTCCCACAGGGAAGAGAGACTCCTATGAGATGATAGACCAAGGAATGAAACTCAATGCCATACCAGTAGGCGTGATGCTAGCCTGGACGGTATCCGTAAGAAAATACCCTCTACCAACCCCGTGAAGAGGTAGCGAATTTGGTTGATTACCCAATCGAGCCTAGTAATAATATGGTTGAACACCTTAGACCTTAGCCAAGTAAAGATTTGTCCTAAACAGACTGCGAGGAATGGGATGAGGTCTCATACCAAGTTCAACAGCTGAACAAATGCCTGGAAGAAATCTTTAAGCAAAACATCGAAAGAAACCTCCAACCCGATGGTACACCATGGCTTCGATAAGAAAAAGAATCCATTTTCATCCAGGAGATAATTGATGAGAGCATAGCAATTGATGCGAAGATTCTGATCAACCTCCCTAGATATGAGGGATCTAGTGACCCTAACGTGCACCTTCTATAGTTCGAGCATATGATGCAACTCCATGGTCACAACGACCACATCCATGCTAAGACGTTAGTCACCACATTTCAGGGAATAGCATTCGAATCGTTTGTTAAGTTGAAGCCCGCATAAATCTTCTCGTATGACCAACTTTGTGATAAATTTCTCCACCAATTTGCCAGCAGAAGGAAATCAAAGCTTTCTCATACTCACCTCTATATAGTGAAGTAGAATGAGGGAGAATCTCTTCAGGATTTCTTTGCTAAGTTTAATATCCAAGTGTTGAAGATTGATAACCTCAGGATTGAATTCTTGATCGACGTACTATTCCTTGAACTTAGGCACAAAAAGTGTGCCAATGCTCTTGTTAGAGAGAGACCACGCTCAATGGAGGAACTGATCGACCTCATGGAGAGGTACATGACCCAAGAAAACATGAACAAAATGGAATACGAAAGCACGGAGAATGATAAAAAGAAAGCAAAAGAGAAAGATGACAGACATAAAAAAGACGACCACCTATCCCCTATCAAGAGATTCCATAATTACACCCTACTAAACATACATAGAAAGGAGGTCCTATTTGCCATCTAACACGAAAACCTCCTCAAAAAATTGAGAAAGTTAAATGAGAAAACTGCTATGAAAAACTCAAAGAAGTATTGCCACATTCACAGACAGAAGGGCATAACATGGAGGACTGCTTCAATCTCCATGACAAAATTGAACGATTGATTTGCTAAGGACATCTGAAAAAATTTGTCGACGACAAAGCCAGATAAAGGGACCAGACCGACTAGACTCTCTGTAGATAAAAGGTCAGTCAGCCCAAGAAAAGACGATAAAGGAAAGAGGAAGGTCGAAGAAGAATGTCCCCCCTTGCAAGGTGCATTCAATACCATTGGAAGGGGATCGTTGGGGGGGACTCAAAAATAGTAAAGAGATAGGTCTAAATTTAGCTTGACGCCACCAAGTCCATAGGGCTAAAATAGTTTTTCAATTATCTACCAGTGTAAAGTTGATCTCTCTCTCGGATTTCGATCTCTCTCACCTAGGGGACCAGGGGGCTGACAGCAAATTAGATTACCCACTTGTTGTGACAGTGGAAATTGCAAATTTTGAGGGCAGGAAAATTCTAGTCGATAATGGTAGCTTTACCAACATAATTTTCTTGTTGACCTTAGAAAGAATGAAGTTAGGAAAGCTTAAGTTCGAGCTGGTGCATACCCCGCTCATCAAGTTTTGAGGGACCAAGATCATCCCGGTAGGGTCTACAACTCTGTTCACTTTATTTGGCGAAGCCCTGTGATTAGTTACTAGGTGGTTGACGTCCTATTTGGCTATAACGCCATCATTAGGAGACTAGCACTGAATGATTTTAGAGCTGTTGTTTCTACATACCACATGAAGTTTAAGTTCTCGCCAGTGGCTAGAACCGACAAGCTGCTCTGCAATATGAAAGAGGCATAGTGATGCTACATAATCTCAATCGAGGCAAACAAGTAGAAACCTCGCCCAAAACTGAAACCCTCGGGGGACATCCCAATAATGCAGCCCGAGAAGGGACAAACTAACAAGAAGAGGAAAAGAAAAGACACAGGGGTCGGACCAGTAGAAGAGTTCAAAACCATAGAGTTGGAGCCCATAAATCCTGATAAAACCACAAGGATCGAAACTAACCTGGGGAACAACATGGAATATATGCTAGTCAACTTTCTCAGAAACAACATTGATGTTTTTGCTTAGAAGGAAGCCGACTTGCAAGGAATTAATCCCCAGGTCATTGTTCATCATCTTAATGTCGACCCGACCTTCAAGCCAGTCAGACAGAAGACTAGGACATTCAATGCTGAAAGATGTCAAATCATCGAGAAAGAAGTCAACAAGCTCTTCGAGGCAGGTTATATTGTAGAAATTAAATATCTTAGTTGATTATGTAATGTAGTCCTTCTCCCTAAGAATGAGGGAAACTGGGGAATGTATAATGGTTTCACTGATTTGAATAAAGCATGCACTAAAGACCCTTACCTACTGTCTCGAATAGATTTATTAGTTAATTTAACAGCAGGGTGTGGCTTGTTGAGCATGATGGATGCTTCCCAAGGGTATTATCAAGTTTCCATGACTCCAGAAGATAGAGATAAAATTTCTTTTGGCCTTAAAGGGGCGACCTACCAAAAGGCTGGCAAATTTTATGCTCAAGAATGAGATTGATCAAATGATGGAGGTCTATATCAACGACATGATTGCCAAGTCAAAAAAGAAAATAAATCATTTGGCCGACCTCAACCACGCATTCTCAATTTTCAGGATGAAACTTAATCCTAACAAATGCATATTCGGGGTGAGAGGCAGAAAATTCTTAGGATACATGGTCAACTAAAGAGGGATTGAAGCAAACCCACAAAAGATTCAAGTGAACCAAGGTATTCCTCTCCCAAAGACAGTTAGAGATGTCTAGAGACTAGTCGGAAGGATCATAGCTTTGGGTCAATTTATTTCCTGAGAAAAGTTTACCATTTTTCAAAATCCTTGGGAATGCTTGCAAGTTTAATTGGACGAAAGAATGGGACCAGGCATTGGTCGACTTAAAGCAGTATCTGTCCACTCTACTAATGCTTGCCAAACTTGAAATTAGTAAGGTTTTTCTTTGTGCTTAGCAGTCTCGACAGCATCAATCAGTTCGGCTCTAGTATCTACACAATAAGGCACACACAAACCAGTATACTACATCAGCAAAGCTTTACAAAGTCTTGAACACAATTACCTGGAAATCGAGAAGTTTGCCCTTGCTTTGATTATAATAGGAAGAAAATTGAGACCTTATGTCCAGTCGCACTCTATTGTTGTCTTGATGAACCAGCCCTTAAAGTAAGTCTTGACAAAACTAAACACATCGGCCATATTAACCAAGTGGGCCATCAAGTTGGGGAAATTCAATGTCAATTTCCAACACCATTAAAGACCAGGTATTGGCTAATTTTATAGCAGAGTGCGTCAACCTTCCTGTAGCAGTCGAGTAGTAGCCACTCGTCTGGCCATTACATATTGACGGGTTAGTAATATCCTCAGAGGGTGGAGCAAGAATTTCTTTGCGCTCCCCTTACAGAGAAGAATATGACTTTACTATCAAACTTGACTATCCAGTCACAAACAATGAAGTAGAGTACGAAGCTCTTATTTCAATCATGAGGGTGGCCATCAATAGGGGAGTCAAGCATTTAATAGCTATCACAGACTCATAGTTGGTCGCCGAATAATTTGAATGCAATTTTGAGGTAAAAGAAGCGTCCATGAATAGATACCTTGCAGAGGTTAAGAGGTTAGAACAACAATTCAAGGAATTCGTACTCAGTCAAGTGCCCAGGATGGAAAATGAGATAGCAGATGCACTATTTAAATTTGCTAGCTCAACCAAAGATACCAGAGAACGAACCATCACATTTTTTGTTGCAGACAAATCCACCATAAAAAAACCTCGACTGGACCCAAGTATGGGACATTGAGGAGTTGTCTCCTAGTTGACAAGATGAGATCAAGGCTTACCTAAAGAAAGGTAAAGAACCACAAGATAAAATGAAGCCATGAAGAGTAAGAGCCGAGTGACCAAATTTGCCCTCCACAAATACGGTCAATTACATAAGAGATTTCCTGTGGGTCCCTCATTTAGATGCTTCACATCGGAGTAGGCCTAAGAAGTCCTAAAAGAGATCCATGTAGGCATTTGCGGAAACCACTATAGGGGATGAGCATTGGCCCACTCGGTTATCAGGAACGGCTACTTTTGGCCGACCTTACTACAAGATGCGGTCCATTTCGCTAAGAAGTGCCCGTCCTGCTGGATGCATGCCAATGTATGCCATCAGCCAGCTTCGACCCTCGTCTAAGTCAAAATTACATAGCCATTCGACTAATGGGGAATAGACATAGTAAGCTCATTACCAAAAGCCACGGGATAAAGAAAATATATGATAGTGGCAATTGAATAGTTTACCAAATGGGTTGAAGCAGAGGCAGTTTTAAAGATAAATGATGCAGCAATAAGAATCTTTCTATGGAAAACGTCATCTGCTGCTTCGGTTTGGCAAAGGTGTTGATATCAGATAATGGAACCTAGTTTCAGAGCAAAGGCATGAGAGATTGGTCCTAAAGTCGCAATACATAATAGTACTTACGTCGGTAGGCAACCCATAGGCAAATAGGCAGACAGAAGTCACCAATCGAACCATCCTGGACCACATTAAAAATTGATTGGAGAGATCTAAAGGTAACTGGGTAGATGACCTTCTAGGAATGTTATAGGCTTCAAGGACTACCCCTAGAACTGCAACAGGTCACAGCCTTTACAGTCAGGTCTATAGTTCAGAAGCAGTGATCCCAGCAGAATTGATACAACACACAACTCAAGTGATTTACTACAACCCGATCAAGAATTAGGCAGAAAGACTACTTGACCTCAAAACCATCGATAAGCTGCTGCGACAACAGGCATACATGAAAATACAAAGGTACAAGTCAATAATGGCAAGGCATTATGACAAGAGAATAAAGCTAAAAAGTTTCCAAGTTGGGGACCTTGTCCTTAAAAAGGTTGAGGTATCAAGGCCCGTAAAAAAACTCAACCCAAATGGGAGGGTCCATATTCAGTTGTCAAAGTAGGCACAAAAAACTCTTACAGGATAGCCGACATAAACGGGGATGAACTACCTCAACCACTGAATGCAAATAGTTTGAAGAAATTCTATGTGTAAAATGAAATCCTGTAATCTCAGTCAACCACCTTAAAGCCATACAAGATCCAGTCTTCTTGAAAATGCGTAATTGTAATTTTCCTTATACCAAGGGAACTTCATTTCTCATAAGATGATCTTGTAATACTAGTTTGGCCTTAACTACCATGAAGATCCCCCTCCTCAATGCGTGAAATTAGAGTTGATTTCAAACTAATCAAAGAAAAGACAAGCACACGTCGACCCCGCAATCGCAGGCTAAATTGGTTTCCAACCAATTAATGATGACGTAAGCATACGCCGACCCCATAATCACGTAGTAAAGCCGATTTCAAACTAGCTAATGAAAAATAAAAATTTCATCTTGACCCTATAGATACATCGACCTCAATGGTCACAATAAGCAAATGATCAAAATCAACATAAAATTGATATTGAACAAGAGATATATCGACCTCTAGGGTCACTATATGCAAAAGTCGAAATCAACATAAAGATGCATAATCGACAACAAACACCAGGATTGATATTGAAGTTAAAATTGCTGAAAGGTCATAACTCAAACTGAAATTGTCAAAAATATTCAACATTTTTTACAAGCAAAAAACTAAAATTGTTCAAATGCCCATCGAGGCATTACGTTATCCCCAAAGTCAAAAATAGTATACAGCATTCAAAAAACCACAAAATTTCAACTGGATCCTACTCTTTCCCCCCGGCTCCCACGTGCAGTAGCTTTAGCCGCGACCTCATCCATAGCTTTAACAACCTCAAATGTTGAATCAACAGAAATGGCTTGAGATGGGCCCTCGACCTCCTGATCTGGTCAAGAAGGAAATACCCTTGCAGGTCGAGAGGGCCCAACATCGTCACCCAAGAATGGATGCTTAGCAATAGGGAAATACACATTGACATCCACCTTCTTGCTCTTGATTTGAGGGCAAAATCACCGGCAAATTTGGACTCTTGGCACTCAGCGACAACCTTTAGATGAACTGGAACTTTCGTTGCGTCAATAGCCACCTCCTCAATATAGTCTTCCAACTATTCATTTTTCAACACACTCAGCTGAGCCTTATTTTCTTCCTAAATCTCATAACCCAAGAACTCCAACTGCTTTACCATTTTCTCGAACGCTTTCTTTGCGTCGTCCAAGCTAAATATCACACTAGCATTAGTGAACGCAAAGCTCAGCATGAATTGTTGAACGACTTTATTTTGGATGCTAAGAAGGGTCTTGAAGAATTCTGCTCGAGCATAATGAAGATAACTATTATATCCTTAGGATCGACCAGAGAGAGATACCTTATAGACCTCAGATCCTGTCTTCTTCAGAAGCTCTTTCAAGTGGCTTCTTTCCTCTTTTGTACTCAAAAGTACCTACTCTTTCTCCTCGATCTGTTTCTCTAGTTCCTAGACCCTCGACTCTAGGGGTTTAAGCTTAGTCTTTGACATTTCAAACTGTTCCTTTTCTAACTACTTGCACTCTTTCTCCAACCTCACACCATATACCCAAGACAACTCAAATTGTCTATGTAAATTGTAGCCCAATTTCCCAACATACGAGTATTCATAAATAAGTCATACATATGAAGACATCAATAAAATTGCTATTTGACAAAAAAATTGACAATTATCATATTCGCGTGATAAGCGAACGCCTTCAGTGTGTTGATTTGGCTTTGGTGAAGCATTTTTTTCTAGTCCTGAACGAAAAGAAAAGTTGTCAATACCTTTAGTAGAGTCATACCTTTAGGCCTCTGCACCCATCATGGTTGTCGTGTTCGACACCCCAATCCCCAGCCCTAACCATGGTTTGGGAAACTTCGCTAGTTAAATAATTACTCATCTGATAGTAACCTATACACCTCCTCGTTGGGGTCGACCATCTTCTCATTTCGTTTCTCAATTGTAGTCTTCTTGGTGGTAGCAGCCCAGCTTTGCCCCTCCCCGACGGTAGCCTTTCTATTTGGTCAAGCTGCTAGACTCGTGGCTCGACCACACTCTATACTGCAATCCATGAAATCATTGGGAGTGCTTGTCTAGCTTGTCCAGATGGTGTACAGCAGTTGCTGCCTGCCTCTTTAAGGCCTTCTGCTAACGTATCATCGCTAATTGTGGCACCTTGTCCATGATCAATAAATTTGACAAAGAAAAAACAAACAAAATATAATATCACTCACAAACTATGTCAAAGCAACAAAATAACATAAGAAAATCAACCTTACCTAGTCGCACAATTGGCGCCAACTTGAAGGGGGCAGCCGACAAACCCGTCAGCACCAAATTCTTCTCTCTAGTGAAACTGGCTACCTCCATCTTTCCAAATTCGATCAAATCCTGAATGAATGTATTATGCCAGGTCGGATTCTCATTTCCAGGCATCTCAACCCACCCCCTCCATCAGCCCCTCGGGATATTGAATCCACCCCCACTAGGAATGCCCATAAAGAAATACTTTTTTTTCCACGCTTGACCATGACAAAGAGAGGGAGTGACAAAAAATTTTCAGCGAGGTCGAGCAGTCAAGTAATAAAATCCCAACTCGTTAGCTCCCCGACTTGCGAGACATGGAAAGATGAAAAATGTTGCTAAAATTTACGGAAGAAGAAGGTTTTTTATGTATTATCATCAATACTACAAAACTATACAATATTGAAAAATAATTTAGAAGGAGCTGGGTTATACAGACATGGAGACCCGGTAGCAAGTTGACTATAGGTTGTGCAATCAGAAACCTAAGGCCACACTTTAGGAAATCTTCAAACACAATGATGCACCCTTCAAGAGGGTTATTCATCATATCCCTCGCTTTAGGTCGAATCAATTGAAACTCATCTGGGATATGATATCTCTGCTTAATCGATCTTAGGTCATTCAAGCTAATCTCTGACATTATTTTGCTATAATAGGTCGTGGTAAATAACATACACCTAGAGGCAGATGGTTGACAAACCTCACCAGAAGGCTTCACCTCATCGGCACTAAGCCCAGATGGTCTAGCCTCATCAATCGCATGACCAGAAGGCCCCGCCTCGTCACATATGGGATCCCCATAACTACTAGTCACTCAACCTGCTATTGGGTGAGTCAGATGAAGAACTATTATTTTTACTCACTGTAACATCGAGCGATTGAGTTGCCTCTAAGTCAGTCGACTTACCCCCACTCCCCTCAATAACAGTAACCATATTTTCGCAACAAATATAGGCAAAAACTGAGTTTGAAGTAACGAACTAAAAGGACAATAGAGCACTTATAAAGTGATGAAGCAGAAAACACTCACTGAAACCCACAAAAATGCCTAACAGCCGATCGAAATGCTCAGAGCTCGACCTCTTACCACCGCAGTAAAAGTGGTAAATAAGCAGTAAAATGGACTATTTATAGGTCCCCAACAGGCACCCCAATCGGTTAAAATAATTGGCTACCGGCTATTTGTTATGTAACCACTAGTCATAGCATATAATTGGCTAAAACTGCTTAATGATTAGCGCCATTAAAACCTAAGTCAAAATTTACTACTACTCCACTCCTCCTTCTGCAAGGTAGATCGGACCGGGGAGTAGAGGGACTCATGATATAGGTATGTTGGATGAGCCCAATAATATGGACCTAATAGAATATTGCAAATCGGTCCCAAATTAGGCAGATGAATCCATATATAAGCACCCAATATCAAAAATGTCAACCTTAGGGAGGTCGACAAAATTCTTGATTGTGTGCAATCGAGTAGACATACAACAATGTGCATAAAGGTTCGTTGCTTCATCTTCCTCAACTAAGTACGGTCAAGCAAATCTGCAATTGTGACATTTATGTTAGCCGCAACATTAATTGCAGCATCTGTCACCAATCATGTTCGTATTTAATGTGGCCGAACTACCATTATGTCCACATTTAATGGCCATGTCGGTACATCACCTCAACATTAATGGCGGTAAAGGCGCTCCTTGTTGCCGGCTAGTCATAAGCATGATGATGAAGTAGGTTGAAAAAGACCTATTATGCCTCTATACGAATGGGAATGAACTGAACCATAGCGAGAAAAAACTATCTTTTCCATTTCTCACCCAGCACTATAAATACCCTCTTCACGGAGTCAAAGGTATTCCATTCCACTTTTCTTTAAGCTATTAATTTGCTAATTTGTATTTTAGTCGAACACATACTGACTTAAGCATCAGAGGGTCTTAGCCGAGGACCCTCTCAGCTAGCCTAACATTTGTTTATTGATTACAGAATTCAACCCCATTTCCTTTCACTCTTCATTTATACCGAACTTTCTGGTCAACCATCTTCTCTGGTAGGGGGCAAGAGCAATAGGTACAAGAAAACCCCACATCAACACTTGTAGAACATTTATCCTCTTCATTGTAGTAGCTCAAGAGAGCTAGAAGTGCGTCCATAGAGCTCATTGGTTTCAAGTATGAGCTATTACTCTCTTTAGTGCCATCTCAAGACTCCCCTTCGTTAACACACTCTAGTAAGGTTCATCTTTTGTCAAAAAAATTTACTCCAACTTTACTAATGCACATAAAGCTTTTTTAGCCCCTATTACTTTCTTCGACGAACATAAATTTTTCCACTAGGCTATTAAAAATCCCTGATGGAAGAATGCTATAGACCAAGAAATTCATATGCTAAAGGCGCATCAAATATGGACTTTAGAATATATGCTCAATAGATTTACAATGGGTATACAAGATCAAATACAAGTCTAATGGGATTGTTGCGCTTTAAAGCATGACTAGCAGCTAAGGGTTTTACACAGGTCGAAGAGATGAACTCATTTTACAATTTGCTCGTCTATGTAGATCATGTGGTTCTTGTTGGGAATGATTTTGTTACAATATTTCGAGTCAAGCATCATTTTCATTCAGCTTTTTGCATCAAAGATTTTGGCAATCTGAAGTATTTTCTTGGTATTAAAGTGGCTCGCCTTAAAAAGGGTATAGTACTCAGTCAATATAAATACACTCTTGATCTTCTCAAAAAGACTTCACTTTTAGATGTGTGACCAACTGATTTTCCACTGGAATCATAACATAACTTGGCTATAGGGGTGGGTGAACCAGTTTTAGATGCAAGCCAATATCGTCGTCTTATTGATAGATTGATTTACTTGACAATCACTAAACTCGATATCACTTATCCAGTGCAAGTGCTCATTCAATTTATGCAAGATCCTCGTGTCCCTTAATTAAACGCAGCATACAAAGTCCTTTGTTACCACAAGAGAGAACCTGGTCAAGGTATTTTTCTTTCTTCAACTAGTGACTTACATTTGATAGCATTTTTCAATTTGATTTGGCAAGTTGTCCAACGAGGTATTCTACTACTGGTTGTGTTTTTGGGGCACAGTCTGATCTCTTGGAAATCTAAGAAACAAGGGTTTTTCTACAGTTCTATTCAATTTGCTTTATTTATTATCATGTAATCACTTTGTATTGTGCCAATTGTTTCTTTGTTATTGACAAACAAAACTAAACAAAACAAAACTTAAACAATTACCCATTTTTAGACCAAATACCCTGAATACCCTTTCTTATTTATTTGATCATTTATTTAAATATAATTTTATTTAGTCTCTCTCATATTTTATAATAATATTTTTTATTTATATTTAATACCTACCTATTAATCAACTAAATTATAATAATCCTAAAACTTACAATTACAAATTGTTCTTAAAATTAATAGAAAAAATTAATCCTTTTCAAAAATTTAAAAAATCAATTAAAACATAATAATTAAACAATAGAACAATCCTCTTTCAAATATTTTTGAAAATATTATAAATATTTATATGTATATATATAGTTGGGTATTAGACACACACATATATACATATATATACACTAGCAGTTGTTGCTCGTAATTTTTACGTTCATAAAACTACTTATTAAATTATTTAAATTAATACATTGAATAATCTAAATTATGAGTAAAGTTAAAAGTGTATTAGATGTTTTGATATGATAAAGAAAATAATGGAAGATGAAATTTTAACAATACAAATTTGTGGGCTTGTGGATTTTGTAAAAAGTACAATTGTGACATTATTGAACCATCACTTCTAAAGGGCAACTTAAAGGAGAAATTTGAAATATTAGTAAATTTGATATCCAAACCAATTTTTTGTACTTAATTATCCATTTTATCCTTCAAACTGCATTACCTATTTTAGTTGCTGGAATAGTTGAAGGATAAATTATTTAGAAAACCACAAATAACTTCCATTTTAGACACAAAAGAGCCTTTCTTTTTATAATAGTATAGATAAATCCATATCCCACTTTTTCTTAAAAAAAAAAAAAATACATATACATTTATAGATACATACCCCAGCCACCCACCAAAATTCAATAGATATATAGATACATATATTTAGAAAACCACTGTTTATTTTATTTTTAGCTAATATATAAAATTGATTAAATTATTTTACATATATTTGTCATTTTAATCTTATTAAGTATATATTTAAAATTATTAAATTATACTTTTAAAAAATGATAACTTTAAATTTTTATTCTTTAAATTTTTTATTTAATTTATATTTAGTTATTAAATAAATTTATTAAATTATTTCAAATATTTTTTTTTTAATATTATTGAGGATATCAATTAGAATTATTAAAACTATACTGTTAGGATGATAGATTTAAATTTTATTTTGATTTTTAATTTTTATCTTAATTAACAAATGAATTCAATTAAATTTAATTATATATTTTAGATAATTTATTATTTAATACTATAGAATATGTAAAATTAGAACAATTCAAGATTTTTGTTTGTTTTGTTAAAATAAAGGGCATAATGAGATTAAAAAAAATTAAACAAAGGGTAACTTAGGCATTCAAAATAAAACAAAATAAATATCAAATTTGTTTGAATGGAACTACATACTTTCAAAAACAAAGATATCCTACGGCTAAGATTTAGTTGTTTGTAAATCAACGATTACAAAGTATTTACATGACATTAAGTAAAAACGAACAATTAGGATGTTAGAAAAGACCAAAAAACTATAGTCTTTCATTCTCCGGCTTAAACGGAGTACATGGCAATGGCTAATGCTAGAAGTGAATTACTATGGCTACACATTTTGCTACTTGATCTCAAGGTCTCATTGTCATCTCCCATGGTACTCATATGCGATAACCAAGTAGCCTTACACATTGCAGTCAATCTCGTTTTTCTCGAGCGAATAAAGCACAGCAAAATTGATTGTCATATTATTCAGGATCGGTTACTTAGCAATGAATTATGTACATCTTATGTTTGTTCGAATGCTCGAGTTGGTGATCTTTTGACCAAGGCACTTGGAAAGAGACAATTCAATCATCTATTGCGCAAGTTGGGCATTTGTGACCTGGATGCTCCACCTTGAGGGGAGTGTTGCAGTTTCCTTATAGTCATAAAATATCTTCTGTATTTGTTATATTATTATTATAGAATCTGTATGATTTTCAGGCATGGTTCTTGCCTTATTTTTTGTTTTGTATCTTTTATATTTGAGGTTAACAAGTGAATAAATTCAAGTTGAATGTTCTTACTCAAATCAATTTTCTCAGAAATAATCATTTGATTTGCTCTATATGATTTGATTGGTATCTATTTTCTTAATCAAAAGATGTGAACTAGATTACCAAAATATTACCATTTACTTTTTTTCTTTCGCAAGGTACGATTTAAACATCTCAACTTCATACATGTCAATATTTAATTTGTTCTTCAATTAAATATTTTATTTAATCTTGAAATTATTTAATCATAGAATTAGTCCAAAAGAAAAAAAAGTATTTGCAATTACGTGTTGACAAATGATACTTTTCTTTTAATTGACTTCTCGGCAAATTATTTTTATTGTTAATTGAAAGGTAACACATGTAAAATTGTATATTAGTAATCAATTGAAATTTATATTTATAGTTTATCAAATTGAATTTAAAAATAGAAAACTATTTTATTGGTATTCCAATATATTTATATGTATCACTATTATAAATCTCATATTATACATAAATAAAAAATAATAAAACAGTGCATAAATTTCCACAAATATACATCAAATCCAAAGCAATTGAAATTAGATACTAAGATTTCAGAAAGGTTCTACTCTAGAAGAAAATAAATATTGCGTGGCTTATAGCTCGAGCGGCATCAGTCTCCCCGTATTCTATGGGAGGTCTTGTGTTCGACCCCAAGTGGGCACGTTGTGTGCACTTTATGTGCATTGTTGGTAGCTTATATTTTGATTGTTTGGTTTGAAAATAGAAAAAATATTGATTTACTGATAGGATGATAAATTAATCATTTGTAATACTCTCTCTAAAAAAAAAAGAAAAAGAAATAAATTAATAGCATATATATGGAAATAGCAATACCTCTTGAGCCATTTGTAAAAGAAAATCAAAAATCCCTTTCACATGCTTGTAAAATTTTTCAAAAAAGCAAACGAAAATATAACCATAAAAGGACTCAAAAGTTAAGAGTAGGGCCGCTCACTACCTAAAAGAAATGTGCAAAATATCAATTAACAAAATAAATTAATGACAGAACAATGATTAAGAATAACACGACCATGCTGCATAACGGACAACCAACAACACTTCATCATTGAAAAACGGAAGGGATCCAACAAAAAACTATTAAAATAATGACATATATTCTAGTAAAATAGCAAAAAATGCAAAAAAATTTAAGCACATTAAAGCTTCCAAGGAATGGACCTTATAAATATTCAAGTTGGCCTATAAATACTTTATTCACATTAAAACGTTATGTATTAATTCATCAATATTCAAGTTGGCCTACAAATACTTCCTCCCTCTCTTCTAGAGGTCACCCGTTTCAGGCTATCTTCACTTCATTCTCATTTTATTTTTTCCTCCTAAATTTAGTTGTTCATCATGAATCAACTAACTCTACTCTTTAATTTAAATGGTCTATTTCAATTCTTTAAATTAGTGAAATTAATTTACCATATCATATGATTCAATTAAATTAACTCTTTAATTAAATTGGCTTAATAAATTAATCAAACCATGTTAATTAATTTAATTTGTTACATGATCCAATTAAATTAACTTTTTAATTTTACTGACTTAATTTAACTTTTTAAATTATTTTGATTAATTTAGCTCCTTAAATGGATTAAATCATGTTGACTAATTAATTTAGTCAAGCACTTCTTCCATCTAGCTCACTTAGATGAATTTATCTAACACTTTAGATAACTCTCTAAATTCACTCATATATGATTCAAGGTTTTTGTGTTATTCACTAATTAATTGGACATGCGCTTGCAACTTCTTGCAATTTAATTAATAAATATAAAAATATTCTGATTAATCAAAAATCCTTTAATTAATCTCTCTTGAATAAATCCCCATTAATTCAAGAGCACTCGATCTCCATAGTCGATATATAGCTACAAGCCTATGGAGCCCAGCCAATTAGATGGATTATTTGGACCTTTTCCTCTTATGAGTACCATGCAAATATGGTCATTTCGTTTCCTATCTCTCAATTGGCGTCTAGGGCTAAGATATTAGTTGGTTTCCAAATAACCTCAATAACTATGCGTCTATTGTTAATGAATGGTCCCGATGACCTCAATTTTGGAAATACTTTCTAAATTATCATACTACCTTGCGTAAGGATTTCTAGAGCCAATCATCATAAAAAATATAGGAGATCAACTTGTTTTTCAAGAAGAACAAAGAATAAACCTTCATATTTAAGTAGCTTATATCCAATTTAAATCCCATACGACCCGCTACATATTTGGGACACGTATTTGGGACAAACACCAAAGCACAAGGACCTAAGCACAAGGTTATTGTGAAACTTCAAGTATAAGGACTAATAATATACGCTATCTTAAACTAGAGAAATTATCATCACCGACAAGCCACTCTGGCTACCTTATGGATTTCTCTACATTGAGTTTTCAGTGAACTTGTCTTCAATAAACACCCACTAGCATACATCTATGTCCCACACATAGATTGCCAAAAAATGGGACAATATCCAACTCGTTGGAGTATGTATTGTTAGTACAAATTTATCTAAATCTTAGATGCCCTTGTTTCGAAGATTCTATAACTTAAAATATTCCAAAATCATGATCGTATAGACTTGTTTCAGGATCACCATCATATATGTGACCAAGTCCCATATCCTTGTGTAATCTTAAGGGTTTCAATCAAATGCATTGTTAAAAGTAACAATATTTATATGCATAAAATGAAGTTGGTAATCAATTGAATATTGATGGCAATAAGATTGTTTTACAAGAGTAGTTTGGTAGACCTATCTAATTGGCTGTGGGACACTATTCCAACAATTAAGACATAATAAAGTGCACATGAATATTCAGAAAATAGTTATAAATTGTTATTACTTGGCAATATGCTAGAAGAAATATATGATAAATAAAAAAATTTGTAGTAACTTCATGAACTCGTTCAAAGAAAAAAAGGATGATTGGAGTTGAAATTTAAGAATGAGTTCTTAATAAAAAATTGTAGATCATTTTCAGGGAATTCTATATATAAATGGATAATAGATGCATTATCATAATATCAAATCATAACTATAATTGCAAATATATATAAGGAAAAGAATAAAATTTCTGAAGAAAATGGTGCAAAGAATTTAATTCTAGGATTTAATGGAATACTCAAAAGTTGGTGGGATAGTATAAAAGATGAGTACAAAATATCAATACTTAAAATTTATAAAAAGAATTCTAAAGGAGAAATAATACTTGATCAACCGAATGGAGTACTAATACCTAATGCTGTTGAAGTATACAATACTTTTAAATTTTATTAGAGACCCACAAATGTATGAACAAAGAAATTGACAAATGCTTCAAAATTTAACTTGTAAAACTCTACAAAACTTTAGATGGTATAAAGATACTTTTTTAACAAGAGTTTATAAATTAGAAGATGTAAATTCTTATTATTGGAAAGAAAGATTCATAGCAGGCTTATCAAATTTATTTGCTGAAGACCACATAAAAAGTATAGAAAATAGTAGTTCAGCAAACCTATCTTATGGAGAGATAATTACACAAATAAATATAGTAGAAATACAACTATGTAATGATTTAAGATTAAAGTCTCAAATGAAAAAACAAAAAATTAGTTCTAGGAAAGAACGAGGAAAATTCTATGAACAATTTGGATTCGCAAAAATAAGAACTCCTAATACACACGAAAGATATTATGATAAAAATAAGAATAAGAAGAGAACCTTCAAAAAATAAGATAACAAGAATCAAGAGAATTATAAAGAGAAATCTACTAAGAGGAATTATAAAAAAATTACAAAAAAGATATATCTCAAATAAAATGTAGAAATTGTGGAAATCTAGGACATTATGCAAATACTTGTTGAGCACTTGGGCTAGAAAAAGAGTTAAGGAATTAGAAATTGAAGAATAGCAAAAACTTGAAATTATAAAAATTTTAGACCAATTACACTTTAGTGACTATGATAATGAATCAGAAAAAGAACTAAATAAAATACAAACGGATGATGAATATAATTCCTCAATTTCAGAATCTGAACAAAATGATGATTGTAATTGCCACCCTGAAGCAAAAATCTATTTCTGCAATAAAAATATAAATGTTCTTAGTAAATATAATGAATTACTTGAATTATCTCAACAAATTACCTGTAATACCCCCACTCAGGATAGCACCTAAGCTGAGGCGTAACTCAGTTCAACCTTAAATTGAACCTACAAATAATCAATAATCCATAATCAAACGTTTCAAGCTTATCAGAAATAGCAGCGGGTTTCAAATTAAGTAAACCTATCATAAGACAATAAATTCAAACCTTAAACAATCCTGTGACATACAACACATATACTAAATACATGCCACAAAATCTCAAATTCAACTTATCAAAAGTAGCAGAATTTCAAACTTAACAGACTCGTCAACCGACTAAGTAAATGCCACAATTCACATTCTTACATAACAAAATATTTACATTCCTTAAGTCGACCACATCAACATGATATATCACAGCGTCTTGAGTCCAAGCTTAGCAATCAGATAATTTCCATATATACATTCAACACCTGATCTATTATGAAATATTCATGTCCTGACTGGAGTCCAATCCTTCACTTAATCCCCGTCTGAGAAAAATCAAAATAAACAAGGGTAAGTCCAAAGGACTTAGTGATGGAGAAGAAAATGATAGGATGCAAAGGAAAATCATTGAGACATGATAATCAACCATAAAATTTGGTAATAAGCAAGACCTTTCAATAGGAACAAAATTAAGTAATAAGCAAGAATTTCTTTACATGATCAATAGAGTACATGACACATATGATATCGAACTTGGCAGACTGTTGGTCATTCGACTTTATTACTTCCAACTCAAATTATGATTGCATGTACCGGGCGTCGATACAATATAAATAAAAATTCCTTATCATTCCATTGCTCGAGCACTCAGCTCGATGGGTACACCTTGATTATATGGCATGGACAGTCACATGCCATATCCCGTCACTCATAGTTCGCTACCTCCAGCTACCTGTAAGTCAGGATCGTAAATGGGTACTAGCCGTAAGACCTGTGTCCATTGGTCCGTTTCGCCCACCTGTCTTCCGGACCTAGTCCCTAAGCCCAAAACCCCCATGGTGTCCCTCTGGGTGAAAACCGCCCATGGCATCCTATGAGTTGGAAACCGCCTATGGCATCCCATGGGTTGAAAAGATATAATGCCAACAGATAAGAATTTAACCTTTAAAGCAATAAGCACGAGTATAACCAAATAAAATTTGGAAGAGGTCTTGTACCAAAATCCAGAGGTGCTGATGGGGATAGACTCAAGAGGAGCCCATACTGGACATGCCCTATCAACTAGTATAGCTTTTTGCTCTATAACAGACTCAAGAGGAGCCCCCAGTGGACATGCCCTGTCAACTAGTGTGGCTATTTACTCTGGAACAGACTCAAGAGGAGCCCCCATTGGACATGCCCTGTCAACTAGTGTGGCTATTTACTCTGGAACAGACTCAAGAGGAGCCCCCACTAGACATGCCCTATCAACTAGTATGGCTCTTTACTCTACCCGACACATATTTTACAGTACTAACCAAACAAGATATTTAAAAGGATCAAGATTTTCAACGTTCAATTGCCAATAGGGCAAAACAATTTAACAATTTTGCCAACAAGGCAATTAACAATACATTTGAATAAAAAGCATATTTATAA
The DNA here is from genome assembly GCA_018894105.1 of Jacaranda mimosifolia. NCBI lineage: Eukaryota > Viridiplantae > Streptophyta > Magnoliopsida > Lamiales > Bignoniaceae > Jacaranda > Jacaranda mimosifolia. Next base: position 14,202,566 of record CM032129.1, read on the forward strand.
GAAGCCAACAAGTATACTAGCCGACAAGGCCATTTTAGTATATAAATCCAAGCATTCTGCTAAGATTGGCTTTCAAACAGAGTTTACAAGTTCAGAGAAATTCACAGAGTTCGTGCGATTGCAAAACAGTTATTTTCAAGGAAATACAAAAAATACCAAGTAGTTTCAAATTCAAGAGAGCCTCACAGGGTTTGATAATCAAGCAACGTTAATCAAGACAGATATCAAATCAGCAAAACCTAACAGGTTCAACGTTACATACAGAATAAGCTCATACAAGCAATAACCAATTGGCAGATCCCTCAATAATAATGAACGGAATACGATAATCAAATCAATGCCAACCCTCATAGGGGTTTATCAATAAAATTGATAGGTATAAGAGTGCCAGATTGGCGGATCATCACCGCAAAAATCTTAGAAAGCAACCACAATTGGCAGTCTACTGGTCTGTGGGACCTATTCCTTCGTCACCTACCAAAGGAATAAGTTCACATTCAAATCTTCTAAATCTTAACTATAAATATAACGAATGTCATTATCAAACTTAAGGGTATTCCAATATAGTCTTGATAATTCTTAGATGTTTAAATATAACAAATGTCATTGTCATCCTATGATTCAGACTACACTTATCTCTACGGTCCTAATTTTTGTATTAATTTTAACACAACACCCATTTTTAGGCTTTCTGATGCTTTTGTTGCCAATAAGTGAGCCATTCTAGCCTTTTAGCTTGAGGCATGCTACTATATTTGCCTTTCGGGTAATAGGAGATAGAGAAATCGCAATTTCTAGAATTTTCATCCATCAACGTTGTCTCCTATTCAAATTCTCATTTTGGTCAACTGGTTGACCTTTCTGAGTTAATTTGATCAACGTGTCAGCTAATTAGAAAAGTTTTTCACAACTTTCGTAACAGCCGACAAGACGCAGAAAACTACGAACTTCTATCAGGTTTTCTGGTTTCTTCCAGTTGACTACCGTCTCTATCTTAGAGGGATCAATTCTTTACCCCATCTCGGGATATTATGTGCCCAAAAAAAGCAATCTTCTCTATCCAATATTTGTGCTTACAAACTTTGCATACAACTGATGCCCTATCTTAGAGCTCTGAGAATCATATGTAAGTGTTTATGTGGTCTTTTCTGGCCTTCAGCTGGTAGTACCTTGTCCCAACATTTAATCTCCTCTTTCACTATATTCTCCATTAATCTGTCTGGCATATAACTCCTTGCCCTAAGTACTGATTTTAAATAACTAGATTCGCTCTTCTATCCTTTAAGGCCTCATGCATATCATGCAACTTCTCCTTACCTTGGCACCATCTTAGAAGATTTTCCTTTTTCTCCTTTAGGACCTTATTCTCATTCTTCAAATCTTCAACACTATCCGCAAATGCAATATTATCTGCGATGATTCCTTTCTTATATTTCCACAAAACCAAATTTTCCTACCTAAAATCCACATTCCAAAAATCATATCCCTACATAGCTTAGGTATTCCTTAACTCAAGTGTTTACATTCTAAATGGTTTCCAATTCAAGCTTAATCTCAAGTAAGTCCATCAACTCTAATTCCTCTAGACTTTCAAGAATCAAAGGAATAAGAGGATTAGATAGGAGTAAACCAAACTCAAGGATACACAAGTTTTAATCATTATATGATATGCGACAAGATCCTATAAGTATCCTGCAGTACTCAAACTAACCTAAATAAAAAGTCACTCACAAATCCCAATGATACCCAAATGCCTAGGCTATCGACAAACCTAGGCTCTGACACCACCTGTAATGCCTCCACTCAAGATAGCACCTAATCTGAAGCGCCACTCAGTTCAATCTTAAATTGAACCTATAAATCAATCAATAATCCATAATTAAACGTTTCAAGCTTATCAGAAAAAGCAGCAGATTCCAAATTAAACAAATCTTTCATAAGGCAATAAATTCAAACCTTAAACAATCCTATAACATACAACACATATACTAAATACATACTACAAAATCTCAAAATCAACTTATTAGAAGCAGCGGAATTTTAAACTTAACAGACTCATCAACCGACTAAGTAAATGCCATGATTCACATTCTTACACAACAAAATATTTGCATTCCTTAAGTCGACCACATCAACATGATATATCACAGCGTCTTGAGTCCAAGCTTAGCAATCAGATAATTTCAATATATATATTCAACACTTGATCTATTAAGAAATATTCATGTTCTGCCTGGAATCCAATCCTTCACTTAATCCATGTCTGAGAAAAATCAAAACAAACAAGGGTAAGTCTAAAAGACTTAGTGAGGGAGAAGAAAATGATAGGATGCGGAGGAAAATAATTGAGACACGATAATCAACCATAAAATTTGGTAATAAGTAAGACCTTTCAATAGGAACAAAATTCGGTAATAAGCAAGAATTTCTTTACATGATCAATACAGTACATGGCACATATGATATCGAACTTGACAAACTCTTGGTCATTCCGACCTTATTACTTCCAAATCAAATTACGATTGCAAGTACCGGGCGTCGGTATAGTATAAATAAAATTTCCTTATCACTCCATTGCTCGAGCACTCAACTTGGCGGGTAACAGCTTGATTATATGGCATGGCCAGGCATATGCCAGATCCCATCACTCACAGTTCGTTACCTTCATCTACCTGTAAGTCAAGATCATAGGTGGGTACCAGCTGTAAGACATGTGTTTGTCTGTTTGTTCCGCCCAACCTTCTTCTGGACCTAGTCCTTGGGCCCAAACCCCCCGTGGCGTCCCTCCGGGTGAAAACCACCCATGGCGTCCCATAGATTGAAAAGATATAATGCCAATAGATAAGAATTTAACCTTTAAAGCAATAAACACAAGTATAACCAAATAAAGTCTTGAAGAGATCTAGTACTAAAATCCAGAGGTGCTAACGGGGATAGACTCAAGAGGAGCCCCCACTGGACATGCCCTATCAACTAGTATGGCTCTTTGCTCTACCCGGCACATATTTTATAGTACTGACCGAACAAGATATTTAAAAGCATTAAGATTTCAACATTCAATTGCCAATAGGGCAGAAAAATTTAACAATTTTGCCAACAAAGCGATTAATAATACACTTGAACAAACAACATGTTTATAAGAAACCAACAAGTATACAGGCCAGCAAGGCTATTTTTGTATATAAATCTAAGCATTCTGCTGGGATTGGCTTTCAAATAGAGTTTATAAGTTCAAATAAATTGACAGAGTTCGATTGAAAAATAGTTATTTTCAAGAAAAAATGAAAAATACCAAGTAGTTTCAAATTCAGGAGAACCTCACACAGTTCGATAATCAAGCAACATTAATCAAGATAGATATCAAATCAGCAGAACCTAACGGGTTCAACGTTAGATACAGAATAAGCTCATATAAGCGATAACCAATTAGCAGATCCCTCACAAGAGTAACAATAATGAACGAAATACGATAATAAAATCAATACCTACCCTCACAGGGGTTTATTAATAAAATAATAGGTACAAGAGTGCCTGATTGGTGGATCCTCACCTTAAAAGTCTCAGAAAGCAACCGCAATTAACAGTCTACTGGTTTGTAGGACCTACTCCTTCGTCACCTACCAAAGGAATAAGTTCACAATCAAATCTTCTGAATCTTAACTATAAATATAACGAATGTCATTATCAAACTTAAGGGTATTCCAACATAGTCCTGATAATTCTTAGATGTTTAAACAGTCCATGACCTTATTTCCCAATTGATTTAAACTTCAGAGTATATAACCTAAACCCGACGTTGACTATGATTTATGAATCATATTTCTTAATGCACTTAAATATCCTTATCAAGTTTCTCAATTACTCTAACTGTTCAGTCACAATTCTTAAATTCCATGTTACACTCAAATGTTCAAGGTAATCACCTATCATAGTCCTTAACTCGACAAGCTGGTAAACTAGTTGTTAAAATATTATTTAAGGTCTCTACAACAATCTAATAATTCGTCCGAGTTGATTAAATTCAATACTATATTAATTACAAGATTAATCTATAACCTTAGGCTAAATCGTGGTTTAACATTCTTAGTTCATGTCACAATTAACTTCATCCAAAAATCTAATTACATTTGACAATTTAATCGAATTAAAATTCGATTATTGAAATTTACCCAAATTGGGTTGAAGTAGGACCTAATCTCACATGGGAGCTAGTTCAGACGAGTCCGAAATTAAATTTCGAGCAAACTGCCCAGAGGCCATCGCAATGCGCCGCTGCCGGAGACTAAAACTAACACCACCACCAGATGTGTCTCAACAAGACCAACAAAACCCCTCAAACAATTTTTCATTTCGTGGTCATCACGATGACCAATTTGGCCAAAAACCCATTGACAAGCCCTAGCGCCACCATGACGCCACCACATTAATTCCTCATCTGTTCGTTTGAAACCACAAATTGAGGGCACCAATGTGATGCCCAGGAGCTCGCGACCAAAGCCCACAAAAGTTCCACCCTGTTATGCCACCATACGCCGGAAACGGCCAACCCCGCTGGGAGCTTGGCATCGCATCTCTTTTTTGGCTGTTTCAGTGGCCGTTTTTTGACCAAAATTGGTATGGGTAGATTCCTTGAGCTGAGGGGAGCCTTTTTATGTGGTTGGTTTCAAGTTCCTGGTGGTTTTCCGGCGATTCACCATTGAGGCAGGTCTGGGGTAGCTTTTGGAAATTAGACAAACTTTTGTCCTCAATTATATATATATAAACATATTTCTCAGCTTCCTTATTTTGACCCAAAACCTTTTGACTAACTACAATTTTACCCCAAAACTTCTAACCGCCTTTCACTTTGCCCCCTGCATTTCAATTAAATCCTTTTACTTTTAATTCTTACGCATTGACCCTCAATACTCCCGCCATTGGGAAATCAAATCCAAATTTAATTATTTTGAAGTCCTTAAACTTTTATCCTGCTCACATTACCCCCTAAACTTTCAAATTTTTTGCAATCAAGTCCTTTTTATTTATTTCTCAAGCCTTAAAATTCGATCAATCAATATCCTAATTTTTAAATTCTTATTTTTTCAAAATACCGAATTTCAGGGGTGTTACATTACCAATGAAGAAACTAGAGAAGAATATTTAAAGCAAATAAAACATTTAATCGAAACATATGAAGACAAATCAAACATATCCATATATAAGACAAATTAAAGATATAATGAATATGTTTAAAGCTAAACCACAAAAAATAACAATTAATGAACTTCAAGAAGAAGTTAAAATTCTCAAAAAATAATTTTCAATACTAAAAAGAAGAGAATCATGAAATAAAGCATGATACAATATTATTAAAATTAAAAGACAAATTAGAACAAGAAAATTTCAAAGATAATAAAGAAGAAAATATAACTCCGGAAGAAGATACTTATATAAATGCTATATCAAGAATAAATTACCAAAAATGATATGTAAAAATCTCAATAAAAATCCAAAATTATAAATTAGAAGCTATAGCCTTAATGGATTTTGGAGCAGATATGAATTGTACACAAGAAGACTTAATTCCTAAAAATTTCTTCGAAAAAACTAAAGAAAAATTATCAGCTACCAATTCTTCAAAATTACAAATAAACTATAAATTATCCAACACACATATTTGTATTGACAATATATGTTTCAAAACAAGTTTTGTATTAATTAAGAATTTAAACACTCCTGTTATCCTAGGAAATCGTTTCTTACAAATGTTATATCCTATTATGTTGATAGCCAAGGTATACATAGCCAAACTTTAGGACAAAAAATATTATTTAAATTTCAATTTCCTGTTAAAGAAAGAGATATTAAAACATCACAAGAAAATTCAATGTTAAAAACAAAGAAAAGCAAATTAACTTTTTAAAAGAAGAAATTACTTATAAAAAATTAGAAGAAAATATTAACAAAGAAAAATTTCAGCAAAAAATAAAAGGATTTTAAATTTAATATGCTCAGAAGTACCAAATGTATTTCGGGATAGAAAGAAACATACAGTAACATTACCATATGAAGAAAAATTTGATGAGTCTAAAATACCTACTAAAGCTAGTCCAATCCAAATGAATCAATAGTTATTAGAATATTGTAAAAAAGAAATTAATGAATTGTTAAATAAAAAGCTAATTGGACCCAGCAAATCCCCTTGGTCATATTATGCATTTTATGTACAAAAACAAGCTAAAATTGAAAGAAGAGTTCCAAGGTTAGTTATAAATTACAAACCTCTAAACAAAGCTTTAAAATGGAAAAGATATCCTATTTCAAATAAATGGGATTTGATTAAAAGACTATCTAATGCAAAAGTATTCTCTAAGATTGACATGAAATCAGGCTTTTGGCAAATTCAAATTGAAGAAAAAGATAGATATAAAACTGCTTTCACCGTACCATTTGGCCAATATGAATGGAATGTTATGCCTTTTGGTCTTAAGAATCCTTCCTCAGAATTTGAAAATGATATATTTAACCCCTATACAAACTTTACTTGTAGTCTATATGGATGATGTATTAGCTTTTAGTAATTCTGTTGGCCAACATTGGAAGCGCTTTTACAAATTTGTTAAAATTATTAAACAAAATGGATTAGTCGTATTTGCTAAAAAGATAAAAGTCTTCAAGACCAACGTAAGATTTTTAGGATACCAAATTGATGAAGGAACAATTACTTCTGTACAAAGAGCATTAGCTTTTGGAGAAAAAATTTCAAATGAAATTAAAGACAAAACCCAATTACAAAGGTTTTTAGGATCTCTTAATTATGTTAGTGATTTCTTTCCAAATCTTCGACAAATTTGGAAACCCCTGTTTGAGAGACTTAAGAAAAATTATAAGCCTTGGACTGATAATCATACTAAAATAGTTATAGAAATTAAAAACAAAGTTAAAAGACTGCCTTGTTTAAGTATATGTATACAAGGATCCCCAAAAATAGTACAAACTGATGCTTCTAAAATAGGTTACGGAGGAATTCTAAAACAAATTATAGATGGCAAAGAACACATAGTTAGATACCTCTCAGGAGTTTGAAAGAAAGCACAACAAAATTATTCTACTATTAAAAAAGAAATTCTTTCTATACTATTATGTATTACAAAGTTCCAAGATGATATTTTAAATCAAAATTTTCTTTTAAGAGTTAATTGCAAATTTGCAAAAAAAGTTTTGACAAAAGATGTCAAAAATATTGCTTCAAAGCAAATTTTTGCCACATTTTATCTATTTTTTATTTTGAAATTGAATATATCAAAGGATCACAAAATTCTATTCCAAATTTCCTCACACGAGAATTTTTACAGGGAAATGGCTGATAAATCCTTAACCTCCACACTCGATGAAAAACGTACCAAAGAATCTTATGTTGTAGCAAAAGTGCCATCTCCAACAAATCCCACAAACACATCAAACCCAAGAACAAGTTTAGTTAATTTGAGCCAATTTTCTACAAACTCACCATATTATAACAAATTTTCTCCATTAACCAATCCTATTTCTCCCATACAAACAGTACCTCAAACATATAAACAAAAAGTCCAAAGTTCTAATTCCCCAAAATCCACATCCTCTTGTTCATCTATTGACAAAATTGATGATTATACTCTTACTGAATATTTTTGGTTTGATTGTTTCTTAGAACCAGAATGGATCAATAGTTAGACAAATCCGAGAAAAATAGTAGCAAAGTTCTTTAGTAGGGATTACTTTTGTATCCCTCATGATCCAAGAAAAACACAAAAAAATTATAAGTTTATTTTAGTGGACTCTGATTCCATTGAAATAACTGAAAATTTTGACAAAGAAAATTCTGAAAAAAATTATTTTTAAGAAAATCCAATTTTCAAAAATCATTACTCCTGCACAATTGGGTAATCCTTTGAAAACAATAAAATTTTCAATACAGTATAATCCTCCAATTTATACTTATTGGGATTATATTCATGCCTGGCAAAAATTCTTATTTTTCCAAAATGATCAATTTTCTTTATCTTATTTCTTTTATTTTCGAAACTTTGCACAAATATATGTTCCCTATTATGGTGGGAACATTTGGGTTCAAATTCGGAGATTTTTCCTTTGGAAGTTTTAAAAATTTTTGAATTTTTTAAAGCGAATACTATAATTCCAAGTCACATGACAAATACGTCTCTGCTCTATTTCTTCATGAAACAATTTCATTGCCCATGGATTCTGGTGATAGAGCCATTTATCACAAAGTTGAATGGAATTCCTTGTTTAGCAAAACGAGCAAAAATCAAGTGGTAGAAGACAGCAAAATCCCAGTTATTTAGACAAGGATTAAGCATCATCCTGAATTTACCAAGAAACTATCAACATCAAAAGCCCAAGAGCAGTTTCAAATAACAAAACAACAACTTAAAGTAGCTATTGCACAAGATACTACTCCACAAGAGATGATGTCTCTAATGGCAGAACTACAAAAAAAAAATTAATCAAGAAGAAAGATCTCCGCGAAGTGAAGGGACATCAAGAGTTGTTGAAGACAAAGACATACGAACATTCAATCTTGAAGAAATAGAGGATGATTTCTTTGGATTATGACAAATCGATGACGAAGATAATTATTCGGATTCCAAAATCACGTTTCAAAGTCCGAAGTATTAACTTTCAAAAAGCAAAAGATTCTTTATCATGAAGGACAATCAGCAAAAGCAAGTGAGAAAGAAGCTATTCAGACAAATAAAGCAAAAGTTATTCCAAGGACAATTACTGAAGACCAATAATGCAGAAGTGGCAAATTCAAAAACTAAAATTTCGAGTTCAAGTCCAAAGATTCATCTATAGATATGAAAGACCGAAGCAGGCAAAGGCATAAGTTAGTTTTCAAGATTTCATTAGTTTTTTAAAGTTCCCATCAATTCTCAATAGTCCATCTTTATATTAATCCTTTTAATCTCCCTTTTACCAATCCCTTTGAAAACCACCCTTACAAATTGTACTTGATCAAATTTGTACCATACCAAAGTTACTTTGTATCAGACAAAGCCAATCTTGTAATCTCTTGTGCAAATTTATACTAGTAAGTTATTTACAAAATTCTTATCCAATTATTTTATTATTGTTTATTTTACAAATATATTTGCTTTATCTATTAAATATTTCTTTAAAAATGTTGTTTAAATACATTGGTTCCTAGGTTATAGGACAAAGTGATATCAGAGCCAAGTTAGGACAAAAACCAAACTTTTTAGAATTTAACTAGTTGTTGGACTCTCTTGTCACGTAAGGTTTAGGCCAAGTGTGTTGCCGTTTTGCATAAATTGATGACTGTGAGAAAAACAATAGTTAATTTCTAGAATCAAGGTTAAAGTCTTATAATGGCTTCTATAGCATCTAGTTCAAAAGACTCAGAAAATAATTATTCAAATACCAATTACAAAGGACATTTTCAATGGAGTACATCAGACATAGACAGATGGAAACCACTAGAAATTTCTAACAAAGAAATTTGGAATACAAAGTTTTTAGATTTTAAATCTGCATTTAATGTCAAATTAGTTGAAAAGACAATTCCCTTAGTTAGTAATAGCCAAACTGTAACACCTATAAGTTTGGCATTTTAGAAAATAAGGACTTAATCGTAAAGAAATTTAAAGTTTTGGGGTTAAATTGCTATTTGAGGAAACTTGATTGATCATCATTTGGAAGTTTTGTGAGTCAAACTAGAAATATTCCAAATCATAAGGGCGAATGTTAGGCACTAACTTAGTCCAGGGGTGGAATTGAGATTTTACTACTTTCTATAGGACTTAATTGGAAGATGGAATAAATTCTTGGGGGTTAATTTTAGATTTCTCAAAATTTCCTTTAAATACAATTTTTCCCACATTTTCCCATCATTCTCACCCGTGCACCCCCCTCTCCTCCCCCGATTTATTTCTCTGGCGATGGCGAGAACTCCCAAACCAACCCAGTCAAAACATTCCTTACCTCATTAGGAACCCATTGGAGTAACATGCATCCTGAGATAACTAGCGGACCGTTGGTAATTTGAGACCTAAACCTAAGCTTCGATAGCGAGTGGTGGACTAAGGGTTGCGACGGCGGAAGCTGGTGGTTGGAAGGTGGGTTTTGCAGCTTTCAGCTCAAGGAGTATTTTGATACCTTTAGTTTGAGGTTTTGGTAGCTAACGGCAGCAAAAATTAGAAGAAACTGCGGTGGCGGATGTGGTGACGCTGAAGCTTTGAGGCGTTAATTAAGGGCTGATTTGGCGGTAGGACTTGAAATTGACCTGAGATTGGAACGGTGGTGTTGAGGAGCTTACAACGGTGGTGCTGGTGATCTTCTCCAGTGGCGGTAGATAGCGGCCGACAGTGGCGGCACTGAGGCAGATTCTTTATCTCAGCAAAGAGGTTTTAGTGGTGGTGTTGGATTGTGATAAGTGTACTCCAATAATCAGATTTTGGGTTAAAAAATTGGATCGGGATTATATATTCATATGTATATGTTGCATCATTCTAATTTCTATAATCTTGTACTGAGATATATATATATATATTGAGATGGAAAAATGTATTGGAACCAGAAATTAGGCCATGTATGTGTATTTATATATCCCAGTGAACCCAAATTTGTACTATTATGTGATGATTTTGGTTAATTAAGTTAATGGAAGGATTAAACCCTAATTTTATGGATTTGAGACCTAAGTAGCAATACTACGAGGGTAATTATGTCATTCAGGACCTTATTGTATCTCTTTACTAGAACTAATACGAACCCCATGAATATTTTCATAATAACAACATAATTAGCATGTTTTGTAACATTAATGCTGAACGAACCTAAACTACCGTATAAATCGAGTAATCATCGATTTTAGACTATTATTCATATAATTTTAAGTATAGGGTTGAATGAGGATTTTGACAGTAAACCTATTCTGTTGGTTAGGTGTCGATGAGCTGGGTCCCATAGGCTAATAGGCTGTGACTACATTTTTGAGGCTTGAGGTGAGGGCCTATTAAACCTATTTTTTTGGGAAGAATATTCCTTAAATGTTGAAATTCATGATTGTTTGAGTTCCTTATGTTTATCAGTTATTTGCTTTGTATACCCCTATGAGGGTCTGGTTACCTTTTTGTTTTTGGGAAGTGAATAATCTTTGATTGTTTGAATTCCTTATATTATTTGTTATTTGATTCATGTTCCTTATAAGGGTCCACTGCTCTGGTACTTGACTTGTTTAAGCCTATTCATTATTTGTTGTACCCCCATGTGGGTTGAACTTGTATCTGCTTTATAGTTGAATCCTAATTCTTAGATTTCATAAATTATCGTATTCTTGTTATTATCTGTTAATCATTCGTACAACCCTGTGCGGGTTTGCTTTCTTAATTTTGCCCTTAAATAGTTGAACATTCATGTTCTGGCGCCATGAACTTCCATGTCTTATCTATTATCGATCAGTTTGAATTCGTTTTGCTTATCGCGTCTTTGGCCTTGTTGATTTATATAACTTTGTGTCTTATCATGTTGATTCGTTGTGTCAGCATATTTGAATCGTTCTATGTTGTTATTTGTTGCCTCATCGACACACTTGATTTATTTGGTACAACATTTGTGTAGCCTTGTTGGCAATCCAATTTATTAATACTTGATATTTGTACAGAGACTTGTTGGGCCGAGTGCCAATCCTAGCGGAATGCTTGGGTATATGAGACACACTATGGATACTTCTAGGTGTCAGCGATATGCTAGGCATATGCCATGTACCGAGCTGTCATGCTTGGGAATGTTTGGTTTGGTTGGAATAAGGAGAATATGATATGCATGTTATATTTGGATTATTTTGATTGCTTATTGTACTTGAGTTTGTTTGCTCCCATTTGTACTTTGATCAAGGAGTAATAAAGATGGTATAGTTTTCCTAATTTAGATCGGGCTGATGTTCAGATCGAATGAGCTGATGATAATTCCTCCCGAATTGCTTCGGTTGAGACGATAATTCTTCCTGAACTGCTTCAGTTGAGACGATAATTCCTCCCTGAATTGATTCAATTGAGATGATAATTCCTCATGAACTGATCCGATTGAGATGATTTTGGGCTGTTCGAACTGACAATAACTACTCCTGATCTAGTAGTTACTCATAGCTTGAAATTTGATATTATCTTTGCTCTAACATATTCGTGTTTTCCTTGTGTTATCATTCCAGTTGTTATTCTATTGAATTACTATTTCTTCAACAGATCCATATGCTTATTTTGCCCTATCCCTCACTAAGTCCTTGTCACTTACCCGATTATGTTATTCTTGATTTTCCTAGATAGGTTTTGAAATGATGGATTTGGACTTCAGGCTTGGACTGAAAGATATGTTTTGTAATAGAATAGATGTTTATATGTGATTGTGGGTTTATTTGGATATAATATTATAACTGAAAGTTTTATGGAGTTTGATGAAGATTATATAAAATCTTCATGAAGGCTATAAGCCGGAATATCAAGATAGTCAAAAGACTATAAAAAGGTATGGTAAGGCACAGAGATTTATAGTGGTTTGGTGAACTTAGTCCACTACCTAAGTGATAACACTTAGGATTTTCAACCTGCAAATTATTAAGAGAAAATCAGATACATGATACAAAATACCAAAAAGCTAGAATTTGCACTGTAACACACACAAAAGTTCTCACTCAACTGAATACAAGCTACTCAAGGCTAATCAAGTATATTGTGAGACACCCCAATACTTAGAGTGATGTTCACTTAAATAGGCGCTGGAAGAGTTTCCTTTCATAGTCGAGCTTGTAATCTATCATTTCTTTTTTCTGTTTGACAGCTTTCTTTCCTTCTTTCTTTCCAATAGTCACTTGCCATATTTTCTCAACATAATTATTGACATGTACAAGGAAACAAATCTAAACAGTAACTTGCCATATGTAAGAAATAAAGTACAAGAAGATTAATTGGTCATTAGTCAAAACACTTTTGGAAGAGATCTAACAATCTCGCCCTTTTTTATGATGACCAAGCAAGTATCAACTCCCCCTGTAAAAGGTAATTTTAGCTTGCCTTGTCAATCTCAAACATGCATGCTTAGAACAAAAAAACGTTCAATGAGCAGATCATAACATGATTCATAGTACTTAAAGAAGTAGCAAGACATACAATGAGTAGATTATCAGTTTTTAAAAGAACAAGGAGCAGTATAGAGTTTTGCATAAACAATTCAAAAAAAACTAGGGGATTCATTAAAAGTTAGAATTATCAAAAGTCAGAATTTTATCTCTCCCCCTTCATCATCAAAAAGTAGTAGCCAACTCATTCACCACTAGACCGCTTGTGGAGACTGTGACGAAGGTCTTTAATGTTATGGTGTAAGTCTCCAATACGATGACGACAGCGATGAAAATGATCCTCAAGGAAGGTAGGAAGGTCAGTGACTTGGGTTTTGAGGGATTCAACCGTGTTAGTGAGCTCAAAGATTTGAGAGTTCATTTCGGTGACTTTGGCCGAGACTAGATCGAGAGATGTAAGTAGTTGAGCAATTGAAATATCTGACGGAGGTTGGCCCTATTTTGATGTAATGGCACTAGAAGCAATGGAAGGGGAATCATGGAAAGAGTCGGGAACTATGTAAACAGGTGCCTTCCCTTTGTTGCGATGGGATTTTCACTAAGGCACATGAGGGGCAACATAAGTAGAGGTAACCTTAAACCAAACACCATCCTCTCCACACTAGATTTTCCTTTTTTTAAGACTTTGGAGATCTACAACCTTACACTCATGAGGTTTCTCAATCCAAGGAGAAGGTAGAAAGATATTTTCCATTTTGAAGATGTGAATCAAGAACATGCCATAAGGGAGATTACGAAATGGATGATGGAAGGCATGATGAATGTAGTAAAGAATTTAGTAACCAATGTTCATAGAGTTTCCCATAACAGCCATATAAAGTAAGAACATAGAAAGCCTATTCATATCCGTTGAGTGCCCACCACTATTTGATGTGCAAGATAGAACAGTAAGATTTATCAACCGGTGCAAAAAAAAAAAGGCAATGTGAAGTTTGTTGAGAACTTCACCCTTAGACAACTTGGGGGATTTCTTTTCCCAGAATAAAGATTTGGCAGAAAGAGATTGAAAGAATTATCAGTGCACCGTTCACCAAAAGCATAACTCCAGAATCATTTAGCCCTAAGTATTAATTCATTTTAGCAACAGTAAGAGTTATAGGAGTACCAAGCACATTCGAATTAAGGGTAAGGGTGCGAGTGACTGGATCATCGTCAAAGGTGAGGTTAGTAGAGAAAAGACGTACCAAAATTGGATATGATAGATCATGAATGGTCATGAAGTGCTTCCAACCCATACGATCAATCCAGTCGAGCATAAGAAAAGATGGAATTTTGGTAAAATCGATTGCGCGACTCCGATTTATGTGACAATTTTAGGAGGAAGAAGAGAAGATATCAAAGGCGTTGACAACGAAAAACTTGATTTGTGGGGGAACGGAGAGGGAACCCCAATTTTTGAAACCAGTGTTAGTAAATTTATCAAAAATAAGGCTGAGGGATTTGGAAGTTGGTTTGGGTGATGGAAGTTTTTGGGAAGAGGATGGAGTAAATCGAGGAGCACCAGTTGAAGGAGACAACGGAGACCGAGTAGAGGGTTCAGAATGGAGTGATGATGAAGTATGGTGATACGGTGGTGGTGTTCTCTAGGAGTTGCTGTTGGAGACAATGAGGCGTCGACGATGTGATGATTCTGCTTACTTGGGAGAGAAAGGTAGCAGGGCGGCTTTGCGAAGTCGCCAGCGAAAGGATGTGGAAGCCATGTCAGATGAGTTGAGGGAGAAAGAGAAGATCAATGGACAGTTGCAAAGGGTTTTGTTGTTTCTAGAGTAGAAATGCGTGATGATTTTATTTCCAAGAAGAAATTTAAGGTGCAGATTCAGTGATTTTTTTTATTTTTTTTGAAAAGGCAATAAATTTGAAAATTTGCAAAAATAGGAAATATACCATAAAAATCATGCCATATTTATGCAGGAAAACGAATAATGCCTAACTTTGATTTTAAAAAGAAAACTCTTTCCTCAACAAGGGGTTTAGTAAAAATGCCAGCTAGCTAATTTGAGGAAGCAACATAATTTATGCAAACATCACCATTGGCAACATGATCTTTAATAAAGTAGTGAGGAATTTCTATGTGTTTTGTATGATAATGGTGAACAGGATTTCTGGTAATGTTAATTGCACTAGTGTTATCACAATGAATGGGGACACATGAGAAATTTAAGCCAAAATCACGAAGTGTTTGTTTCATCCATATTACCTGAGTGCAACAACTCCCCAGAGCCATGTATTCAACTTCAATTGTTGAAAGAGCAACAACACTTTGTTTCTTGCTACACCAACTAACCAAACTTTTGGCAAGAAATTGGCAAGTTTTGGTTGTGCTTTTTCGGTCAACCTTGCATCCTGCATAGTCAGCATCAGAAAAACCAACAATAGAAAAGGAGTTTGATTAAGGATACCATAGTCCCAAGTTGATAGATCCTTTCAAGTATCGAAGAATTTGTTTTACGAGATTAAGATGAGATTCTTTTGGAGCTACTTGAAATCTTGCACATAGGCTGGTGGCAAAGAGTATGTTTGGCTAACTTGCGATGAGATATAGGAGACTTTCTATGATTCCTCGGTACATAGATTTTCGATGCCATTTTTGGAAGAGTCATGATCTAGTTTAGTATTACGTGTGCCATAGGAACTGAAGACTCTTTGCAGTTATCCATACCAAACTTTTGTAATAGTTCATTGGCATATTTCTCTTGACAAAGAAAAATCCCTTTGGGAGTTTGTTTGACTTGTAATCCAAGAAAGAAGTTAAGTTGACTTATGAGACTCATTTCAAATTCCTTTTTCATACTTGAAACAAATTCGTTGCATGGCTCAGAGGATGTCCCTCCAAAGATGATGTCATCAACATAACTTTGGGTTAAAAGAAAATTCTTATTATGATGCTTGGTGAATAGGGTGTTATCAATGGAACTAATGCAAGAACCATTTGTAGTAAGAAAAGTGCTTAGCCTTTCATACCAGGCTCTTGGGGCTTGTTCTAAACCATAAAAGGCTTTTAACAATTTGAAAACATGATTTGGAAATTCTCCATTTTTAATGCTTGGCATGGTTGTTCAACAAAAATTTCCTCCTCTATAAAACCATTAAAAAATGCACTTTTGACATCCATTTGACATAGAGTAAAGTTTTTGTGAGATGCATATGCTAAAAGCATTTGAATTGACTCAAGTAGTGCCATGGGTGCATAGGTTTCGTCATAATCGATACCCTCTTGTTGAGAGTATCCCTTAGCAACTAGTTTGGCTTTATTTTTGATAACATTACCTTTCTCATAAAGTTTGTTTCAGAAAATCCACTTGTTTCCAATCACAAGATGATTGAATGGTCTTTCTACTAAGTTCCAGATGTTGTTTTTATCAAACTACAACAGTTCTTCCTTCATTGCATGGACCTATGATTCATCCTTTAGGGCCTCTTTAATATTTCCTCATTTTGAAAGGGATAAAAATACAACATTAGTAGGATCTGTTGTTTCTTCCCTTACCATGGCCCTTGTGGTAATTCCTTTTTGTGGGTCTCCAATTATATTAGTAGTAGGATGATTAGATGCGTGTTTGAATTTCCTCACGGCTTGATTGACTTCATCATTGGAGCTTCCAGCTGTGGTATTTGAGATGATTTCATTGGCTTGAGGTTCCTGTTCAGCTACTTTTTCTTGATGAACTGCCTTAATAATTTGATCAATTCCTATAGATTCAACGCTCGAGGGTCTCTGTCGTTGAGAATATGGCATTTGCATCTGAAGACTCAAAAGTGGGAAACATTCGGAACTTTTCCATTCCATAGTTCATAAGGAGTCTTCTTAATGAATGGTCTCAAGAATACTCTGTTGATAACATAGCATGCCATGTTGATGGCCTCTCCCCAAAAGGATTTTTGTAGGTTGTACTCATTCAACATTGATCGTGCCATTTCTTGAAGTACCTTATTCTTTCTTTCAACTACCCCCATTTTGTTGGGGTGTTCTAGGAGCAGAGAAAACATGAGTATAACCACATTCATCACAGAAATCACTAGAGTCTGAATTGTCAAATTCCAGGCCATGATCACTTTTTATAGACTTAATGTTGAAACCCTTCTCATTTTAAATATTCTTAGTGAGTGAAATGAAGGATTTTAATGCACCATTTTGTGTGAAAGAAAACGAATCCATGTAAAATGAGAGAAATCATCCACGATTACAAATATATACTTACTCCCTCATAGTGACTAAGTTTTCATTGGACCAAAAAGATTTAGGTGAAGGAGTTCCAACGGAGTGGAATTTCCAACATCATTTATTAGTTTGAAAGAAGTTCTCAATTGTTTCCCTTTAACACATGCATCACATACTTTATTTTTGTCAAAGCTTAGTTTGGGAATTCCTTTTACTAGATCCTTTTTGACAATATGACTTAGCAATTTCATGTTTGCATGACCTAGATGTCTATGCCATGTCCAACTAGGATCTTCATATGCAACAAGACATTCAACCTTTTGATTAGACATATCATTCAGATTTATGCAATAAATGTTTTTGTCTCTAGTGGCAGTAAAGAAGGGTTCATCATCTTTTGAGACTATACAAAGTGAGGGTTTGAAATGTACTTGATACCCGCTATCACATAGTTGACTGATGCTTAATAAATTGTCTCAATCCTTTTACTAACTAGACATTTTCTATGGAAGTTCCAATGTTCTTTCCAACTGTTCCTTTTCCAATGATTTTGCCTTTGGTGTTATTTACGAACAGTATATTTCCTCTATTGATATCTTGTAGGCTTAAGAAAAATGACCTATCTCCTGTCATATGTCTGGAACACCCACTGCCTAGATACCACTTCCCGTTTCCTTTTTCTGTTGATTCCTACATCACAGATGTTCAAGTTTTTAGGTACCCACATATTACTAGGTCCTAATTTATTAGATTTCTTGACCCATATGTACTTAGTTGCAATAAGTCCTTTTAGAGGACACTTGTAAGATAGGTGACCAGCATGATTACAGGAATGGCTTGTTTTGGGATTTCTAGATTCTTTGATATTCAGGAGCTTATCTCCTTTGATTTTCCTTTTTAAAAGGTAGTTTTCATTAAGAAGCACTTTTACCTTTCTTTCTAACTCTTGGTTCTTTTGAACAACTCTATTTCTTTGTTCAACCCCTTTTTTGATAATGTCGTTGTAGACTCGAAGTACCTTTGATTTTTCATTTTCAAATTTTTGTAGTTGGTTCTTAAGAGAGTTTATTTCAATTTGTAATTCAGTCAATTGATTATGACATTCAGCATGCAGATTGAAAGAACTGGTACTATCACAATCAATTTCAAAAATTTCATAATCACTTGCAGAATTAAAAGTTACATGTTTGTTTGCCATTAAGTAATCGTCCTCTACATCAAATTGATCAAAGTTAGAAGCATCCCACGTGATTGTTATAGCTCTTGGTCTAGAACTTTAGTCAGGTTTGGGACTTCATTTAAGCTTTAGGTAATCCGGTCTCTTGTGCCCTGCTTCATGACATTCATAGCAAATGATTTGATCTGACTTCTAATTTTCATTATTGTACCTTTTGAAGTTGGGTTTTTGATCTTTTTTGAATTTTCCTTTTTCTTGAGTGATTAGCCTTAGTCGTCTTGTGATCATGGCTATCTCCTCATTCAATATTTCTTCGTCAAGATCACCCAACTCTTCATTCCAATCTCCATTTTCTGCATTAATGGCTATCTTTTTCTTATTTTTGCTTTTAGAACTTTCTTCCTTGCTCAGAAGTGTCATCTCATGTGAGGTGAGTGACCCAATAAGTTCTCCCATAGTCATCTTTTCTAAGTTCTTTTCCTCATGAATGGTCGTAACCTTAGGGTTCCACTCTATGGGTAAGGATCAAATATTTTTCTAACTTGCTCACTTTCTGAAATGACTTTTTCCAAGGCAAACATTGGATTCACAATTTTCATAAATCGAGCATACATTTGACTCACTGATGGACCTGTTTTCATGGAAAATATTTCAAATTGGTGAGTAAAAAGAGCAATTCTTTCTAGCCTTACATGTAAAGTTCCTTCATGGGTAATTGTAGCATGTCCCACATCTCATTTGCTGAAGAGCAAGTGCTGACGCGGTTGTATTCCTCTTTAACAAGGGCACATAATAGAATATTCTTTACCTTGACATTAGTTGAGAGGACTTTCTTATCTTCGGCAGTAAGTTCTAGTCTGCCTTTTGGCGTCATGTTTAAGTTTGTTGGAATGAGGGGCCCATCAATGACAACACTCCAGAGATCATAGTCTAAGGCAATGAAGAATTCTTGATTTCTGTTTTTCCATATGGAGTAGTTTGTCCCATCGAACAGAGGAGGACGGGTATGAGATTGATCTTCCGCGTAGATGTCAAAACTGGAAGCAGCCATACTGAAAGGTAACCAGCTCAGATGCTAATTGAAAGTTTTATGGAGTTTGATGAAGATTATAAAAAATCTTATATGAAGGCTATAAGCTGGAATATCAATATAGTCAAAAGACTATAAAAATGTATGGTAAGACACAGCGACTTATAGTGGTTCGGCGAACCTAGTCCACTACCTAAGTGATAACACTTAGGATTTTCAACCTGCAATATTATTAAGAGAAAAGCAGATACAAGATACAAAATATCAAAAGGCTGAAACTTGCACTGCAACACACACAAAAGTTCTCACTCAACTGAATACAAGCTACTCAAGGCTAATCAAGTATATTGTGAGACGCCCTCAATACTTAGAGTGATGTTCACTTAAATAGGTGCTGGAGAAGTTTCCTTTCATAGCTGAGCTTGTAATATGTCATTTCCCTTTTTCTGTTTGACACCTTTCTTTCCTTCTTTGTTTCCAACAATCACTTGCCATATTTTCTCAACACAATTATTGACCTATACAAGGAAACAAATCTAAACGGTAACTTGCCATATGTAAGAAAGTAAAGCACAAGATAATTGATTGAGAGATCTAACAATGACTTAGAGATGTTGTGATAAGTTAAGTTTGAATTCAAGATATGTGACATGTATATATTATGTTGAATGTCATGGGACAACTTATGGCATGTATTTAGTACTTTTGTTGAGGTCTGGTCAAGTTGAAGTTTGTTGCTGTCTCTGATGGTTTTTGGAATGTTTTATGGGCCTATCGGATTCATTGTACGTTATGATTTAAGTTTGAATTGGAGTAGCATTTCAGCTTAAGGGTTATATTAAGTAGGGTGCTACACAAACCATCCAACTTTTTTCTGCAAAAGAAATTAGACAACAACTTAAAAGTAAATATAAATTCTTACATAGAAGATTAGTACAAGTTGATGTCAAATCCTTAACCAGACAAGGTCTCAATACCAGTATATTTTTAGCATTAAGAGAACGTAGACATCTCAAATATGGTGATTCTTTATTAGGAGTTACTAAGATAAGTTTAACAAACGGACCAATATACTTTAATTGTTTTCCAAATTTTGCTGTTGCTTGACAAGATCCATATATATTAGATGTGTTAACTTCAAATGTTAAAACCCATAATTATGCAATGAACTTGAAAGTTTAGCATATGAAATATTTTATAGGATCCATTGCAAAGTTATGAATACATGATTAGAAACAAAGGTAATAAATAGAAGTATACTAGGTGACCAAACAACCTTCTGGGAAGTTAGTAACCCAAAATCAAATGTTTCCATACCAAAAATGATAACTTGGAATGATGTCACATTTCCAAAAACCTGAAGAATACCTAAAGGAACAACAAACAAACCAACTATAGAAAATAGAGAACTTGAATATATCATACAAAATACTGATGGATCCGTAAAAGTTAAGTTTTTAAGATCTCAATCAGAAAATAGATCTAGACAAGAAAATTTAAAGATTAATTCTCATGAAATAGAATCTTTACCAAGATATTCTACAGGATCTACACAAATTGAACCTCAAGCCCTTAGAAAATACAAAGGAATTGCTAAACCTATTTATCACCAATTTACTAGTACTAGTAGAACTGAGACTTTGACCCAACACCATCCCAAATGGCCACCTTAACAAAATTTGAAATCAATAAAGAATTCTTAAAAAGAGATTTTTTTTTTCAAAAGAAAATTATAATAAAAGAAAAGCTTATATGAAGAATTTTACACCAAAACAAATGTAAATAATAAAAGAGGAATGGTACCAATACGTGGAAGAAATTGAACGAAATATACCTCTATTTGAATATTTAGAATTTAAAAAAATAAATGTATTAACAAGACAAGATAGAAACTGGACAAAAGAAGATAATACAATAATAACCTCTGGAAAACCCCCCACTATAAAATATAGAAATAAAAACTAGAGAAGAAACTATCTTAGCCGATCCCCTTGTAGAATCACCAAAAGATCCCAATAATATCAAATTACAACCAAATTCAATTATAAAATAATCTAATTATGCCAATCTCATGTTATATACCATAGGAGAACAATTAGATAGAATAAAGGACAAAATCGAAGGAGAAGAAAAAGGAAATGAAAGGCAGCATATATATATATAAATAAAAACTTACGTATAATACTAATAAAATAAAAAGACAATTAAAATAATTAAATAAAGGAAAAACCAAAGTTGAAAATGTTAATGTGATACGAGAAAACAATTCTGAAGATAATTCTTGAAAAAACTTCTAATATGGGAAATAATGTATAATGCATATAGAAAATGTGAAAAGATTGGGATGCCGCTATGGAAAAAAAAAAAGTGAAGTACAACCATACCCCTAAGGTTAGGCATAATTAGAAAAGACCCTCTTTCATCAAAGCCATCCATATAATCATATCAACACTATTATATTTAGCATAATGATACTTGATTATAGTTATGCAATTTAAACCAAATATCAATTTTTAGAATTTTGAATTTTTTTATTTTAAATAAAAAGTTTTCACTGATCGTTGATTTTTCACCTCTATGTAAAAAGTCCAAAAAAAAATTTCGACAAAATAACAACTCAATTCAAGTTCAAATATAATCCTTTTTTTATTAACAACTAGATTTTTACTAATTATAGGATATACTATTACCAACTAATATAATCTTTTTTCTTTAATAACTAGATAAAGTCATAATAGCTTCATTAAACTAATTTTTTCTCAACCAAATTGAAATAATTTTAAAGAAAATCTTTGACTGAAATTTACTTAACTCTCACTCAATTACTTTGAGGTTTTTAATTAAAATAAAAAATTCTCATTGGTGGTTGATTATTAAATTTCATTTTAGTTGGACTTGTATTTATTCCATTTAGATATTCGTAAAACTTTGAACTCCTGATTGAAATAAATAATTCTTTGTCTCTTTCTAACATAAAAAATGATTGCATATCTATTTCTTCTTAAATCCTAATATATGGTAGTTCCTTGATCGTTAACCTTGATCATTAAAACTCTTTAGTTCAATAAAATTTGCTTTATTTTTTCTTATTTTTAATAATTAATAACTATATCTATATCTTTATATATAGGGATTTTTGAAAGTCCTTTTACTAATAAATTCTAGCTTTTGTTTCTTCCATTTCTTTGTATGTATTATTAATCATTCTTCAAATCAGTTATATATTTGTTAGATTTATTGTTCATTTTTAGATTTTATTTCTGATCATTTAATTTTGTTATTCTACAGAGTGAGAGAGATTTTATTTTTTTTTAGGGCTGTAATTGTTTTCTTTAGCTATTGATAAAATATATCATTTACTTTTTATTTTTGTTTCAATTTGCAAATGTTTCTATTCTTTTACTCAATCTTTCACTCAAATTATAAATTCATGTCTTGAATTATTTTTACATTTTAAACATTATTTTTATTCATCTAATTTGATAATTTTGTAGGATAATAGATATTCATTTATTTAATATTTTTATAATTTGTTTCAATTTTAAAAGCTATGATTTTCTTTTCAGCTAACAGTCTATGTCATTTATTTCTTTTTCAAAATTGTCACACATTTTATATCTCTTTACTCATTGTTCCTTTTTAGTTATCAGTTCATTTACTTAATCTTTTATTTTTAATTTTTTTTATTCATCTAATTTTATAAAATGGGATATATTCATTGGTTTTAATGTTTTTATAATTTATTTCAGTTTTCAAATATTAATGGTCTAAAAGCCTGTCATTTAGCTTTTAAAATTTTGTTCATACATGTGTAATTATGTATATATAGATATTTATATAATCCAAACTCTTTTATAACAATTTTATATATATTATTTGATTAGTATATATTTTTTGAAATTTTTCTTTACTTTTTTGGAATAATTTATGAAGATGATTATATCAACAGGAATGATACTCATTAACTTTTAAGTTTATAAAAACGGGCATAATTTAATTCAACAAAATATATATCCAATGTTTTTTTTTTTCATTTTGCTCGCTTGAAAAGTTAACAAATACTGCACTTTTACTTTGTTATTTATCGTTTTATCTTTTTCATTTTGGGTTTTATAAAGATCCAATTATATTTATAAAAATATTGAGAATAACATAATAGTTCATTTTGTATCTATCTTTTTTTACATTCTAAATTTCTCATCCTTATTATATTAATGCTATGGTATAAATATTATTGTGAATTATAACTATAATCAAAGCAATATATGGCGTAAAAATAAAAATATTGGACATGATAATATGGTCAACAGAAATAAACAAAAACTAAATATTATTGTAACATATCAAAATTTAGCGAGACAATAAAGAATATGAAATTTTATTTATATAAAATGAATTGAAAGACTATTTTGAAATAAATTAAAAAAATTAATTTTTTTTTATGAATAAAAGTCTGTGGGTAAGATTATATACCTTACCAAAGAAGAAAACATTATATAAAGAAAAATTAAAAAAAAATACTTAAAATAGAAAATAGAAACAGATGAAAAGGAGAGAGCACAAGATTTATGGACTAACAATGGTTCGAAAAAATTTAGAATTCTAAAATTTTAGAATTACTTTAGACAAAAAAAATAATCATATATTTAGTTAAACACTTAAAAAGTATAGAAAAATCTGTGTTATTTTAATTTTTGCTTAAATATTAGCCAGCTAAGATAAAAATATATCTTATATATTTAGATATTTTACTATTTATTTTTCATGCATAGCACAAGGTTTACGCAATACTACTGCTATTATATATACACACACACGAAGGGAGTATCTGGTCATAATTGAGTTAATTTTGACTCAATTCTCAATTTTTAAAATTTTGAAATTTTTAATTAAATTAAAAAGTTGTCAATGATTATTGATCGTTCATTATAACCAAAATAATTAAAGATTTATTAGGTAAGTAACAAATTAGGTCAAATTCAAATATAACCTATGTTTTTACTAACAACTAGATATTTATTAATTACTAAATAAATGATTAACAACTAGATAAAGATCCTTTTCTTTAATAGTTACGATAAGCTCATTATATCTCTATTTTATTACTTAATTCTCTTATTCAAAATTAAACTAATACCAATATAAGAATTATGTAGTATCTGTATACACCATTGTGTATAATAAAACAGTGTTTGGTCATAATTGTATAATTTTGACAAAATAATGAATTCTCAAAATTTTGAATTATTTAATTAAATTGAAAATTTCTTAGTTGTTAATTTGATTTTAATATAAGGAACTTGTTTATTATAACTAAATATCATGTTGTATTTACCCAAAAATGCAATATAATTTTAATCTCATTTAACAAGTTTAAAATATCCAAAATTATATATTTTATCCTCTCATATAAGTTTAAATTTAAAAGGTATTTAATAAGCACCAAATTAGATACTCCTATAACAAAGTTTAACCCTATGATTTTAACTCATTACAAGATTAACAGATTAATCTTGCATTTGTTTCATACTTAAACTTTTTCGTTCTACAATTCTTTTTGCTATTTTATTTTTAAATTATTATAGCTATAATTTTTTTTTTATATATTTTATACTTGAATAATGTACCTCAAACAATGAAATATTCAGATATTGTAATATTTTCTTAAGTAGTTGAAATTATTCGAATTTTTTATTTATAATTATGATTTATTTTTGCATGAGGAATTCATTAAATTTATTGTTGTTACATAATTTGTCAATATCTAATTATATGCATGTAAGAAAAAATCTTTAGCTGAATATTTACTTATATTTGTGATATTATCTATAAAAAAAGAACTTTATTTCTCTACCGACAACTAAAAAATGTAAAATTTATGTATAAAAAGAATTTCGTGTATGTAATTAGAAAAATAAAATCCATTAATATTAGAATGCTTTTTTACATAGCTAATATTTATTCCATATTTCAATAATAGACTTATTTTGATAAATTATTAAAAATAATTATTTGTGCCTTGGCATGATTAAAAATGAATTAACAATGAGTTTAAAAAAATATTAAGCTTAATTTATTCCACTAAAGAGTTAGATATTTTTATTTTTGAAATTTGGTTATACATTTTTATGAAAAAGACACAAGATTATTTATCTAAATAAAGTAGTTAATCACTAATTAGTTATGTCGAAACAAGCAACTAATTTATTATATTTAATAATTTTTAATATTCATGTAATCTGTAATCACTTTATTTATTGAATTATTGTTATATCTTAATTAAATAATTAGTTTCTCGATAAGTTAGGATTTGAAATATGTATAATTTTTTAAATTATTTAAAAAAAATTAATTACACAACCATGATAAACTTTTAAATATGGTTAGTTGCTTAGAAAAAAAATTTGCAACTTACTCGTTCCTTATGGGAAGGCTAAATACTTATTTATGTATATCATCATGTCATCATTTTCTCGGTAAATAGTTGAAAATTCGAGAAGTAAATAATCTTAAATTACTTTATATATAAGCCGCCCTAAGCTTATAGAAGTTTTTCAAATTTAATTATTTCTAAAACAGTGCCTTTTGAATATTTAAATTTTTTTTAGACAAAATCATATGGTGTTATAAAAATCTAAAATTTATTTCAAACATAAGTTAGACATCTATAAACTCTCAATTTTATTTTTGTATTATTAAAATTATCAACTAAAGCCATTTTTGGTTTTTCAAAAACACAATAATGAAGAAGCCATTACCAATTATAAAAAATAAATATTTTACAAGGAACATAAATATATTACTGATACAGTTAAAAAAATTTAAAAGCTTGACGAATGAGCACTTAAATAATCAATCACATCAACTTTTACATTTTTGACTATATTTATTTCTGCATTTCAGCATTTATACTGATTACATTTATTTGCACATTTTTGCTTCATAAGAATTCATAAAACATCTTCGTGTATGAAAATACTAATATTTGTATATAATAGTCTTAGGTATTGAGTATCATATTAAAGTACATTATATATTTATAAAAGTAATTTATGAGAGATTCATTCGTTCTTATATATCAATTTGAATATTAAAAATTTATTTATTATTTTATGTTCATTTACATTATATATAGTATTCGATAATTTCGAAGTAATACAACAACTCTATAAACAAAAATTAATAAATTTTACTAATTTGAGTATATCAAGTATTAAAAATTATTTTAGTTACTAGGTATTTCATGTTATGAAGCACATGCTAAATTAATTCTAAATAATAGCCTAATTTATTTTTATAAATGAAATAATGAAAGATTGAATATTTTTTATATAATAATAAGTGACATTTTTTAAGATTAACGTGTCATGAAAATTGTAACTATGACTTCCACATTGTTAAGATATCATATTAAAAGACTTTATATTTTAAAAAATCCGTGTGCTTACTTATCATATCAAAATATGTATATATATGTATATTTAATTTTAAAATATATATATTGAATAAAAAAATTCTAAGGAAAATTCAATAAATTGACTAAAAATGACTCAATGACTTAAAATTAATTAACTAAATAAAGGGTCGAAGAGCCCAAAGGACAGGTCAAGCCCACAAAGAGGGGCAGAAAAGCCATAATAAGCCTAAACCCATTTAGACTAAAAACTATAAATACCAAGTCCTAAAGAAAACTTTGGGGGAAGAAATCATTCACAAAAAATTCTCAAAGTCGAAGAACTCTCGAGAAACGAAAATCTCTCTACACGTGTTCCAGAGAAAATGAACTGACATACTGTTGTCATATGGAAAGGACCCTTACTTTATTTCCAAGCAGTATTATTTTGGTATTGTCTGTGGAAGGCTCAAAGCTAATGAAGTCGAGATCTGGAGTTCACCACTTCAATGCACAGGCAGTACGAACATTTGAAAATATGGAGAGCTATTAGCTAGAAGCACCATTTGACCTTGCATCGGAACCTATTCTCAATGCGCAACATGTACGAAAATGAGATGCATAAGTAGCAGATACCTCATTCCGGTGATATTATTGCACCTATGACCCAGGAGATGCTGAAGACCCTACCAGAGAACAATACTACTCAAACTGCAGCCAAAATGGTTGCCCAATATGCTAAGGAACGTTGCCCCTGGGAATTGCGGCAGTACTCACACCAGAACCCAGGGGACTTGTTCCTCCCCGGAAAGGATTGAGCAAAGAGACGACTATGAACATGACATTGCTCTTACTTCTTCATCCCAGCAAGAAAGCACATATCCCTCACTCCGAGTAGACTTTGCCAGGTGCATGACAGCTAACACCGAAGTCCAAATACATTCTTTAGAGTTGCATCCTTTAGCTGCTACTCTCCCTCTATGCAATGCTTTCTCTCTAGTTGTCATTAGGTAGTCTTTTGGAGCAAAAATAGTTCAATTACTGGAGTATGATGGCACTGTGGACCCTTAGGAGCACTTAGATAATTTTCTAGTAATAATAGAGCTTTACGACTTGAGTGAAGCTACACATTTTAAGCTATTTCGTACCATACTCATCAGGTGTGCCTTGTCATAGTTAACCGAATATCAGTCGAATCCAGAAATAGATGGGAAGATGGAGAGTCCCTGAGGACTTACCTCAATCACTTGGTCCAAGCAATGTATGAGATCCTCTATGTTAACAAGGAGCTCCTGCCCAGCAACATCTAGCAAAACTTGAAACGCCAGAAGTTTGGGAAGTTGATTTCTAGGAAACCCCCACTACTCTAGAAGACTCCTAGTGCTCACAGAAAAGTACATCTAGATTGAGGAAGCTGTGATCCCTCAAGTTGGTAGCAAGAGTATAGTGTGCAAAAAAAGAACCAACACTAATAAAAAGCCAAATGAGAAGAAATCCTCCACAAACAACTTAAAGTACATTCCTTTTGAGCATCTTGAGAGCAGAGATACTCCTGATTGCTGAATAAAGAAGCTTAGTCAAGTGGCCCCTACAGATTGCAGAGAATCCAAAAAGGCAGAAATCCTCACAATGTTGCAACTTCCATCATAGCAAGGGCATACTACTGAGAAATGCCACTATTAGAGATATGAAATAGAAAAAAGTTGATCTAATGTAGCTATATAAAGGATTATGTAGGTCAAAGGTAGAATAATGCCAAAAAGTGACCCAGACCCAAAGAAAGTGGCGATCACCCAAGCTCACCTGGTAAAGATTAGAGCCAAAGGAGATGTTCGAATACTGTGAAATTACACTAAAAAAAGTATCTGAAGAGAGAGATCCTATTATCAACAATTCAGTCCATGCAGCAATTGTAGGAGATTCCCCCAGTTCCAATAAGTACGTCCCCCCATGATGCCTCATAGTGTTTCTTGCTTCCTTTTATCTAGCCACCAAAGTTTAATTTCGATCGATTTAGGTGGAATTTATATCATGAACATAAGTTAATTCCACTCTGGAGACGAAAATCATTTGCCCTTTATTCCTCCAATGAAGCATTATGAAGTTTTCTACATAACCATAACTTTTTTGATGAAGAACAATTGCTCGCAGAAAGAACAGTTTTGCTGGAGTCCGTAAGTAACTCCTTCCAAAGGACAACCTTTTTGCCGAAGTCCTTAATAGCTCCTTTCATGGACAACCTTTCTACTAGAGTCTTGAAGTGGCTCCTTCCACTAAAAATCTTTTTGTTGGAGTCCTAAAATAGCTCCTTGCATAGAAAACTTTATCCTGGAGTAATAAAATGGCTCTACCTATGGAAAAACTTTTTTGTTGGAGTCCTGTAGTGGCTCTTTCCGTTGAAAACCTTTCCATTGGAGTCCTAAAGTGGCTCTATCCATAGAAAACCCTTTCGACTGGAGTTATGAAGTGGCTTCTTCCATGGAAAACTTTTCTGCTGGAGTCTCAAAGTGGCCCCTTCCATGAGAAAACCTTTTGCTGGAGTCTTTTAGTAGCTCTACCCACGGAAAAAGTTTTCTCCTAAAGTCCTAAAGTGGCTCTTTCAATGGAAAGATCTTTTTGTTGGAGTCTTGAAGTAGCTTCTTCCACGAAAAACCTTTTCACTAGAGTCTTGAAGTGGCTCATTCGATAGTAAAACCTTTCTGCCATAATCTTAATATTTGTCGGTGAAAACCCCTTTCTATTGGAGTCTTGAATTAGCTTCTTCCACAGAAAGATCTTTCCATTGGGTCCTAAGACAGCTACAATCAAAATTTTCCTAAGTCCTCAGACAACGAAAACACCAAATTTTTCTAAGTCTCCCCATGATGTTACACTATCCTTGCCACAAGAATGACTAAGCACCGCAGTAAGAAGGGTTCCACGAAATGCCGCGCGTTTCCTCGTGTGAGCACGAACACATCCCTCTAGGAAAGCTCACCCTAAAACTCACACAATCATGCACCTCTATCATGCATAACCTTGCTATTGAAAATAAGACAATGCACTAAAGTCCTTAGATGACTATGGTGCAAGACCGTAAGCTTCTAAACATCTTATACATGAAATCCATTTAAGTCCTTCGGCGAATATTACATTAAACTTCACAAAGCCTTTTAATGAACACCATTAATTCTACCCAAAATGTAACACCCCAATTTTTAGAACTCTCAATTTCAATTAATATTTAGTATTTGAATAAGTAATTTGATAGAATAAATTATTACGTCTCGATTGATCATTAAATTAATTAATTAATTAATTAGGGCATATTAGGTAATTAGGGAGAATTGGAAATCAATAAAATTGGACTTAATTGCTAAAACTATAAACCTGAATAGATTAATGTGTGAATAGAAGGAATTGGAAGTGTGGGGTTGCATTATAAGATGATTGAAAGTTTTAAGGGGCAATTGTAAGCGGTGAAAAAAAAATCTGGGGTCAAATTGAAAATGACAAAAAATATCTTTATATGTAGATTGAGGATAAAAATTTATTAGATTCTCAAAACTTGCTCCAACTCTACCCAACCCACGAACGGCCAAAAATTGACTGCAAAACCAAAAACTTATGCTGTAGTTAGCTACTCCTAGATGAGAGGAACAAAATCATACCAAAAACTCCCCAAACCAACAGGAGAATCGACGGGAATTTTGTGGTAGACAGAACAAGGCGGCGGTGGTGACGGGTTTCTTGGTTTTAGTGGTGGAAACCCAAAATTAGGGGGGGTTGATGGGCTCATTGAGATGAGCATCTTGGTGGTCTTAGATTTGATTTTTGACCATTGGTGACGGAGTAATTGATGTGCTGGTGATGCAGTAGCGCTAAGGTGCGAGGTGAAGTTTTTTAGCTCAATTGATAGGGCTACAGGTGGTGGACGGCAAAATTGAGTAAGGGGTTTTGCTTACTGGAAAGATGCACTTCTGGTGGTAGTGTTGGAAAATTTTTTGGTGACGGTTCGGCGATTCACAACGATGGTGTCTAGATTTTGATTTAGGATTCTCTCGGGCTTCTTTCATGCCTGAATTCGAGCCTCATTTGGCCCAATTAGATAAGAACTTTTTCAATCAAATATTTGTTTGATTAATTTCTCAAATTACAATAAGATTGGATTATACAAGTAAGGTGTGTTTAATCTCAAGTAAAAAGTTAGGACTTAATCGACTCAGATGTAAGAATTAAATTTGAAATTATACAATTTAAAATATTATTCAAATATTTATGAGAATTGAATATTTGAGTTAGATGTAATTAAGAAATCTTGAAATTTAGATTAAGCTTTGACTTGATATAAAATAGGTATGAATTCAATATTTCAATCATTGAAACCAAGACATAATTGACTAGAACTAAAACGCAGAAAGAGTACAGTCCATAGTAGACCTCTGATTAAGCTTGAAAGGATTCTCAAGTAATAAATGAATCATAACCTTGTGGTAAATGTTGATTTAGGAAACTTGAATCAAGTCAAATAAGTTGGATAGTCATCAAGAATTAAAATAACTAGTAAAATTATATTGTTTAGGCCAAATGAGGGATTGGAGATTCAATTTAAAATATAATATAGGGCTAAATGACTCTATAATATAAAATAATTACTATTTAGACATGTGATTATACGGTAGACAAGAATTCGACATATTTAAATACCTTAATATTCGAACTTGGAGTTGGTAAGGATTATGAAAGAATAATAAATTACCAATCTCTTGAGCATAGCTGTGTAAATTAAAAGATAAAAATAAGATTATTTTAGTCTCTTTAATACTATATTTTGAAATAACTAGGTAACGAGGAAACGAGTTATTGGACTCATTAAGGAAAGCTTCACTACCTAATATTGCCAAGTGAGGTCCATACTCAATGGTACGAGATATCCTTGATGGGGACATAACCTATATCTAGTAAATATAATATTATTGCATGTGCATTCTTGCATTGGAATTATGAAATCGACTCATTATTCCATACCGTTCTATTTCTAATATATTTATCTTTGAACTCTTGCATTTGAACTCCTGCATTGAACTCGAGGTGTTAGCTAAATCTTCACTTGACTCCTTTCTCAAAGGTTGCTTCTTGAAAAATTATTTAAAAATAATATATTTTGAATAACAACATTCTCTTCTGAAAGAATTTTGAAAAGTACCATTTGAAATTGGGAATTTTCTGATGATCTCACCTAAACTGGATTTTAAATTTGTCGACTGAACTACAATTTGACTAATTCATTTGTGACCCAATTACCATATTTTATGATACTATTTGTCAGGTAGTCGTACTAACTAGCTGTTATTAATTTATACTGTTGCGAGGCAGTCTTATCGACTAGCCGTTGCTGATTCATACTGGTTATGGAGGTCGTCTCTATTGACTCGTAATACATTAGTTGTGGAGGCCGTTCCTATTGGCCCGTGATTATTCTATAATTGTTGTGGAAGCCATCTCAACTGGCCATATTTATATGGTGATAGAGGCAATCATGCTGGCTGATTTGTATTCATATAGTGGTGATAGAGGTAGCCATGCTAGCTGACTCGTATTTATATATTGGTGATAGAGGCAGCCATGTCGATTGACCCATATTGATATATTAGTGATAGAGGCGGCCATATTGGCTGGCCCGTGGTGATAAAGGTAAACATGCTGACTTACTTGGAATTATACATTGGTTGTGGAAACCATTTTATTGATCAGCTTGGAGGTATTTTTGATTTATTATGCTCTATATAGCGATTGTGGCATAAACTATTGTTAAAGATTGGTCCTACCGATTCTTATTATAATGATTCTTGTAATCCAAAGTTTTCTCTAAAATGTGTTGAAACTTAAGAAGTCCCTTCGCTAGTATGGGACAATGTTGAGTTAGCTCATGATTTCCAACTCTATTTTATGAATTCCATGAATTCTATCTATTCTTCAATATCCTGTTGCTTGGACATGTGCTTTAATTACTCGTACTCGAAATCATTATTTTTCTTATATACGTATATTATATTTCATTTGTTATATTATGTCCATGTATTTTGATCAATACCTCACTAAGTTATTCGAGCATACCCTCATTGTATTTTTTCTTTTTGTTCTTTGCCCCAAATTGAGGAAATTGGAGGCACCATGAGTGTGGACGATGTTGTATATCGTGTAAATAATATTATCCAGGGATATATTAATGGTAAGGATGTGACATATGCTTGTAATGTAAATAATGTGTCTCTCGTTGGGCCATTATCTTTATCTTTTAATGAAGTGTAATCGATTGGAGCCTGAGATGTTTGACTCGAGCCTCTAAGTGATTATAAATTATGGAAATTCGGGTTTGACTTGAAGTCTTGTGGCATGACTAGTTAATGTAGATGCCATTAATTGATTTTGATCTTGCTCATCATTTGGGTTGTTATGGAATTGTTTAAATTGAAAATTTTGGAGGTTCATATTTTGTCTTTTGAAATTGTTGAAAATTTAATTGGAGTAGCACCTCAGTTGGGAGCAGACACTTCCTAGGTGGGGTGTTACGGAGGTGATATCAGAGCTCGGGTTTGAGAACCTGAGCTAAGCTAGGATATGATCCTTAGAATATCGAAATATTTGATTAGTGGAGATTAAGTATGACTCTGTAATTTAATTAAGACATAAATTTTTGGGATAATGTTTGATCCGAAGGATGTGAAGGGTTATGATTGGGCGGCCGACCAATGTATAATCCGTAACACCTGAGGTATAGAGCATGTGACTTTTTGTATTTAGGAGGAATAATACTCTTGGGGACCTATATTGAGTATGAACTTGTCTGAGAGCACTCTAACCGATACGTAGGCCGATGATCGTTCTAGATTGAGCTGAGTTTGATGAGGAAAAGATTTTTCTAGATCGTTGCTTTGGACATAAGAGTGTATTGTGACTTAAATGATATGGTTATTTGGGGAAGTGGTATGTTAATAATTTGAATATCTTTGGAATAAGGAATATTTGGATTAATGAAGGCTGAGTCTGACTAAAATCTGGCTGAGATGTGAACTTTTGGGATAATGCCTAATACCAAGGAGTAAAAGATTGGTACTGGGATGGCCAGTCAGTATATAGTCTATTACTTTGAGGTATCGCGCATATACCTTTATTAATGTTTGGTGGAATAATATTTTTTGGGACATGTTGTTGAACGAGTATTTTTGTGATAATAAAAACTTGGGAAATAAAAAAGTTGTTTGGGATAATAAGTGTTTGGTATATATGGGATCAAGATCTAGATGATATGGCTATTTCGTAACTAGTATCTTGATAATGAGATTGATCTGTATAACGGCATGACAATATTTAAAAGGGAAATAAGAAAATATTTTTCATAAGAAGATCATTTAAGGTGATCAGTGAATAATGTGTACATATGATTGTGAATCAAATATTTAGGGCAATTAGTTTACTGAATTACAAGATGGCAATGGACAAATAAGGTTCTAAGAATCATAGTGTAAATTTAAGAAAAAGTGTATCATTATCAATTAAAAAAAAACAATAGGCTAAAGTGACAAGTAATCTAGAAATAATAATAAACCGTGTTTATAACCTCAATCAAGAAAATTTAGAGCCTAACAATATCAAACTTGTAGAATTGTTAAAATATATAACATACCCAGACATAAAGATGATTATGTTTTGAATATAATCATATAAAGAATTAAATGAAATGTATTGTCTTGATATAGTAATATTGGATCTAGTTAATTTTGTTTGTTCTCAATTAGACAAATAATGAGTCTAACAAAGATGTTATATAAACTTATGTGAAAAATTAACATAAACTCACTTGCCAACATTTGTTTGGTGTAATCATATTTCTATTCTATATGAAGTGGAATGTGCTTGTACTCAACATATCTTTATATATTATGAAAAGAACAGATAGAAATTTGAATATCACTTAAGAGATACTTTATCAAACACTGTAGATTTAGAATAATCAATAAGACTTGAAGACATTATATACTAAATGGAGTCACATGAACAACCCCAACCACTTCCATTATCGTGGTCTATTGGAGGTCGTAGAAGATGACCACTCGTAAATCGAGCTGGAGCACAAGAGGGTCAAGTAAGAAATATTCCTAACCAAGGACACTCCATACATGAGGAGAGAATAATGCCAAACCTATCGGCAAACCAAGGAATAGGAGGACAAGCTATAGAACAAATGTTCACCATGTAGCAGCAATTCATACAGTTCTATCAATAACATAATCAAGTCAGTAGTTCTCGAGGTGTTGATGAACCAATTGGAGATCGAATGCTAGAGCAATTTCTTAGACACAACCCTTCACGATTTATGGGTGAACCAAACAATTAGAGAGCTGAATAATGGATTGAAGGGGTTGAGAAAAAATTTTGAGTGCAAAATTACCCAGATGAACGAAAAATCAAGCTTGCCACTTTTCTTTTGGAACAGGATGCCCATCATTGGTGGTGATTATTGGATCAAAAGCAGAATCAAGAGGGAACAACTCATACTTAGGAGAACTTTAAAATGAATTTATGAACAAGTTTGTACCTATTGTTGTCAAGAATGCATGAGAGCAGGAGTTCATGGTGCTTATCCAAGGATCTATGTCAATGTGCCAATATGAAGCTAAATTTAATTATTTAATTTAATATGTGCCTCGCATATTAGGTGAGGAGGGACGCAGAATGAGACAGTTCGTTGAAGGGCTAAACCTAGACTATGATGAATTCTCATAGCTTGTGAGTTGTCTACTTATAACAGGGTTGTGGATAAAGCTTTGCAGGTGGAATCAAAACTTAAGGAGCTACATAAAATTAAAGAAAAGACTAAATGAGGAAAGACTTTTGAAAATGATCCTAATCTATCACAACCAAGCCTAAGAACAGCTTGTGGATTTTATGGCGACACCCAACATAGGGAACCCACATGTTGGAAGAAGCATGGAAAGTGTATACGGTGCGGCAATGTTCAACACTATGTTAGGAATTATCCTAAGAACAAAAATCAATCCTAGATATCCAAAGAGGCAAAGGAAAACAAGTTATGGAGTTTAGTCGAAGATCAAGTGACCAAAATTGCACCAATACCCTTACTAGAGAAAGCGCACCGAATTCAAATGATATTATCTAAGGTATAATTTACGACATTCATAATATTTTGAGAAAACTACATGTAATTTTGATGCTACTCATCTTCTTACATCTACCCATTTCACCTTGAAGTTAAACTAGGATTTGAACACAGGCATTATGTCCGAGTTGGATTAAAGAAGTTTCAGTACCCAAACCTCTGAGAAAATGTACATCTATATCTTATATAATTGATGATATGCATTGATGCTAATCCAAATTTTTTCGGATGTTGAATAAGAATCTGGGGACCAGATTATTTTAAAAGGAGAGAGTTGTAGCACCTCAATTTTTAGAACTCTCAATTTGAATTAATATTTAGTATTTGAATAAGTAATCCGACATAATAAATTATTAGGTCTCGATTGATAATTAAATTAAATTAATTATGGGCTTAATGTGATACTAGGCAATTAAGGGGACTTGAAAATCAATAAAATCAGACTTAATTCCTAAAACTATTAACCTGATGGGTTAACGTGTTAAAAGAAGAAGTTGGAGGGGCCTAACTGAAAGTTTGGGGTTGAATTGTAATATGGTTGAAAGTTTTGGGGGGCAATTGTAGGCGGTGGAAAAAAATATAGGGTCAAATTGAAAAGGGCAAAAAGTATCTTTGTATATGTTAGATTGAGAGGAAAATTTATTAAATTCTCAAAACTTGCCCGAACTCTGCCCAAACCATGAACAATCGAAAATTGATTGCAAAACTAGAAACTAGTGTTGTAGTTAGCTTCTTCTAGCTGAGAAGAGCAAAATCATACCAAAAACTCCCCAAACCAACCAGAGAATCAACAGGAATTTTGTGGTCGGTGGAACAAGGCGGCGGTGGTGGCCGGTTTGGTGGTTCCGACAATGGAAACTGAAAATTGGTGGAGGGGTTTTTATGGGTTCATTGAGAGGAACATCTTGGGGGACTTGGATTTGATTTTCGACCACTAGTGATGGAGTAATTAACGTGGCAGTAATGCGGTGGCACTGTGTAGTGAGGTTTTTGGCTCAATTGACAAGGCTATAGGCGGTGGACAACAAAACTGAGTTAGGGGCTTTGCTCACCAGAAAAAGATGCATCTAGTGGTGGTGTGGAAAAAAAATTTGGCAACAATCCAACGGTAGTTCGGCGAGGACAGTGATGGTGTCCAGTTTTGATTTCAAATTCACCCAGGCTACTTTCATGCCTAAATTCGAGCTTGATTTGGCCTAATTGGGTAAAATATTTTTCAATCGAATATTTGTTCAATTAAGTTCGCAAATTATAATCAGATTAGATTATACAAGTAAGATATCTTTAATCTCAAATAAAAAATTAAGACTTAATTGACATAGATATAAGAATTGAATTTGAAATTTTACAATTTAAACTGTTATTCAAATATTTATGAGAATTGAATATTTGAATCAAACGTAATTTAGAAGTCCTGAAATTTAGATTAAGCTTTGACTTGATACAAAAAAGGTATGAATTCAATATTTCAATCATTGAGATTAAGACAGAATTGGCTGGAATTAAAATTGACAACGAGTGCAATCCATAGTGGACCTATGATTAAGCTTAAAAGGATTCTCAAGTAATAAACGAATTATAACCTTGTGATAAATATTGATTTAGGAAACTTGAATCAAGTCAAATAAGTTGGATAGTTATCAATAATTAAAAAAATTCATAAAATTATGTTGTTTAGGCCAAATGACGGGTTGGAGCTTCAATTTAAAATATAAGATAGGGTTGGATGACACTACAATATAAAACAATTACTATTTAGACATGCGATTATATGCTAGGCAAGAATTTAACATATTTAAATGTCTTAATATTCAAACCTGGAGTTGATAAAGATTATGCAAGAAAAATAAATTACCAATATCTTGAGCATAGTTGTGTAAATTAAGAAATTAAAATAAGGTTATTTTAGTCTCTCTATTACTATATTTTGGAATAAGGAGGTAACAAGGAGACGATTTATTGGGCTCATTAAGGAAAGCTTTGCTACCTAATATTGCCAAGTGAGGTCTATACTCAATAGTATGAGATGTCCTTGCTAGGAAAAGAACCTATAACTAGTAAATATATTATTATTGCCTGTGCATTCTGCATTGTAATTGTGAAATTGATTCATTATTCCATATTGTTCTATTTCTAATATATTTATCTTTGTACATTTACATTGAAACAACCACATTGAACTCAAGGTATTAGCTAAATAATTCGCTTGACTTCTTTCTCAAAAGTTGCCCTTGAACAATTATTTAAAAATAATATATTTGAATACCAATGTTTTCTTCTAAAATAATTTTGAAAAGTTTCATTTGAAATTGGGAATTTTCTGATAATCTCACCTGAACTGGATTTTAAATTTGTCAACTGAACTACGATTTGAGTAATTCATTCTCATCCCAATCACCATATTTTATGATATTGTTTGTAAGGCTATCGTACTGACTAGTTGTTATTAATCTATACTATTGTGAGGCAGTCTTATTGACTGGCCGTTATTGATTCACACTGGTTGTGGAGGCAGTCTCTACCAGCCCATAATACATTGGTTGTGGAGGCCATTCCTATAAGCCTACCGGCTTGTAATATATTAGTTGTGGAGGTTGTCCTATCGGCCTATAATTATTCTATAATGGTTGTTTAGGCCATCTCTACTAGCCCGTATTTATATACTAATGATAGAGGTAGCCATTCTGGCTAACCCGAATCTATATAGTGTTGATAGAGGCAATTATGCTGGCTGACCCGTATCTATATTGGAGGTAGAAACAGCCATGCTAGTTGCCCCACATTTATATATTAGTTATAGAGGCAGCCATGCTAACTGACCCATATTTATATGTTGGTGATTGAGGTAACCATGAAAAAACCAAATGCTCTACACTCCCTCTCTATCTATCCCAAGAGATGGAAGGGCAAAGGCCTTTGGTGTCTATTCCAGTCAAGAATTGGGGCCTCACAATTACTAGCCAATAAGCTTTTCTCTCATGCCTTTCTTTGTTCATGGTTCGATATTCTGGTGTCTTAGGCATAGAGGAACCACACAATCTATCCCAAACTTGGGATGGTTAAACTCTACTGCGGTGCCAATACTGTACGGGAGGTCCTGCAGAAAAATAGCTAGATGCCAGGATGATAAAAAGCTTAACACCTCTCATTCTTATTACTTTTTCAATGAATAAAATGATAAATCAAAAGGTCATCTTATTCAAAACCCCAATTATGACATCCCTTCTCTCCCACTTCACACCTTGGAATGCACCATTCTTATAGAGATAAACGCACTTTCACATCTTCTTAACTCGAAATGGTTGGGCAAAGGAAAGATTCCTTTTTTTAGGGTACTCTTGGGAACAAATCCACTGGAGACGGGGTGGGGCCTGTAGCTCAGAGGATTAGAGCACGTGGCTACAAACCATGGTGTCGGGGGTTCAAATTCCTCCTCGCCCACAATTGGCCTAGAAGGAAAGTACCTTTCCCTTTGGAGGTAGGAAAATCATGATCGGGATAGCGGACCAAGGGAGTGTAAATGAGCCGAGTCTAGACAACCAAGCTTGAGCTCGACTCATCGAAATTGGTAAAAGCTCGGGCTCAGCTTGCTAAAGCTCGATAAGGCTCGATTCATATAGGCTTGGATGAACTTGAGCTCATATAAACTCAGATGTGTTCCAGCTCGTATAAGATTAGATGAGCTCGAGCCCATTTATGCTTGAAATAAAAATAAAATTTATAATAACAAACACCATAACATAAGTAAAAAAAATATATATATAATAATAATAATAATAATAATAATAATAATAAAATTTATTATTATTATTATTATTATTATTATTATTATTATTATTATTATTATTATTATATAATAATAAAAAAAATCTCATTTAGGCTCGCAAGCCTGTCGAGTTAAATAATATTAAACTTGGCTCGGCTTGTTTGACTGGCGAGCTTAGGCCCAGCTCAGCTTGACTCATTTAAATTCGAGCTTTCATCAAGTTGAGCCCGAATTGTTCGCGAACAGTCTCATTTTATTTACATCCTTACCCATGGTCATAAAGGCAATCATGATGACTTGCCTGTAATTATACGTTAGTCATGGAAACTATCTTACTGATCAGCTGGAGGTGATTTTTGATTTATTCTATTCTATATGGCGATTGTGGCATAAACTTGTGTTAAAGATTAGTCCTATCGATTCTTATTATAGTGATTCTTGTAATCCAAAGTTCTCTCTGAAATGTGTTGAAACTTGAGAAGTCTCTTTGCTGGTATGAGACGACGTTGAGTGAGATCATGATTTCCAACTCTATTTTGTGAATTCCATGAAATCTATCTATTCTTCAATATCTTGTTGCTTGGAAATGTGCTTTAATTACTCAAACTAGAATAGATGTTTTTCTTATTTGTGTATACTGTATTCCATTCATTATATTATGTCCATGCATTTTGATCAATACCTCACTAAGTCATTTAGACTTACCCTCCTTATACTGTTTCTTTCTATTCTTTGTACCAGATTGAGGAAATAGGAAGCACCATGAACGTGTGCCATGTTTTATATAGTGTAAATAATGTTATCTAAGGATATATGAATGGTAAGGATGTGAGATATACTTGTAATGTAAATAATGTGTTCGTCATTAGGTCATTATCTTTATATATATTTTAATGAAGAATAATAGATTGGAGCCCATGATGTTTGACACGAGCCTCTGAGCGATTGTAAATTATGCAAACTTGGGTTTGGCTTGAAGTCTTGTAGCATAACTAGTTGACGTAGAAGTCATTAATTGATTCTAATCTTACTCATCATTTAGGTTGTTACAGAATTGTTTAAATTGAGCATTTTGGAGATACATATTTTGTCTTTTGGAAATTCTTGAAAATTCGATCGGAGTAGCACCTCCCGGAGGGGGTGTTACACACAATAATCAATCAAGTTAATAATATCGTTTCTATAAATTAATATTAGATAAAAATCAAAATTAAATTTTATGTTATATTTTCAATATGAAAATAAAATTTTTCTATCGAAAATGAGGCACTTGATGATATTGCTAAGAATTAACTATAAGGGTAATTTAGTAAATTGACTAAAAATGGTTCAATGACCTAAAATTAATTAACTAAGTAAGAAGGCCAAAGAGCCCAAAAGACAGACTGAGACCATAAAAAGAGAGTAGAAAAAGCCTAATGGGTTGAGCCCATCAATACTAACATCTATAAATACCAAGTCCTAGAAGGAACTTGGAAGGAAGAAATCATCCAACAAAACTCTTTAAGTCAAAGAACTTTCGAGGAGAGAAGACCTCTTGTCATGTATTTAAGAGAAAATGAACTGACTTTGGCTGTCTTTTGGAAAGGATATTGCTCAATTTCTAAGCAGCATCACATGTATATAATACAACTAACTCAATATTTTATTTGAATTTGAAATCTATTTTAAATATAAAAATTTACTTTCATCAATATCTATATACTCTCAATTTTATTTTTATCTTATCAAAATTTTCAATTAAAACCTTTAGTTTTTCAATAAGACAACTACAAAAACTTATTCTCAATTGTTTAAAATAAATCTTTTACATGGAACACAAATATATGGTTGACATAATTGCAATTTTTAAAAACTTAACGAATGATCACTTAAATAGTAAATGACATCAATCTTTCATTCTTCAATACATCCATGTTTGCCTTAGTATATTTACATATGATATACCTTAATATACCCTAAGGGCACATCAATTATGTCACCTTTACAATCAGTGGGGAGGCTATTAAGTGCTATAACGCAACCACCAAACCCTAGAGCTATAAACATCTCTATTAATGACAGAAAATGACATCGAATTATTTCATTTTTCAAATTTGTAGTTTCTTTTGGGAAGCATGTCTGTGAATTAGAGACCACAACATTCAACACTTAATTAAAAATACAAATTTCGTCTATATCATTTTGACATTATCTGTGGGAAGTAACATTTGCTGATTTAGATAATGTTAAGAATGCAAACGAGATCAAAAGCTTGAGAATCCAGCACCTTGGTCACCTTCCAAAGAGATAATGCTTTAGGAAGCCACAGAGGGCAGCAACCTTGCTGACGTCTGGGCAATCATTAGTAACACCCCTGCTTAAGAGTTTACTAGCTATATCTTAGGGTCCATCCCCTAGAGGGTTGGTCCTAAAAATTATGCAAGAAGCATAATAGGCCATTGGTAGGGGATGCTTCTATTGGGGCTATAAAGCACCCTCATCTAGAGCCCTATCAACTCCATAGCAAACCGATAAGAGAGGAAAGACAAAGAGTCATAGCTCTACCATCCCATCAAATAGACGTTTAGCATCCCTTCCTACTAACAATTCTTGGCAACGGCTAGTTTTTATCAAATCTGCCCCACAGAACATAGTTATTGAGAGCACCTTTAGAGCTAGTGACGAGTACCTTTTCTTAGAAGTCACCCTTTCTAGACACAATTTACTTACCCTACTATCTTAGTGAAATCACTTCCTCACAGTGTGAAAGTGGCCAACCTTCAAAAATTCAATGGCATAGGTGACCCCCAAGGGCACCTGGATAACTACTGGCACATATGGAGCTATATGGCCTAACTCTCGGTGGCTTTAAAAAGGTGACTGGAGATTAAATGATGACTAGGGAATGGTACGCTAACACTTTAAGGAATATTAAAGCAATCCCAAAGAGACGAGCCAATCAGCTAAAACCTACAAGCACCATGCTAAGAGAAGGGGAAACGACTGGTCCAAGAAACAAATGTAGTCAAGACGCCATCTTGGGAGGAGATGACACAGAAAAGAAAAGCCGAGAAGCCCAAAGTGGATGCTACTGAGGAATTGAAATGGTAGAAATCTTTCTGAATAATGAGGTGAAGACTACAAGAACCTTCTTGAAGATAATGACACGACAAAGACCATGAGAATTAGGTCCCTTGTAGACTCAAACATGGAAAAACTGTGGTAGGCTTCTTGAGGAGAAACCATGATGTGTTTACATGGAGCATGAAAAACCTCGATGGAGTCTCCTTGGAATAATGACACGTAACCTCTATGTGTGAACCCTGATGCAAAGCTAATCAAATAGAAGAGGATGAACTTAGAACAACAAAGAAATCAAATCATTAAGAATGAGGTAGATAAGCTCCTAGAAGCAAAACATATACGAGCTATTTAGTATTGGAAGTGGCTAGCTAACATGGTGTTAGTGCTCAAGATGAGTGGAAAACAGAGCGTGTGCATTGAATTTATTGACCTCAATAAGGTTTGCTAGAAAGACCCATTTTTGCTACTAGAATTAATACCTTGGTGGATTCTATATCACAATGTGAATTGCTAATTCTCTTTAATACTTATTAGTGACAA
Source organism: Jacaranda mimosifolia (assembly GCA_018894105.1). Taxonomy (NCBI): domain Eukaryota; kingdom Viridiplantae; phylum Streptophyta; class Magnoliopsida; order Lamiales; family Bignoniaceae; genus Jacaranda; species Jacaranda mimosifolia. The sequence goes on from CM032129.1 coordinate 14,245,992, forward strand.
AACCAGATTAGCATAGCCCTAAAAGACTAGGAAAAAATGAGCTTTATAGCTACACATGAAGTGTATTATTACAATGTGTTGCTCATTCTTAAAAATGTTGAAACTACCTGCTAGAGATTGATTAATCATATATTAGACAACATGATTGGCATAAATATGAAAGTATACATAGATGACATGATAGTAAAAAGTCAAAGGCAAAATGACCATTTGTGGGATTTTGTGGAATGTTTTACCATACATAGAAGGTTGACTTAACTGGCAAAGTATACCTTTAGAATAAGAGTTGGGAAGTTTCTTCGGTACATTGTCTTGAAATGCGAAATATAGGCAAACCTACAAAAGATAAAGGTAGTTCTCAATATTTTACCTCTCGCAATCTATCAAGGAAGTTTAAATGCTGGTAAATGTTTGACAGCCTTAATTAGCTTGAGGTTTTCCATTTTTCAAAATCCTGCTCGAGTAAAGTCTGCTGAGAGAGTTTTGCCATTTTACAAAATCCTCCAATGAGCAAAGAAATTTGAGTAGACTAAGAGTGTGAAAAGGCATCCCAAAAACTGAAGAAGTACCTAACCTCACCTCCTGTGATGAAAAAAACTAAGAACCGGAGAGTTGATGTTCTTATATTTAGTCTCCAATGAAGTAGAATTCCCATCCTGGTATAGGAGCAAGGGGGAGAGCACCAACAATTTATAATATTAGTTGGCTTTTGCAAGGCCTAGAGTTGAGACTTCCTAGTTCTCACCTAGAATTAAGAACTCCTTAGTTGAGCAATTGACATTATCCATAGTGGTGGTCTTGTAGAAGCTAATACTATACTTCCACGCATATCAAATCATAACATTCACCAACTCATCCCCTAAAAAAGATATTAAGTACTATAGAAGCCTTAAAAGAATGGTAAATTAAGTGGTCAAGCTAAGCTGATACGGGATAGAATACTGCCCTCAGCTAGTAGTTAGAGCTTAGGTATTAGCGAGCTTTAATGTAGAAGTGGCAAGCGACAAAGTGGGAAGCTCTATCCCACATAGAAACTCTACGTGGGCAAATCGTCCACCAACATAGGGAGTCAAACAAGTATTGTCTTAGAAAACCTACTAGTAGTAGGAATGACATTGGCCCTCACCGTCAGGGCACGCCAATTGTGCACCCATAGTAGTTGCCAATTGATAGTTAACCAAGTCCGAGGCAATTATGAGGCAAATGAGGAAAGTATGATGAAATATCTATAGAGAGTGGAAGAAATTAGCCAAAAATTTGAGGACTTATCATTAACATAAATCTAGCATGATGAGAACCCAAACACAAACCAACTAGCTGGGATAGCCAGTGCTCTGGTAGTTTTAAAGAACTGGAAGAAGTGATGGATGTTTAAGTAAGCTCCAGAAGAGCATACAGAAATGAGGGATGTCAATGCTAATAAAAGTTTTCGACAAACTAGAGAAAATACTCAAGAAACTAGAACGGCCCCTTTCAAAAGTGATGGACATTGAAGGCATCATTGAAAGTTGGATAGATACTATCTTGGGATATCTATGAGACGACTTCCTTCCCACCAACCTTAAAAGACCAAGACAAGTGAAATCCAAATATGCAAGATTCGTGTTGATGGACAGAGACATGTACAAGCAAGGTTTCTTCCTACTTTACCTAAAGTGCCTAATGTAGTAGAAAACAAACTATGTGATGCATAAAATTCATGAAAAGATTTGTGAAAACCCTTAGGAGCAAAACCCGTAGCATTAAAGGCCCTCAGACAAGGTTTTTTCTGGCTAGTAATACTCAAGGATGCCCATAGCTTTGTCAAATGCCGCCGACCATGCCAGGTACGCTATCATACACTATAAAAAAATATGCTTTTTACCATAATTAAATATGTATAGTAAATTGTAATTAAGTGTGGTAAAAAGTTATTAACTACACTTGTGCTACACTTTTCTAGCCATAGACAATGCAAGCGAGGTAAAAGCTTAGCTACACTTTTTCAACCGTGGTAGTTGTCTTGTGCTATGAAATTATCTTCAATTACTACAAATTTAATATGTGGTAAAAAAGTTACCAAATACAACACTATTTTTCACCACAAATAAAAAAGTGTAGTATATAATAGTTAATCACCACTCTTCGAAAAATGTAGTAAATATTTAAAGAAATTATCACCACAATCAAATGTAGTAAAAATAAAATTATTTTGAGGGCTTTTGAGGAATTTTACTAATTAGCTACGTTTTTTTTTTATACACACGTGCAACATGAGTTAATTAAGACTTGAACTCTTGACCTTACACTTTTATATGTAAAGATGATGCCACTAGACCGATGGCCACTTTGTTGCTAATTAGCTAATTTAAATATATTTGATTAATTAATTAACTTTTTGATAGTAAAAATTATTAGAGGCAATTTTTTATTTAACCTACAAACTTAGGTTTTCCTACTATTTTACGGGACTTTGCTAACTAGCTAAATTAAGTATCTGATTAATTAATCAAATATTTTTTTAATAATAATTACAGTAATTTTTCTTACCTCTAGTTGTATAAATTAAAACCATGAGTAATTAAGAATTTTTTGGAGGGTTTTATTTGTTAATTTAGAATTCAATTAATTAATTAATTAATTTTTTAATAATAAAAATTGGAAGCATTTTTTTTTAAATCTTAAATATCATTGATTAGACATAGCTTTCAATATATCTTACCTTCTTTTTTTTTTTAGTGAAAAGTTTTCACTTAAGATCTTAATCTTTTACCAAACTTCATAAGTTTCGTTGTTTTTACTTTATTAATGAAAAAGTACGGTAAATTATCATCTTTTTACCAAGATTTATGTAAAAGTATAGTAAATATAATATATTATTCACCACATATAAAAATTGTAGTAAATAAATATATCTTTTACTACGATAAGATAAAGCGTAGTATTTAATATAAGTTTTACTACACATTTGAAATTTTATACTACAATAGAATAATCATAGAAAATAGTCCTTTTTTACTACATTATTTTAGTGAAGTAAAAAATATTGTAGCAAAAAGCATATATTCTTGTAGTGATGGTGCACTAGCCTAGTACTTCTCTTTAACTAATAGATAGTCTTAGCCTTTTCGCCCAATGCGGATTAGCCATTGTAGGGCCATTTCATAGGCTCTCGAGTAACGCAAATTTCTTATTATGGAAATGGACTACTTCTCCAAATGAGTGAAGGTAGAGCCCATAGCTTGCATATTCGAAAAGGAGGTTGAGATGTTCCTTTGGATTAACATTTTATGTCGATTTGAGATTCCGCAATCCCTGATCTCAAATATGAAACTCAATTCATAGAAGCGAGACCTAGAGGTTGGTGCAAAGAATAAGCCATCAAGCAAATTTTCACATTTGTAGTCAATCTAGGAGTTGATTGACAAACAAAAGTCACAAACCATTCTCCAGCACATGACGATGCAGTTGGGAGATACCGAGGGAGTATGGTGGAAGAACTCCCTTCAGTACTATGAGCTTATTGAACTACACCCAAAGCATCCAGAAAGGAGTCACTCTTTGACTTGGTATACGGTGCAGAGGTAGTTGCTTAAGAGATCAAGGAAGTAAGTTGGAGGATAAAGAATCATAAAGACTCCCAGAACCCAAAACAATCTAATAGTGTGAGAAGATGCACATGCACACTCTTAAATATGCAAGGTAAGGTGGCCAAAGCATTTAATAGAAGCGTACCATCAAAGAGTTTCTAGTTGAGGACCTAGTTATGTGGAAAGCAGAAATGTTGGGGCCAATAGCAAAGTTGAATTCAAAATGGGAAAGCCCCTAAACAGTAGCAGTGATCATGAATGCCGGAGCCTACAACCGAAAACATGGATGCTAGAGATATACCCAAGACTTTAAATATCCCCAATCTAAAAAAATTCTACCTATAGCCCGCGCGTTAGGCTCACATGAAGTTTTAGATATTTCATGTTCTCTTTTATGAAATATTTAGCTTTAAGTTATTTTCACTCCTGTAGTTAATCTTTTTCTTCTATTGAGAGACTTTCTTCTTTAAATATCCTTACATCTTTTAGTAATTAAGCTGTCTATTGCAAGCAAATGATTTATGCTGCAAATATATCATAAACTTCCAATGGCCCTAAGGTCACCCAATGAAAGCTCTAAACTAAAAAACAAAAGAATAATTTTAGGTCCGATCGAGACCCTAAGAGGTCCCTGAGACATTATGATTCCGCACAAGATCCTAAAGGATTCCCAGAGCATATCGATTCTTCCTGAGGCTCTAAAGGATCCCTGGAGTATAATGCTTCAACTAGAGATCGTAAGGGATCCCTAACACCACATTACATTATAATATACTTTGATTTCATAATAAGAAGGGGATCAAGGGCAAAAGAAAATATGCAAGCAACAACATTAAATAAGACTACTAAATTGATGTAGAAAAATAATGTTAATATCAAATATTCTCAGAAAGTACATAGACAAATGGAAGTCCAAAATTCACCCAACACTTGGCAAAAAGTACCAAAAGAAAACTAATAGAAATAGTCAATAACAACATCTAAGTTGCACCCTACTATACTCCAACGATCGAATCCTCGTCCACACCACTGGGAGTAGCCCCACAAGTTCCAATGTTTGCCTTAGCCAAAATGTTAATAGGAATTGAAGGGTTTGGCAAAAGTAGGCGCTCAAAGGACAGGCTAATCTTCTTGAGAAATAGTAACAATCTTAGTTATATATTACGCAAGCCTACTTTACAACTAATGTGTCAAAAGAATTTGACTTTTTGAACTCCTTCACGACCTCCTCCCTCACAGCAACAACAAAGATCTTCCATATAAAAGACTCCACAGACTTCTTTCCCATCTTGATCTCCCTATTGCACCTTTCTTTCAGCTGGTCGCGAAATTTGGTCAACCTCCCAACTTCCTCCCCACTGGTGTTAATCTCAAACTAGCTCTACAACCTCCTCCTTCAATCTAGCTTTCTCGGTTGTTATCTTCTCTATTTAGCAGGTCATTTACATTACCAAGTTCAAAGTCTTTTAAAGAGACACAAAGGGGAACACAAGAAAGCAAAGAACTCAATTAAAATAATAATTAAAATGAACACCAAGGCATCTCATGTCATGAAAAAGCATATACAAGAAAAGGACAATAAGAAAAGAGAAATAACTTTATATTGGATTTTGGACTTTAATATATATATATATATTAATAATAGTTGTATGCAATTTGTTATCGTACAAAAAGGCTTGGCCCAAATTAAAGTTATCTAATTATTAGGTGGGCCTAAGTTACCTTACAAAGTATGGGCTTATATGTGTAGATACTCTAATTTGTAATTTCTAATTTTATGATTGGTCAAATTAGAAATAAAGAAAAGATACACAGTTATACTAGGGTTATGGTCCCCGAATTATGCATATGATACTTTTCTGATATCCCATCATTAGAAAAGAGAGAGAAACATCTCCCAAATTTCATACGCATTAATTTGGAATATCAATAACCGTAAGACTCAAAGGATTTCATCAGTATTTATGGATCCAGGTATGCTTCCGCATCTAGATTGATTTTTTGGTGATTTAACATGATGGTTTAGGGTTTTATGTAATGGGCTTCACAAATTTGATTTAATTCTAACAATTGGTATTGGAGCCACTCATGTTGAATCATTGAGAAATCCATGATTTTAGATTATATCTATTTGAATTCATATAGTTTTATTCGATTTAATTTTTGGAATGCCGCAATGATTCGTGAACTTTTGAATTGAAATCGGCATGTTGTACTGCTAAATTTGGTTGAATTTGAAAGATGTTGGTCTCTTTGCACTTCGTTGGCTACAACAACTTAATTTGCACTTTAATATTTTTTATTGCCCATGAAGTCCCTATATAATTTGGTTGAATTTTAAATTGTGATCTTCTGCGAGGCGGTGCAATACACTATACTAGTGATATTGCCATGGCGGAATGCTTATTTTAAATATATATTTTTTTTTTTGATGAATATTGCTCTAATAATTCTTTCGATTTGCATATGGTTAATCTAGATTAAGTTAATTGTTCTTATAAATGGTATCGTTGATTGTGACCATTTTTTTTTGTTTTGAGAATATATATTATTTGTTTTGATAAATGTTTTGGGGAGTTTTAATTCAAATATTGGTATGTTTATATATATTTTGATATAAATTAATTGAAGCAATATGTCACCAAAGTGACCTCTCTTGAGGAAATTAATTTATATTGAAATATAAATGGTTATGTGCATGTAACTTATGTAAATATTAATCAACCCAAAGGAAGACTTATATTTAACATAATTACATGTACACTTGTGGTAATAAACACATGATAATTATTTGATTTTACATGTGAGCAATAAATCGGCCCAAAGAAAGATTTATTGTTTGACATATTAATTTATTATCAATGTTTGATTACTGCACCAAGATATGACTTAAAAGTTATTATTTTATCCAAAGATGAAATATTAATGGAATGTCCGATATCTTGAGATAGGGTTTACCTTTATTTGAATTTATTATTCCGTTTTAGTTTATGCTTTGGTACTTATGTGAGTTTGTTTGTTTGGTTTGTTTTGTTCTCTATTTAGTTTCTTCTTCTACTCCTAATATCACTGCTAGCATCAATTCTACTCCTATGTTGAATGGCACAAATTTTAAGGCATGGCAAGAAAGTATCTTAATTACTTTGGGAGTCATGGACCTAGACCTTGAATTAATGGTTGCTAAACCCGCTAATCTCACTTATATGAGTACCTCAGATGAAAAGAGAGAGATGAAAAAGTGGAAAAAGTCTAATCGCATAAGTCTCATGGTCATCAAGCGTGCTATTCCAGAAGCTTTTAGGGGCACCATGTCTGATAAGGTGAATACGGCTAAAGCTTTCCTTGAGGACCTTGAGAAGAGATTTGCTAAGAATAAAAAGGGTAAAACTAGTACAATCTTAGCAAAGCTCACCTCAATGAGGTACACAAGTAAAAGAAACATAAAGGAGTACATTATGGAAATGTCTCATCTTGCTTCGAAATTAAAGGCACGCAAGTTGGATTTATCTGAAGACTTGTTAGTGCATCTGGTTTTGATATCCCTTCCAACACAGTTTAGTTAGTTCAAGGTGAGCTATAACTGCCAAAAGGACTCATGGTCTCTTAATGAGCTCATCTCACACTATGTTCAGGAAGAGGAGAGACTGAAGTAAGAAAAGACAAATAGTGCTCACTTGGCTTCCACCTCAAAGGACAAGAAGAAAGATAACAAAAGAAAGAAAAACAAGGAAGCTGCAGATACAGAATCACAGAAGAAACAACTTAAGGAACCAACTCAAGATGCTTGTTACTTCTGTGGAGCTACAGGTCATAAAATGAAGCAGTGTTCCAACTATCACACATAGCGTGCTAAGAAAGGTCTACTTCTTAACTTTGTTTGTTCTGAGGTTAATTTGACTTCAATATCTAGACACACATAGTGGATAGATTCTAGTGCAACAACTCACATCAGTGTGTCTATGCAGGGTTGCCGGTATTACCAAAAGGTTAATGATGGTGAAAGATACATCTATGTTGGCGATGGCAAGACAGTGGAGGTTGAAGCAATCGGAACATTTAGATTATTATTAAGAACTTATTTTTATTTGGATTTGATTGAGACTTTCATTGTACCATCTTTTAGATGGAATTTGATTTCTATTTCAGCATTGGACAAGTTTGGTTATTGTTGTTCATTTGGAAATAGAAAATTTAGTCTTTTTCAAAATTCAAATTTGGCTGGTTCTGGTTCTTTATCAAGTTACGATAATCTATATTTGCTTGACACGATTGCTTCATTCCTTGAATCCTTGCATGTTAATATAATAGGTAAAAAACTCGAATTAACCGGTGAAAACTCAACTTCGTTATAGCATAACATATTAGGTCATATCTCTAAAAAGAGAATTGAAAAACTTATGTCAAACGATATTCTCGATCCCTTTGATTTTTTAGATTTTGAAATGTGTATGAATTACATTAAGGGGAAACAAACAAATGTCAGGAGATTTGGTGCCAACAAGAAATTAGATGTCTTAGAACTAATACACAGAGATATTTGTGGACCATTCCCTATGGCCTCTTGGAACGGTCAACAATATTTTGTAATGTTCATAGACAATTTTTTGCGATATGGCTACCTTTATCTCATTCATGAGAAATCGCAATCACTTGATGTGTTCAAAAACAATAAAGCTCAAGTTGAGAATCAACTCAACAAAAGAATCAAAAGCGTTAGATCTGACCGTGGTGGTGAATACTACAGTAGATATGACGGATCAAGTGAACAACATCTAAGACCATTTGCGAAATTCCTAGAGGAATCTGGTATCGTCCCATAGTACACTATATCGAGTTTGCCCACCATGAATGGTGTTGCTGAAAGATGAAATAGAACACTTATAGACATGGTAAGGAGTATGATTAGTCATTCTACCTTGCCTAAATCACTATGGGGAGAGGCATTAAAGACCATAGTATATATACTAAATAAAGTTCCGACTAAGGCAACTGAAAAGACCCCTTATGAGCTTTGGATGAGCAAGAAGCTTAGTTTAAAGCATTTACATATTTGGGGATGTCAAGCCGAGGCAAGGCCATATAGGCCAAACGAAGAGAAACTGGATTCCAAAACTATCAATTACTATTTCATTAGATACTCTGAAAGATCCAAAGGTTACAAATTTTATGATCCCACAACTAAGTCTATTTTTAAGATGGGTAATGCCCAGTTATTTGAGGATGTTGAGTTTGCAAGGGGAGAAAGAGTTAGAGACTTTGTCTTTGAAGATGAATATGTTAATATTCCTCCGATTGCTATTGACAATGATCAAGAACAGCTTTCTATACCTGACATTGTTCAAGAACCAACTCCTGATCAAGACAATATCATGGAACTTCCCATTCAGGTTCAAGAAGTTATTCCAGAAGAACAAACTCTACAACCTCAAGAACCAATGAGCAAGATCCACTTGAGAAAGGAGAAGTGCAATTTCGAATTATTATATTGTATTTCTCCAAGAACATGATGTTGACATTGGAGTGATGGAAGATGATCCAATCAACTTCCATCAAGCCATGGAAAGTTCTAACCCTCAGAAGTAGATTGATGCCATGAATGAAGAGATTAAGTCCATGAAGGACAATGATGTGTAGGATCTTGTCCTATTGCCTAAAGGTGCGAAGCCCATTGGTTGCAAATGGATTTTTAAAACCAAGAAGGATTCGAAGGGTGATGTGGAGAGATATAAGACACGTCTTGCTGCTAAGGGCTTTACACGTAAAAAAGGCACTATTTATAAAGAGACTTTCTCTCCGGTTTCATCGAAAGACTCTTTCAAGATTATAATAGCTTTAGTTGCATATTTTGATCTTAAGCTACATCAAATGGATGTTAAGACCGTGTTTCTCAATGGCGACATTGATGATACAATTTATATGGTGCAACTAGAAAACTATGTGTTAGGTGATGCAAAGTCAATGGTTTGCAAATTAAAGAAATCCATCTATGGGCTTAAGTAAGCGTCTCATCAATGGTATTACAAGTTTCACCAAGTAATTGTCTCATTTGGTTTTTAGATTAACCTAGTTGATGATTGTATATACCATAAGTTTAGTGAAAGTAAGCATATTTTTCTAGTTTTGTATGTCGATGACATACTGCTTACCAGCAACAATATAGGCTTATTGCACGAAACCAAGAGATTTTTAGCAAGCAATTTTGAGATAAAAGATCTTGGTGATTTAGATACACCGAGATCAATCTCAAGGTATCCTTGGATTATCACAAAAGGTCTATATTGAAAAGGTTCTCAAGAGATATAGCATGCAGGATTGTAAACCAGGTGATACCCCTGTAGCTAAAGGAGACAAATTCAATCTCAATAAATGCCCCAAGAATGCTTTTGAGGAGAAGGAAATGCAAAATATTCCTTATGCATCAGCAGTATAGAGTCTAATGTATACTCAAGTTTGTACGCATCCAGATATTGTGTACAATGTTGGAATGTTAGGCAAATATTTGAGCAATCCAGGAATGGATCATTGGAAAGCAGTCAAACGAGTCATGCGGGGTCTACAAAGAACAAAACATCACATGCTCACATACAAAAGGTCAGATAAATTAGAGATCATTGGGTATTCAAACTTCAACTTTTTGGATACCAAGATAGTATGAAATCTACGTTGGGCTATATCTATCTACTTGCTGGAAGAGTTATTTCTTGGAAAAGTGCTAAGCAAACACTTGTAGCTCCTTCCACCATGGCAACTGAGTTTATAGCGTGTTATGAGGCATCTAATCACAGAATATGGCTACAGAATTTTATCACTGGGCTGCGAATTATGGATACGATTAAAAGACCACTTAAGTTATTTTCTGACAATAAGTCAGCAGTTTTATATTCCAACAACAACAGGAGCACGACAAAGTCAAAGCATATAGACATTAAGTTCCTGGTTGTTAAAGAAAGAGTTCAGAGTGATCAACTGTCTATAGAGCATATTGGCACAAACTCCATAGTTGCGGATCTGCTTACTAAGGGACTACCACCCAAGGTCTTTCCTGAGCACATTGCTCATATGGGTGTCATTTCATTTGAAGACATTCAGTTTTAGTGGGAGTTTGTAATACTAAATGCTTTTTTGTATAGATATTTTTCAGTTATTTCAGTTTGTAATATTTTGAGGTTATTTTTTGCAGAAATAAAGTTTCTTTCAGTTTATCCACACTCTAATTTAGGTATTGATTTGATCTCACTAAAGTTTAAAATAGACCAATTGGAAATAGGCATGTTTAGATCACATTACATGTAATTTTCATGCTACACATCCATACTAGATCTGTGTCATTTGGTTATGTTGATATACGTGATCAAGGATGGATTTTAGTTACGAAATATATACCAAAAATCGCCTTGGTTCTATGTTGACGTAATTGATGGACGAGATTGTTTAAAGATAATTTTGGTTATGGTGGCAAAATTTTTGAGTTCATAAAGTTATATTATGGCATACAATTATAAGGTGATGTGTGTATATATATGTATGTGTGTGTGTATGTGTGTGTGTGTAGTCCAAGTGGGAGATTGTTAGATTTTGGACTTTAATATTTATATATATATATATATTAATAATAATTGTATACAATTTACTATCGTACAAAAAGGTTTGGCCCAAATTAAAGTGATCTAATTATTTCGGTGGGCCTATGTTGCCTCACAAAGTATGGACTTTTATGTGTAGATACTCTATTTGTAATTTCTAATCTTATGATGGATCAAATTAGAAATAAAGAAAAGATACACAGTTATATTAGGGTTCTGGTTCCCGAATTATGCATATAATACTTCTCTGATATCCCATCATTAGAAAAAAGAGAGAAACTTCTCCCAAATTTCATACGCATTAATTTGGAAGACCAATAACCACAAGACTCAAAGGATTTCATCGGTATTCATGGATCAAGGTATGTTTCCGCATCTAAATTGATTTTTGGTGATTTAACATGATGGTTTATAGTTTTATGTGATGGGTTTCACAAATTTGATTTAATTCTAACACTTTATACCCAAGCTAAATCTCCTGCAACAAGCTCAATAAGTTGATAAGAAGATTAGAACTCCAACTTGCCCTGATCATCCTCATTCACTCCATCCCGAAATCTCCCCAAGCAAAAAGTCTCATATATATCCCAATGGGAATCAACTTCTATTTCCTCTTCACGCAATAAGTAAACAATCATTTTCTCTCGCCAAGCCATGAGCACTAGGGGATCTAGATATAGAATCTCAGGCTCGCTGTTTAATTGTTGTTGGATCTCTATCTCACAACCACTCCTTGGATAAACGCTAAAGGGGAGAGAGGGGGCTTACCAAACTACCTAGCTCTATGAGGGACTTGAGTGCCACATACCAAGAGCCAAGAGGTGAACCTCCCACCTCCAACACGTCTTTAATTAGCCAAGAACTGGCCATTCACAAGCAGCGTTCCCATCCCTCCAGGTTCCATGAATTCCATGCCGATCTATCTTTTTTTTTTTTCCCTATATATAAAGTGAAATGGAACCAAATGAGCTCAATGATAAAAAGGAAAACAATAATGATATAATAAGCACATGCATAAGCACCAACAAGAAACAATGAGAAAAAAACATTGAAGAGAGTGTCAAATAATATCTGCTATTTGATGACTTCAGATAAAAAACAATCGTATAAAAAAACCAAGTAAATTGTATTTATAAGAGTTATATGAAGTATTAAGATACATTTTAGTCTGTATAATATTTCATGTCAGAAATTACATGCTAAATTGGTGATTAAAAGATAACCCAATGCAAGTTGTTTCTATAGATGAAATACTCAAAAATCATATATTTACTCTATTGAAAAGCTGTTAATATTTTCAAAACCTCAATTGCCATTAAAATCTTAACCATGACTTCTATATTATTAAAAAGGTCGTACTAGAAGACTTTATATTTTAAAAAATAGTTTGCTACTTATAATCAAAATATGTGTATGTATACATATACCTAATTTAAAAAATGCATTTAATAAAATTGTTTTGCTCCATTTTTGTTATTTTTTCTCATTTTTTCAAAATTTTACCATTTTAAATTTGCATAATTTATAATTTAGAGTTAGCAATTACTGATGTTCTGCATTTTACTCAAATACAAATTATTTTTAAATTTAACATTTTAAAATGAAATGTGAATTTTATATTTTAAATAATAAATTTTTTGTCTTAAAATAATAAAAGTTATGTTTATTTTTTAATCACATGAAGTAAATGAATATATTACAAAATAAAATATTTTATTTGTAAAATTATTTTTAATACATAGTATCGATTACATGCTAGTCTAATAATATAAATAGATAGATATATTTATCATTTAAAAATTAATTTAACTCTCGATTTTGTATTAATCACATCAATTCCCTTCACTTAAATTAAACATGGTCTAAACTCGCAATTTCAAATGTGAAAACACAATTGAGAATTGCCCAGCAAGTGTGACCCACATCACGTCACGTGATTGCAAAAAATCAGGAAGCGCAAGTCCTAGGAAGGCTGTCCGCAACAGGACGTATTTTAATCTCAAATTCACAACACTATTGGCCTTGTTTTCATTTTCATTTACTATTTTATTATTCAAATATCAAAAAATTATTTATATTATTTTTATGTTTATAACCATCAATATTAAACTCAAATATTTATTCAGTGAAAAGTGGGTCCACATTATTAATATTGAAAGATGTTTCATTAATTCTATAATAATTAAATATTAGCACATGCCTAATGCGATGCATTGAAAATAATTATATGATTGAAATAATTTATTTTATAATAATATTTATTTTATTTTATGTGATTAAAACAGGAATTGCAATTACTTTCGGCATTTAATGAAAGAAATCTATTACTGATAAAATAAAATAGTATAAATATTTCAATTAAAAATATTATTTTTAAAGATAATTTATATTTAAATAAGTTGTAGAATATCAAGAATTACTCACTCTAAGTTTATAAATTATACAAAAATTTATAAAATGATAAAATTTGAAAAAATAAATAAAAGAATTAAGAAAATAAAAGAATAGCATACAATATTTTACTAAATACATTTTTAGTATATATATATATATATTTATACATACATATTTTAATATGATAAATAAGCAAAAAAAAATTATATTGTAAAAGTTTTTTGTATGATTTATTAATAATGTGAAAGTTACAGTTACAATTTTCATAAAATTTGAGAATTTTAAATGTTAAATATTTTTTGTTAGAATAAATATATAAATTCTTTGTACTTTATCTATTAAAATACCTTACATTAGGCTATTAATTATTTGATAACTAATTCAATAAGTAGTTGGTAACATACAATTTTTATAAGCTGAAATATCTCTCGATATCCATATAACTCTGATAAGTAATATTTATTTATTTATATGCAATTATTTATTATTTTTAAAATTATCAATTAACATATATTATGTACATAAATAAAATAATAAGTAGATTTTTAATATTCAATTTAAAATAGAATATCAATCTCTCATAAGTTTCTTTTATAATTAGAATATAAAAATTATGAATAACTAAATTGATACTTACTTTCAATCAAAAAAATTTGATCTCATATCATTAATCTATGTAAAAATAATTTTATGAATTATAAGCAAAAATATTAAATAAATATACACGATATAATTATAAAATAGTGTAATTAAATCTATTGAAAAATATAAAAATTGATATCATTTGATATTTAAGTCGTCAGTTATCAAACTTTTAAAAAATTTCAACTATGTCAACTATATATATATCTCCCATATAAAAGAATTTATTTAAAATAATTGAAAATGAGTTCCCTATTATTATATTACTACAAAACTAAACTAATTTAAATTAATCATACAAAAATAAAATTCAAAGTTTATAGTTGTTGTAGAAATTAATTCTTTATATTTGAAACAAATTCTTCAATGAAATTATTCGTTCTAGAACTATTCTATATATATAATTTTATCTAAAAATATTTACATTTCTAAAAATGTTATTGAAAAAATAATTGAACTTTAAAGACTTTGATAAATTGAGGACTTGCATATCAATTAATTTTTAATTATTCAAATCTCAAAATTCTAACTCTTTAATAAAGAAGTGATGGCTTGATATTTTATATGAATATTTATTTATCTCTTTCATAAGCAACAAATAAGTTGAAAATGTTTTTAAGTAAGTCAAGATATTAAGAGATAGTTATGATTGTTAATTATTTTAATTTTACTTTTGAAGTTGTCTAGAAAATAATTACTAAATTAATAGATAAAAATAATTTATTTGATCAAATTAAATGATTGAATATTATTTATTTATTGATTAATTAATTTTTTATTAGAAATAATTGAATATTGCATTAGTTCAACTAAAAATGACGTGATTGTTTCTATATAAATATAAAAGAAATTATTAAATATGAAAAATTGGGTGTTGTTTTGAAATAACTTAGTTATCAACTACTTTTTTGGAATAAATTTTAAGCTTTTTTGGATAAAAATGTATAATTAAATTAAAAAGAAAAAAAATCTCACTCTTTAAATAAAAAATAACTTAATATTTATTAGAGCTCATATTTATTAGGTAATTTCATTACTTCCTATATCCATTTAATTTTTTATAGTTAATATTATCAAAGTGAATATAAATTGTTAAATATGAAATGTATCGATTGTGTAAAAGTATTTATGATGGGTGTCGAATCCAACAAAAATAAATTCCTACTCTAAAGATATGATTTGTAAATAGCGATGAGTAGGGTTGCATTCCATAAGAAATGGTAAATTTTATTGCTTTCAAGTTTACTAAATAAAGTAAAATAGAATGGGGGATTTTTATGAAACGCAAAATCTAGAATCTTAAAAGTAAATAAATCACAAATAAAAATAAGGAATCAATGAGAATGAAATCTAGCCTAAGGTAAAATTTCAGCTTGGTTATCAGATTTGATCATTGATGCAAAGACAAATACCTCTTTTCTTGAATAGACTAATTATAGTTACTCGAACGCCCTAATAACCAATCTCTCCTTACTATCTCGATAACTAAGAGAAGCTCGTTAGTTATTTTCCTTGCCAATAAACAACCCAAAAGAAACGCTCTTATAATTTAATTTATCAACAGCATTAGAAACTAGAGAGACGCAACCCTAGCCAACAAACATACACACGCGGGGCTCATTTAGACTAGATTATTTATCCACATAGCATAAATCATGCATATTACCACACATAACTATGTTATTTGCCACAAGTATTAGAACAATTAAACAATTATGGATTTAATATTCTAATTGACAGAACAAATATTCCAAGATATCAAATTTGGGCCCTAAATTCAATAAACCTGAATACGCATAATGAAAATAGAAGATAAAGAAATACTCAAGAAATAAGGAAAATGAATTAAACCATTTAGATCTCACAAATATTGAAGAAAACAAACTTCGATAATCCCTTAGGCTAGAGCAAGAGTTTAGCAACTCATGGAAAGAAGAAAATGTAGGAAACTAAAATTATGTTGAACAAAAGAATGAAAAAGCCCCCTATGAAAGTTACCTAATTCCATATAAATAGCCTACTACTCCTAATGCAACTGGAAAACTAATAAGAGTCCTACTAGAATAGGAAAACACAAATTATTCGAATTAAAGAAATAAAAATTAAAATATTCCAAATATATACAACTGCCAAAATAGATTGAATGCTTTCAAATCAAATTTGCATAATAGTCTTGGGAAGGAAGACACGCGCGCACTCAAATTATTTCCTTCTTTCATTTCTCGTCTCCTCGAGAATGCAATCTTTGCTCCAAGTATGTCAAGTACTCGATTTTCAATTGCGCTTAGCTTGAACCTTCAATTTGCTTCACAAAATATAAAATGAAAGTTAAAACCCTACAATTAAGTATTTTTTCTATTAATCACAACAGGAAATTATACGAATAAAAATACAAAAATGCAGCTTAACAATTTAGTTAGCAATGAAATTTTGATTTTTAGTCGTATACACATAATTTTTTATAAATAATTTATTTATTGAAAAGAAATAAAATAATCTTGTAAAAAATATTTTAAATAAGTAAATATTCAACCAATCAAAATAAACTTATCAAAGCATAGGATATTATATATAAAGAATGAAAAAAAAAAATCTTTCTTATATGCACATAATTAGAAATAGGTAAATAAAGAGCTAATAAATTTAATGAATATTTTTTATAGAAAAATATATAGTATTTCTTCATTCATTTGATAAGAAAATTGGAATAATTTTAACAACTTAATAAAATTATAATAGTTTTACATATTTCATAACATCACATTATTTGAGGTATGTTATTCAAATATGAAGTATATATAATTTTTTTTATCTAGATAAATTGAGAGAGCTGCAACTAAAATAATAGTAAAATAAAATTTTAAAATCAAAGATAAATTCTCATATGAACAAAAAAATATATTTAAAAATAGTATTGAAAATGAATATATAAAATATAATTAATTGAAACCAAAAAATACTGCATGTTGATACTCTTAAGTAATATAAATATTACAATCCTAAGTTGGTCATAAGAACTTTAATTGTAAATAAATATTGAAGGAAATAATAAAGTAACAGTATTGATAAAATATTAAAATATATCAGAAAAGTATCTAAGTAATTTAGAATGCAAAAAAAAAAAACATACAGATGCGTTTCAAAAAGATATTAAAAATTTTCTACAAAATGAACCTTAGATTAATTAGAAAGAAAAAAGAAACAGCATTATATTATGCTAATTGAGAAAAGAAGTCCTGCAATTAAAAATATAGAATTGCACTGTAACACCCTTAAATATATAATTGGTAGAATTTTATTTTATCATTATTATTATTTTTATTATTTTTATGAAGTTTTGGGGGTCAAAAAGAAAATGGGGAAATACTTAATTGCTCAACTTTTGAAAGTTTTGAGGGCCAAAGTGAAATTATTCTTGGTCAATGGGTCAATCTTATGCACTCACTAACTGAAGGACTCAATTGGAAGCTGAAAAAAATGTTGGGGTCAATGTGTAAATGCCAAAACCTTCCCTTTAAATACAATTCCCTCCCTCCCCCAGGCCTTTTTCTTCATGTCCACCCACACACCCCTCTCCCTCATCTCTAGCGATGGCCAAAACCCAGAAACCAATCCTACCAAAAGCTTCCTCACCTCCTTAGGAACACAACAGTACCACCTGCAATCCAATTCTACCGGTAGGCCACCAGGAAATTGAAGCTCAAAGTTGAGTGACGGCGGTGAGCAGCGAACGTGGTGGTGTAGCGGAGAAACTTGAATCTGGAGAGTGGTTCTTGTAGAGTTTAGCTTGGGGAGTTTCTTGGTATCTTTAGTTCTCAGTTTGGACTACTGGCGGTCTTGGAATTGGAAAGAAACTGCGTCGGCAGAGGTGGTGGCTCTGTGAGATTGGAGCTCCAATTGACAAGCAATTTGACAGCAGCTTGGAAAATTGACTTGGGCATTCTTTTGCTCTCACTGAGACGCGTCTAACAGTGGTAGTGGTGGTGGTGATCAACTTCGGCAGCGGTAATGCGGCGGCAACTCTAAGATAGATTTCTTGTCTCAACGTGGTGGTCATGTGTGTGGCATCAATTTAGGGTGATCGAATTTTGAAACTAAATTTTGGTATAATAGTTGGAATTGGGATTAATGTCCATTACCTTGTATTATTCTTATTAATTTTTCCCATTTCCTATATTTTGAAACACATGGAAGGATATGATTTGGACAGTTGAAATGCATGAATATATATAAAGCTTAGTGGAGTCGAATTTGTAATATAATACGTAAACCTTAGTTAATTAAGTTATATTAGTTGATTAAAACCCTAATTTTATATGTTTGAGACATAAGTGACAAATTGACTTATTAATCGTAGCTTGACCGTTATAATTGACATTGTGTAACGTTGCAAGGATAATTATAAAATATGTACCTGAATTGATTCATTAATCGGAGCGAATATGACCCTTGTAGGTATTATAATGTTGTAGGTATTATAATGTTAATGGCATAGTTAGCATGACACCATACGATATTTTCAGGATCTAGCCTTAAAATATTTAACTATAAAACAATCGATATTAGGAGTATAATTATTATTTAAGAGGTTAAAACGAGTGTTTTAACAATAAGTCAGTTCTTTTGAATAGGTGATGAGGAGCCGGGATCCGACAAACAGTAGGATAAGGATAGCATTGCTTGTGGAAGTGAGGGTCTAACCCATCTGTTCTTCTAGAAAATGAACTATCTTTGTTGTATATGATTCTCTATGCATGTTCATCTGTACTTGATTATGCTCGTTCTAGTGCCGTTCTTTGTTTGTCTATTCATTGAAATTGATTATACTCATTATGGTAACCAAAACTCTTGTTGTCCTATACACCCTACAGCCTTGTTGGCTTTCCCTTTATTGCGCTAATTTTGGGCCTTGCCGGCATTTGTTTGTCACCTGTATTTTCATATGGGGATAATTAACGGGCCGAGTGCCTAGGACAAGCTGGTATGCTTGGGTTAACAGAGGAATAAGGAGAAATTGTTATGCATATTATGCTTTGGGTTTTCTTTTTGATTATGTTTGTTCTCTATTCAAGGAGCAATAAAGACGAAGATGTTCCGTTTGTTGAATTTAATATTAATTATGTTCGGATATAATCATGTTTCTAATTGTAAAGTCTTGCTTGTTGATAAATCTGTTGAATTGCTACTCCTTCGATAGTTTTCACTAACTGTTTATTGTATTTCCCCTCACTAAGTCTTTGGGATTTACCCTTTTGTTATCCTTTATTCTCATCCCAGATAGGACTAAGTGAAGACTGAGGGCTTATGGCTTGGTCCGAAGAGACTGTTTTGTAATAGATTAGGTGTTTCGCATGTATATAGACTACACCTAATCATAGCTCCATGACTTGAGACTGTTGTTATGTTTGGATGTTAACTAGGAGACTTTGATGTGTATATATTGCACTCCTTGTAGCGTTTTTTTGAGTTTAGAAGTATGCTACTACCTTTTAAGACTTGTTGAATTTTAGGTTTTTCCAGTTATCTCTTATATTGTGATTTAAGTGTGAACTTGTGGCACTCATCTTAGGGATCACCCTGAGTGAGGCGTCACATGTACTACGAATAATGTAGAAATAAAATGTAAAAAGAATAATTGTAGAGTAACAAAATTTATATATGAAATAAATAAAATATTTAGCTATTAATCTTCTGATAAATTAAATTTATAAGATTGAATTTGTGATAAGAGTACTTATAATTGTAGAATAACAAAATTTATATATAAAATAAATAAAATATTTAGCTATTAATCTTGTGATAAATTAAATTTATAAGATTGAATTTGCGATAAGAGTACTTAATATGATACTTATACAATATTTTTTAAATTATAAACTTATTTAATGAGATAAAAATATGATTATAGATAATTTTTGGATTATCTTATGAGATAGAAATCTATATTGCAATTTTCGATAAACACAACATGATATTTTAGTTATAATAGATAAGTTGATTATAATAAAATCAAATATAAAAGTAAATAAACAACCAATGGAAATTTTTTAATCGAATTAGAAAACTCAAAATTTTAAGAATTTGACATTTGGCCAAAATTGCTCAATTAGAATTAATATTGCACAATTAGAATTTTGAGTTTTTTAATTCAATTAAAAAATTATCGTTGTTTATTTATTTTCATATTTTATTTTAATACGATTAACTTATCAATTATAACTAAAATATCATGTTGTGTTTATCCAAAATTACAATATAGATTTTTATCTCATAAGATAATTCAAAACATATCTATAATCATATTTTTTTATCTCACTAAATAAGTTTATCATTTAAAAAATATTTTATAAGCACCATGTCAAGTACTCTTATCACAAAATCCCATCTTATAAGTTTAATTTATCACAAGATTAATAGATAAATATTTCATTTATTTTATATGTAAATTTTTTTATTCCACAATTATTCTTTTTACATTTTATTTCTACATTATTTGTAGAATAATTCTATATTTTTAATTGTAGGATCTCTTTCACCAATTAGCATAATATAATGATGTTTCTTTTTTTTTTCTAGTCAATTTAAAATTCATTTCAGAAAGTTTTTATTAGTTTTTTTATAACACATCTTTATATTATTTTTATTCTAAATCAATTCGATATTTTCTAATATATTTAAATATTTTATCAACGTTATTACTTTATTATTTCCTCAATGTTTATTTAAAATTAAAGTTCTGATGACCAATTTAGAATTGTAATTTTTATATTACTTAAAAGCATTAGTATGCAGTACTTTTTTTATTTCAATTAATTATATTTTATGTATTTATTTTCAATACTATTTTCAAATATTTTTGTATGTTCTTATAAGAATTTATCTTTGATATTAAAATTTTATTTTACTATTATTTTAGTTGCAGCTCTCTCGATTTATCTATATAAAATAATTATATAAACTTCGTATTTGAGTAATGTACCTCGAATAATGTGATGTCATGAAATATTTAAAAATATTATAAGTTTATTAAGTTGTTGAAATTATTTTAATTATCTATCAAATAAATGAAGAAATACTATTTATTTTTCATAAAATATTCATTAAATTTCTTAGCACTTGATTTACCTATTTCTAATTATGTGCATATAAGAAAGAATTTTTTATTTTTTTTATATAATATCATTTACTTTGATAAGTTTATTGGTTGAATCTTTACTTATTTGTAATATTTTTTATAAGAAAATCACTTTATTTCTCTTCAATAAATAAATTATTTATAAAAAATTATGTACATACAACTAAAAATCAAAATTTCTTTGCTAAGTAAATACTTTTATACAGTTGATATATTTCATATTTAGTGATTTATATTCACTCTGATAATATTAACTATAAAAAATTAAATGGATACACGAATTAATAAAATTATCTAATAAATATAAGATCTAAAAAATTTTAACTTATTTTTTCATTTAAAGAGGCAGAAGTTTTAAATTCATTATGCATTTTTATCCAGAAAAGCTTAAAATTTATCCAAAAATAGAGTTGACAACTAAGTTATTTCAAAACAACCAATTTTTCACATTTAATAAATCCTTTTATATTTATATAGATATAATCACTTTATTTTTAGTTTAAGTAAGAAAATATTCAATTATTTCTAAGCAAAAAATTGTTAAATAAATAAAAGAATATTCAATCATTTAATCAAATAAATTATTTTTATTTATTAATTAAATAATTATTTTCTAGACAACTTAGAATTTATATATATAACTTTTATATAATTTATATCAAATATCCTTCAAAAGTAAAATTAAAATACTTAACAATCATAATTATCTCTTAATATCATGACTTATTTAAAAAAAATTATAACTTATTTATTACTTATGAAAGAGATAAACAAATATTATATAAAATATCAAATCGTCACTTCTTTATTAAAGAGTTAGAAGTGTGAGAAATGAATAATTATAAATTAACTATATGCAAATCCTTAATTTATCAAGGTCTCCAAAGTTTAATTCCTTTACGATAATACTTTTTTAGATATGTGAAATATTTTTTAGGTAAAATTATATATATATATATATAATATAACAAATAATTTCATTGAATAATTTGTTTCAAATATAAACATTACTTCCTACAATAGTTATAAATTCTAAACTTTTTTTTAATTATTATTTTAAATCATTTTAATTTTTTAGCAATATAATAATGGAGAACTCATTTTCAATTATTAGAAATAAATTCTTTTATATGAGACATATATAGTTGACATAGTCAAAAAAATTTAAAAGCTTGATAAATGACCATTTAAATAGCAAATGATATTGATGAGGGTAAAAACTGTATATACTTGGATTGGGATAGATCAGGGTGTGTTGACATGTTTGGTCGAGTAACAGATAGCTGGGCTGAGTTCTGCAATCATGAGTAAATGTCAAGCTAGCGAGGTGCCCCCGGCTATGGCACTCCGACACTCAAGTCAGTGTGAGAATGACCAAATAAGACGAGCAACAGAGTGAGGGCTTTGTAGTATAGAATGGCATACCTTGCGAGAGGCTATCAATAGGGTATTTATAACCTTCCCCCAGTGATTGATATGTCCAAGATGCCTTTAACATCAATGAAAGGCTCTTGTCCTTACATGGGAAGTTTTAGGACACCTCACAGGTTGATACTATTTCAGGTGGCCTTATCTCCATCATTTATAGATAGGGTAGTACACTAATAGTGTGCTCCCTGCCCTGGCACAACAGCCAAGGTGGTACAGGGGGAGGCACATGCCATTAATGTGGAGGCATGCCGCCTGTCAAGGCATTAAATGCGGTAGAGAAAAGATTATGCAGTCAGTCAACCTGCTTGGTCAACAAGATGAGTCGACTTCAGAACTGGTTCTGGACATGCCAAAAGACTGATAGGTGCAGTGGTCGAACACTCTAGTCGTGACGGTCGAGCGTCACTCTCATCGAGATGATAGGGCATCTGGCCCATTTCGATGTCATCAGTTGCTCAGCATGCCGTGCAAAGGAGTGTGAGAGTTTGATCCAAGTTGATAATGTGATTAGGCTCCAAGGATGAAGCGGGCCTGGTGATGTGCTCTTGGGTCGATCGCCTTTGGGCTGGACCTATTGGGCCATCCTCTATCATGAGTCCCCCCCACTTTCGAGTGCTGATCGAGAGTTTCAACGAGAGGGAAATAGGAGTAGTATAAGAAATTCGAAACTGGGCCTTCTCGGCGAGTGACCGAAAGAGTTAACCAAGGTTTAGGGCATTTAATGTGACTGTTACATTGTGTCAGGTGGAGCGTCAAACAGCGGTTATGCAATTATTACAGTCACTTGGGGTTCTACGCATTGTGCCCTATAAATGACGCTGTAAAAATTTTCATTTTTACATTTATAGCATCGCGTGAGGTCAACCCAAGCATTTTACTACAATAAGCGATCTACTTCCAAACACTCATATCACGTAAGTGTGTCTTAACTATTTCTCCTTGATATTTATAAAATAGCAATTATGTTGAGGGTTTATGGGGATGATGAGAGTAATCGGGGGAGCAATAGTGAAGCTACCAGGTCATATAGGCTTCTGATTAGCCATGGGAAAGGTTCGACTAGCGAATATGAGGGCTCATCAAGTGACAGCTCGACCTCGAGTGACTCTAGCAATGAGCGGGTCAATGTTGGGGTTGAGGCTGGTCCGAGCGAACCTCTGGTGTCACGAGATCAGCTGTTTACCCCCAATCACTACAATGAGATTAGGTCTGAGGTCATAGAAGAGGACCTGAATATGCTTAGAGGAGTATACCACATTCCTTCAGACTACGAGCTTATTATCCTAGGGCCTGAGGGTAGGATGCACCGACCACCCGACGGCTTCATTACTGTGTTCAAGGATAATCTTAGGTGCGGGCTTAGATTTCCCTTGGTCGAGTCAATAGTCAACCTGTTGAGGGGACTATGGGTTTGTATTACCCAACTTCTCCCCAGTTATTTTTCGATGATATAAAGTTTTGTTGTTTTGATGCATATCCACTATCAACCTCCTACCTTTGCTAACTTCAGCAATTTGCTTCATCTCCTCATGTCCCGTAAATTGGGGAATACCAAGGAGTTGGGCTTTTATTACCTGATGGCCCGCATCGTCGAAAATTCCTTGTAACCCCCGCCTCTTTCGTTGGTCAAAAGTGTAAAAATAGATACTTTTATGTTAGGGCTCTTGGTGGGGTGGGCTTTAATACCCCGAGGGGTTGGATGCGAGGGCATGTCGAGATACCGGAGAGCCAAATTCTGACTTGGCCAAACACTTTTGTGTGGGATCTAGTCGAGTTTAGTCAGATGGAGGTATCGGGTTATATTGAAGAGAGAAATCTTGTGTTGGCAAGCCTGTCGCCTGCCCAGCTCGACCTGCACGCGAATACTCAATTAGGTAGATGCTTCTACGCACTGCTGTTAACTATTATGCTTGTATTTGTTTGGTCGTATTTAATATGTTTGGTCGTTTACTTTTGTGTAGACCAAGAAGAAATAATGAGTCATACTCGCGCCCAAGATATTGTTCGCGTTGAGAGGAATCGAGAAAATCATGAACGTCGGGGAGCCGTTGGGCCTCGACCGGAGCCAGTTGTACCAGCCGCAATGTGGCTTATTGCCGCCATGCCTCTCGCCACTACCACACCTGCTCGATAATCGACATCCTTGAGTAGCAGTCTTGCTAGTCGAGGTATGAGGCCAGCAACTACACAGGCAGAACCCTCCATGAAGAAGACTGCAGGCGACAAATGCAAAGAGAAGGCTAGGGCAGCTAGCAGATTCAACCTCTTTGGTTGTCGTTATGATGCAAAACTCTTCAACCTGACTACCCTGCCATTGCCTCGATTTAGGACTAAGCTGGTGGTGCATAATTCTATGTCAGTGATGATAGCAGTGGAGACTGGGGCCTTGCCTATAAACGTTTTGATGGCTAGCTTGTTTGCATCGGACCAGCGGAAGATGATGGAAAAGAGTCAAGGCTCAGTGATGAAGGCCTTGGCTTATCACACTAATATGGTAAGGATCTTAGTCGACTGGTTTATGGCACTTTACTCACTCTATTGAGATCAACATCTTTGCAGGTTGGCGAGCTGGGCTACCATTTGTTCTGCAGATTGAAGTTGGCCCTCAACCAGGTTGATCAAATGTAAGAGGGTAATAAAGACATAGAGATAACAAAGGCTACGCTCGATTCTGCAAAGATGGAGGTCGAAAGGCTAACGAAGCAGTTGGAGGAGACAGATGCACAGCTAGAGGCAAAAGATGCTGAGCTAATAACGGCTGTTAGCGGGAGAAGTTCGGCTAAAGAGCTCCTGAAGAAATCCTAGGTGGCAGCGCAGTCCAACTACGACAATAGTCGAGCTCAGGGGTATGAAGCTGCACTACAATTTGCTCGACGAGAGTTTAGTAAGATACTTCCCATCATTCGACAAGAGGTCGTTTAGCAATTCATGCTGACCTCAGCTTTCATAGATGCCAGCATTGTCTTTTCTCTTGACGACGCTAAGGATGCATTTGACAAGGCTGTCAAACAGTTGGAATTCCTTGGCTATTCCTTCAAAGTGAAAGATAAGGAACGCCTGAGCTATACACTCGACAAACAACTGCAAATGTATCCTGATGACCCTACTGCAGTTGAGGGGCCTAAGGCCGACGAGATGGCCCTAGTGGATAATCCTTCTGGTGTTCCTACTCATCAACCCCGGATTGAGGCAGTTACCACCGAATTCGATTTCGCTAACGATTTTGCCTTCGACATCCATGATGGCAAGATTAATGTGGCTGAATACTTTCCTCTTGGCCTACACCCTTCCCTCATCGAGGAAACAAGACCTTCCAGGATTCAAGAAAAGGGCGTGGCCAGCCCTGAGCAAGCTGAAGAAGCTGGATCAAGCAACCCTTGAATCTATTTGGTCGCCCTACGAGGCGTTGTTTTATAGTCTCCCTCCCCTTTTTGTAATGATGTAATGAACAATTTTTAAATTCAGTAAAATTGCATTTTCTACTCATCAATGGACATTGTATTTTGTTATACTCCCAACGCTTTCGTTCTTGTTAAATATCAACTATTAATGAATAACAGTTTGCTCGATTCGATTAGAAGTTGGTGGTGAACACAATGGAAGTAATGCAAGAAATCGGCAATTATTGTGTTCCTTAGGACTATTTTCATTGCGATGAAATGGATGATTTTGTTAAATCAGTCGTATTAGTTTAACATCTTTGACAAGGTTGTCTTCAACTATGGGGTCAGGTTTTTAATTGAGTGTATTCATTATATTAATGTGTTCACTCATTGCAAGAATTTTTTATGGTTGGCTTCGGGGTCGACTATATGCAATTTCTTTGTACATATGCTAGGACTGAAGAGCCTTGGTAAGCTCCCAGCTTGGTCAACTTTAAGGTCGAGTATAAATTATCAACTCGTGTATTGATTTGGGCTGAGAAGCCTTAACTTGGTGGCTAGAAGCCCACTAGGGTCGATTGCGGGGTTGACAATAAATGATTAACTCGTTTACTGATTTGGACTGAGAAGCTTTGACTTGGTGGCTCGCTACCCTTTGGGGTCAACTGCGGGGTTGACTATAAATGATTAACTTATTTATTGATTTTGATTTGGGCTGAAAAGCCTTGACTAGGTAGCTTGCAGCCTTTCGAGGTCGACTGCGGGATTGACTATAAACGATTATCTCGTTTATTTGTTTGGGCTGCAAAACCTTGACTTGGTAGCTTACAGCCCTTTAGGGTTGACTTCGTGGTCGACTATGAGTGCGTGATTCATTTTTCCTAATTTAAGTGAAGAGATACCCTATGCTAACACGAGCAAATAGCTATAGAAATGTTGAAAGTCTATGTACATGAGAGAATATACCAGGGACCAATGGCCCCTTTCCCCTTTATACATAAAACTTCTTCAAATTTACAGCATTCCAAGGTCACGGGAGCTCATTGCCATTCAAGTTCGCTAGTCGATATGCGTTGTGCTTCGACACCTTGACTACGGAATAGGGCGCCTCCTATTTTGGTTGGAGTTTGCCTACGTTCCTCGAGACTTCCATTTTCTTAAGGATAAGATCCCCAACTTTGAAGCTTCACAGTCAAACTGCCTTGTTGTAATGTTCTGTCATTTTTTATCTGTACCGCTACATCGTATTGTAAGCTTCGTGTCGCAGCTCATCGATGGTTTCCAGGTCAAGTCCCCTTTCAGATACATTTCTAACTGGGTTATAATAGATCATTCGAGTTGTGTAATGTATCAATTCAGATAGGATGACTGCTTTGGAGCTATAGACCAAGCTGTAGGGACTACGATCCATAGCTATTCGCGGGGTCATTCTGTATGCCCATAGCATCCCAAGTAGGTCGTCTGCCCAACTTGCTCATATTCCTTCTAATCGAGCCTTAAGATGGTTGAAGACAATTCTGTTCGTGACCTTTGTCTGACCGTTAGCCTTAGGGGTTTCCGACTAAAGTAAAGTATTGGCTGATCCCCAAAGCCTCGCACCAGTTCCTTGTATTCTTACTTTGGAATTAGGTTCCATTGTCTGAGATCAAAACTTTAGGTAAACCAAAACGACAAACGATGTTCTTCCAAATGAAACTCTTGATGGCCGCATTAGTTATTTTGGGGACTGTTTTTGCCTCAACCCACTTGGTAAAGTACTCGACTGCGATAATGATGAATTTTTGTTGACATGATGTTTTCGATAAGGAGCCGACTATGTCGATACCCTATTGGTCAAATTGCCACCCGATCTTTATGTTTATCATTGACACCACTGGTTGGTAGGGTATGTTTAAGTGGAACTGGCAAGATGGACACTTTTTAGCAAAATCGATCGAGTCTTTTAATAGTGTGGGCCAGAAATACCCATATCGAATAACTTTATGCGCCAAGGATCGACCTCCAGAATGATTTCCACAAATGCCTGTGTGGATTTCATGAAGGACTTCATGGGCTTGATCTGGCATCAAGTATCTCAGAGGTGGTCCGGATATCGACCTCTTGTAGAGCTGTCCATGCTCGTCGAAGGCAAATTTGGCTACTTGACCTCTGAGCCTGTGTGCCTCATTTTTGTCTTCAGGGACTGTCCTTTGGCTTAGGCAGAACCTTATTGGGTCTTGCCAAGAGATAGGTGCTTCTTCGACGCTCCCTATGAAATTCTGGCCGTGAGTATCTATAGAGGACTTACTGGTGACCAGAAATGTTATGGTCCTATCTCTGGTCCCCCTCATCGAACTTACAAACTTGGAAAGGGCATCAGCCTGCTCGTTTTCTGATCGGGGTACTTGGCTGAAGGTGAAACTTTTAAATAGCTGTTGCAATTTTTGTACCTCAACCAGTTATTGACTCATCTTGTATTCTTTGGCCTCGAAGTTTCCTTCGACTTGCTCTGCGACCAACTAGGAGTCGGTGATCACCACGATTTGCTGCCATCCTCATGTCGGCGATGAGGGCTTCATAATCTACCTCATTGTTGGTGATTGGGAAGTCGAGCTTGATTGCGAAATCATATTCCTCTGCAAGTGGGGAGCGGAGTGAGACACCAATTCCATCTCCCGAGGTGGTCGCTGACCCATTGATGTGTAAAGTCCACACGGAGGAGCCATGGTCTCGTTGGTCAGGGAGGTCGAACCTCTCGATGATAAAATCAGCTAAGACTTGCGCTTTTATAGTTGTTCGGGATTGAAAAGTAATATCGAATTCCCCAAGCTCGATGGCCCATTTGGTCAGTCTTCCAGATATGTCTGGCTTCGACAGCACATATTTTAGCAGTTGATTTGTTTGCATTATGGTCGCGTGAGCCTGGAAGTAAGGTCATAGTTTCCGTACTTCTATAACTTGGGCAAGGGGGAACTTCTCGATCTCAATGTAATTGTGCTCGGGCCCCTATAGTGCTTTACTACAATAATAAATAGGCCGATGAGTACTACCTCTCGTCGAGACTAAGATTGAGCTGATCAAGGCCGTGGACATGGCCAAGTAGAGCTGGAGAACTTCTCTCAGCTCTTGTTTGGCGAGCATGGGTGGTGAGGAAAGGTATTGCTTGAGATTGACCAGAGCCTGGTCGCACTGCTCCGCCCATTGGAATCCCCATTTTTTTGCATTCCTAAGTATTTTGAAAAAGGATAGGCTCTTGTAGGCTAATCGTTCAATGAATCTGCCAAGAGCTATGATGCTGCCAATCAGGTGTTGTATGTCCCGGACCGTTCAGGGCGGGGCGATGTCCAAAACTGCCTGGATCTTCTGCAGGTTTGCTTCGATCCCCCTTTGACTAACCATATAGCCCAGGAACTTGCCTCATCAAACCCCAAAGGTACATTTGTTGAGGTTTAGTTTGATACCGAATGCCCGTAGTATCGAGAAGGTATGGTCGAGGTTGGTTAGGTGACCATCAACTTTCTCTGTCTTGACAATAATGTCGTCAACGTAAACCTCCATAGACCTTCCAATCTCGTTCTTGAACATAAAATTGACTAATCTCTAGTAAGTTGCTCCTGCGATTTTGAGCCCGAAAGCCATGACCAAAAAATAATATATCCCATTAGGGATGACAAAAGAGGTCTTGTCCCTATCCTCGGGTACCATAAATATTTGATAATAGCCTTGAAATGTATCCATCATACTTAATAATTCGCAACCAGCAGTAGAGTTGACTAATAGATCTATACGAGGCGAAGGTAAGGATCTTTAGGGCAAGCTTTATTCAAATTCGTAAAGTCATTTTCACATATGCCATTT
Organism: Jacaranda mimosifolia; assembly: GCA_018894105.1. Lineage (NCBI taxonomy): Eukaryota > Viridiplantae > Streptophyta > Magnoliopsida > Lamiales > Bignoniaceae > Jacaranda > Jacaranda mimosifolia. The sequence goes on from CM032129.1 coordinate 14,275,966, forward strand.
TCCATCATTCTTGGGGACGAATACAACATTACAAAGCCAAGAGGGATATTGAATTTCTAAAATATATCCTACCTCTAAGAGTTTGTTGACCTCATTCTCGATGATCCGGCATCTCTCAGCATTGAAGGTCATCATCTTCTGCTTCATCGGCTTGTACGAAGGGTCCACATTTAGACAGTGTACAATAATGCTAGGGTCGATTCCTTGGAGATCGGAAGCTTTCCATGCAAACACATCGATATTTCTGTGAAGGAAATCCACCATAAGCCACTCCATGCGGTAGCCCATATCACTTTCGATCTGGGTAGTCTTGTCAAGGTTCCTAGGTTCTAGTTCGATTGTTTTAAACTCCCCGATCGGCTCAACCCGGGTGTCATCTAGTTTTCTTTTCTTGCATGCCTATCCCTCCTCGGGCTCCGTTGCAGGAGCGTCCCTCAAGGGCTTCAGTTGTGGTCATGTCTTCTGCTCGTTGGATTCGATTGAAATGGTATAACAGTGCCACGCTTCCTTAATGTTGCATAAAAGCTCACCTATGCCTATTAGGGTCAGAAATTTGATCTTCATGTGGTAGGTCGAGACAATGGCCTGAAGGTTGTTCAGGGCTAGTCGACCAATGATGACATTGTAGGTAAATGAAGCGTCAACGACCAGACAGTTTATCATAAGGGTTATGTTGCATGGGGCTTCTCCAAATGATGTGGATAGGTTGATAGATCCTTCCGGAATGATTTTCGATCCCCCAAACCCGACCAGTGGTGTATGGACTGGCTCAAATTTCAATTGTCCCAAATTCATTCTTTTTAAGCTTGATAAGAATATGATGTTGGCGGAGCTGCCGTTGTCGACCAGGGCCTTTCTTACTTCAAAATTCGCAATTTTGAATTCTGATCGATATGACCATTGGGCAGTCCATCTCGTGGTTGGCTCCTTTGTTCTCGATGTGGGAGAGGTCGGCGTTGGTGAAAGAAATTGGCTCTGTAGTAGTTGAGAGCTGAAAAATCATTTCGATCGGAATGGATTTGGTCGATTCTAATCGCCGCTGGGTCTACCTTCTAGTGGACTTCGAGTCCCTCACCAATGGGACCTCCAACAATCATGTCGATAACTCCTTGAATGGGTGGGTGGGGATCTTGGGTAGGCTTCTTTCCTTTATCCTCTCTTCTTAGGCTAGCCGACCTTTCTCTATGGAGAGTCCGATCGGTTTTGCCCCTTTTTTGTCTAGCATGTTCATTAATGTATTTTGTGAGATAGCCTTGTCGAATCAGCCTCTTAATTTCATCGTGCAATTTAAAATATTCTTCCATATCATGGCTCTTTTGCTTGTGAAAATGGAAGTAATTCTTGGATTTTCTCATTGCCTCCGTCTCGGTCAGCTTCCTGGGCTTTTCTAGGAGGTTGTCATGCTGCATGGCGAACAACACCTCTTTCCTCGGGAGATTAAGCAGGGTATAATCATGGAAGCGCTTAATAGGAGATCGGCAGCCTTACATGTGCTGACGATCATCTTTCTCCTTATTCTTCATCTTATCGACCTTCGGGTTGCCATACTTAAGTTTGTTTATGTCCTCTTGAGGCATATATCTTTCCGCAAGGCTGAGCAGCTCCTCCGTCGATTGGGGCCGTTCATGCACCAACGCATTGGCGCATTCTTTGCGTTTAAGGCCCAAGAAGAGTACGTCGATCAAGAACTCAATCTGAGGGCTGTCAATCTTCAGTACTTCTGTGTTAAACCTGGTGAAGAAGTCGCGAAGGGATTCCTCTTCATTCTGTTTCACTGTATACAGATAGGTACAAGGAAGCTTTGCCTTTCTCCAACTGGCAAACCAGTGCATAAATTTGTCACACAACTGGTCGTATGAATATATCGACGCTAATTCAAGCTTTACAAACCAGTCGAGCACAATCCCTTGGAAAGTAGTTACCAACATCTTAGCATGGATGTAGTCGTTTTACCCATGCAATTGCATCATGTGCTCGAATTACATCAAATGCTCGTTTGGGTCCGACGAGCCATCGTACAGTGGCAAAGCGATAGGGACTTTAGCATCTATAGCAATGCACTCGTCGATGATCTCCTGGATGAACGATGACTCATTTCCTCATTGAAATCTCTGCAGCCCTTCAAAGTGGTGGCTTCTTTCGGTGTTTCTCCTCGAGATCTCTTCCAAACGTCTGTTCAGCTGCTGGACTTGGTGAGGCACCTCCTCCCACTCCTCTCTTTCAGCTTGTCATGCATTTTTGTATGGCTGGGGTATTGAGAGCTCGACCCTATCGCGTTGTGGGGCTTGAATGGGTCAAATGCCACGATCAACTAAATCAGCCACTTCTTCGCGGGGGGCAGGTCAAGTCATTTCCCTAGGAAAACATCTTGGACTGGTTTCGCATCTCGAGGGACGTCATCTAGAATCTGGTCGACCATGATTCTCTCTAGGCATTCTTTCCTCATGGGGTGATCGTTGTGGGGTAGCACTAGCTATTGGTTCTAGTTGGACGGCATGTTGATTCAAAGCAGTGGAGAGTTGGGCAGATATCTGCTCGCTGATGAGCTGTATTAATTGGGGCATGCTCAGGGTGACCACTTATTCTGGCTGGGCGCTCAGCCCTAGCGCCCTAGGTTCTTGCTTAGGTTGAGGAGGAGAAGGAATAGTAGACCTCATATTTTCTTCTCTTTCCAAAGCAGCTCACCTGGTGTTAACCATTTTCGATTGCGAACTTAAAGTTTTCCACAGATAGCGCCAAATGATAAGGGTAAAAACTATATATACTTGGATTGGGATAGAATCAGGATGTGTTGACCTGTTTGGTCGAGTAATAGATAGCTGGGTTGAGTCTTGCAATCATGAGAAAACGTTAGGCTAGCCGAGGTGTCTCCAGCTATGGCACTTCGACACCCAAGTCAGTGTGAGAATGACCAAATAAAATGAGTAACAGAGTGAAGGCTTTGTAGTATAGAATGACATACCTTGTGAGAGGCTGTCAATGGGGTATTTCTAGCCTTACCTCAGTGATTGATATGTCCAAGATGCCCTTAACATCAATGAAAGGCTCTTGTCCTTACATGGGGAGCTTTAGGACATCTCATAGGTCGGTACTATTCCAAGTGGATTCATCTCCAGTATTTATAGACAGGGTATTATACTAGTGGCACGCCCCCTGCCTGGCGCGGCAGCAAAGGCGGTACAGGGGGGCACGCACCATTAATGCGAAAGCATGCCGCCTGTTAGGGCATTAAATGCGACAGAGAAAAGGTTCTGCAGTCAGTCGACCTACCTGGTAAACAAGATGGATCGACCTCAGAGATAGTCCTAGATGTGTTGGGAGATCGGTAGGTGCGGTGGTCAAACACTCTCATTGCGATGGTCGAGCGTCACTTTCATCGGGACAATTGGGCATCTAGCCCGGTCCGATGTCATCAGTTGCTCAGCGTGCCAGCGCAAAGAGTGTAAGGAGTCGATCCAAGTCAACAATGTGATTGGGCTCCAAGAATGAAGCAGGCATAGCGATGTACTCTTGGGTCAATTGCCTTTGGGCTGGACCGATTGGACCATCCCCTATCGGATATCAATCTTTATATTTTTTAATATACTTAATTACACTATTTTATAATTATATAGCGTACATTTATTTTAATATTTTTTCATAATTCATAAAAATATTTTTACATGAATTAATGATGTGAGATTAAAAAAGTTTGGTGGAAAATAAGTATTCATTTAATCATTCTTATATTTTTATATACTAATTATAAAAGAAACTTATGAGATATTGATATTTTATTTTAAATTGAATATTGAAAATTTACTTATTATTTTATTCATGGACAAAATATATGTTAATTGATAATTTCAAAAATAATAAAATAACTGCATATACAAATAAAAATAAATAAACTTTATCTATCAGAGTTATATCGAATATTAAGAGATATTTTAGCTTACAAATACTGTATGTTACATACTACTTATTGAATTAATTATCAAATAATTAATAACCTAATGCAAATTATTTTCACAGATAAAAGTACAAATAATTTACATATTTACTCTAATAAAAATATTTAACATTTAAAATTTTCAAATGTCATGAAAATTATAATTGTAACTTCCACATTATTAAGAAATCATACAAAAAAGCTTTATATTTTAAAAAGAAATCATTTGCATATATATCATATCAAAATATGTATGTGTAAATATATATATATATATATATCTAATTTTAAAAAGCGTATTTAGTAAAATATTTTGAGCTATTTTTATTTTCTTAATTTTTTAATTTTTTAAATTTTATCATTTTATAAATTTTTGTATAATTTATAAACTTAGGGTTAGAAATTCTTGATATTCTACAACTTATTTAAATATAAACTATTTTCAAACATAATATTTTTAATTAAAATATTTATATTATTTTATTTAATTAATAATAAATTTTATTTCATTAAATACTAAAAATAATTACAATTCATGTTTTAATCATGTGAAGTAAAATAAATATTATTGTAGAATAAATTATTTCAATCTTAGAATTATTTTTGGTACATCACACCGAGTACATGCTAATATATATAATAGTATAGATAATTTTTAATCAAATGTAATGTGATTGATGAGAATGAAAAATTAATTGGACCGATTAATTATTACTCTACACTAATATGTTGATTTCACCAATGAATTAAATATTTGTCTATACTATTATATATAGTACTTTGGCACCCCACTCCGGATAATCAAAACCTAAGATATCAAAACATTCCAATCAATAATTCTGAACCTAAAATATAATTCAATAGGCCCACAATCGAACATTTCTAGCTCATTAGAAATAACAGCAGATTCCAACTTAAATAACCTGTAGCATATAACACATAATACTATGGTACTTACCACAAAATCTCAAAGTCAACTTATCAGAAGCAGCGGAATTCAAACTTAACTAACTCGATAAACCATTAAGTAAACGACATGATTCATGTTCTAATATAACAAAATATTTACATCCCATAAGTCATCCATATCAAGATGATATATCACAACCTCTCGCGTCCATACTTAGCTATCAGATAATGCCATATATACATTCAACACCTGATCTATTACAAAATATACTTATAACCATCCTGAAGTCCAAATCCTTCCCTTAGTCCCTGTCTGAGAGAATCAAAATAAACGGGGGATAAGTCTAAAGGACTTAATGAGGGATAACTATAAGCGTAAAAAGAATCTGTTGAGGAAGAGTCAACCCAAAAAATTATAATTCAATAGTCAGGCAGAACATATCAGAGGATCAACAAGCAGTCCATGACAATCGAACAAAGCAGAAATCGTTCAAATAAACAGATCAGATCAAACGTATTTTCCAATAAGACTAAACTTTCCCAAGCATAGCAGCTTGGTACCGAACTTAACCTTACACAAAACGGACTAAACTTACCCAAGTGTGACAACCTAGTGCTTAACTTACCCAAACATAACAACCTGGTACAAAACTTACCCAAGCATATCTTGGTACATAATTTACCCAGGCATGCCAGCTTGGTACATAACTTACCCAGACGTTACAGCTTGGTACATAACTGATTACTGACAGAACGAATCAATACCAACGTACGGATAGATAACAGACAGTTATATAACAGATTGTACAGATAACATATATTCGGATAACAGATCGATAACAGTACAGACAATTCAGAATAGTACAAAAATGCTGACAAGGCAACAGATAATAGAACAAATGGAACAGATAACAGAACGATACAGATAACGAATAGGAGTTCTGGGCGCCAGAACAGACAGAAACAAAATCGATATCAAAGATAACCCTCACATGGGTGTTCAAATCAGATAACAGATAGCAATCAAGAACTCAATCAAATACAGACTTCAATAAACACAAGCAAGTACGGTACAAGCACATTTAATCCTCACAGGGGTTCTTCCACAAGAACAAATAGATATAATCAAGGCCAAATTGGCAGATCCTCACCTTCGTAGTCTCAGAAAACTACAATCACCGTCAGCAGTTTAATGATGCGCGGTCCTAAATCGTAGTCACCTAACCAAAATATTATTTCACAATCAAAATCCTCATTTGACCATATGATCACAATTACACAAACAACGACCTAAATCATTACTTAATCAGCTAAATCGATAGCCTCGATAAAGATATGCTAGTAGCTCCGATCTCGTTAAAGGAATATATAATTGGGTCCTAAATCATCCAATCGATCTTGCCACAACATACTATATCGATAACGATGATCCAATATCCCTTAAAAATCCTAATTTATCGCTACTTAGGTTCCAAATTCGTAAAATGAGGATTTTCTCCACCTAATTAACTTAATTATCAAAGATTATTATGCGATATGACAAAAATCCGGATCCATTAACCTATGAAATTCTATACATATCTCAATATTTAAATCAAATCGTGTGAATTCCTCGTTTATATAATACATTGTAAGGTTTGGAGGCATATACACACACATGAATACAACTTTAACACATGTTTCTTGTTTTTACCCAATATCTTGTTATTGAAGCTCCAAATGCACGATCAGCTTGCATGCATGTAACCCTTGCGATGAGACTTCTGCTCGAAAGTCACCGGAGTGCCGCCGTCGGCCGCCGGAGCGCCGCCGTGGACAGTTGCCAGAAAAGCTCAACAATACTACCAAAATGCTCCTTTTAGCTCAAATAAGTAAACCCCCAAGTCAATTATGCCAAAAACCACCGAATTGAACTTCCATTTCAGCCTCAACCGCCAAGCACCACCACTTCCGCCGCCACGGTTTTTCTTTAATTTCTCCATCCACAGCGGTCCGTTTGAGAATCTGAAAGCACTGTCGCGATCCTTGAGCTAAGCCCTTCAAAAAGATACCTAGTTTCACTGCAAAAATTCGCCGTAATGGCGAGCCCACCAAGCTTCGCCGTGGCTGGATTTTCGGTCTCAATTTTCAGCCATTTCTCCAGTCAAAATGGGAAGAAGTGGATATATTTGTGTTCTACATGACGAAATGAAGAGAATGGTATATAATTTGAGGGGTTTTCATCGCCAGAGTGAGTTGCCGGTGCGAGGAAGAGAATCGATGCATGGTGGAGAAAAATGGAGAAAAGAAATGGGGAAGAAGGAGTTGAACAAGAGTTTAAATCCAATTGCGATTTCATCCCCAAAATTTTGGTCATATTTTCAGTTTGGTCCACCAAGTTTCGTAAACCTTTTATTTTGGCCCCAAATTAATATAATGCCTTACTTGGACCCCTTTGACCCAAAGTTGGTTCCATGCAAACCCCCAATACTTTCAAATTAGTCCAATCAAGTATCTGAAAATTGTAAATTTTAGCCCAAAATTTCCAAAATCTTTGTAATCGAGTCCTTTTTTTTTTCGAGCCCTAAAATCCGATTAACCAAAAATCTTAATTCTTGTCCCAAAATATTGAATTTTAGGGGTGTTACAAGTACAATAGTGTAGGATGTACAATTGTGCAATTTCAATCAAATTCTGAATTCTTAGAATTTTGAGTTTTTTAATTAAATTAAAAAAAATTATTATTAGTTTTTTGTTTTATCTTAATACAACTAACTTATCTATTAAAACTAAAATCTCATGTTGTATTTATCAAAATTTGCAATATTAATTTTTATATCATTGGATAATTTTAAATATTCATACTAATAGATTTTTATTTCATCATAAAAGTTCAAAATATAAAATCTCATCATATAAATTTAAAATTCATTATATACTTAGTTATTGAATTTGTATTTTTCTATTTTTTATTGTAATTTTTTTTATTTTTCTAGATAAAAGAAAAAATTATTTGTATGTGATTTTTATTTGAATAATATACTTAGAATAGTCTGACTCTGTGAAATATACCATTTTACTAAGTAATTGAAATTAATTCAATTTTACTATCAAATTGAATATCTACTTATATTTACAATATATTTATAAAAATATTTCATTTAAATAAAGTATTTTAAATCATTTATAAAAATTCATGTATTTTTATTTAGAAACTTAAAATTTATTACTAAATAAAATACTCTTTTATATGGTATGTGTATATTCCATATTTTAATAACTTACATCCTGATAATTTAAAATATTAAAAATAGTTTTTTGTGTTTTAGCATGTTGAAAAATGATACACTAAATAAACACATTGAGACTATCTAATAAGTGTATATAAAAAATAAATAATCTAATCAAACAAAAAATGTTAAGGTTAAATTTTTACTAGAAAAAAGGTTAGATACTTTTATTTTTTAATCTAACTTATTCCAAAAACAAGTTAAAAATTTATCTAATAAAAGTGGTTGATAATTTATGTCGAAATAAATAAATTAATTTTTCATGTCTAATATATATATATATTTTGTATTTCAGAGAAGTATAAATTTTTGAATTTTCGATTGAAGTATAAATTTTTGAATTTTATTTATGTCTAATTAAATAATTATCTCATCAATAGCTTATAATTTTAAATATAAACATTATTTTTAAATAATTTATATTCAATATATTTCACAAGTGAAAAAATGACTTGGTAACCATGGTTTTCTTTTACATATTATAATTAGTAAAATTTTACAACTTACTCGCTTCTTATGAAAAAAATAATACACTTGTTTTGTGGATATTAAATCACTAATTTCTTGGTGAAATAGTTTAAGATTTGATAAATAAACAATAATGTATTAATTTATATGTATCCCGAGGACCTAAACTTATTAAAAAAAAATTCATATTTAATAATTATTTTAATATAATCATTTTTAAATATGTAAAATATTTGTAGATAAAATCATATACCCAAGATATAAATGACTAATATTTTAATTTAATTTTAAAATATATCATAAATATGAGGTATTACTCAATAATCTCTCGATTTTATTTTTATCTTATAGAAATTTTCAACTAAAAAGTTTTAGTTTTTCAACAACATCATAGAAAATCCATTCTTAAATAACTGAAGCAAATTTCTTCTAGCATACATAAGTATGTTGTTAGTGTACTTGAATATTTCAAAAGCATAATAAATGAATGCTTAAAATAGTCAATAGCGTCAATTTTCACATTTTTGAGTACATTTTATTTTTACATTTTTAATATTTATGTCATATACATTTATTTATACATTTTTTAATAAAAATTTATGAAAGAATATTACATATACACACAATATTTGATAGGAACAATGTTAGATCAATAAAATTTTATGGAAACTAAGAATCCTATTAAATTATTTATGCCTTTTACATTTACTGAAATATTATTAAGTGTTACATATTAAGTTAAATACTAAAAATTAATTATTTTTTTATAATAATTTATATATTATGTGAAAATATGTTATTTGATAATTTTAAAATAATAAAATAAATTCATAAATAAAAGTAAATAGATCTTACTGTGATGACAAATAATTAACATTTTGAATCCTCCCACGGTATAAAAATTATTGCTATGACCTCTGCATTATTAACTAGACCAGATTAATGATTTTTCATATTTTTGAAAAAATAATTTTGTTATATCATGTTAAAAAATATATTGTTACATATATTATTTAAAAATATTTGTAAATAAAAATTATATAAATTATATTTTTAATTATAATTAGTTGAATTCATACATAGCACAGGACACATTGTAGTACATTATATCTAAATACATTTTTATATTTATATACAAAAATCATGCGAAAATAGACATGCACTTGAAAATAATAAAAACAAAATGATATATGGAAACCAAACAAAGCAGTTTTTTGGATTTCCGTCTAAGATGTCCATCGACATTGGATGAGATGCAACAATGCAATTGTAGGTATTAAAATTAAATTATAAAAGTGGATATGGATATATATATATATATTTATATATTTCACCACTCGTTTTGTTTAACTCAAAAAACATGTGAATCAGGTATATTTTTTTACCGTCATTTTATTGTGGCTTGATTAGTTTTAATATTTTTAAGAATTGTTTTAGTTTAAGGGACTTTGGCATTTCGTATTTTAAAATCATTTTTGAAGACACTTTAAAAGTACCATACGTGTTCCGTGGTACGCCACGCAAATAATTTTTTTTACCAGAGATACTAAGGCAATGCTTACGCGGCTTTACCTTAGGCGGTTTGCCGTACTTTTGATTAAGATAGAAGTCCGCTCTTTCTTTCCTTATTTTTTTTTCTTTTTAATCTCTTCTTAAATTGAATAGAAAATAAATCAAGTAGCCTTTGTAATAACCGAAAAATAGAAAAGAATTAACCTAAGGATGAGTCCAACATGTTTTATCAATAAAAAAGGTAAGGGAGTCTTTGGTTATATTTCCTCAAAATAAAATTATTTTGTCAAAATATAACCAAACAAACACTCATTTTCCCCCAAAATCCTAACATTAGTTTTCCCAAAATACCCTCTCATATTCCTCATTATCCCTACAACTTTCCCATTTTTTCATATATATATACATATATATATATTATTATTCTTACAATAAAAAAAATTACTCAATTCTATTGTTATCGCAAAAACCCAATAAAAAAGCATTGATTTGGCTGTTATAGTAAAAAATATTTCCCCTGCTAAAATAAAAACAAACATACCAATACTCTTCAAAATAAATTTTAAATATTTATCAAAATATAAGCAAATATCCATCACATTCCCCAACTTTGCTCTCAAAATTCATTTCCTCAAAACACATATCACAATCAAATATAAAGTATATTTTATCACTTATAACTATAGCTTATCGGTCTCATATCAAGCAAACTTTAATTGCATCATATCCAGCAGTACGAATGTCAACTCGAATAGATTGAGTGCATTTGGATTGAGTTAAAATAGAGGTATAATATAAAAGTACCATACTTGAGTCCAACCTGTAACACCCCCTCCAGAGGTACCTGCTCGGCTAAGGTGCTACTCATTATATACCACAAGCTTTCTGAGTAAAATAAAATGAACCTTTTCAAAACTCAAGATATTTCATTTCCAAAAAGCAACATCCATTAACAGCCAAACTTATTATCGGAATATCAGATTGCACTAATCATCGCCAAGCCTACAAGAAATAACAGTAGCTCAGCTGGCTACAATTTGTGCATTTACGCATTCATTTAGTTTATTACCTCATGTATCGCATAACTTGGACTTTCATTGTCATTTGTTCTAATATGGGTTTAAGAATAATGCAAGAGATATAAGTTCGAATAACTTAGTGAAATATTCTAACAATCACAACATAGTGACCACTATCCGATCATATAATGTAAGAAACAGGAAGGGCATTGTGGATACCAAAAATCATAAAAAATGGTCGAGTCGGTTGATTACATTATAATTAAACTTTCTTGGAATGTGAAAACATAAAACTACTTGATAAAGTATAACGGAACTTTTCAAAATCAGGCCGAAAATTTTCTTATAAAGGCTAAAATTCATATAATTTGTTTTCACAATAGAGAAGATCTCTTTCAAGATTCAAAGATGATCCGTCTTGCCACCATCTCAAACTAGTGAAGAGACTTCACAAATTTTGTTGCCTTTTTGCAAAGGTTTTATGTAGCACCCTACCCGGGGATAATGGGATGCCACCCAGTTCAATCCTATAGCATGCAAACATCATACCCGATAGGCCCGTGAAAATTTCAACAACATCTAAGAAAACAACATAATCCAATCTTAAAGCAGCACTATCGAGGGACCCTATTACATGCCATGTTCCTACAATATCCCAAAAATCTCAATTAAGTCACAATTAAATACAAGCTTAAAATGTCATCCCATGAAATACAATATATACATGCCACAAATCTTAAGTTCAAACTTGACATATCGCAACATCTCTAAATCAAAGCTTAGCTACCAGGTGGACCTATGAGTACATATATCCATCAACACTTTCACGAGTAGTCCCATTGGGCTGTCATAAGCCCTCCTTCCATTTTTGTACCTATTTGGGAAGGAAATAAAAGAAAAATAACAAGGAAAGCCCAAAGGACTTAGTGAGAAGAAAGAAACGATAAGATTCAAGGGAAACTATTAAGATACAACAATCATTAAACCAATTTCAGTAACAAATAAGATTTTTTAGATTGAATCAATAATGTAACATAGTACACATGATAACAATTTTAATAGATTGTTGGCCATTCCGACCTTCTTACTCCCAGATCAACATGTAACCACTAATACTGGCACGATATAGCATAAACAAGATTTCCTTATCACTCCATTACTCGAGCACTCAGCTCGATGTGTAACAAATTGCTATATGGCATGGTTGACCACATGCCAGATCCTGCCACTCACAGTTCGCTACCGTCAGCTCTATGTTGAGTTAGGATTGTATGTGGGTACTAGCCGGGAGATCTGCAATCGCCGATCTATTCCGCCTTGTCGTCTTTTTTACCTAACCCCAAGCCCAACTTCCCGTGGCATCCCTCCAGGTTGAACTTCCCAAGGGCGTCCCCATGAGTTGAATTGATATAATGCCAACAGATAAGAATTTAACTTTTAAAGCAATAAATATGAATATAACAAAGTACGAGTCTGGAACAATAATATACACAATATACTGGCCAGCAAGGCTATTCTGGAATAATAATCCAAGCATTTCATTGGGATTGGCACTCGGCCAATACAATCAATAATCAATTATGCTATCAAGGCCAAATAAATAATATATAGGATAGATTCAAGAATGCCAACAAGGCCAATCAACTAAAATACAGAGTGAATTCAAGTATGCCGACAAGGCCACGGATTGTGCTGAATAATATCAAAAGCAAGAATTAATAAACAAACCTCATAGGGATCTACGAAACAAATAACTGATAACATGAGGGATCCAAGGCAATCAAAGATTTCACAAGCAAAATTCATATATTTCTCAGAAGAAGGTCATGCCGAACCCTCACAGAGGTATACAAAGCAAATGATTGATGAACATAAATAACTCAAAAAATTATGGATTTCAACATTTAAGGAACATTACTTCTCAGAAAAATTGGTTTATCAGGTCCTCACCTCCGTAGCCTCAGAAAATGCAATCCACAATCAGCAACCTACTAGTCCGCAGGACCTACTTCTTTGTTACCTAACCAAAAGAGTATAATTACAATCAAAATCCACATTCAACCCCAACAATCACTCTTATACTTATCAATGATCCAAAATCACTAATTACTCGCTTAATAGTAGTTTTAGGGTACGATCGGTACTATCGGTACAGAAGGTACTAATCAAGCCTCTATCACAGAAATAGTTATGGGGGTCACACCAGTTCTAGTAATAGAATGTAATCCAGTCCTTAATTACATAATTATCCTCATAACATTATCCCAAATCAACAATAATAGTCTCATGATCATAATTAACCCAATTATCGCCACTTAGGTCTCAAATTCATAAAATCCTCAAATCAGAGTTTAAATCCTTTAGTAAACTTAATTAATCCAAGTTAGCATATAATATGACATATTCAGGTCCACTAAACTATATAATAATCCTTGTATGGGAATATATATACACCAGTCATATATCAATTCTTCATTCTTTTGACATAATATAAGATTTAGGGTTCTCTTTCGATTAACTCAATTAATCCCAAGATTATCATACAATAATACAAATTCGAGCTCACTGAGATATCTAGATACACATGTATGATTGAATTTTGGTTCCATATCAGATCTCATACTCCCAATTGTGTTACAACATATGATTTAACAAGCATAAAACAACATAAGGAATTTAATCCCCAAACTCCAACTTCTTTACCCAAATCTTTCTATCAAGACGTCAAAACCATAGACCAATTCCACAACTAGAACCATTGCGACGAGACGCAAAGGTATCTTGAAACCGCCGTTGTTAGAGACAATCACCAGCACCACCGTTCAATGCCTTTTAGCTCAACAATCACAATGCCCAGGTCAATTTCACGATTCGCTATCAAATTGAGGGTTAATTGATCAAAAAACCCAACTGAGTCTCAACTTGTCTCCATGCTGATTTTGCTCAATTCTGCTGTCGCTGGTGGCTAGAATTGGAAATTAAAGCCACCATGTTGACCTTCGAGCTGAGCTCGTCAAAACCCACTACTCATATCCTAAGTTCAGTCATCGGAGACAAAGACCCATCACCACCGCCATGGCCATGACTTGGGGCTCCAATTCCTAATGATTCATTAGTGGGTTCTGGCTGCATGTGGTACAAGCGTGTTCGCTGTGATGAGGTGTCGAAGATGGTTAGTTTGGTTTTAAGCTTCGATCATCGAAGGAAGAAGTTCGCCGGAGAGGGTGATTGAGGGTGTTCGGTGGGGAAGAAAAGAAGAATGGGGGGAAAAAATGAAAAACATAATATTTGTAGGGGGACTTTTCAGATATTCAAATTTAACCCCTAGGATTTTAGTTTAGTTTCCAATTAGATCCTTTAAGGTTTTGAGCTTCTTCAATTTAGGCCCTGGACTATTTATTGCATCACATGACCCCTTTGACGAATAATAATTCCATGCAAACCCATAAAATTTATAAAAATGGTCCAATCAAGTCTTCTCAAATTGCGATTCAACCCCAAAACTTTCCATTTCCTTGTAATTAAGTCCTTTTTATTTATTTTTTGAGCCTTAAGATCCGACCAACCCATTTCTTGATTCCTCAATTCTTATTTTCCAAAATACTGAATTTTAGGGATGTTACATTTTAAATTTCAAATGCGACTGAAAGGTCGACATGATTTTCGAACAATCAATCAATTTCATCAAATACTCAAGTTTCAAGACATAGATATCAAGCATATTGATTACTTTTGCAATTCAATTTTTGGTAGTTATCCAATCTTGTCACTTCACATTCGCAAATACTGAAATCCTTATCCCTCCAAGTTTCAAGTGATCGGCTCGAACAATTAATCAATCATTAGGTATGGCTAGCTACATACCTTATCCCATTTATAGACAGCTAATTCCAACTGGCTATGAAATAACATTATATTTAATAAGGAACTAGCTGAAAGACCAGCCAACATCGGCCCGATACTACTTGGTCATTTTTTGAGGCTGATCCCAGGGCCTACCCTCGAGAATAGCTACTAATTAATATAGTGTACAATGTTCAATAACATTTTCTATTAACATCTCCCAATTCACCATGATAATTGAACATATCAATCAATTAATATCGGATTCATTCCGAGGTTGGTATTCAGCTTTCAATACAATAGGCATAGTGATGATAGAAAAGTATAATTCAAAATACCTTTTCATTGGCAGCTACTAGTTTCCCCTAGAAAGTCTCGTTTATACTTAAGAAAGATGGTGAGATGTCTTCAATCTAATAAGTAGCTAAGGCCAATACCAGAAGAGAGAGTCCTACCATCATGAGGGATTTGCAATAAAGTGATGGCAAGCTAGAAGGACGATGGGAGATGTGGATGAGGCCTAGCTCCAAGAAGAAGCGAGACCTCATTGAACATATGATCTGAGTAGGAGAGCACCAAACTAAAGTCATGCGTTGGCTTTGGAGCGAGGACAACTGAAAGAAAGTGAGTTTTCTATCTAAAGATATCCTCATAAAGTGGTCAGGTTCACTATTCCTATTGCCTTTACCCAGCAGCAAGACATTTCATTTTGTCAGAAATGGCTATATGCTCCCTCGTCCTTTAGTAGGTGCTAAGACTAGGTGAAGAATGAAATGAATCAATTCGCTCTGCTCTTCTTCAATGTCAGTGGGGTGATAAGTTGAGCTTGTCTGGGCTAAGTCCCAATAGCAAGGTCAACCAGACCAAGCTACCCCAACCACCTAAGCCAATAGTGCCGACAAGGAAAGAAAGGTTACTGCCTTGGCTTCAAAGCTAAAAACAACCATTCAGATTATGTTACCACCTTCATAAATCAAAGACAATTGATTCAAGAATAGTTGTTCACTCGATTGTAGGGAAAATAGTTTCTAAAAGACACAAAATGGGAAAATATGCTAAGAATCCTCAAAGAAAGGTTTTCAGAAGAGTTAGACTACTGAAATGTATATTTTTTTATATGTTATTCATGGTCGGTCTATCGATCATAGAGGAATGCCCATGGTCCTAACTTTGTTCCAACTAGGCTTGTGTAGCTTTCTTTCACTGAACACCGGTATTTTTCGTGTTGGCATAAACAACCTAGAAAGAAGAATTACATATTTGCTTTGTTGCACCGATCCGACAACTAGAGTGAACTAATCGGAGCTCAATAGCCTTGATCTTAACCTTGTTTTATAACCTTTTTCCCTGTTGTTGCTTGATGAGATCTGAAGCTGACAAGATAATAATTGAGTTTTCCAAAGCCGCGATTTCTTTTTTTACTTCAACTTCTAATTGCTTATGTTTGAGCTGCTTCCTCTGTCAGAGGGTTAGTCCATTCCCCTATTAGGGCAGTAGCTTGACTTCCAATAAATGCTATTTTATAGACAAGAAAGATAGGATAATTGTGATACCTAATCCTAACCCAACTCAGTTGGCGTGTAGGCGAGATTTCTCCTAGTCCTGCTAGCTAAAGCTAGTAGTCAGTTAGATGAGTCTGTCCCTCTGGTATGTCTCTTTCAAAAAGGAAAGCTTTAGTATTGAACTCAAGTTGGTTTATAATTGAAGCAGCCCTATTGAATCAGATGTCGGCTCTATATCTCATGCCCTCTTTGAATGCTTGTTCAAGAAGGCATGACAACGATAGAAAAGTATAATTCAAAATACCTTTTCATTTTTATGACACAATCATCAATTTAGGTAAAATAGTATAAATCATGATTAAAACAACAAATAACAATCAATGTGAAGATCGTGATGTGTGCATAGAATTCACAATCTATTTGCTTTTCAAAACTCATATGAAAATAATCTAGTTATATCATTTAGAAATCCAATAATTTAAATTATTTTGAGAACTCAAATAGTAATAGCTCAAATACCATAAGGTAGAGGAGAGTAGTTCGATCAGACTTTCAAGTCCAATGCAAGGGTCGAAGAACAACATGGAATGGGCCAACAATAAATTATTTAATCTTAACATAGAAAAGATTGAGCAACAATAATATATCAGAATATCTCGTACTATCGAGTATAAACTCACCTGGTAGGTGTAGAATGATCTTTTAGTTGTTTGAATGGTCCATGCCTTCATTTCCTAACCAATTCAAAGTTTGGTATAAGATAGCCTGAACTAGTATTGTATTAATCTCTGAATCATAAATCAAATATATTCAAACATCCTCATCAGGTATTCCATTTGGTCATAATTTCCTAATCTTCATATTACACTAGGATGCCTAATATAATAGGTATAGCTATTATCAACCTAACAAGTCAGAAAACAAGTCATTAGACCGCTTATAGTAGTTCACAACGTTGTTAAAGTCATACTTAAGGCTCTAATGAAAATCTAATAATCTAATCGAGTTAATTTGGCTCAACTCTATAGCAACTATAGTAGTAAATAGGTCTAACTTGACTCGAGTCCGATCATCTTTTACTTTTGATTATCTAATTTCCTTACTTTTAATATCCAAGTATCCTTTATGAATTTAGGGGTGACTTAATCCTCAAATTATCAAGCCCATTTATAGATTACTCATTCTAGTCACCCTTATGCTATAAGTACTATCACAGAAACTATTTAGTCTTCCTAATTTAGGGTCTTGATTCGATTAAACCATAATTCATCCAACCTAGGTCATGAGTTAAATCTATATTCCTTGATTTATTAAGTTCGAATTTTATAATTTTATTTCTATTTTATAGTCAAAAGACTGATCCATAACTTAAGCAAAACTATAATTTAACAATCTTAAATTCATGTCATGGGTAGATTTTAATCTAAAGTTCCAATTACATTTAGAAAATTAATCGAATTAAAATTCAATTATAAAATTTACCCAAATTTGATCGATTCAAGATCCAATCTCAAGCCGAAAACATTCCAGGTGAACTCAGAATCAAACTTTGGACTTCTGGCCGTCGTGCACTGATGCTAGAGATGGAGGCAATCATTACCTACAACTGTGCCTCATTGAGGCAAGTCAAATCCCTCAATCAATTCTTGATTTCGATGCTGGCAAGTAGGTCAATTGATTGTCGAATACCGTTGCTCCGCCTTAACATTGCTGCATCCAATTCCCATGCCAACGTCGCTCAAATCACTAAATTCAAACCACCAATTGTTTACCCATTTATTTATAATCATAACCCATTAAATTCCAGATGCATTCCACTGTAGGAAGTGGAAAAATCGCCACCATGGCTAAAGCTCCACCAGCCATGAAATTTCTCGATGAAATCCTTTGGTGTTTTAGGTTATTTTTGGCATCAGTTTATTCCTGGAGATAAGAGGAGTCTAATTGCAGTGGTAGTTTTGGATTTTCTGGTCATTTTTCATGGGTTTCGTTGTCTTGGTTGGTCTGGGCTTTTTTTTTTTTTTTTTTTCTGGAAATTTGAATAAATTGAGGGCCACATCTTTTATATAAACATAGTTTCTAAATATCAATTTGGCCCAAAAAGTTTCTAACCACCATCAATGCAATGCTTGGACTTCTGACCACCTTATTTTTGGCCCTGACTTTCCACTTAAGTCTTTAAGTTTTTGATTCCCATCTATTTATCCCCTAACATTTAAGATTTCTAGCAATTAGGCCTTAGTTCTGCTTTAATTCAGTCCTTTTATCTTTAGTTCTTTATACATTAACCCAATGCTTAGAGTTTTAGTCAATTAAATCCTTGTCTTATTTATATTCTAACAACCTAACTCTTAATAACTACACATAACCCTCAGTTAATATCAGTAAGGTTTTGCTAAATCTTAATTTCCTCAATTTAAAATTTATTTTGTTGAGTTATGTATTTTAATTCCAAATATTATTTCAATTGAAAGTCCAAAAAGCTTGGGGTGTTACAGTTGTCCTACCCTAAAAAAATCTGGTTCCCAGATTCTCATATGAAGTTTGCAAAGGTCTCGGATGTTGTCATTTATCACTTTCTTATTCTCAAGATAATTTTTTTTTTCGATAAATTTTCTTAATTTTGTTTATTTCACATAACCTCTTCTCTGATCCTAATTAATTTCTGTTTTGCTAAGGTTAGAACCTGAGTCTCCATTTTTAGAAATTACTTTTGTAGGTCTCTCAACTTGTTAGTGATGATACTAAGTGTCTCGTGTTTTATATTGTATAACGAAATGACTAGCTTGCCGTAAAACCCATGATTAGGGTTCTTTACAATACTCCTTATTTTTCTAGTTCTTTAGATTTGAGTGTTTGTATTTAGATGACATACTATAATCATATTTTTTCGAGGAGGTTCCATTGATTAATGAAAGGTGACTCCATTTTTAGTAAGGCAAAACAAGGTGACAAAGCCTATACCTAAACAGGAGAATCTTGTTTACACGACTTAAGTTCTCTTGAGACACATGTAATTACTTTTTGTAGCCAATTCTTAATTTGGTTGGAGCATCGATGCATAGAACAATCCTTTTACATGCTTTAAGAAGGTTTGCAACTAGCACAAAACTAATCTCTTCCCTAATTCTACAAATTCCTTCATGCCCTCTCCATTTATTAAGATTGCCAATTCTTCTTAGTTAAGTTAGTCAATGAATCCACCACCTAGTAAAAAACCTTTAATACACATGTGGTATTAATGGGTAGAACCTAAAGGATTTTGTGCTTATCTCATATTGTTTGGCTATCTTTGATTAACTATAACTTTGACATTAGTAAGATCACTCTGTTGGTCCTCATGACGTTACACACCTTTGGATATACCTCTTTCTCAATTGATATTCAAATTATTAACTTGGCATATAATTTTCATTCCTTCAATTATTCACAATACCAAGCGTAAATGTAGTATGGCTCTTTCATCGATTCCAAGTATACTAGATGTCCTTAATGGAATCATCAAAAGTTGAGCCAACAAATCAGAACATCTTATATATAATATCTATAAATGCTGCAAAAGCATTGATCATCTGAAATAATATTGTTTCAGTTCATGGTACCCATATCACAAATAAGAAGTAATTCTTAATGTATCCTTTCCTCGAATTTTTAACTAATAGTATCTATATGTTGGATAAAGTTTAAACTAACTATAGACCCTTCCAACAAGCCAAGTAGTTTATGTCAGGCAAGATATTTAGATCTCATATTTGAAGTGGCGCATTTGGTTCCTAACATTGCTTCGCAAGTCTTTATCGTTGATACATGGTTCTTCTAAAAGAAAACTAGCGTACTAAATTCTTTCATTTATCCTGTTGAATTGATATTAAGAGGATTCCCTCACTTTTTCCCCTGATGCCCTTATGTTATACTTAGTAATCCTCTTGTAAACTTCAGAGAATGAAATCCTAGAAATTACTCGAGGTGTTTTTTTATAAGGTCTTCTATGATATTTTTAAAGCTACTTGCCTAGTCTCATTTATCAATAAAAATTACAAAGGTATCATTCACTACAACCAGATTCTATCCCATGCCTCTTTGCTTCAGAATCTATTCATGAGGTTGATATGAGGAGTTGGCATCACTGTCTATCTTTCCTTATACATTTCCAATTAGAATGTTCTCGTCATGGGGTTCAAACCTATTAGTTCGGTTAATTGGTAACTATCTACTATGATGTAGTCGACCTATGATTATGTCTGGCTGAGATTTTCTGCTAACATTATCTTTTGGCATATCAAGATTTTAGGCTTTAGAAGACAGGCCTGGACCAATTTAGTTTACGGAGTTCACCCTAAAACATTTCTAAGCAATACCAAAGTTGTTATGTTATTGCAGAACGTAGAACACTTGAACATGAGATAAGATTTTCTAGAATTCAAGTTAATTCACACAATTACATTTGTATGTGAGCTTCTGTACATATATAAGCTAATTTAATTCTTAAGAATACTGGAACTCTTTATTAGACTAATTGTCTAATCAACATCAAAAGTCTCTATTTTATTTTAGAAGGTACGGGACACCAAAATGTGGTGGAAGAACTTTTGGAGTTCAATTAATACATACAATTTCATTTATACACAAGCTTTATATAAGATTTTATTAGTGTATGTATAAATGAATCTGATTCTTAAGAGTGCTAGAATTTTCAATTAATCAAACTTATTGCTTCAGTTCGCGATGAGAAGAGCTAGCTAAGTCTAATATATCATCAATAAGATCATTTATTCAACCATGATTGATACATAGACATTCTATAATGACTCGCTCTTATGCATATATCCATTCATGCTTTAAATATTATTTTAGTTTCCATAATTTATGATCTTTGGCTTCCATTGTCAAGGTTCGGGTAGAGTTTCTCATTTACAAATATGGATCTCTATTTCTCATTTACATGTCTAATACTCTTAAATTGTAATTGATTAGGTTTGATCAAAATAAAAGTCCCCATCCTTCGTCAGGATCCTTTTGGTGAAGGTTTCAATGGCAATCTTTTCTATCCCGTCATTTCCTTTTAATTCCTCCAAATTCTTCTTCCTCAATTTACATATCCTTACTTGATATTTTCCTTTAAAATTCTAGTACCAGCCACAGATGCCTTTCATATCTCATGACTAACATTATTCCTTTTTCCTTGAGTTCACAATATGTTTTCCTATTAATTCTATTCTTACAACCAATCTTGCTCTCTTTCTTATTCATTATCATTTTGTAATCATCCTAGTATTCTCTCTTTCACCATCAATAGAATAATTCTTTCAGACATTTAAATCATATCTATATATACGCATCAATCATCTATCATCTTAAATGATTTCATTATGAAAGTATTTCATGTTTCCCTTTCAAACATGACAATGCAATCATACCATTTAATTTCCTTGGCGAAATGCCAATTTTTGAAAAAATAATATTATTTGGATCTCCACCATATATATGTGTTAAAATAATGATTATCCCAAAATGATCCTTTGATTCCTAAGTTCTATTATCACTAATGTATTTGTGCAGTAATGTGATCCCAAAAGGATTATTGCACCAAACATTAATGAAGTCATATGCTTGACATCTCAAGAGTAATAGGATACATACTGGTTGGCCATTCCAATATCAGTCCTTTATTCTTTGATATCAAGCAATATTCCCAAAATTCACATTCTAGCTAGCATTTCATATTAGACTTAATCTTCATTAATCCAAAAATTCCACATTCCCAAGGATATTTGATTTATCAACATACTACTTTCCGTCGAATAATCATATTACTTAAACCATAACATGCTCATACGTCCACAATAGGGATCTAAAAAGGTTTTTCACTCATCAAATTTAGGTCTTTTTAGGGTGATTATCGACTTACCAGTTGAAGTGCTCCCAGACAAGTTCACACCCAATGTAAGTCCTCAAAAGTATTATTCCTCACAAATATAAAATGTCACATGCTTAATATCTTAGGAGTTATGAATCATATATTGGTTGCTATCCAATCATAACCCTTCACATCCTTTGGATCGAACATTGTCCCAAAAATTCATATCTCAGACAAATTTCAGAGTCAGGCCTAATCTTCGCTAGCAAGAAATTCCAAATTCTGAGGTTCATATCCTAGCGTAGCTTAGATTTTCAAATCCAAGCTTTGATATCACCTATATAACACCCCGTCCGAGAGGTGTCTGCTCAGCCGAGGTGCTACTCATTCTATACCACAAGCTTTTTGGGTAAAATAAAATGAACCTTTTCAAAACTCAAGATATTTCATTTCTAAAAAACGACATCCATTAACTACCAAATGTATTACTAAAATATCATATTGCACTCAACATTGGCAATTCCATCTGTCTTGTCTATAATAGTAGCTCAGCAAGTTACAATATGTGCATTTGCACATTCATTCAGTTTATTACCTCATGTATTGTGTAGTTTGGACTTCTTGAAGGCTAGAGTAGCATTATGATTCATAAATCAAAATTTCATAAGCTTGAAATTAACTAAGCTACTCGAACTTCCAAGAATCTAGTCATGCCATAGATCTGGATAGGATGAAGAATTACCTCTTGTAGCTCAAAAACAAGGAGAAGATCAACTATCTCTCACAAATCCAGAAATTGTCTGGAACTAG
Source organism: Jacaranda mimosifolia (assembly GCA_018894105.1). NCBI lineage: Eukaryota > Viridiplantae > Streptophyta > Magnoliopsida > Lamiales > Bignoniaceae > Jacaranda > Jacaranda mimosifolia. Next base: position 14,299,086 of record CM032129.1, read on the forward strand.
CACAATAGAAAGACAGCAACGTTTTTCTAAGCTAAACTACTCCAAAAATCACGAAATTAAATCTAGAACACCTACACACATAGTGGAAGATACTATGAAAAATTGGATCCAAAAAGCCTTCTGGATCGCTCCATAAAAATTCTCCAACCAAAAGCTACTGCAGGTGGATCTCCAAAACTAAGCAAGTCAAGTGCCTTGTCTCTATTGATATGATCCATGCACCAAACAATCTTCCAATTTCCCCTCACTAGAAGCTGGAGTTAGAGAGGATAAAATGAGTTAGAGGAGGCCAATTTTCAGGTTGGGAAGAAGAAGAAATGCAAAGCTTCAACACATGATGCAATGCATGGAGAGAGAGATTTTGGAGGGAAGGAATGCAAGAATCTAATTCTCTTACTTTTCAGCAGCTAATTTCGAATTTTGCATACCCTCTATATCTAGTTGGCATCACAAATTTAAATGAACACTTCATTTAAATTTTCCCTCCAAAAAGTATTTTTCCCTTTAATTAATTAACCTTTGATTTAACTCTTAAATCAAACAAGTTTAACTCTTAAGCTTAAATTAATCAACTTAACTCTTTAAGTTAACTTGTCCAATTGATAGTCAACATGGTACCAAATAATTAACTCCTTAATTATCGGTCTAATTTAACTCTTAAATTAGTTGATTAATTTAACAATTAAATTAATCAAACCAAAATTGACCGTTGGATTGGAACCTTGAAAATCAGTCACCAAAGGGTGATTTTTCCAACATTTGGAAAATTGCTCTACCAATTTTGGAAGCTATTTGACTTTTATGTGTGACCCACCCAATAGGTTCTACCATTCATTGGACATGAGCTCACAACTCTTTTGACTTTTGAATATCTTATATTCATTTTAGTTTAAAACTCCTTTTAAACTAATCGACTCAATTCAATTAATCACATTAATTGAAGAGTACCCAATCTCCATGGTCAATGTCTAACCTCAAGCTGATGGAGCCCATACTAATTGGCCAAAATGAATATTATGGAGAATCATCAAAGCTTCACGCGTACCATGTAAATACGGTCCTTCCGTCCCCTATCTCCTAAAAAAGGCCTAGCGCAAGATAATTGCCGGCTTCCCAATAGCCTCGATACTATGTCTCTATTCTCATCGTTCGATTCCCTTGTGTGACCTCACCTTTGGAAAACTCTTTTTTCAAATTGTCACACCACCTTGTGCAATGATTTCTTGGAATCGATTATTATAGAATATATAGGAGATGCACTCGCCCTTCACAAAAGCAAGGAGTCGGATTCTATCTTGGATCTCACAAACCTCCATGCCAAGTAGCTCATACCCAATCTCAACCCGAAAGACCAGCTAAGTGGTCAAGGAAAAGTCAAAGCATGAGGATCGGACACAAGGTTACCATGGATCCTCAAGTCAAAGGACTAATAATATGCACTGGCGTAAGTGGGAGAATTAACCACTACCGACTTGCCACTACTGCTATCTAATGGATTCTCTAGAGGGTCTTCAGTATCTAGTTCTCTAACAAGCACCCACTAACATGCACCCGTATCTCAAATTGATTGCTAATGGAACGGAGCAATATCCAACTCTTGGATTTATGCATCGTTAGTGCAAGTCTATCCGGACTCAGACGCCCCATCTCATAAGATCCTATGACTTGAAAGATTTAAAATCATGACCGTATAAGACTTATTCCATGGTGTCACGGGTCGTGCCTTGGGGAAGAGTAGCGACTGTGACTCGAGAAAGCATTAGGAGCGACAAGACGTTGTTGGCTAGCGCATAAGGGCGGAGACGGCCCATGAGCAGAGACTCTTACGAGGTGTGGATTGAAAAACTGTTATAATGGCATATTTCCAAAGATATGAGGATGCTTCCCACCAAGTTTAAAGTCATTTCGTGTCCGTTTGGGCACCAAACATTAAGGGCGACCGGGAGCGGTCTTGCTGTGCGCGGGTAGCTCAAAGATGCATTGAGCAGAGTGTCTTGGAAAAGAAGTTTTGTAAAAATGTTTCTATGGAGTGTTCCTTGAGGTGTTGGCAACGTTTCCACCAAGTTTCACCAGTAGACGGCTCGGTTTGGATAGGACACGGCGAATATCTTTAGAATGCGGCAGTGCAGTGGCATTGTTGTGGTTCCAGCTTATTGTGAGGGCAATTACTGTTCCATGGAGAATCCAACGGGGCTGGAACTTTGCAGAGTTAATGTAGAATCCAAGATCTATCCAATGGTTCAAGCGGGAAGTGATTTGGATGTCGTGAGAGGAAGTTGTGAAAATGTATACATCATCAGCATTTCAATATCTATTACGGGAAAAAGAGAAATCTGTTTTAAACCTATTATAAGGGGGACATATATGTCTAAAGGACTGTTGGGATGGTGGGCATGCCACAGCGGGCACTGGCCGATCCTCCCCGTGCTGTCAAGGCAGTAAGCGGGCAACTCCTTGAAGGCAATGGGGAGCCTGCAAGGGTCGGCTCTAGACATCTTATAGGAGTGTTTAAAGTCCCCGGACAGGTCGGGAATTGAATGGACGGTGTAGAGCTAGGAGGGCTCGCGTTGGGCTCGGGAGGGTGCCGAGAGGTTCAGAGGCAAAAATGCTATTGCCCCATAGGATTCGATGATTATGGGGCAACACCTCAAGACCGATTGAGTGATCGAGACAACACCCAAATGTCTCGTGAACTAACTCGCAAAGTATGCGCTATGGGTTCTAGCCTTGCTACAGGGGTCCGTTGGCTTAAGATATGTGGTCGTGGGGTGATGCCGCATATCGAGCAAGTTAAGGCATGTTGCTAGCAAGCGGGAAACGATGTCTAATGCTTCGTGGGGGACCAATATAAGATGATGGCACATCACATAAGCCTTGAACTTATATGTGGCCCTACTCGGGTGAGGCACAACTGAAGGGCGCTATAGCACGGCTAAGCACTCTGAGTGAGTGATGAGCATGAGGATTGCATTGTGGGAGCACAAGCGACCCTCAATGCCGAGACGGAGCGAGATTGCACCTTTGTCGTCCAGAGATGCACGTAAGGGACCTTAGATTGAGAACATGCATGCTGGCTAGTCGGGGACCATTAAGGAAACACACTCAGCGTGATGGACACGAGCCTCCGATTATTGTGGGCATTCAGAATAGGCGAGTACGCAAGTACCGGGAGGCGTTCTGATGCTTATGCTATAAGCTAATGGGCTAAAATGAGGAACGGGTCATGATAAAGACTCGAGATGGACGTTGGCAGATTGAAGGTTGGATGGAACCTGAGATGGCACACGGACAGACAGTCATTCCGCTGCATTGATAGAGTCAGTCCGTGACACATGGTTACCAAACCAAGTCCCGTAATCATTTGCGATCTAAGGGTTTCACCCAAATACGTAGATTTGTGGATGTTTTGTAAATGGCTAAGTTCGATTTGGTCTTTTGATGTGTAGATTTTTGCGCACTTTGAGATGATCTTTTAGGCTTATTGCCGAGTTGCTATCTTTTGAGATTTATTTGGTGGATTTTGGCTTCTTTAGTTATCTTTTGAATTATGCTTTAAGTTTGATTGGTGGCACCTTAGCTTTTGACTCATTCCTGGTTGGGGTGTCACAATATAAATATATATATAATTTTAAAAAGCATATTAGTAAAATATTCTACGCTATTTTTATTTTCTTAATTTTTTTATTTTTTAAATTTTATCATTTTATAAATTTTTGTATAATTTATAAACTTAGAGTTAGAAATTCTTGATATTCTACAACTTATTTAAATATAGATTATTTTCAAACATAATGTTTTTAATTGAAATATTCATATTATTTTATTTAGTTAGTAGTAAGTTTTCTTTCGTTAAATGTTAAAAATAATTGCAATCCATGTTTTAATCACATGAAGTAAAATAAATTATTTCCATTTTAGAATTATTTTCAGTGCATCGCACCGGTACTAGCTAATTGCAACATTATTATAATCTTTCGTTATTTTAGATATAAAAATTTAGATAAATATGTTAAAATTGTTATAAAAATTATAGTATTATAAAAAGAAAATTAAATAAATAAATTTATTTATTGTGTACTATAAAAAATTTAGTATACACAAAGCGTACCGAGATCGTTAGCATACGATAATAGGACTTCATCTTTTAAAATTCCATTTTTTGCCAACATATCATTTCAAGTAAACAAATTTCGTAGGAGTTTTGCAATAATGAACAATTGTTATTATTGTCATTTTCGGAAAGCAGATTATACAAACAGCAAACCTACCCATTCTTCACAAAGCCACAGATCAATTCAAAGATCATTTCTGAGTAGATTGGGTCCAATAAACTTGATTTAAGATTGTTGGATTATAAAAGTAAGTTGTGAACTAGTAAACATGTATAATAATATTATATTATAAAATAAAATGTTGAATTAATAGTACAAGTCCACTTAAATGTTACCAGATTAAGTAGCCTTGTATAAATCATGCATGTATTTCACTTTTCACTCCTTTAATCCAATAATATTAGATGAATTAAAGAATTTTTCTGGATCCTTCCAATAATACCATGAGCAATTGGAAGCCCTTTTCAAAATTTGCAGAAAAAGAAAAAAAATAAAATAAAATTAAAAAGAAGACTAACATAAAATAAATTAATAAATTAAGAATTAAATATACGTATCTTTCCGTGGAGAAAGTTTAAGAGACAGATGCAGAAACCATGGTAGGAGTCTCATAAATGAGAAAGGAAAACAATTCTCCCACTTCGTTTTGGCGTTAATGATTCTCAAGTCTATCACTTTCTCTCTCTCACACAGCACACGTACTAGACGCACACGCATTCGAGCACCTACTTTATCAGTGAGGATGACCAAAATTCTGGTATCAAAGTTGATACAGAAACACTGCACAATACATCAGTTGTAGAGGGGGTGGCCGGTTTCGCTTTTTCAACAAAAGTTGATGCCCTTTTTATCAGAAACCATGGATTTCTGTTGAGCACAAGCGTACAAGGAGAAAAAGGATCTGTTTTCTTTATTTCTGGGCTCACAAATTGGTTCTTTTCGCGTGATCCAAACGTTTCTTGGCCAAGTTTTGCCTTTATCCAAAACTCTTCTCTTCCAAGTTTTTGCCTCTCGCTTTCACACGAACAAAAGCGTAATTTACGGGCTTATCTTGGAATTTCGAAAACAGGGTGCATGTCATTTTCGGGAGAAAAATTAAAAAGAATGTTCTTTGTGTAAATTCTGTTGATCTTTAAAAGTATTGTGGGTTGTCTATTTTATGTCAATTGAATTAATGGATGAGAGTTTTCTTGAAGTAAAAAATCCGGGCTTTGGTTAGAAAAATATAAGAATTTGGGGTTTTGGCCGGGGAGGAAAATCTGTCCCGCGTCCGGTTTTTCCGGTAATCAGAAATCTGGTTGAAAAATGGAATTTTGAGGTAAAAAGAAAAAGAGAAAAAAGAAATTACAATTGATAAAGACTAGCGGTTTTTGCTAATGGTTTGTCTAAACGTCAAAGGATAGTAATCTTTGCTTTTGTAGACCAGTTTTTTCCATTTTGCTCTCCCTCTCTCATACAAAGAAAAAGAAAATCCCGTCAATTTCTCTCTTCCTCTCCCCTTAAATTTCTTCCTCTGTTTTTCCCTTCCTCTGTTTCCTTCCCTTCTTCTGCTCTTCATTTCTCTGTTTTCAAAAAGAGTTAGGAGAGAGAATCAGAGCAATCTCTCTCTCTCTCTCTCTGATAAAGAAAATTGACTTGATCCTTGACAAGGTTTCATGGAGACAAACCTTGAAAGCTTCTTGGATTGCACAACACCCGTGGTTCCATCTCAATTCCTGTCCAAGGTTTGTCTGTTTGTCTTTTTGAGTTTCTAAAGCAAGAATCTTTGATGTTCTATTTCTGCCTAATACATATATATCAGGTTTGTAATGTCAGTGGTTCATTAATTATTTGATTCATTATTTTTTTAATAATCTTGGCTTTTATGTTTCCTTCATTTTAGGTCTTTGCTGGTTCTCCTAATGATTGATTTATTTTTCCTTTTATTGTTGTTATTATGGGGTGGTAGAGTGAGACAAGGAAGCTTAATAGGCTATGGCATCCATGGGAAAGGGAAAAAGTAGACTACTTTGTGCTTGGTGATCTTTGGAATAGTTTTGATGAATGGAGTGCTTATGGTGCTGGAGTTCCAATCCTTTCTGATGATGGCCAACATCTAATCCAATATTTTGTGCCTTATCTCTCTGCTATCCAAATTTTCACCAGCAATTCATCCGTGAATTGTTTAAGGTAATGGCATTTGAGGACTTGATCAGCAATATATGTTGTTGTATGAATTGGATGTGTAACCAAACTCAATTTGGTTAAGTTCTGGTCTTTGCTTTGTTTCATTGTATTGCTTTCTTGTGAGATATTCTGTTTAATGTTGTCATGCCAAATTAAGTTGGTTAAACTTCAAAGGTTTATTGAGTAAATTATTAATTATGTGCTGAAATTGCTGCTTCTCTGCTCAAAATCATAAATAAATGAAATTTTTTGGGAGAAATATGACATAATGTTGCTCAAGTTACATTGCTTGTGAAGATTTCTGAATGAATGGTGATTGACTTTTGTTTATGATCCTATAAATTTGGACAGGGAGGAGAGTGACTCTGTGAGCGAGACAAGGGATTCGTTTAGTGATTCATTCAGTGATGAGAGCGAGAGTGAAAAGTTATCGAGGTGGGATGGATGTTCATCAGAAGAAGGACTATTCGAGCAGGATAACTTCTGGCATCCGAATGAAAGATTGGGCAATCTTTACTTTCAGTATTTCGAGAGATCATCTCCATATGGAAGAGTTCCTCTTATGGACAAGGTAACCCTTTAGCAGTTATGTGATCTTCGTTTTGTTGTTTTGTTGTTATTAATTTTGATGTCATCTTATCTTGCTTTAAGTGTCTGATCACATGTTACTCACTTGAACAATTGCTAATAATAATATTACTGAACAATCAAAAAAGGAGAAGCAATTTGTATGAATACGATAAAATGAAACAATAATCCTTTTTCTTGATAGGCATATATGAAGATCTTTTAGTACTTTTGACTTATTAAAATGAACCAACATACTTCTTCTTTTGCCATTTTTTCCATCAGAATATTGGTCTTGTCTATTATAGGTCATCTTTATTCTGCTTTCTCCTTGTCGTGATTTAGCACAAGCCACCCTTTCTTGTATGGTAAAAAATTTCCTGACTAGAATATATTCTTGCTTTTCTTTCTTGATATTCTTTTTCATTAGCAGCTAAAATGATTCCAATGTGAAACATGGCATTTGTCTATTTTCATTTGATTTGTCATGTGGTGCTGAAATATACATTGAAAGCATTGATCATTTGCTTCTCAGATTTGTAGCTTAGCCCAAAGATACCCTGGATTAATGTCATTGAGAAGTGTAGATCTTTCACCTGCTAGTTGGATGGCAGTTGCCTGGTTAGTCTCTCTCTCTCTCTCTCTGCCCCCCGCGATTGTTTTATTGACTTAAAACCAATGATTGCATAATGAAATCAAGGATTATCATAATAAATCTATCTATGTGAAAAACATTCAGGTACCCAATTTATCATATCCCTACTGGTAGAACCATTAAAGACTTGCAAACGTGCTTCCTCACATACCATACCCTTTCTTCTTCTTTTCAAGGTACTTATTCAGGTTATAATAAACTTGGCCTCATTTATCTCTTTCATTTTCACATGTCCTTTTTGTCCGGTCTAATGGCGTGAATTATGACAGATATGGACTTTGAAGACGATGTCGAGAGGAAAAGAAAGCAAGGGAAAAGCATCTCTCTCCCTCCATTTGGTTTGGCCACTTATAAGATGCAAGGAGATGTGTGGATGTCGGACAAGAATGGCCGGGACCGAGATAGGATCATGTCGCTTTTGAGCGTGGCAGATTCCTGGCTAAAGCAATTACACATCCAACATCATGACTTCAACTACTTCATGGGAATTCGGCATGTCTAAAACCACTAAAGACCATAATTCTCTTGAAGCCAACAAGATAGGTTTGAGAGTGTTAGAAGCCTGCAGTTCTTCAATTTATCTGCTAGGAGAATGAGTGGCCTTAGAGTTGTAGAAATTCTGGTGTAACGTGCTGTTTTGTTGATATTTCAGCACAAGTGAGACTGACGAACGATAGAACGCCCATTTGTTTTTTGAGTTTTTTTCGCAAGAGGTTGGTTTATTTTCCAAGGCAAATTATATGAAAAGGCAGAAAGGGAAGTCCTTGGGGGCTGCTGTTAAATGTAAAACTAGTAGTTCAATCGTGGATGACTGTACAGGTGCAGAAATCAGAATGTTTTCAGGCTTTGCACATTTTCTCTGATTAGTAAATTTTCACTTCTTCTTTGTCTATATATGATGAATGGATCGGATTTGGGTTTGTTTCTGTCTGGCGGATTGCCCGGATTTGGCATCCAGAGTTGGATTGATAATATCTTTTAGCTGAGGCAAAACCTGAAAATGAAGTTTCCTAGTTAAATGCTTATAAGAAATCTTGATTTATGACCTCCAATTTGTTTTGCTCCATCTTAGACATTGGCTTGGTTTGTATGTTTCGTAAAAAATAAATATCCAATCGTTTAAGATGTCCTGGAGTGTTCAGCAAAAATCTCAGAAGCTGTAATTTTATAAATCACTGTAAAAATTAGGTGTCTCTTGCATAATAATTGCTACTAAATGAATTTTGTAGCTATAGCTGTAAAATATAACTACAAATTACTATCAATTCGTAATTTTATATGTTCCATGGGCAATAGGATAGATATACATTATTTGAAAAAATAATCATCAGCTTTAGATTGATTATTACGTGAATATCTCATTCAAGTTTAATTAGATCAACTTCGTAATTTAAGCATCGGCTACAGATTGGTCATAATGGATGTGCTAATTTTTTAGTAAATTTTTAAGAAGTAATTCTTTTGGAAAAAATGTAGGAGAGATGAACAAATTTTTATAATTTGATTTATAAGATCGAAGATTTTTATTTATCAACATCTGACAAGTTTTAATGATATATTCATTATTTCGGTACGCATGAGATTAATTCATTCATTCATTCTATTTCAACTAATCCCTTGGACCAGTACTGTGAGAAAGAAATAAAACAAAAAGTAGATAATAAAGAAAAAGAGAACACTTCCGGATAAGTCCGACACCATAAGACCTGAGAAAGATGGGTCCACAAATGCTGGACAGGTAGCCACATTTTTCTAATGCAGCACGGGTCGTTTTCACGTTCAATTTTTTTTTTTTATTATTTTATTTTAAACTTTTTTTTTTAAATTTTTATTTTTAGAAAAGATTGTTCCAAAATAATTTGACTACCCTCTACACCTTCGAACGTACCTCTATTTAGAATTAAAATTAGTACAATCGAGATTGTTTCAATCAATATTGTCTCCACTAGGATTACAAGCCTGCGTAACTGAATCCAACGATTTTAAACATATCTTAAGAGGGTTTACAAGCATTCTCACAATACTTATATTAGTGTTCAAATTTAGGCCTTTAGATTATCTATTGCCATTTTTTATTCATACTACACATGCATGTTATTTGCATATAGCTAGCTAATGTCGAGTACAAACTTGAAAAAAATTCTACACATTTATTATGTATGATTAAAATTAAATATGAAACAAAATATTAAATTAAATAGAAGATCATAAATTTAAAATACCTCCACCACTTAGTGTCTTATCAGCTTCTTATAAACTATCAAATTTGTGCTCAGCCGGTGGGCCCAATCACATGTTTTATGTTGTTTTATGTTATTTTTGTTGAGTTCCAAAATTATGGTGTCAAATGATTTTGTCTCGTCTAAAATTTAATTGATTTATTAATATCGTCCTTATAAATATAAATATAAATTGAAAATTTTGAATTTTAGTGAATATTTAATACATATAGAGTGGTCTTTGATTCAATAGTATAAATTTTATATATAAAAAATGATATTGAGAGTTTAAATTTAATGGACAATCATGTGCATATATATAAATAATAAATATATATGTATAACTAAAAAAAATATAGACGCATTATGTATAGTCATTTTGCGCCTTATATGCAATGTTTTTATTTTTATAACCTAGTGTAAGTATAGATTTCTTTGTTTGCAAAAATTAAATTACAAGATAAGAAAAATTATACAAATAAAATGAAATTGAAACTTATCAATTATGGATTTAATCTCTAATCCAATTCTCTAGTTCTTTCCTTCTAAATATGATCTTGAAATATGATGAGCTCCTCGAAAAACGGATTGAACGCTATGGATCTTCTTGAATTTGTTGGAGAGAATTGTTGAACTCCTTCAAAATTTCTCTCAGTTGCTAGAATTTGTGTTGTATTGCTGTTGAATGAGTTTTGATCACCCCCTTTATATAGATGCTTGATGGGAGATTTTCAAATTGATTTAAACTTCTTTAATTATTATCTCTTTGATAAGATAATATCAAATATCAAGAGATAATATCAAGTATTAAGAGATGTTATTAAATATCAAGAGACAATATCAAATATATTTGATTTGATTGGTCCATAAATATAGACATTTCAATTTTTTATGATTGTCAATATTTGATTTAAGTATAAAATAAATACTAAAGTATTAATTAAAATTAACTATTTATTTTTTGGAATTAAATTTAATAAATTTCAAGAAATAAATAAAAATTTTAAATAAATATCTAGCATATTATTTTACATATGTCACTTCTCCATTGGCTAAAATTAATATGTTTACAAATGCCCCCACTTCAAGGTTTGGAGAAAGATATGTCAATCATCCACGAAAGAGGCAAGGCTTGAAGTGTTTGAGAATTTTTTTTCTTTTCTTTCATTTTTCACATACTTCTGTGGCAAGAACATCCTCCAAGCATTCCTTGAACTATACTGCCATCAATAATTATCATCTCTTAGTGGGCTTTTTATAAACTTTGAGGATTACCAATACATGGAGATTTTTATAATGAAGTCTTTCCATCTGCTTGCGTACCCAATAACGGGATCAAATCACAACATAGTTCCAAGTGAACATCCTTTTGAGGGGGTGTCATACACAATTTATACTTGTATGGACCAAGAGTAACATGCAGCTTAGACTCATGTTTCAAGGAGCATATTTAACTTGAGTAGATATTTTATATTCGTGTCATGAGTCCACTTGAATTTGATTGACAATTTATACTCATGTCAAAGAGTTTACTTGAGTTTGACTTAATAGATAGTTTACACTCTTATCAAGGAGTATATGGAGAAACATTAAATTAAATTTTTTAGATAATTTACGATTGTATCTAGGAGCATTATTGAAAGTTTAGGTTCTTATCAAGAAGCACATGAGAAGACTTTAATTTAAAGATTTTAGATAGTTTAGACTCGTATCAAGGAGCATATGGGGAGACTTTGAATATTTAGAAAGTTTATTCTCATATCTAGGAGGCTTGTTGACACTTTAAGCTCTTATCAATGAGCATTTGGAATTTGAAGACTTTAAGTTGTGGATTTGGAGACTTGAAGACTTGGAGACTTAAGTTGTGGATTTAGAGACTTGGAGAATTGGATTTTGGATTTGAAAACTTGAAGACTTGATCTTGAACTTCAAGACTTGAGTCGTGGATTTGGAGACTTGGAGTTTGGAGTATTGGATTGGAAAATTTAGAGACTTGAGTATTGAATTTGGAGACTTTAATTTGAGAATTTTAAATAGTTTATGCTCGTATCTAGGAGTATTATTGATAGTTTAGGCACTTATTAAGGACCATTTGGAAGTTGAAGATGAAAATTAATTGCCTCCAACATCTTCACCATTATCATTACCACTTGAATCTTCTTGTTCGCCAAAATTCATGTTTATTTCAATATTATGTGCACGAGTTGCCAAATATTCAAAAGTTTTTTGGTTTGATTCCTTGAAATATGTAACAACGACTCCAATGCATTCCTTGGATACACATCTCAATGGCTGAAGTCTTGATAATTGATCTTTGTAGTTAAAACTCAAATTTCTCCAACGATTGATGTATTCAATAATAGGCTCATTTTTCTACTGGTGAGAGTTAGTGAGTTCAACCATACTAATTGTCCTTTGAGTACTACAGAAGCAATTGAGGAACTCTTGTTTCAGCTACCCCCAACTATTGATGGAGCCTACCTCCAAGTTAGTATACCAATCAAAAGCATTGTCCTTTAATGATCGAACAAATTCTTTTACCAAATGATCTTCATATGTGCTAGCACTAATACAAGTCTCGATGAAATGAGCCACATGTTGCTTTGTGTCTTTGCTTTCAAATTGCTAAAACTTCAAGGGCCGATATCCAATTGGCATCTTCAAATCATTAATCCTTTGAGTATACTTAGAGTAAGTCATAAATGACTTAGAACTTCCCTCAAGCTTGCCTTCGATAGTCTCCATAATAAACTCCTTTAGTGGGTTGAGGGGAATCAGTCCATTAGTGAAAACTTGTAGTTCTTTTGTTGCAGTCTTTTCATTTTTGGCTGATTGTCTCCTTGTGGATGTTTCACCTTCATCATGAACCTCAACTTGTTCTCCCACCATGCAACTGGCAACAACATTATCCGCCTTACTCATCAATTTGGAGATTTGAAAGTTTCACTCTTGGACATGCATTATGAGTCCTTCAATAGCTCTCAACAAATTTGCAATTTGTTCCTCCAAGGTTGTAGCACTTGTCACCATCACCGTCTCCATGCTCGAGGAATTTGATGTTGACTGGGGAATGAATGATGTGGATTCTTCCTTTGAGTTTCCACTATCTTCATTCATATCAATAAAATGCAGAAACATTTTTTCTACAACAAGCTAAGAAGTCACATCCGAAGATGATTGCAACTTTTTGGATATATTTTTTGTGATGACGCCAACACTTTATGCTCTAGCACTTGAGAAATTTGAGGCAGTGATTCTCAATGCAGCAGTCTTGTTGGCGGCCATTTGATACTTCAATCTTAATGAAAGGAAGAGATGAAAGGTAGAAATTGTCCCACTGCGCATGCCAGAAATTTATAAGCATAAATTTTTTTATCTGCAAAAATTAAATTACAAAACAAGAAAAATCATATAAAGAAAATGAAATTGAAACTTATCAATTGTGGATCTAATCTCTAATCTAATTCTCTAATTCTTCCATTTTAATTATGATCTTGAAATATGATGAACTCCTCGAAGAACGCCTTAAACGTCGTTGATCTCCTTGAATTTGTTGCAGAGAATTGCTGGACTCCTTCAAAGTTTCTCTCACTTGCTAGAATTTGTGATGTGTTGCTGTGGAATGAGCTTTCATCACTCTTTTTATATCGACGCTTGATGGGAAATTTCAAATTGATTTGAACTTCTTTAATGATTATCCTTCGATAAGATAATATAAAATATTAAGAGATAATATTAAATATCAAGAGATAATGTCAAATATTTTTCATTTGATTGGTCCATAGATATAGACACTTCATTTATGACACTCGTCAATATTTGATTTGAGTATAAAATAAATATTAGAGTATAAATTAAAAATAATTATTTATTTTTTAAAATTAAATTTAATAAATTTTAAATTAATATCTAACATTTTGACTAAAATCAATATGCTTACACCTAGTGGTATCAAATTCTTCTTCTCTAGATCTATTGACTCTTTTGTCTTTACATTCTTTTCTAGACGCACCACCCACAACATTAATTTGATTGCGGCCCCTTGTGGGTCATATCTTATCGGATTATGTTTCTTTCGTAAAGTCATAATTATGTAATTGTATAATTAAAAGTATTTGAAGTTGGAATTATTGTATAGAAAATGTAAAAATATTGGCAAAAGCCTTATGAATATCCCAACACCTATTCTATACATCAAAATATCAAGAACTAGTTCCATACACGCAGTTATCAATGACTAGTAAAGACAATCAAATCAAAGTAAATAAACTAGTATTAAAGTGGATTAGTAGTCACATACATGTAATTAAATGGGATTCATTTTTAGTAATTATGTAATTCTAAAATGCTAATCTTACTCTCTGATTAAAACCTCATTGGCTGCATGTCTTCTTTAATTGGGATAAATTATTAAAATGGTTTAATTGTTTCGGGAGCAATAATACTTATCAAAGATTTTTATGCCGAAAACTATTTTTTTTTTTTAAAAAAAAAGAAAATTGTAATTCACGTTGAAATGTATATGTTCCTTTCATTTAATTAAATTTGATGCGGCCCAGTTTCAAGTGATGATCCGCTATGGGACATGCTAATCTCTTGAAGTGGCTGTAATGGACCTACAAATTTTTGAGATTTCATTGTTTATCTGCTGTATAATTAAGTGATGTCACATTTGATCTTCTCTTTGTGAAGAAATTTAGCATACGAAATCCTATTTTCTATTTTGTGGACAATTTACAATATTTTGATTTGGAAGTGTTAAAGAGATATTAATCTTTTGAAATATCTTAAGGTCATGTGTTTTCACTCATTTTTGGTTATTGGTACGGGAGATTTGAGAAGGAATCAAATAAATCCGAGCATAAGAAGAAAATCAGAAGGAGATGTCGCAAAGAAAAGACAAGGGACACAAAAGGAAATTGTTAGAAAGTGAGGCTCTATTTATTTGCATTTTATGAAAATATTTTTCAATTCTTAATACAATACAAAATAATATGATACACTCCCTAATTTTACCATTCAAAATACTAAAATACTACTTAAAATGCCCTCTCCAAATGACTATATACATTCTTATCCAAAAAAAGAAAAAGAAAAAGAAAAAGAGATTGACTATATACATGTATATCCCTCAATTATTAAAGTTACACAAATACATACACAATTGTTACAAAAAAAAATATTTTTCCTCCACTAACCCAATAAAAAAATGACTTATATGATACTTACAATAAAAAATTTATTCTCCTAAAATACTTCCAAGCAAATCATTTCATCCTAAAACATTGTCCAACAACTCTCATATCAAAGATAAACATTACATTCTTCCAACTTATTATTCAAAATATATTTTCTCAAAATAATTTTCAGAAATACTTAAATCACAACATGACTTGACATATTTATTGCTTTTGGACAATAGTTTTAGTGCAAATTCTGTCAGGCCAGAAGTCCCCGAACCTAGGTGTGAAACCTTGGAAATATAGGTTCACCACTGCTTAGTGGAGCTTGCCCATGTACGTTGCTCTATTCTTTTTCGGGAGAATGTGCTATCTAGCTGGGTAGAACTTGGGAGTACAACTACTGACTGAACACAGGCCCAACAATATGCTACTTTTAAGCCTCAATTTTATAACTTAATTACTCCATATATAATGTTAAAAATAAGTATAGCAAACAAAATAAAATATTTAATCAAACATATTAATTCATTTCATTAAACTTTACAACGTCTAACCGTCGAAATGACACAAAAATTGAGGAAGTACTAATAAAAATGATTTATTTTCTTCTTCCTTAAATCATTTTGAGGGTGTGAGGATGATGACTAAAAACAGTCTATTATAGTGTATCTCGTTGAAATTCAGTCCTTCTCCATTGAGTAGAAAGAAAAAAAAAAAAAATATATATATATATATATATATAGTTAAATTTGACTTTTTTTCCGGCAATCCACTTAAGAAATGGTCCACATAAGACATTTGCAATTTCACCGCCTATCCGGAGAACAACGTCACATGATTGATCACAAAAGTGCTGCCACTAACCATATTGCAGACATAATATGACTTATACAATTAGTACTTTAGACAATGGCTTTTAGTGCAACCACCAACAATCAACCTCTCTCTATAATAGAACATGGCAATTTGCGACATTTTGTCAACAAGACTGGACTCTTTGATTGTATGACACTCGAATACTTGTGAATTCGTTTGCTTGCGTTAACCCTACTTTTGAATTTAAGGTTTTAGTTAGATCAATACTAGATTTTTGTTTTTGGTTTTGTTTTTTCCTCCATATTTCAAACATCATGTGTTATGCAATGACCCTTGATCAGCCAAAGACGGCACTCCCATCAGCTAAACCTTCAAAGCTTACTGACTTTAACCTCTGAATTATATATGCATATGTTTTTGTCCTTTTGGTATATGTTGAATGCTAGTATGCTTGTATATTTTTCTATGAATTAGACACATAGACAACTCTTGAATTCATAGGAACTAAGTGTTTAATTCTATTACATCACTCTAAATTTGACAAACAAGCTTTAAACGAAGGTTATGACCTTAATTTTAATTTTAAATTTTGAAAGGACATTAATATCATTTGTAACGCTTTAAAACCATTAGACACAACTGTTTGGGGGGATTTTTGGTCTCAAAATAGAAAATTGAAATAATAGTAATAATTATTATTGTTTTTTGAATTTTATTTTATTTATTTTTCTAAATAAACTTTATCCCAAAAACAATATCTTGATCAGACTCACGTCATATATACCCCTCCCCAAGCCAAGTCGAGCTAGCCGGGTGACCAAGTGGGTAGCAACGGGCACGTGTGGGATTTGGACCGAAATCACAAGCTTGTAGGTTCTTCTATCTCCACACACTTTGATGCCCCTAAGGATCCAATTTATTAGTCCGAACCCAAACTTTATGTAGTATTTCTTTCTAGCTTTAAATTTTAATGGAGGGTGGGTGCCTTCATGTCTTTCATTTCTTGCCCGCTTTTAACTTAATTTACTCATTCAACCTTTCATTTATTTTAGCATGACTACTTTATGAACATCACTTTATTGAGACAAATATACTACACCACAAATTTTATTAATTTTTATTTCAAAGAGCTCATTTTATTTTTATCAAAAATTGGTGGATCTTTACTCCAATAAATATATACATATATATATATATATATATTACTATTAATATATAAGAGTGAATGGCCGAAGTTACAGTGGCAGCTCCCGGACCAATAGGCCCACTGTTCTCCTTCTTCTTTTTTTTTTTTTGGCTTTTTTGTTTGCTTAGTTTATATTTATTTCATAGAGCCCATTTTATTTTTATCCAAAATTGGTGGATCTTCATTCCAATAACAACACATATATATATTACACTAATATATAAGAGTGAATGGGCAAAGCGACAGTGAATGGCTAAAGCTATTTGCGTAGTTCACCCCTTAGTCAAGCCACGTGTATAGTTTATACTTTATATTTATGCACAATGTTTTATCTTTTGGGTTCATGGAGCACTTTGCAAGACAGCAAAATCTCCTTGGGTTTTCTCACTTCCTACTTTTCTATTTCGTTTTCTCCGTGAGGCAGGGTTTTTTATTCCTCTCTCTATTGTTGCTTCATGTTTATTTATATCAGCTTGAAGCTGTATACTAAGAAAAGGGTGAAGATAAAAATTTTCTAGAATGAGGTCGAATAAAATGGAGTTGCTTTAGAGTACTATTACTGTCTACTGAATAACTTTCGGAGTTTGCCAGAGAACGATGCAAGAAGATTTTGCAAAATAAGAAGAGTCTTTGACATCATCTTATATATGACTATGGAGCAATTTTGAATTGTAACTATAAACCACAAAATGTTGCAGAATGAAAAGAAAATTGCGATTTAGGAACAAGTAAACCATGCTGACAAAGAAAGTTTCTTAGCCGTGGAAATTAAAATTAAGCACAGTTTATGCTTCAAATCAAAATGTAAAGCTTACATTGATCAAGGAAAGTGCCGCAGATTTCATAGACCTACGAAGGATTTGAAAAGTAGAAGTGCTAAATTTTTCAAAAAGCGATTGTCAGAGAGAAGTTTCTGTACATTCTATTTCAACTATGATTCTGTTTATATAATTTCTGTAAATCTAACTATTAGATTTAGCTGAAATTTGGTGTACAGATGCCTAAATGATATACATAGGTTCTCCATTTATGTAATTTAAATTTGTAAATAACAAGTTTTGTCTATTTTCTTGAGAGGCCTCCACATCTATATGGGAAAAAGAGTAGCACTTTGTTGCCTTCAAATTAGCTTTGAATTGAGCTTACTGTCAAGAACTTGTTTACCAAATGAAAGCTTGAGTTGTTTGGAGGTTCGATTATTGAATTGAATCTAGCTTAAACACCTTTATTCCGGAGGAATCCTTGTTGAGATCATCTAACAAAACGTATAGATCTTCTTCTTTTTTTTTTAAAGGAAACCCTATTTTTATATGAACTTTTATCGTGCTTGGAATATAAATTTCTATTAGGTTGGTTCAATTAATAAATAAAATAAATAATATTTTTATCCCAAAAATGCCTTCTAAAGTTAAACATTATATAAGTTATAATAAAGCCTCTAATGCACAAGATCAAGGGTAATATGAAGATTAATTTAATAGTATAATTGCAAATGGATTACCACCACATTAATTAATTTTAAAAGAGAGATTATCCTATCATTTTGCTTCGAATTCTAAATCCTATTGAAAGGCTTTGTAGTGGAAAAATATTAATATGTAAAATATTAGGAGAGAAGTTTATAAGAGCAGAAATTACTTTACACAATTTTAAAGGAAAGTATGTGTATACGCATTCCATTAGAATGTGCTGACAAGCAAAAATGCCTGATAGATTTTCAAAGGATCCAATATCCTATGAGGCCAAGTTTCACAATGATAACAAACAAAGCCCAGGGTCAAACACTTCACCTCGTTAGTGTTTATCTTCCAGAACCATTTTTCCACATGGACAATTATATGCTGCTTTAATTATCTCGTGTGAAAAATGTGAATTATGTCAAAATTCTTATAAAGCTAGCAATTGAAGGAGAACATCAATAGTACACTAAAAACATAGTGTATACTGAAATTTATGAATAAATGAAGCTTGAAAATTGGCAAATATTTAAATTTAGTTTACTATACATCATTTTTTTTTTATCTGCATACATATCCAAAAGAGTGATGATTATGTGCACTGAGAAGATATTAGTATTTTTTAATAACAAATCAAACTACATTGATTTTCCAAATAAGCTATAATTTTAACTTTTCTGAGTTGTTTTGCTATTGCAGATAAATAATTCAGTCAGCTGTTAACATAATTAGTCATAGGTTTGAACAAATCAAGTACGCTTTCAACGGAGTTTGGAATTTTTTGGTGTTTCGTTACTCTTTTTCTTGATCTTTTAATTATGAAATTCAATAGTTTGTGCACTTTTATTGTGGTCGTTAAGTGTAAATGTCAGTGTTAATCCTTCGATGATTTTGCATGAGTTTAAAAGTTTTGATTATGATAATATTTGTTGCATGATTGATGTGAATTATTCTCAGAAATTAGCTAGAACTGGTCTTTTGTTGTTTGGAAATTATTCTTTGCTATCTGCAACTTATCTTTCCTTATATTAATTTGCACATCTTTATATTTGATTAAGCACATCATATCTCTTATTTAATGGAAGGAATATCATATTGCTGATCTTGAATTTAAACATGTGCTTATCATGACCAGATTCAATGAATGTAATATATTGAATGATTGACTAAAGGCTTCTTTCCTTTTTCTACTATCTTCACCCATTTGATAACTTTTTAATGATTTAAGGAAAGAGCATTTTTCTGCATGCACATATTAAATTATCTTCAAATAATTTGCAGAGAATTCATAAGTCTCATTTGGAATCCGTCTTCCATAAATAACTGGAATCTGACTTATCTTTTTCATAAAAAATCATCTAGATAGATTCTCATATCTTTCATACTAGGAAAGTATATCCTTCTTAGCTCTGAATCTTGCATCTCTAGCTTGCTAAATAAATTTATCTGATTTAGATACCATAATTATTCTTTTCTTAATTATTTGTTGGAATCTGTCATGCCCTTGAATATACTTTCCATATTTAAAAGATCTCTTGTAGATTTCTAGCCCGATTTATATCTTTATGATTTAGGAAAGAAATCAGTCTTGCTGTACTTATTGGTAAATCTGCAATTCATGGTGCTAATGGATTTTTGCCATAATATCTTGTTTCCTTATTTGATTCCAACAGGCATTTACCTGATTAAGGATGTATAGCCATTGGATATGAGCCTACAAATAAGAAAATATGCAACATTGTTTGGAGCGAATCAGTTAGTCGGTATAGGATCTGTATTAGGTGTCTTGAGGAGTTGTGTGATACACTCATACACATTTTGTGCTTAAATGTTGCTAATTCCTTGCTCTATGTGTGGTTTTGAGGGACCTTATGGTGAAGAAGGTCAAGAGGAGGCTGCCTTCGACAGACCTTAGGGAGACGTAGACAAGGCGGTTTGTGTCTCGAAGGACCTAGTGGCGAATAGGGATGGGAGTCGTACCTGTTTTCGGGGGACCTTGTGAAGAGAACAAATCAGTGTTTAGTTGTTCTAAGGACCTCTTGGTGAAGAAACCAGTAGAGCGGTACTGTCTGGAATCTTCTGCAGTGTTCTAGGTTCCAGTTTGGAAGGAGAGTCTAGAGCTTGCTGTACGGAGTGGTAGCTGTTAAGTCCATATTAGTATTAATTTTAATATCATGTTTAAGACTTAACAAATAATTTTCTTATTTAAAAAGTTATAATTCCTTTGCTAATTGGTGAAAATTTGGAATTACAGGAATACAAGTGAAGAAGCTACAAAAGGGAACAAATTGACAAAAGTTGATGGGAATGCTGACAGGATGACACCTCATGATCTAATCAAGGATGGGCAAAAAAGTCTTTTTATTTATTCGAGTCCTATTCTAATTAGAAGACTCTTTTAATCAGTTATAAATAGGCCTTTCATACACTTAGTTAGGGAATTTTTTTGGGATTTGCTATTGTGGAGATTATAAGTATCGCGAGAATTTAGGATTGAGAGGAGGACAAAGTGGAGATCAGATTCATCTAGGAATAGAGTTTCTTCTTCTCTCTTTGATTTTGTTTTTAATTCTGGATTTCAAATGATGTTTCGTTTTATTCATGTTTTGTTTGAAAATTCAATCATGAACTAATTCGTTACTCTAGGATTATGATGGATTCTTTAAAATAAATTGATGCATGATTTTCTTCCATGAAATTAATAGCGCTTAAGGTTATTTCTTCTATTGTGTGTTTTTTCTATTTGATTGCTTGATCAACAGTCAAGTGCACCTTTGAACCCTAGAGGAGTCTTGGAAAATAAAATCTAGGGATTGATTGACAATAGAAGACCTTAGGATTAATTGTTCAAATTGATGAACTAATTAATTTGTGAGTAGGATAAGAATATACCTACTTGCCCTAGGGAGTTAGTTGAGTGGTACAACCTTATTCATAATTTAGTTAATTCACATAGGAATATAGTGAATTGAATAAGTTAGGGATTTGATTGCGGGTAATTCAGAAGAACCTCGTAATTGCATAAGACTCAAGACTAATAACCTGTTATTAATTTCATAAGGAGAAAATTTTGTAATCAACTTATTTGATTGATGAAATCATATTTCTAGGCTTCTATATCCTGATAGAAATCTTAATAAGTACCGTTTTTCTTATTTTCATCAGTTTAGTTTTAATTCTTATTTAATTGATTTTGTTTGAATAAAACAAGTGTGTGGTAAATTAATAATTAGTAGCAAATAATTTAGTTCCTCATGGGATCGACACTCTTCTCATCATTTTATTACTTGTTGCCACACGTGCACTTGCGTATTTGTTTGCATTATTTATTTTGGCACAAAACAACCAACAGTAGCAACTTGTACATCAGTCCACAAAGGTTGTGCAAGTGAATCTAACAGAAGTTCACTCAGGTCTATTCACAAAATAGTTGGTTTCGCAGTGCTTTGGAATCCGCCTTATCCCGTATAGGATTTAGGTTTAGTTCTTTGCAAGGAGCTGATTTTCATCTTTCTAAGATGTTTATGGTCCTTTACTTTCATACTGTCAAATTACTATGCTTACTTGTAAAATATTCTTATATTTTAATTGATTTGACAAGTTCAAAATCCTAAGTGAAAACTTAGGCAGAGGAATAGGCTTGTTGAACCTCTATAAATACCAGTGTCATTTTACTTCTTTTTATTGCTTTATTTATCACTAGTATGACTGGTAGTTTAATTGGTACTTATACATTCCAATTAGTAACTAAAACTGTTTTCTGAAAAAGACTTAAACTATTTTGAAAGGCCAAAAAGTATTTTGAGTGATAAACTTCTACTGCATTAAAATCCCTTAGGAATTCACCTCCATCCTAGGCTTATAATCCCTCACAAGTGGCATCAAAGAATTGGTTATCTATATTGTGGTGTAACTACCAAAGTAAAAGATCCCATTGCCACTAACACTTTTAATGTCTTTGTAGAAGGGCAATTGCACAACCGGCCTCCATTGTTTGATGGTTCCAACTATGCTATGTGGAAAAATCGGATGCAAGATTACAAAAATGCCCTGGATTTTGATTTATGGGACATGGTCGGTGAAGGGCCGACGGTTCTAATGAAATTGGTTAATGGGAAGATGGTTCCAAAAGAGGGATGAGAATTTACCAATGATGATAAAAAGGCCATCTCAATGAATGCGATGGCCAAAAACATTATGTCATGTGCTCTCACAAAAGAAGAGTACAATCGAGTTAGTATATACACTACAACAAAGCAAATATGGGAAATATTGCTAGTGACCCATGAAGGTACCAGTCAGGTTTGACATGGAAGAATTGCTCTTCTCATTCATAAGTACGAAATGTCCCAAATGAAACTTAATGAGACCATAAGTCAGATGTATGCACGTTTCATGGAAATTATAAATTTTATATTCGCACTCGGTAAAACTATAAACAAGGATGAGCAAGTCTGAAAGATTCTTAAATTACTTCCCATGGAATAGATGCCAAGAGTTACTGCTATTTAGGAAGCTCATGATCTTAGCAGGAAAACTATGGGTGAACTGATTGGATCTCTCACATCCCATGAGATGACGCTGATAAATAAAGATGAAAGTTCGGAAATAAAAGTTAAAAAGAATATTGCTTTTAATACCAGTCATGATTCCAATTCCTAACTTCAAGAAGATCTTGATGAAGATCAAGTTGAGGATGAAATTGTTCTGATTTCCTAGAGATGAAAGCAACTGACGAACCTCAAAAGGAAATTTTAGAACAACATATCAAAATTGAAAAGAACCAGTCCAGAAACTCAAAGTACCGGGCCATCTCGTTGCTATAAATATAGTGAAATTGGACATAGAAAACCATATTATCCCTGATTGAGGAAAAATGCAAAACAAGCCAAAGCTAAGGTAATGGAAACTACATGGGACGAATCCGATGGTGAACAATTTGACAATGAAGCGAGTTGCTTCATGGTAAATCAAATAAGTACCTCTTCATGTATTGATTATGATTCCAGTGATAAAATTGACATTCATAAGGATGTGCAAAAATTGCTTAGACTTTATGAAATTCGTGTCAAAATGCTTGTTGATAAAAATAAAGCTTTACAAGATAAAGTGGATATTTGCAAGAAGAACTGGACAGAGCTTATAAAGAAAAATATGAAATGCAAATGGCTAACAATAGAGAGACTCTTGATGTTGAACGCAATAAGAAAATGAATGATTAGCTCACTAAAGAAAACAACTCATTGAAGAAACAAATTGAGAATATGAGCTGTGTTGTTGAAGAATGTTGTCATGCTAGGGATGATCTAAGTGAATCTTCCACTAGTGCTAAACACACACATATCCCTGTTCCACCTAGAAATAATGCTAAAAAGTTCAAAAATTTAGAAACCTCATGAATCAGAAAAATACCAAACTGATTTCAACAACTTCTAGAAAGAATTTCAAACCAGTTCGAAAAACCTATTTTACTTGTGGAAGATCTAGCCATGCCAATTATTTATGTCCAATTGAAAAACTCATTGGTACTAAGTTTGTCTGGGTAAGAATATTATCTGCTACTAATCTTGAAGGACCCAACATAGCTTGAGACCTAAAACAAACTAATCTATTGTAGGTTCATGCCAAGGACCATTTTTGGAAATAGAAGTGGTACTTAGATAGCGGATGTTCCAGGCATATGATGGGGGATGTGTCTATGTTTTTTAAGCTTAACAATAGTCTTGTAAGAAATGTTCTCTATGCAGACAACACAAAAGGATGCATAATAGATAAAGGTACCATTGGTAAGCATACTGGTACTACTATTGATAATGTAAGGCTTGTTGAGGGCCTTAAGTAGAACTTGCTTAGTATCAATCAACTATGCGATGAAGGTTATGAGGTTAAATTTCATCCTACTCACTGTGTCATTAAGCAAAATGAGAAACTAGTTTTTAATGCTACCAGGGATGGAAATGTTTATTGTATAACCCTTAATGATTTAACATGTTAAAATGTGGAGTGTTTAGTTATTTCAGATGAAGAATGTTGGAAATAGCATAGAAGATTGGGCCACATAACATGGAGATTATATCTCATCTCACAAAGAAAAATCTTATCAAAGGGATACCAAAGCTGAACTTCTCCAAGGACAGGAGATGTGATGCATGCTAAAAGGGGAAGCAAATCCGAACATCTTTCAAACCAAAGAATGAGGTCACAACTTCCAGGCCACTGGAACTTCTACACATTGACCTATTTGGGCCTATGAAAGCTGCTTCCCTTGGAAGTAAAAGATATGTGTTTGTCATAGTAGATGATTATACTCATTTTACGTGGGTTCTATTCCTTGCTCATAAAAATGATGCTCTAAATGCTTTCATTCCACTCACTAAAAGGTTTCAAAATAAAAAGGGTTATTTCATTAAGAAAATTTGAAGTGACCATGTAGTTGAGTTTGATGAAATAAAATTTACTTTGTTTTATGAATAACATGGTTACATTCATGACTTTTCTGCTCCTAAAACTCCCTAACAAAATGATATGCTTTGTCAAGAATTTGTCTAGAAAATGAAATAGGAATTTGAGATGAGCTTAATGGAACAACTCAACTTCTTCTTGGGACTTCAAGTGAAGCAAACTCAGAAAAGGGACATTCATCTTGCAAGAAAAGTATACAATGGAGCTTTTAGAGAAGTTCAGAATGAGTGAATTCAACCTTACAACCACTCCTATGAGTACAAATACCAAATTAGAACTTGATGAGGACAGTAAGAGTGTGTAGACGAAAAAGTCTATAGAGATATGATTTGTAGTTTACTTTATCTAACTACAAGTTATCCAGATGTTATGTTCTCAACATGCTTATATCCTAGATTCCAGTCTAAACTAAAGGAATCCCATTTGAATATTGTTAAAAGAATATTGAGATATCTTAAGGAAACATCTAACTATGGCTTCTGGTATCTACACTCTAAATCTTTTAATTTCATAAGCTATTCTGATGCGGATTATGTTGGTTGTAAGATAGACATGAAAAGTACCAATGGTGGTTGCCAATTATTGGATAATTGCCTAGTGTCATGGTGTAGTAAAAAGCATAGTGTAGTTGCATTATCTATAACCGAGGCGAAATACATGGCCTTAGGAAATTGCTACACCCAAATATTATGGATGAATGCATCTTGCATGATGTTAAGTCCCTATTCGTATTAATTTTAATATCATATTTAGGACTAACAAATAATTTTCTCGTTTAAAAAATAATAATTCCTTTGCTTATTGATGAAATTTTTGAATTGCAGGAATACAAGTGAAAAAATTACAAAAAGGGACAAATTGACACAAGTTGGTTGGAATACTAGCAGGATGACACCTCATAATCTAATCAAGGAAGGTCAGAAGAGTCTTTTTATTTATTTGAGTCATATTCTAATTAGAAGACTCTTGTAATCAATTATAAATAGGCCTTTCAGACACCTAGTTTTGAGAGACCATATTGGGATTTTCTATTTTGGAGATTAGAAGTATCGTAAGAATTCAGAATTCGGAGGAGGACAAAGTGGAGATCAAATTCATCGAGGAATAGAGTTTCTTCTTCTTCCTTTGATTTTTTTTAATCCTAGATTTGAGATGATGTTTTGTTTTATTCATGTTTTGTTTGACAATTCAATCATGAACTAATTTGTTACTTTAGGATTATGATGGATTCTTTTGAACAAATTGATGCATGATTTTCTTCCATGAAATTAGTAGCACTTAAAAGTTATTTCTTCTATTATGTGTTTTTTCTATTTGATTGTTTGATCAATAGTCAAGTGCATCTTTAAACCTTAGAGGAGTTATGGAGAAGAAAATCTAGGAATTGATTGACAATAGAAGACCTTAGAATTAATTATTCAAATTGATGAATTAATTAATTTGTGAGTAGGTTATGAATATACCTGCTTCCCCTGGAGAGTTATTTGAATAGTACAACCTTATCCATAATTTAGTTAATTCACATAGAAATATAATGAATTGAATAAATTAGGAATTTGATTGTGAGTAATTCGGAAGAATCTCGTAATTGCATAAGATTCAAGATTAATAACCTATTATTAATTTCATAGGGAGAATATTATGTAATCAACTCAATCAATTGATGAAATCATAATTCTAGGCTTCTATATCCTGGTAGCAATCTTAATTAGTATACTTTTTCTTATTGTCATTAGTTTAGTTTTAATTCCTACATAATTGATTTTTTTTTAATAAAACAAGTGTGATATAAATTAGCAATTAATAGCGAATGATTTAGTTCCTTGTGGGATTGACACTTTTCTCATTACTTTATTACTTTTTGGGACACGTGAACTTGCGTAATTGTTTGCATTATTTATTTTGCACAACCAACACATGACTTTGGTATGAACTTGTCGTGTGTGCCTATTTTCTGTGATAGTACTAGTGCTATAAGTATTTCCAAAAATCTAGTATTACACTCACATACTAAGCACATTGAAATTAAACATCATTTCTTGCAGGATCATGTGCATAAATCTCTATTGAATTTGTTCCAACTGAGGACCAACTTCCGAATATTTTCACAAAAGTACTAGAAGAAAGCAAGTTCATCGAAATCAGGGATAAATTGGGGATTATTTCCACAATTTCAATTTAGGCATGAATTTGGCTTTTAAAAGTGGACGCTGCTCTTACATCTTTGGAATGTTCACAAAGGAAGCCTGTTGTTGCACAAGTTTGACCCTTTTTGTTGATGAAGGGGGGAAAAAGTATCATTTGTTGCATGTGCATTTCATATGCATTCTGAACATTTTAAATTTGACTTGATCCACAGGTTTAATTATTTGACCTATATGCCAAACTTAATAAATGCTAGTAAGGTTAACTTGTTTCTATGATTTCTCTCAACTGGTATTTTCGACTGGTAGTCTCTGCTTCTCTATTTTGGTTTCTATTCTATCTTGGTTTTTGGATGAAAATCCAGCATTAAGACAGGGGGAGCATGGGGATCTACCAAGGCATACAAACAGGGGGAGATTAGGTGATATCTTTCTACTTATTTCTACTATCATGCATCAAATTTTATTATCATCATCAAAATGTGGGAGATTGTTAACCTTTGATGATTTTGCATGAGTTTAAGATTTTTGATTATGACAATGTTTGTTGTATGATTGATGTGAATTATTCCCAGAAATCAACTGGAACTTGTCTTTTGTTGTCTGGAAATTATTCTTTGCTATTTGGAATTTATCTTTTCTTATATTGATTTTGACATCATATCTTTATATTTGATTAAGCACATCATATCTCTTATTTATGGAAGGAATATCATATTGTTGATTTTGAATTTAAACATGCGCTCATCATGGCCAGATTCAATGAACGTAATATATGGAATGATTGACTGACGGCTTCTTTCCTTTTTCTACTATCTTCTTCCCATTTGATAACTTTTTAATTATTTAAAGAAAGAGCATTTTTCTGCATGGGCATACTAAATTATCTTCAAATAATTTGCAGAGAATTCATAAGTCCCATTGGAAATATGCCTTCCATAAATAACTGGAATCTAGCTTACATTTTTCATAAAAAATCATTTAGATTGATTCTCACATCTTTGATACTAAGATAGTATATCCTTCTTGGCTCAAATCTTGCATCTCTAGCTTGCTGAATAATTTATCTAATTTAGATGTCATAATTATTCTTTTCTTAATTATCTACTAGAATTTATCATGTGCTGGAATATCCTTTCCATATTTAAAAGATCTCTTGTAGATTCTAGACTAATTTATATCTTTATGATTTGGGAAAGAAATCAATCTTGATGTACTTATTGATAAATCCACAATTCATGGTGCTAATGGATTTTTACCATAATATCTTGTTTTCTTATTTGATTCCAACAGACACTTACCTAATTAAGGATTTATAGCCATTGGACATGAGCCTACAAAAAAGAAAATATGCAGCATTGTTTCGAGAGAATCACTTAGTTGGGAAAAGATCTTTTTTAAGTGTCTTGAGGAGTTTTGCGATACTCTCATACACGTTTTGTGCTTAAATGTTGCTAATTCGTTACTCTATATGTATTTTCGAGGGACCTTGTGGTGAAGAAGGTCAAGGAGAGCTTGCCTTCGACAGACCTTGGAGAGACAAGGATAAAGCAGTTGGTGTTCGAAGAACCTAGTGGTGAAGAGGGACGGGAGTCGTACTTGCTCTCGAGTGACCCTATGAAGAGAACAAATTGGCCCTTGGTTGCTCTAAGAACGTCTAGGTAAAGAAACCAATAAAGCGGTACTGTCTGGAATCTTCTGCAGTGATCTGGGTTTCGGTCTAGAAAGAGAGTCTAGAGCTTGCCATATGGAGTGGTAGCAACTCGTGCATCAGTCCACAGAGGTTGTGCAACTGAATCTAGCAGAAGTTCCCTTAGGCCTGTTCACAAAGTAGCTAGTTTTGTAGTGCTCTAGAATCTGCCTTATCCTGCATGGGATTTCGGTTTAGCTCTTTGTGAAGAGCTGGTTTTCACCCTGCTATGGTGTTTTTGATCCTTTACTTTCATACTGTCGAATTAATGTGTTTACTTATCAAACATTCTCATATTTTAATTGATTTGACAGGTTCAAAATCCTAAGTGAAAACTTAGATAGAGGAGTAGGCTTGTCGAACCTCTATAAATACCAATGTCATTTTACTTCTGTTTTAATGCTTTATTTATCACTAGTTCGACTGGTAGTTTAATTGGTACTTATAAATTCCAATCAGTAACTAAAATTGTTTTCTTCAAAAGACTTAAGGGCATATCTATTGTGAGGTATGTTAGTATTTCTCATATGAGGTATCATTAAATTGAATAACATGTATGTTTTTACAATATATTATTGTTAATTTTACAACAAGTTGTTGGTTCATATTCTAAAATTTTAATACATTAAGCGCTTGGTAAATATTTATAAAAAAAATAATCAAAAGACATTTTTTAAAAAAATCTATTATATTAAATAATATAATTTCATAATTTCGAGTTATATATTTTATAATATTAAAATAATGAATATATCTAAAATAATATAGTTAAACATGATTATCTTTATTTATTAACTAAAATAAAAAATTTAAGAATAAATATAAAATCTAAAACTATAGTCCTAAAAATATAATTTAATTTTAAATAAGCAATTTAATAATTTGAATCATTCTAATATAATTTTAATATAATTTAAATCATTTTGGATAATATCATTTAATAATAATAAATAATAAAATAAGTTAAAAAATAATTATTTTGAATTAATACTTAATAATATATAATAATATAAATGATCTAAAATAACTTGATTAAATTAATCAATTAATTAAAAAATAAAAAACCCAATAAAAAAAGAGAGGAGTAATCTTCTTCTACCCTAGGCCACCCACACCCCAGCAGCAACACCCCCCCCCTCGCCCCCTAACAAAAGACCCCATTGTCCCATGGAACCCCGCCAGCCCACCCCCTTTCTTTCCCCACCAACCCATAACCAAGCTAGCCATGGCCAGATCCGGCAGTCGTCGGCCATGGCAGTCGGATTTTGGTATGGGGCGTATGTATATAATATAGATGTGTATATATATATCTTCATATATGTAAATATATATTATTTTAAAATAGTTTTTTAGAGTGTTTTGTGGTATTTAATTTTTAATTTTTTTTATTTATAATTTTTTAGTACGGATTAAATAGATATATCATATTTTGTGGATTTTTCATAAATAGATCAAACTTTAGGGTTTTTTGTCATAAATAGATAACAATTTACGTCAAGATTTTAACAAAAAATTGGACAGAGGACCAAAAGTGTTTAAAAAATTACAAAATTTGAATTAAAAATATTTAATACCATAAGTTTAGGACTAATAGTACAGACATAGTTAACTTACGAGACCAAAAAGTAATTTTCCCATTTGGTTTAATTAAATAAGTCTTTGATAATAAAATTTTATTATTGATAGTCAATTTTTTAGTACAATGAACTATTAACATATAATTAGAATCAACCATCAACTAGCCGTATATGTAGCAGGTTAAACGTGTTTATTATGTTGCCAACTAATTATTAAAATAAATGGTTATGAATTCATATTTTAAATCAAACAGCTTAGATTAAATACATTTGTACATCCCTCACATAAGGTATGTACAATTAAGACTGCACCGTAGACAACTCTAAGACTTAAACTAGTTTGAAAGGCCAAAAAGTATTTTGAGTGATAAACTTCCGCTACATTAAAATCCCTTAGGCCTATTTCACCCCCCCCCCCCTCCTCCTTTTAGGCTTGTAATCGCTCAAAGTGAGAAGACAAGTTACTTCTGGATATTTATTGTTTCTTATTTTGGTGATAGATTTTTTTATAAGTGAGTCTTCATCTAAGAGTATGTCCTGCCATCTATATTTGATACCACTCTTGTGCTCAGTGATGGATTTGTTACAATCATTTTGTGAAATTATGATTTATTTTGTATTAGAGTACAGAAGAGGAACTAAATTAGGACTAAAACATATCGAACATATTCATCCAAACCAATTGTGTTCCCTCATCATTCAGAGTAGCTATGTAGATTTGTAGCAATTTAGTCCATCGATGTACTAATATTTGATGATAACATAGCTAAGATTTCTTTGATTTATCAAATCAGGCTTCATATGATAGCACGTCTTCACTTTACTCGCATTCTTGGGAAATTTGGATATCATGCTCCACAATAAGTTGCATTGGATTTGTCACTTGGGTGTCTCTTTTCTCCCACTTCTTTTATTTCAACTCCACTTTCAGTCTTGATTTAAAACCTACAAAAGGTTAGGTTTTTTAAAATTCACATGTTGATATGTACTAAAGTGCATATACAAATGCCCTACATACACGCACCCAAAAAAAGTAATATAAACAATGCTTTTCAAACCTATGCCTTTCAGAAACCTTATGCTTTTTATTGACTTTATAAAAAGCCCTACCATTTTGCTCTAAGACAAAGTTAAGGATCACGTCTTAATTTTTACTGCATCATTTTCATTTTTTTGATATAGCAGATATTCAATGACCTCAAGGATGTTGATAGTGGATTAGGAGGAGATTACCTGCCTAAGGATGTTGCTAAGGTAATATTGATTGCGTTATTAATCAAATGACTGAGTTACCATTTGAATATGAGGAGCATTCATTACATTTGTAGTCGTTGTCAGCTCTGCAACAATGTTCTTCCTTCTGAAAATAACAAAGGAAATAGAGTTAGGAAAAACAACGAGAAAACAAAAGATCTTGCATTCATCCTTTAGGCACTTTTTTCTATTCTATTTATGCATCATATACCAACCAAATTAAAAATTTGCCTTTCTTGATTATGAGAAGGAATAAAGATTAAAAGAAACTTTTGGTTTCTTAATTTTGTTCTTCCTGTTAGTTTGACGAGAAAATGCTTTGTATGTATTGCGAAAATGCATATTCACTTGCATAAATCTGTAAAAGCTAAATTGAGTAAAGGGAAGACACATGTAGGTTTTTTCCATCATGGTGAAGCTCTTCCACATTCTCTCTGTCATTTTTCACTACGTCAAATTGAGTCCTACTCCATAAACGCATTTTTCCTCCATTTATGCTTTAGATTCTTCTTCTGAAGCTCTCCCACTAAACTCTACTTCTTCCGCCTATTTTCTTTACAGAAAAATGAATCTCTCAATTTTTCAAGTAATATATTAGGTTTCTCCCATTATACAAATTATTTTTAATTTTTTGATAGTTGATTTGTTTGTTTCATGAGCCCAACAGGGGTTTACTAAATCACTCGCAATAGTAATGTCATCAGATATTGGAGATAATATCTTCTTTGCTGCTTTATTAAAGCTAATTATTCTTTGATGACTCTACACCATACTCCTTAATATGTTTTGATGTCTTGCAATTTTTTTTATTATTAGCCTTGTTAAATGCTTAAGAGTAGTAGTATGGGGTGAAATAAAGATATGATGAACACATCTAATACAATTAGCCTTGTTGAAGACAAAAGTCCAAAATTGCTGACACCTGAAGCATACTCATTAACCATAGTATTAGGAATCAAGCTCTTCTTACACAGGTAATTTATTTCCTTATCTTATTCTGAAATCAAAATATCATAAATTAATTGTTAACGTAAACTAAATAAGTACCAACACAAATGAAAGCAATAATGCAACAACTGCAAAATTAAAGAAAGCAAAAGTACCATCCGCGACCACTACAGATTTAGACTACTAAAAGGCAACAATGGAAAGTAGATATGTATAATTCTGCCAAACTGTCTCTTCTCCATATTTTGAAAAGTTGATGAACTTTTATTTTGCAAAATGTGTGATGGGTTTGAGCTATAATTTAATTAATAAATGGTCCTTACAATTGCTTTTCGTTTAGCATGTTAATATAAATTCTACTGCCATGTTTTGGATTCACCTACTTTTCTTTCTTTCTCTTCTTCTTACTTGAGTTTTCTCATAAGTATTCTATAGAACATGCTAACTGTTAAAAAGGTTTATGATCTAATTTTTGAAGAATTTGTGTTGCCAAATACAAGAGAAAAATTATCAAAGTATACCAACACTACACATTTACTAGGCACGCACGGTGCACCAATTATTAGTATATACATATGTATGTATGGTGTCGTAAATTTCCCCAACCTTATATCGATATGTTTTGTCTACACCTTAGAGCAAGGACAATGTTAAGATCTTTTTTTAATCAATGTCCTATATTCCATAAAGAGAAGCCAGCCATGGAATGATATCGATTGAACTTCATATCTCATCCCATAGAATTGGGTGATCTTAATTTAGTATTAAACAAACTGTGAAAACGTACATATTTTATTATTTTATTTTATTTTTTAGACATCTTGAAAAAGAAGTTCAATTTCATCTAGCAAGTACACATTCTTTTATTTAAAATCTATTGTGTAACACAGTGCATACACACACGCAATCATGAAAAGAAAAAAAGAAATTAAATACAAGAATTTAACGTGGTTCGGTCAGATATGCATATATTCACGAGTAAATAGAGAGAGAGTTTTTTCAATATAAAGAGATTAAAATGTACAAATCAATATGTAGACATATTAATTTTGGCCAATTGAAAAGTGATAAGCATAAAATAATATCCTAGCTATTAATTTAAAATTTTCTATTTGTCTTGAAATTTATTAAATTTAATTCTAAAAGATAAATAGTTCATTTTAGTTATTAACCTAGTATTTATTTTGGGCACAAATCAAATATCAACAAGTGTCAAGATGAAGTGTCCCAGCCAATAAAATCAAGTCGCGCAGGCTGGCAATCTCGAGCTAATCAAGTCGCGACATATGGCATATCTATATTTGTGAACTAATCAAATCAAAGATATTTGATATCTTATCAAAAAGATAACTATTAAAGAAGTTCAAGTTCATCTGGGAGTCTCCCACTAAACATCTATATGAAAGGGTGATCGGGGCTCATTCTACACAACATCAACAACACAAGTCCTAGCAAGTGAGAGAAACTTTGAAGGAGTCCAACAATTTTCTCAAACAAATTCAAGAATATTTATAGTGTTCAAGGTGTTTTTCATGAAACTCATATATTTTGGTTTTTGATTTGATATTAAAATGTGAAATCCTTGAATTGGCATTATTTTCTATAAATCAAATTCAAGGAGATCAATGGCGTTCAAAGCATTCATTGTGGAGCTCATATATTTTGGCGTTTGATTTGAAATTATGGTGCGAAATCTTCAAATTGGCGTTACTTCCTTCAAATCAAATTCAATGAGATCCACGGCTTTCAAGACGTTCATCGCATAGCTCATTAAATTCCGGCATTTGATTCGAGATCAAGGTGCGAAACCCTTGAATTAGCATTATTTCAAATCAAATTCAAGAAGATCTACGGTGTTCAAGGTATTCATGGTGGAGCTCATCAAATTTTAAGATCATATTTGGAAAGGAAGAATCAGAGGATTAGAATAGAGATTGAATCCACAATTG
The DNA here is from genome assembly GCA_018894105.1 of Jacaranda mimosifolia. Classification (NCBI taxonomy): domain Eukaryota; kingdom Viridiplantae; phylum Streptophyta; class Magnoliopsida; order Lamiales; family Bignoniaceae; genus Jacaranda; species Jacaranda mimosifolia. The sequence goes on from CM032129.1 coordinate 14,333,471, forward strand.
ATAAGTTTCAATTTTCTTTTGATTGTATGATTTTTCTTGTCCTGTTATTTTATTTTTGTAGACAAAGAAATTTGCGGTTACAAATTTCTTATAAACTATTTAAAAATTTTAAGCTAAAGTCTCTCTATATACTCCTTGATAAGAGTGTGAACTATCTATTAAGTCAAACTCAAGTCAATTCAAGGGTTTCACACCTTGATTAATTTAATAACTTGGAGTCCCATTGGGCATGCAATAAATTTGTAAGCGCACATTTATTTGTCTGCAAAATTAAAATTACAAAACAAGAAAATTTTTTATAAATAAAATGAAATCAAAACTTATCAATTATGAATTTAATCTTTAATCTAATCCTTTGATTCTTCCCTTCCAAAAATGATCTTGGAATTTGATGAACTCTATGATGATTGCCTTGAACATCATGAATCTCTTTAAATTTAATTTGTGAAAAATAACTCAAATTCGAGGGCTTCGCACCGTAATCTTGAATCAAAAGCCAAATATATGAGTTTCACGAAAAATACCTTGAATGCCGTGAATCTCCTTGAATTTGCTTAAGAAAATTGTTGAATTCCTTCAAAGTTTCTCTCACTTACTGTGACTTATGTTGTGTCTTGTTGCTGCTATTGATGTTGTTGTGTAGAATGAGTTTCAGTCACCTTTTTATATAGATGTTTAGAGGGAGACTCCCAATGAACTTGAACTTCTTTGATATTTATATATTTGATAAGATAATATCAAATATCAAGAAATAGTATCAAATATATTTGATTTGATTGGTCCAATAATATGGATATGTCATGTGTCGCAACATGGTTAGCCTGAGATTGCCAAGCTACACTACTTGATTTGATTGGTTGGGACACTTCATCTTGATATTTGTTGATATTTGATTTGTGCCTAAAATAAATACTAAGTTATTAATTAAAACTACTTATTTATCTTTTTAAATTAAATTTAATAAATTCCAAGACATAAATAAAAAAATTTAAATTAATAACTAGCATATTATTTTATGCATACCACTGTTCAATTAGTCAAAATTAATATGTCTACACAATGTTCCTTACACAATCTTAAATTTCCTTGTTTTTTTGTTTTTTTTTTTCCTCAAAACTCATGTGGTCAGATGAGCTCAAAACTAAAAAATATTTCGATTAATCCATGTATTAGTCTGTACCCTCCGCTACCAATATTGACCTTTGTTCTTTTATCCAATTCAAATCACACTACGAATTTCTCATGTCGAATCATAATTTAAAGCCAACGAAATATTGAAATCATGTTAACAAAATGAATAATACTGAGGCTCATACTGTGTGGCATGCTCACAAATTAAAATAAGACCATGAGTCATCACTAATCTAGCCGAATTCCCACTAGAGAATCTACAAAGCTTCCATTGGCTTCCTTCCTATCCATTAAAGGCTCGTTTGCTTTTCATGATAGAACAGATAAGGTTATCTATCAATCGATTTGAAAATAGCACATTCATATAGCTCTTCATTCATTTCCGCCTCGAAAACATAGGCGCCATAATAAAAATAGGTGAAGCTGCTAGAAGGACTTGCTTCACGCTCTTGAATTCTTATTCATAGATGAATTGGGAAAGCCAACAGAAAGATTTGATATTCAATTCTGAATTTGGTAAGATTAAATGTGATTGATAATTATAGAATTCATTATTTAAAAAATATATCAATACCTTGTTTGCTTGCTTGGATTACTAATTCGGATATCCCAATTTTAATACAGTCAATTGTTTGGATGCTTGGGGTTGTAACTTATATGATAAGTGTTAAAATCAATTTTATCCACAATCTTGTTTTAATAGTTGAATTATTATCACTGAAAAGGTTTAAATATTATATGTAGTATTATAGCAAGTAAGTCTCTATATTTAAATCTTTTTCTCAAATAGTTTATAATTTATTATTACCTAAAAAGAGTTGATTTTTATTTTGAAAAAATAATTTACTTTCAAATTTTATAAAACCATTGACTTATTTTGCAAATTAAACTATTTTATATTTAATATGTTAATGGATATTAGTTTGTGATATTACAAAATAAATTCATGTTAAGCATAAATTTATATTTGAAAAATATTATTCATTTTTCAATTTACAAAAAAATAAAAAAGTTTACTTATGAAATCTTATTATCATGGAAGAAATAATTTTCAAATAAAAAATTTATATTTTTTAGATAAATATTGTATAAAAGAATCTTATAAAAATAATTTAGTATTTTGTTAAAAACTTAGTTCTATAAATCAAGTTTTAGTGATATATATATATATATATATTGTTAATTAAGTTTATATTTAGTTTATATGCAGGAATAATTTCATTATTTGGTACTTTAATCTCAATATTTCTAATCCTAGGATTATTAATCACACTAAGAGGGTGGGATACATAATCCCAACATTTTAAGACAAAATGCCGGGCTTTTTATTACTTATGAACTTTTATTGGTACAACCAAACAACTAATTACACTGAATTATGTATCCATTCTATAGAATCTTACCAAACAAACGAGCCTAAGGGTTTTCTATTGCTCAATGCCACTGCCCGGTGATTGTATACAAATATATATATATATATATATATGTGTGTGTGTGTGTATTTTGGCTCCAACCACTTTACCTTGAGCAGAGTAGGAATAGTTACAAGTTAATATAAAGTAACATATTTGCGTCGTGTTCATCAGATTTACACATGTTGTGCTGAGGCATTTGGACACAAAGACAGAGAAAGAAAGAGACTAAAAGTGTATAGTAAACATTAACGCGTGGATTCCAATTTATGAGGGCTTATTTTACCACGATTTTAGTCGGTAAAATAAATCAATAAAGTCTATCTTTTTCTAAAAACTATATAAAACAGTATCAAATAAATTCATTTTTCATATAAATAATTTCTAAATTCAAACTAATTATCAAGGGTGACCATTCTTACTGCAACTACCACATTATCGTGCAGCAACCGCAAAACATTCTGAACAAAAAGTTATTTACATCATTAGTTTTTCACATTGGACTTAATTTTGTGTGAGTGATTGTGGATTAGGGCCAAAATTTAAATTCGTATACACAAATCCCAAGAATATTAATTTTTGTGTTTCAATTTGGCTCGATAAAATTGCTGAACAACGAAAATCTTCTTTCCAAATTGTGTGTGTGTGTATTTTGCCTTTCTGTTAGATTATTGTTAGAATTTCTCTATGGAATGTTTCCCTATAGATATGCTGGTAAACACGATTGGGCTAATTTTACACTGGGCCGCTATCCCTAATTCGCCTTACGGACTAATCGTTATATCATTAATCTATAGTTTATGTATGGCAAGTGGCATTTTGTCAAGTGACATAAATGTATATATAAAGTATGGGGTTAAAAGTTAGAATTTTAATGAACTTCTCATATGTATGTGTAAAAATTTAAAAAAAAAAAAAAAAAAAAAAAACAAACTTGTAATATGTGTACTATATCATAAACCTAGGACAACACCCATGGAAGGAGCGATTGGGGAGTTATTCCCCTGTCTTGTTCTCGAACTTCACTCTTTTTTGCGCTCCTATTCGTATCTCCTTCGTGGGGACTTTTTTTCCTCCGACCCCAAATTAATAAAATCAAATTTTAAAAAAATAAAATATAATAAAATTCAGTGGATATAGAAATATATACAATATCACATAAAATTCACACCGTATATTAGATCTATGATGTCAAGTTTAAGTATTCAACAATTTTAAAATTCTAAAACAAATTAAAATTTAGTATTACATTAGGTCTAATATATTTCTTAAATTGTTGTATTCATTAAGGAAATTATTAAAAAGTGCAAGAATACTGTATTTATATAAGTATATAATTAAGGAATCTGGGGAGATTTTATTCCCATCCCCATTCTCATAGGAAAACGATCCAAAATCCGTGGAGATCCCCAACAGTGACTTGTATTTGATTCAACAATGTTTACACTCTAAACCTGATCACTTGATTTTGTTCTTTGGGTGGGGGGGCGGATTAAAAGGAAACATGATAAAAAATACTATAGTTTGTTATGAATTACTTAGGTTATTGATTTTGGAGATGTCTAGTGGCCCTCAAGGAGCAAACTAAGCAGAACTTCCCATTCCAACAATCTATTGAAGAACCCAAAAGGCAGTACAGGCAATCATCTACAACCCTTCCCTCCTGCTAGACGTGACAATTGGGTACCCATGGATAACCCAATGACGGGTACCAATAAGTTGGGTAAATTTATTCTACCCATTTTTTATTGGGTACGAAATAGGGGACCCATTACCCATGAAGATGGGTAACGGGTAACCCGCCGGTAACTGTAATTTTTTTTTAATATTTAAAGGTAAACATGATGTTACTCAAATATTAACTAAATAAAACTCAAAAAAAAAAAAAAATGACTACAAATTTCAAATATTAAATTGAACAAATACCTAAAGCATATTAATAATATTGTAGTTTAAAACTTATATATTAAGTATTCATAATCTACCAAATTTAAAGTACATCACATTCAAAAGTTCAAACTTAAATTGCATTATATGCCAAAAGTTTTTTGAATTGAAAATTTAAATATCAATCAAATATTGTTGTTCTTGTGGAAGAAGATGTTGCATCCATAGGAATATGCACAACAAGTTATTTTAGGATATAATTTAATTTAATTTGCTATAGATTTTTAATTTATGAAATCAAAAATTAATATTTAGATTAAAAATATTTATATGTAAATATATATATAAAAATATATAATATGTATTTATATGTATATATAATATAATATATATATAAATATATAAATAAAAAAAATATTTACGGGTTACCCACAAGTACCTACGAGTTGGGCCAAAAGATGGTGGGTAAATTGGGTACGGGTAAAATTACCCGCAATTTTTTTAGTAGGAAAAACAAGGCCCATTACCCGTAATTTTTTGGATATCCATGAGTATGGGTTGAATTTTGCCAGGTCTACCTCCTGCCTCCCTCCACGGAGGGTGTGTGCCTCAAGTCAGCGCACTACCTACTGTCCAGTCAAGCAAACCTATTAAATAACTGAGATATTCTGATTTCACTGAAAGAGAAAACATTCATCACAAGTTCGAGCTTTGATGTTTCACACCTGTGCAGACTATTACAAACTAGAGTTAATGCTACTAAAACACACTCACGTTTATTATTACAATAAAGTCTCAGAATCAACAAACTACACTTATGTTTACATTAAAACCAAGCCTCAAAACTTTCTAATGTGACTCAAAACACCAGCAAACTATTTATAGAATGTACCACTAGAAGCTATTCTCTTAGGTCCTTCACGTCATTAATCTGAGAAAGGAATGGAAGGAAACAGTACAAAAACTATAAGTTCGAATAACTTAGTGAGTTATTAACAACAAAGCAACACGAGTATACAAAAAATGATAATCATTTTGTGTTGAAACAACAAAGAATAAACACGATCATAGCATATTTACAAGGCAAAACACATGCAAAGGGATACAAGTGGCTAGGCAGATTAAAAAATAGACACTATATCAATAACAATTTCGCAAAACATGTTGTTGTTGGCTTTCCTACCTTATCATTCCACTTTCGAAAATATAGAAAACCATTATTCCTCCAAGTAGATGAGTAGGGGTGTAAACGGATATTAAACGGATCGGATACACTATTTTCATATTCGTATCCGTTTAACTTTTTGAATATTCGGATACAGATACGGATTTGACGGATATTTAAAAATAATATCCAAATTTATATCCGTCGGATATCGGTCGGATTCAGATATATCCGTATTCGATTATAATTATTTAGATGCATTCATATTTTATTAAACTTATCCATATTCAAATTATTATTTTATATTCATATTCGATGATAATTATTTAGATATCTATTTATGAATATATAAATACGTGAATCTATGAACTTATAACAAATACATATTTTAATTAATAGAAGAAACTATATAATTTCATTAAAACGAAAGTAATCAAACAAAGAACATAATTTTTAATTAATAATTGATTTTATAGTTGATTGTTAGTAGTTATTAATAATAATAATAATAATAGCATTTAAGTATATTAATTATGAAGTCAACCAACAATAATTATGTTAATTAACTCTATTCTTCAATTTTTTCTCTATATTACAATAATTTTTTAAATTTATTCTTTTTTCTTTCCAATTCTTCAATTATAATTATATATATACATAATACATATATGGATTATAAGATTTTTATTGAAAAATATAAATAATATATTATTTAATAAATATATATTCGGATCGGATATTAAACGGATCGGATACGCATTTACCATATCCGTATCCATTTATAATCGGATATCTACTAGTCGAATACAGATAATATCTGCTTTAAACGGATGCGGATAAATGTTGTATAAACAAATACGAATGCGAACGGTAAACGAATTTTCGAATATCCATTTACAGGCCTATAGATGAGTAACCAGCTCAGTAGAGTAATCATACAGTGGGATGGCTAGCTACATGCCTTATCTGCTCATAAACCATTTTACCTCCAATTGGCTTGAGACAAGATAATAGTAATAGGGTATCGGCTGAAGACCAGTCACCGTCAGTCCGTTTCGCCCGGTCATTTTTTGATACCAATCCTAGGACCCACCCCCAATGGTACAAACCTATGTATTAATATGCCATGCTTGAAGCGGTGCAAATGTGGAAATACCCAGTAATAATATGTCACGCTTGTAGCGATGTATATGTCCTACATCCCCATGTATGCCATGCTCGTAGCGGTCCAAATGTGGAGATAATCAGTAATAATATATCATGCTCGTTGCGATGCATATGTCCAACATCCCTATGTATGCCATGCTCGTAGTGGTCCAAATGTGGAGATAATCATATGTCCAACAACCACATGTATGCCATGCTCGTAGCAATGCAAATGTGAAGAAAATCAGTAATAATATGCTATGCGCATAATGGTGCATATATCCAATAGCAGTACAATAAACATATCAACTCTCTATGATAAATAGGCAATCAATCAATAAGTATTGAGTATATATCAAGGTAATAATTATGGTGATAATAGAAAATACATTTCCAAATCCATTTTTAGTTTCCAACACGATCGTTAATTTCAGATAAAATTACGTATATCATAATCAACTAGGAGTCAAAAACAGTGTAAAGGGCAATGTGTGGTAAAGTTTTACAAACAGTTTATTTTATCAAACTTGTGTAAACATGATATTTGGTTCTAGAATTCAACAATTTCAAATAGGTAAAAAGTTCAAGTAGGTACAATTCAAGAATCATTGAGGAGGTGCCGAAATAGACTATCAAGAACATCACAGGAATCAAAGATCAATCTAGCATAGGCGAACGAGTATTTTCAACAAGGACAGGATCGAGCAATATTGATACAATTTCTAATATATACATAAGATAGGAATCCATATCAGACTTGGTTAATAACTACTCAAGAATTACAGGCAAGTAGAATAGCTCAGACAGATTGTCAAATCCAACACATGAGTTGAGAAACATCATAAAACAAACAAACAACAACTATTGAATCTCAATACAAACAGGATCAAACAACAAAGATACAATAACAATTATATTTGTCCTTTCTCCAGTAAAGAAATCTAATACAAACTCACCTGGCAACTCCCGATTAGTGAAAGTCCCCACGCCACCCCACCCCACATAATAATAATAATAATAATAATAATAATAATAATAAACATCATAGAACAAACAAACAACAACTATTGAATCTCAATACAAACAGGATCAAACAACAAAGATACAATAACAATTATATTTGTCCTTTCTCCAGTAAAGAAATCTAATACAAACTCACCTGGCAACTCCCGATTAGTGAAAGTCCCCACGCCACGCCACCCCACCCCACCCCACCCCACATAATAATAATAATAATAATAATAATAATAATAATAATAATAGGATTAATCATTCATTGCATGCATGAAGCCTTCTTAATGTCAAACTCAACAAGTTCCCTAAACTGAAATTTCAAAAGATTTGGCACTTCAAAATCAGAAGCAGAACCAAGAAATAAGGATGGGTGGATTACTATTACATGGACCAATATAGTTGCTAGTGTACAAGAATAAAATTCTATATACTGCCCCAAACACCAAAATTGATAATGAACCTAACAAATCTAGCAAGAAATCTTTAATGTGATTCCAGGCTGCAGCTGGTCTTGGAGGGAGGGAGGGAGGGAAGGAGAGAGAGATTTATCGACATTTGCTGGAGGCTTAGTCATGCTCAAAAAGATATGCTCTTGGGCTCTTGATTTGACTCATAAGGCCAACAGTATTCCTCCTCAACTGATATTGCAAAATTGAGCGGCTCCACAGATATATTATGTTCCCAATTTTGGACTAAGCATCACTACTGTAACAACATGTTATAAGCCGGCAGGTCCTCTATCCTGTGAACATCTTCTAACGACAATTCTCTCTCCAATTGGGTCCTTGTTACTTGCAGAACCTCCTGAACAAATGAAACGAAAAATACACAGATTATTATCTTGTCATTGGAATGGTAAAACATCAAGAGCTCAAAAGTTTTCTATTAACTTGTTTAGCTTCTATACAGTTAGATGAACAATATGCAGGAAGTTTCTGGTTGAGTGGAATCATGAGAAATAAGTTGGCGTTCGACATTCATAACAGCTACCTTCTGTCAAAACTAGGACGTGTAATTCTTCAAATATTAACAGTTAGATTTTTATTCTATTTTGGAAAACATAAGATTGAAATATTGATTGCCCAATGTTTTAGCCAGATGCCCTATCACCGGTTTCTTAAAGCAATAAAATTTTAGAGGGTGTTTAGGTGAGCTTATAAGTTCTTTTAAAATATCTTATAAGATATTTAAAAGCTTATAAGATATTATAAAGTATTTAGTAATTTTTTTTTTAATAAAGAAATTTATAAGATACAATTAGATCCAAAAATAAATTGTTGGGATCTTAAGCTCTTTTAAAAAAGTAAATAAATCCTAACTTATTTTCAAATCTTAACAAGCTCTTTCAAATTTGACTATTTTAATTACAAAATTGCTGTTAAAATATCTTATAAGATGTTTAAAAGCTTATAAGATATTATAAAGTGTTTAGTAATTTTTTTTTTATAAAGAAACTTATAAGATTCCAAAATAAAATGTTAGGATCTTAAGTTCTTTTAGAAAAATAAATCGATCCTAACTTATTTTCAAATCTTAACAAGCTCCTTCAAATTTAACTATTTTAATTACAAAATTGCCGTTATTAACAACTTATAAGCTCAAAAATCTTATTTTATCCAAACACTTCAATAACTCATTTTAAAAAATAGGATCTAACATCTTATAAGCTCCAAAAACATCTTCCATGATGTAAGAGCTTATAAAATTCTTTAAATAAACTTAACCAAACACCTTTTAGTCATATCTGTTTCTGAGTGTTGTGTACACAATATAGAGTTAGATAAACACATGAGCATACACGCACACCCACACAAGCTGGGAGGGTGGGGCGGAGGGAGAGAAAAGGTACATTGAACTCCATATATGAGGCATGCATGGCGAGCCACTGAGCATCCATCATTGCGAATGCTATACAATAGAGGATATCAAAAGCATCCTCATCTTCTGCAATTGTGAGAAGCAAATTTCTCATTCAGTAACATCAAAGGGTGAAAAAGAAGAAAAAAACGGTGCTACAGAAGAGATTCTTTGTATTAATATATCACTTTACCTCCTAATAATTGAACAAAATTAAGTCCAGGAAGACATTTCGGTTTTTCTGTAAAGAAAATGTAGATAGATCAGATCAGTGTTTAATTGTTCCTAATTTTGACACTTCGATAATATTGAAAGAGCTTAAACAAGTAATCCAAAAAGGTGGCCAGTTGTTAGTAGAGAGAAAAGCAAGATAGATACAGCTTTTACCATTCCCATCATTCATCTAATCAGAGAAAAATTATTAGATAGAGATGACTGCAAAAAACTATTAGGACATGCATACCTGCAAATTGAACTGTTAAAACTTAAATGTACAAGCTTTAAACTGTTCATTGCAGAAAATCCTGATTGTAAGTGATCAAGACTTCAAGGAAGTTACACAAACAACTTCAAGATTTTAGATTATTGGAAAATAAATAATTACAAAAAATTGAAATAAGTTGATAAAAGAAAGAATATTGTATAATTGTCCCCAATCAACATACAACTAGTCTATATGCGAAACATCTGTGAGTAGCAGCTAAAAGTTTCATGTTCTCATGTATGCAAAGCAGATATATAATCTAAACTCTTCAGGTGAAACTGTACATTTGACACACCTGAGTATAAGTCCAGCATCTGAATCAGCATAAAGGAAATATTAATGCCAGCTACAGCAAAGGGGTACTCCCATTCAGCACGTTTCCCGCCTTGCTTTAGAAGTAATCTTTGGAAAGTAACCTTCAAATATTCCCTATTAGTGAAAAACCATCTTGCTATTCAAATTATGTAGAACTGCAAAACATTATCATACAGATTATTTTCTCTTGGAGGAAGCAGCTGATCAACCATACCGGATAAGCTCTCGCGAAAAATAGCAAGTTCTCAAGTGAAAGGAATCCACAGCCCCTAAGGCCAATAAGGAAGCACAATGAGACTATGGAATGAAGTGCACCATATAATGAGCAAAACATGGTCAAGTTGATGTAGTATTAGAAGTTATGAGAATACTAGCATAAATAACAGCTTACATAGCATTTGAACAGATGTAGCTTATATAGCATTTGAACAGATGTAACTGACTATTCTGCTTTTCTTTTTTAAGCAAGATTTTTTCGTCTCCTCTACGTATTTAAGATAAACAGTTGCTAGGTTGCTACTTTCTTTACGAATGTGAAACCTACATGTTCCTCTAACCCCATGACATTTTCGATAAATACTAATACAAAACAAGACTTCTAGAAAGAGCTGTGCAGATGCAAGTGCCAGCTTAACTCAACTCAGTAGCATAGAGAACTCCAACTCTCCAAGACATAATCTTTTAATTGTTAATGCAAAATTTCCAGCATATTATCACCCGATGGCTACTGGTTTTTTTACAAGGGATGGCAAAACTAGATATGAAAGTGCACCTGAAGTCGGTTGATGGATTAGCTCCTTGCCAGCCCATATCTTTCCACTGCTCAGAGATCAATCCTTTGAGCTTAACATTAGGAAAGGCAGCATTCCACAATGCCTGGAGAGCTTCCTGGTAATGGAAATGGACTATGATGTTGTTAAACAACTTGAAACTAATGTTACGCAGTCACAATTGCCTCATCTCCATATCAGATGTACTTGGAGAGAGAAATCTTTATGTATAAAATATAAGGTGGAGCAAAATGAGAATTAGTTAAATTCATAACAAGCACCATAGCAACCCAACGTCAGTGCCACAACAGACTTTTTGTATCCTCAACACCTTCAATTATATTTTGAAAGTTTTCAGGAACTTAAGAGCCTGTTTGTTTTCATTTTCAAATACCATTTTCACATTTCCTACTATTTGAAAATTAACACACATCATTTTTTTATATATTTTCACCCAACATATTTTCATTTTCATTCTCAAAACACATTCTCCAATAACATATATATCTTCTCCCAATAACCTATATATCTTCTCTCTCCATTATCATTATTTCTATCTTTTTCCACCTATAATCTACAAACCCAACATAATCATTACTTTTCCTACAATATTTTCTACAACTCAATTATTATGGGGAAGAAGAAAGGAACAAGTACGAAAAATGTACTTGATGATCAATCCGTGTCTCGTCAAAAGGTACTCCTAATCGTTCTTGAAGTCTTTGTAGTCTTTCTTCCTGAAAGAATTTAGAACATGAGAGTTATATCAAGAAAGTATATACATTATTACACAACACAGTGACAACCTACACTATTGAGATTGTACAATCTTCATTTCATGCATAACAGTTAACAAATTACCAAAGAAAGTTTCCTCCTTTAAGAGGCCAAAAGAATCTTTCAAAAAGATATGAACAAGAATCACCATCTCTATGACAAAAACGAACATATATTATAGGAGTTGGCATACCAACATAAGCAGCAGCATTGTTTCTCGAGTGCAGGATACTGCAAATCATACAAGAAATATATTAAGGGATAGAGATCCTAATCACCTGAATAGGAGTCAAAGTATAGTTAAGATATTTGTCACTTCCAAATCTTTTATTGCTGGATCGGCTAAAGAATCCTCCTATCCATGCTCGTGGTCCAACCATAGCATTAGCTACAAACAAGAAAAGCTGATTAGGAAATATAATAAACAGACTATATAAACTTACTGATTAGATGAGTTAGAATGAATTGTACAAGCTTACACATCCCCCACACTGCCGCTCCAAGCATTACAAAAGAATATACTAGAAGAAGAGAACAAACAAGAGAAACAGACTGAACAGAAATTAAGGCAAGTTATTTTCAGAAGCAAATTCCTTGATCAACTAAAACATCTGAACATCTGAAACTACTCAAATCAACCAAAATCCAAACCATCCCTTTTTCTTTCTTTTTAACATCCACCAGAGAGGAGGAAGAACTAGGGAAAAAACCACCTTGGACTTGAAATGATTCCATTCTATTCATATGAAAAGACAATTTCATTCACAAGCTAAAATATCTGGGAATATTCTATCAATGATAGAATGTTGTGAACATTGATGCATAGATGCACTAAATATGCTTCTAAAATGTGGCAAAGGCAGACAGGACATGAAACCATCTACTAACTACTCTATTTGTACAACAATATTGAGAATGGTAACTTCAATTGAAATATCTTAATCCCAAAGATATCGATAACCCTTTTTTTATGTCTGGGGAGGATATGCATATGTATCTTGTAAATAACTAAAATGCAAAGAGCTTTATTCTTTCAGAAATCCCTTCTTGGACGCCTCAGAACAGTAACTTCATAAAAATGAAAAAGAAATTGTAACAGACCCAATGACTCTAATCTCCATATCAACCGATAATCAGTCAATTGCGATCAAAATACTTAAGGTAAAGGAATTTTAAAGATCTAAGTCATCTAATTTCTTTTCAATTAAAAGATCATCCTGCATGTAAAAGCTCCATGATTGTCCTGAAACCAGTCACCCTCTCCATCAACAGAAATTTAAAAGTTGTTTGGTAATTTTCTTGCTAGTTTTCGTTTCTGTTTTTTCATCCAGCAGTTATTGAACCTTGATATTGTCAGTCCATGGATAAGTTCAGTCGATTTTACTTCCTATTACATCAACACACCTCAACATGTTTGCTTTTACCATGGGGATGCAGATTTGACAACTATTACTTGCTTACCAGCTACCTCTCGTTTTATACAGTTTAGTACTTTTAGTATCCATGCATTTGTGTCTACACTTGTATTTGGTCTCCTGAACACTTAATTGCTAGAGTTGAACAATAGATCCTGTAAACCCATTGGTCTGCATAATTGGTTTTGAATTCAATTTGAGCGAAGGACGCATAGAAACCATTATTATTTCCTAAGGAAGCAGGTTTCGTTCATCTTTTGTTTGTTTTCTGAAGGACAACCAACTACATTATCTAGCATCTTATGATAGAATAGAAACAGAGAAAAAATGCTAATTATAGGAAGGAGGCAAGAAAAAGACACTCTACTTTAGCAAAGAAAAGCTTTTCTAATGTAATATCGAGAAGAATAAAGTCATAAACATGTCCAAACATAAATGTAATAAAAAAATGCACTAAGTTATGTGCATATGTGTTGTGTTGTCTCTGCTTTTGGCAAGAGAGAGGAAGAGGGGATGCATTATTTACACCATAGAAGCAGTGTTCAAAAGAGTAAATAAATTTCTACTCACTAAAGCACTGGGCTAACTGTGATATTACGTGAGCAGAATTATTTGACCATGCTGATTCTTCCTCTCTCTTCTTTCCATCCCAGTGCAATTCATCTTCGTCAACCTGAACACCAGAACATCTTTAAACACAAAATAAAATTCTTAACTATTTTGCTACATTTAATTTGGTATAAGAAGCTAAATAATATCAGGGAAGTCCCTTCTTCCTACATGGAACATCAACAGAAAACATCTTCCTTCATTATCAGGAAGAAAGTAAAGTAGATCACCTCAGGAGAGTATAAAAGATCCAAGAGAATCATAAGACTGAATGATTTTAAAAACTGTGTGTAAGAAACGCCAGGTTTGACCAATTATTTGAGCAGAAAAGAAGAATATGGTGGAAAATGAAAACAACAATAATATATAGTAAAAACCAATTCAATCCAAGCAACAGTCTTATTGATCAAATTACAAAATCCCTTAAAACTTATGAAGTTTAAAATCTTGTTGTTAGAGTAGTTGAATTCTAAACATTGAGTCAGCAGTTATTATTCCTAGTACGTTGTTATGGATATTGAAAATAATTAATCAGGGGAAAAAATCAGAAACTAAAACCAGAGAAAGATATTTAATAGATATGAAACTCAAGAGAATAGAACAACTTGAAAGAAGGGTTTCATTTTGGAGACAGCACTAAAGCTGAAGCAAGGAAAATTATTGAAAATTCTTATGATTGCTCTCTCACATATAATACATGACTTCTGCAAGAAAAACTCCAAACACTTATATGAAATGAGGATTAATATCAATGGCCAAAAGTAGATAAACTCTGAGACCATAATGTAGCTGTGAACACGAAACAACTTGATTCTTCAGGACACTCTTGATACTGTGTCCCATACAATTCAAACATTCTTAAACACCCTAAGATCATGGACTAAGAATTCATTAACTCATCTGTACAAAACTCCACTTATCAGAAAACAAAACCCGTGATTGGAAGGTGAAATCCAATAAGAAAAGGCATCATATAATTCAAGATGAAGCATTGTTCAGTGAAAAGCGTCTTTTGTTTTCATCTCCCATTTGATCACCAAATCAATGTTTTAGAAGAACAAAAAAAGAGAACAGACAAGACTGTCAAGATTAAAAGGGAGGGAACCAGCAGCTTACTCTTTGGTGAGAGGCACAAGAAGGTATACACTTTCTGCGCCTTAATTTCATCAGAGACAAAAATGTGGGAGATCAAATTCCCCCACCCTTTGAAACCAAAAAGAAAAGGAAAAGCAATTTGACAAGGCAAAGTTAACCCAATAATTATACCCACCCATGCTTGGCTCCTCTAATTCAACCTCTCATCATTCCAAAAACTCTCTCTATTTTTGCTCTCTTAAATACAGCCATTTTAAATTTCGCACTCCCTGCAACCAGCGTCAAGAATTCTGAAAACCCAAAAGGGCAAAAATGAAGGGGAAAAAAAATGGAAAAGATTAAAAAAAATTTGGGCTGTCACACGCAAAGGGGAAGATTAATAGCGCAATCAAAGGGCACTTTTTGGTGGGTTCACTTTATTATGGAAAAAGAAATGATGGGTTTCATCTATTGAGATGCAATTGTGTGAAAAAGGCGTGGACAAAAAGTTCTCCAAAAGGAAAGAGAAAGGCATGCACATTATGTTACCATCTTTGCATGACAGGATTAAGACAAAAAGAATATACACAAGAAATAATCACGGAAACACACACAGAGCACCGTAAATAAAGATGAAGATATTGAAGTACCTGGAGTTATCTCATCTGAGAAGTCAAAATAAAAACCTTGACAATGTTGTTGTTTCGTCGAAAGGGGAAGCCCAGTTAGAGGAACTCTGGGTCCTGATTCGAAGAAGAGAAAAGAAAAATAAGAAGAACATCAAGAGGAAGAAGAAGAAAGAAGGAAGCTATGTGATGGCTATGGATGCAATGCTTTCCAAGACCAGCCATGTTGCAAGAACACCGCTCAATTCGTAGTTGATGTTTGCAACTATTAATGAAATTTTTGGAAAAACAAAAATAGGGCAAGAAATAAGACAAAAGGGATTATGTTAATAGACCCATCAAGTAAATATGTTACGATCTTTTAAGAACTTAATGGCAATTTTTGGTTATGTTTTTTCTTTTTTTTTTTGTGATTTTAATATGTGTTTAGAGAGAATGAATGTTAAAAATGATATTAGAAAATATGAAAGTTGTGTTAGGGAATGTAATAAATTTTTAATTATATTTTGCGGAATAGTTAAAAATTAATTTTAGAGAGATTTGATATGTTTGTTTATGTTTTTTAGAAATATTATTTTATTATTGCAGTCAAATTAATATTTTTTGTTGGATTTTAGGGGTGAAAGTGAAATTAAGTAATTTTTTTATTGTTAGAATATAATAAAATATATATGATAGATATATATAATATATATGTATATATTAAAAAATGGGGAAGTTTTGGAAGTAATGAATGTTTGAGAGGGTGTTTTAAAAAAATATTTTTTTAGTATTTTGGAGGAAAAATAGATGTATGTTTGGTTGTGTTTTTCGAGAGCATTATTATTAGTTTTTAATTGCATTTGGTAATAATTTAAACTTAAAAATTCATTGTATTGAATTTTAACAATAATTTAAATATTGACCTTTTTATAATATTATAAATATTAACAAAATAAATCAATTTAAAAATTATGAAAATTTTACTAAATATATTTTAATTATTAAAATAAATAAAACATAACAATATTTCATATAAATGAAACCTATGATAAGAAATAATGATCGACATATTCTCATATTCAACTTATAAACAAAAATAATTTGTTAGATTCATACTTTTGACAAAAGATATATATGAAGTTAAAGATCAATGTCATTTTAAAAATTGAAATACCAATGAAATTTTAAATTTTCTCACACAAGACTCTATTACTAATTTATTTCTTCAAGTGAAAGTCAGTAACTCAGCGATACAGATGAAAAAAAAATGCATTTCTTCTTCTAACCTTTAGAGCTTGTTTGGTTGCAAATTGAAGCATTTTACTAAAATATTTTGAAAAATAGTTTTTGGGGAATATGATAGTTATTTATTTGTATTTTGGGTGGTAGATGGAGAATATTTTGGAAAAATTGTTTGTTTGGTTGTATTTTGAGAGGGAATAAAATTTCACATTAATAAATTTTCTGTTGGACTGATGGGTTAAAATGGATATTTTAAAATTATTTTTATATATGTATATATAAATTGACTGATTGATAGTATGTATATATATTTGTACAAGTGAAATGTTTAAGAAAAAATATGTTGAAGTGTTTGAAAAAAAATATGAGATAATTTTTTTTATAGGGAATAAAAATTAGATATTGTATATTTTTTTATTTATAGATATATTATACAATATAACTTTTAACATATCGAATTTTATAGTGTGGTATAAATTAGAAGCCAAGTTTCCTCAAATTATAAAAAGTAAAAAAAAATTATTTTAATTTTCTAATAATGATTTTATTTTGGACAATAATTTATGATAAAAAAAAATTTAATTTATGATAAAAAAATAATAATTTTTTATTTCTAATAATAATTATTTTTAAAAATTATTGAATGTATTTTTTTTATATATTATATAATATAAATTTTAACTTATCGAAATTTATAATAATATTTAAGTTAGTAGCTGAAACAATTTCATCAAATTAAAAAAAATTATAATCTTAATTTTTTATAATAATTTTTTTCAGTAGAATAATTTATGATTAAAAAATAAATATTTTATTTTTGATGGTAATCTTTTCAAAAATATTGAATTTTTTTATTTATAAATTTGTTATAAAGTATAAATTTTTACTTACCTAATTTTATAATAAGGTTTAAATTAGTAGTCGAAATAATTTGTTCAAATTATAAGAAAATAAAATTTATAATTTCAATTTTTGACCCCACATTTTTTGAAAATTTTTATAAATTATTTATTTGTCATTTATAATAAAAATTATAAAAGCTAAATAAATTATTACGAAAAAAGAAATTGGGGTGGGGGAAACGTGAAGAGAACAAACAATGACAAGTACTAGAGCATTGTGGAATGTATTGGGATTGTGATTAGGAAGGATATTTTGTAGAATGAATTTTGTGTTTTGGGAGTGGAGTTTGAGAGTGTGTACTGTTGATCTATTTAAATTTTGAAAGTTGAAAAATGTATTGAAAATTTGTAAACAAACAAGTTCTTAGATGTAACAATGTTAAGGAAAAGTAGTTCAAGAAGAAACAAATTTTAATTTGTTTTAATAAACTAAATTATTAATTTAATTTTTGGTCAAATGGTTAGGTGAGTAGGCGCATTTTTATTTACGAAGAATGCTAAAATTTAAGTAGGAGCATTCAAATATTTACAAAAGATTCAATAACATTAAGTATATAAATAAATAAATTATATGAAATATAAACAAGAGTTTTTAATTCCTTTAGACTAACTTTTTCATATAATTTTATATCAAATATTAGTTGTTTAAAAAGACGATCATCAGTGATATAGACACAGTCACACAGACACATGCATAATAAGAGTACATATACATGCAATATGTTCAAAAAAAGTATATTTATATGTAGGGTTGTAAATGGATATTCGAAAATTTGTTTGCCGTTTATGTTTGTATTCGTTTATTCAAAATTTATCCACATCCATTTAAAATGGATATTATCTATATTTGATTAGTAGATATCCGATTATAAATAGATATGGAAATGGTAAATGCGCATCCGATCCATTTAATTAATATCTGCTCCGAATATATATTTATTAAATAATATATTATTTATACTTTTTAATAAAAATCTCATAATCTATAAATGAATATATGTTTATAAATTATAATTCAAGAATTAGAAAGAAAAAAGAATAAATTTAAAAAATTATTGTAATATAAAGAAAACATTGAAAAATAAAGTTAAGCAACATAATTGTTGTAGGTTAACTTTATAATTAATATATTTGAATGTCATTATTACTATTAATTACTACTAATAATCAATTATAAAGTCAATTATTAATTAAAAATTATGATATTTGTTTGATTGTTTTCTTTTTAATGAAATAATATAGTTCCTTCTATTAATTAAAAATATGTATTTATTATAAATTCATAGATTCACGTATTAGAATATTCGTAAATAGATTTTTAAATAATTATCATCAAATATAAATATAAAAAAATATTCGAATATGAATAAGTTTAATTAAATATGGATGTATCTGAATAATTATAATTGAATACGAATATATCCATATTCGACCGATATCTGACGTATATGAATTCGGATAACATTTTTAAATATCCATAAAATTCATATCCGTATTCAAATATTTGAAAAGTTAAACGAATACGAATATAAAAATAATGTAATCGATTCATTTAATGTCTATTTATACTCCTATTCATATATGACTAAAATCATAAGGAAAAGCTTCTTTGTGAAGTTAACATAATAAAAAAAGAAACAAAAATGCCATGATTAATACTCATCATTCATTCTTTAATGAAAAAAAAAAAATCCTCTTGTGAAATTTTATTAGGAAATAATTATTTGTTCCAATAAAAACTTGTTGTTTTTGTTATTTAAAAATTATATACACAGAGAGAAAGAGAGAGAGAGAGAGAGAGAGAGAGAGAGAGAGGAATGTTGTATTAATATTGAAGTAGGTAAAAAACTGTAATTTACACTGACGCACCATTTATTTAGAAAGGACAAGCATTTGAATAGAAAGGAATAATAAACTGCGTCGCTTCTTAAAAAGAGAACTTTGAATAAACATACACCTATGTTTATATTTTTTGGATTAAAATTGTAACGGACAATCAATTTGCAATTTAGGGAATATCCTTTCTTGGTTGATATGATGTTTGATTGTGGGCTAGGATCAAAATGGTTTAATTGTGGGTTAAGTTATAGAAATAAAAAAATAATTTTATTTACTTATTTCAAAATATTAATTTAAAAGGCTGTAATAATATTAATATACATTCTACACTCTATTTAATATACAATTTTACAACATAATGAGATAATTTATTAAATTATATACTTATTTTATTAATTCATATTATAATATTAATTGCATTAAAAATCAATTATAAATAGTATTTGTTTCACGACAAAATTAATTATGAATTATTCATATGTGGGTGGATGTTATTTTCAGTTGTTATATGTTGTATACTATGAATAGTATCAATTTGTGGAGTTATGTTATGCTTCAAAATTAGAAATATAAGTTAATTTATATATATATATATATAAGTGATGTAATTTTATTAAGAAGACAGTCATAAAGATACAATGTTCTACCAGACAATGAAAGGAAAATCAACATAACATAAATTGGTCTAACACTAATTAGAACAAGCAATTAAGAAATCAGCAACATACTGAGAAGCAAACTACAGTGTTTCCAAAGTAGATTGTAACCCCCTGCCAAAAATGACCTTATTCCGCTGATACCAAATGGACCAACGGCAAATTAACAAGAGATCAAATAGTCCAATATCAAGTCTATGGAAAGTTGTGCGAAGACAACTCTCAACATCATCTCCCAAATTGCAAAAGACTAAATGTGGAATGTTACAAAGGGCCCAAAGCCATCTGGAAAAATGGCAAGTAAAGAATAAATGCAAAGAAATTTCCCCCTCGCCACCACACACAAAAAAAAAGCTCCATTAGTGTGAACACCCCGTTTGTCAAGATTATCACAAGTTGGTAACGTAATTAAACACATCTGCCATGCCAAAAATTTGACCTTGGGAGGCAGTTTGCGAGACCAGATGAATAAATAATTGCACCTATGTATAGTACTAGAAGATCTCCTCAATTCAAGCAAGCATTGTCTAGATAAAGCACAAGCCAAGAAGTAAGCACTTTTCATTGAAAACTTACCACTCTTACCATAATGCCAAATCAAAGTGACCAAACTATGTAGTGCATGAAGAGAAATGGAAAGAATAGCTTTGAAATCGTCATCATCAAAATTAGCATGAATCAACTCCTCATTCCAAGTTACATGCACAATCTTAATAAGGTCATAAACCTTGCAATCCCTAGATAAAGATGAATACATACGTAAAATAAACCTGAAAAGATGAAGACTTAGGAATTCAAGGATTATGATATTCATAAATATCTTGACCATTGCCAACCTTGTAGCGCAGACCCTCAAGTAGCAAAAATTTAGCATCCCAAATGCTTTTACAAATAAAAGAAGGTGTGGATCCCGAGATGCATCAAGAGAGTTAGAACGAGGATATCATCTTGCTTTAAGTAACTTGCTAAGGAGGAGATGAGGATGAAGAAGCCGCCATCCCTATTTGGCCAACATAGTAATATTGAAAGTTTGAGGATGTTTAAAGCCAAGCCCTCTAGCTTTTTTACTATCTCCTAAAAAATCCCATCATAGCCAATGAATCTTGTGATTACTGTGGTTTCCCCACCAAAAATTAGCCATCATGGATCCAATTTCTTGAAGCAATGCAATGGGTAATTTGAAACAACTCGTGGCATATGTAGGAATAGCCTGTACCATAAATTTGAGCAAGACCTCCGTACTTGCTCTAAACAAAAAAATTTCACTCTAGCCCTGCATTTTATTCCATACTCGTTCCCTCAGATATGCAAAGACCTTGGTCATTGATTTGCCAATCACTCATGGAAGGCCTAAATATTTATCAAGTTTTATCCTCTATCTGCATGGCTAGAATACTCTGAATACGATTTTTCAATGTTGATGATGCATTATTGCTAAAAATAATGGTAGATTTTAGAAGATTGATATGCTGACCACAAGCCAAAGCATAAGTATCTAACACCTCCTTAATAGTATAAGCAGTGTCCTTAGATGCATGACAAAAAACAAGTGGGTCATTTGTAAAAAGTAGATAAGAAATATTGGGTGCAACTTGACAAATTTTAACACCCAAAAACCACCCTTGTTGCTCCTGGGGTGTAAGAAAAGAACTCAAAGCTTCTACACAAAAGTGGAACAATATAAGCTGATAAAAGGTCTTCTTATCAGATGCCCCCTTGAGGATGAAAGAAGCCATACTATTCTCCATTGAGCACAACATAATAAGAAACTGTCATGATACATCTCATGATGGTGTTTATAAATCTATCAATAAAACCAAGTTTAGACATCACCCTTTATAGGAAACACCATTCAACCTTATCATAAGCTTTACATATGTCCAGTTTCATAGCCATAAATGCTTGTTGACCTCTAGTTTTACATTTTAAAAAGTGATTAAATTTGTAAGCAATCAATACATTATGTAGCACCTCCACTCGGGATAGTACCTAAGTTGAGGTGCCACTCAGTCAAGACTTAAATCTCATCTATAATTCAAACAATAGGCCCATCAGAAATTTTTTTCAAAATTATCAGAGTCAGCAACAAGCTTCAACCTAAGCAAATCTTAACAAAAGTACAAATTACATGCCATGACAAATCCCATCATTCATCGTTTCATACCTACTACAAACCATAAGTTCAAGTCTTGACATATCACAGTATCTCCAAGTTTCAACTTAACATAAAAGTGATTCGTAAACAGGTCTAAACATCTATTCTATTACAAAATGTATATATTTCCATCCAAGCATGAAGTATGAGATCATCACCTAAACCTATCTGAGAAAGTCAAGTGATACGGGGGGGAGGGGGGTAAGTCCAAAGACTTAGTGAGGGATAAACTTAAGAATAACAATGGAGATCTATTCAGGAAAATTCAACTCAACAAATCATTAATGAAATAGTTAGAACATAACAGATCCAGAATCAGGCAGTAACAATAGCAAAATAGGAAACTCTCTTGCCTTATTGCTCCAGAACAAATTTTAGACGATCAAGATACGGTCAAGTAATACAATCCCGAAGCATACGCATTTCAACATAATATAACAGGTATGCATATCCGATTCACATTATACCAGACAATCAGATAGATTCACCAAAGCGTGACAACTTGGTACATGGCAAATGCCCATATGGACTGTATGGCTCATCACTGATGCCTAAGGGGAAATCCTTAATGCATTGTTGATAACTAGGGAAAATTCCTAGCGTATTGTGGATACCTAAGTGGGCCACTTAGAATATCGTTGATACCCATGCGGACTGCATGGTGTGCCCCACAAAACCAAACATTTCGCCCAAATTGGCCTCTGGCCTAACAATCTCCGTACATATAACAAGTTGTGTATATGCCCATACGGATCATGTGGCGCACCATAAATTCTAGTTAAACAAACATGTCGACGAGGCAACTATAACAGTATAGAACGTCCAGAATAGTACAGAAATGCCGACAAGACGGAACGCTAGTAGTAAACAATTCAGATAAGCCAACATGGCCAATTAAAGCTGTAACGGATAACAAATGTGCCGGCAAGGCAATAGATAACAGAACAGTACAAATAAGAGGCAAGAGTTCTAGGTGCCAGAACAAACAGGATTTAAAATCAGTAACATACGATAACACTCATAGAGATGTACATTTCAGATAACAGATAACAATCGAGAACTCAATAATTCTCAAATTTCAACAAAATAGAATACAATACAAAAATAGAAACCCTTACAGGGGTTTATCACAATAATAGATAAGTATGAGAAAGTGTCAGATTAGTAGACCCTCACAGTAATTTATCACAATAACAAATAAATATGAAAAAGTGCCAAATTGGTAGCCCTCACTGGGGCTTATCACAATAACATATAAGTATGAGAAAATGCCAGATTGGCAAACCCTTGCAGGGCTCTATCACAATAATAGATAAGTATGAAAAAGTGCCAGATTGGCAGCCCTCACAGGGGTTTATCACAATAACATATAAGTATGAGAAAGTGCTAAATTGGCAGACCCTCACAGGAGTTTATCATAATAATAGATAAGTATGAGAAAGTGCCAGATTGGCAAACCCTCACCTTTGTAGTTCTCAAATAAAGCAACCACAATCAACAATCTTACTGGTCGGCATGACCCACTTCTTTGTCACCTAAACAAAATGGTATTTTTACCATTAAAATCCTCCTTTGATTCTTCATACGCATAATCATACTATTAACAGTCCCAAAATCTCTAATTAACCAACTAATACGATAATCAAAGTTCGATCAATTCTATCAATACGAAATGTGCTAATTTAGTTGATCACTATAGAAATAGTTATGGGGTTGTTTCAATTCCAATAATCTAGCCCTTGAATCATATAATTATCCTAATACATCATCCCAAATTAACAGCAACAGTCCATTTAACAATATTATCCTCAATGTCAATACTTAGGTCTAAATTATTTGAAAATCCTCAAGTTGGGGTTTACATTCTTTAACGAACTTAAATTATCCAAGTTAGTAAATAACATGTTACATCTGGGTCCACTAGCTATATATAATAGTCCAAGCATGGGATATATACATATATGTACCAATCACATGTCATTTCTCCATTCTTGATATAATACAAAGTTCATGAACAATGGTGCAATATATATGTATATATACATATATATTCCAAATATCATTCCGACTTTCCATTGCAAGATTTGATTATGGGGTTTTTGGAATCACAAACCAAGCACACGAGTGCGATCATCACGTCGAGGAGGAGAAATTGTTTTTCTGTCGCTGCCGCATTGGCCATCGTCGGAAAATTCAACACCACCACCCGAAGACGCCTCTCGACAAGCGTTGTCCAACGCCCAACTCTATTTCAAGTTTCTCCGCTGGAAAAGCCTTCAATTACCTCCCTGAACCTTCAAAACCATCTTCCGCCGCAGTGAAGTTCTTGCCGATTTTCGCCTTCGCCGCTGCGTGAAACTCCCATGCAATAGCACTACCGTGATCCTCGAGATGAGGGTTTCCAGAAAAGCTGCCCAGATGTGTGTTCTCGCCGCCAATCCGCCGTTGCCCATTGCTTTCGCTCAGGTAGGTTTTCAACTCTTTTTGTTTAGTAGCCCTCCGTCCGGAATGCTATATGCGTGGTGTCAGGAGTTTTCTGGAGGTAAGAGAAAGAAAGTGTTCAGTTAGGTTTTGGGAAATGAAGCTCGTCGAAAGAAACGTCGGAGGAGAAGGAGTGGTTGGTCTCGGTGAAGAAGGAGAAGAAACGGGGAAGGGGAGAAAAGGAAATTTGGTATTTAAAGGGGTGAGTTTTCAAAATTCACATTTGGCCCCCAAAACTTATTGCTAATTTTATTTGGGTCCTTTAGCCTAAAAAAATTTGGAGTTTGACGTAGCTGATTTAGAAGCTTCCTTGCAAACCCCTCGAGTTTCAAAATGTGATCAAATCAAGTCTGACTTATTTTCGAATTGACCTTAAAACTTTTAAAATCTTGAAATTGAAGTTTCCTTGTTAACAAGTTGACCCCTAAACTTTAATAAAATAATAAATTAGCAAGTATAAAATAATATTCATGAAAATTAAATTCTATAAATCATAAAAATTTTGGGGTGTTACAAACCTTCATCTCTAAAAAGAATCTGGTCCCCAAATTCTTACTTGAATGTTGGAAGAGCTCAGGATATTGCTGGCGCATGAGGTTCTCTTACTCCCAGGTTGCTTCCTCCACATTATGGTTGCACCACAACACTTTTACTTGGGGAATCCTTCGATTCGTAAGCTCCCAAATTTTTTGATCCAAGATACAAACTAGTTACTCTTTGTACGTCAGATCACCTTTCAATTACATGAGCTCAGGTGATATGATGTGGGAAGGATCGAGATAGTATTTTTGAAGTTGAGACACATGAAAGACATCGTGTATCCGTGTCAGGTCTTGGGGAAGTACAAGATGATAAGCCACAGGTCCAACTCTTTCACGTATTTCA
Organism: Jacaranda mimosifolia; assembly: GCA_018894105.1. NCBI lineage: Eukaryota > Viridiplantae > Streptophyta > Magnoliopsida > Lamiales > Bignoniaceae > Jacaranda > Jacaranda mimosifolia. The sequence goes on from CM032129.1 coordinate 14,359,295, forward strand.
TAAGGTCCAACATATCTCGGACTCAGCTTTTTGCCTTTGCCAATTCTTTTGATTCCCCTTAGGGATACTTTGAGGAACACTCGATCACCAACTTCAAACTCCAAATCCTTCCTCTGCTTATCTGCATAACATTTTTATCGGTCTTGAGTAGCTTTTATTTGCTGTTTAATAATCTGTACCTTCTTGACAGTCTCTTGAATCAATTCAGGCTTCATAATTCTCAGATACATGTCAACGATACCTTTGTACTATGCCAGATCCCAATATAGCGGGAATTGACACTTTCGTCCGTACAGTACTTCGTACGGTGCCATTTGAATAATAGATTGATAGTTGTTCTTGTAGGCAAATTCAACCAGAGGCAGATGTTGGATCCAACTTCCACCAAAATCCAAAATATAAGCTCGCAGCATGTCTTCCAGAATTCGAATAACCCTTTTCGACCATTTGTTAGTCTGAGGTTGGGTGGCTGAGCTAACTGTAACCTTGTCCCTAAATGCCTTTACAAACTTTTCCAAAGTCTCGATGTGAAATTTGGATCCCGATCGGATATAGTACTGATTAGAATTCCGTGTAACCTGACAATCTCCTTGATGTATAATTCTGCCAGTTTCTCAACCTTGTAGTATAGCTCGACAAGTAGAAAATGTGCAGACTTTGCCAAACGATCTACTATCACCCAGATACTATCATAACCTCCTCTAGCCGTCGGTAGACCGATCACAAAGTCCATGGTCACTTGTTCCCATTTCCAGTCAGGGTTATGAAGTGGTTGTGATAACCCTGATGGTTGTTGGTGTTCTGCTTTCACTAACTGACAGGTTAGACATTTTTGCACACAATCTGCTGCATCTTTCTTCATTCCATTCCACCAGAACTGTTTCTTCAAATCCTGATACATTTTCGTTCCCCCCGGATGTACTGCATATCTCGCTCTCTGTGCCTCTTCCAATAATCTTCCTTTCATTTCTTCAGGCACACAAATCCTCTTATGAAATAACAGTATGCCTTGGCCATCGATGTTGAACTTGGATTCTTTAGAACTTCCAACCATTTCTCTTTGTTTCAACATCCATTTATCTCTGGCTTAGGCTTGTCGAATTTCATCATGTAGTTTAGGCTGTTCTTTTACTTCCGCAACCTAAGCTCGCTATTTTAATCTTAGTACAACACTCGTGCTCAATCCTTTTAATGCTTCTACCCCTTGCAGATGAGCCATTCCCGCCTTTTGGCTCAGGGCATCAGCTACCACATTCACTTTTCCTAGATGATAGGTAATGGAGAAGTTATAATCCTCTAGAAACACTACCCATCTACGCTGCCTCATGTTCAAATCCTTTTGCGAATACAGATACTTGAGCCTTTTGTGATCTGTATATACCTCAAATGTAGCTCCATAGAAGTAATGCCTCCATTTTGATAATGCAAAAATGACCGCTGCTAGCTCCAGAGCATGTGTCGGATAGTTCTCCTCATGAGGTTTTAACTTCCAAGGTGCATAAGCAATGACACGTCCTTTCTGCATCAACAGCATCCTAGCCCTTTATATGAGGCATCTGTATACACCACAAAGTCCTTTAATCTGTCCATAAAGGCTAAACTTAGAGCTATAGTTAGGCGGTTCTTCAACTCTTGGAAGCTCCTCTCACACTCGTTCCAATCAAGCGATTGGTCTTTCTGGGTTAATTTGGTCAACGAACCAGCTATCTTGGAGAAATCCTAAACAAATCTTCGATAGTAACCGGCAAATCCCAAAAAGCTCTGAACTTCAGTAATGGTTCTAAGCCTCTTCCAATTAACAATCATTTCCACTTTAGAGGGGTCCACTTCTATCCCGCCTCGAGTGATTACGTGACCTAGAAAGGTTACTTTCTCAATCCAGAACTCGCACTTACTGAACTTAGCATACATTTAATGCTCTTTTAGAGTTCTTAAAACTATATGTAAGTACTTTCTGTGTCTCTCTCTAGATTTAATGAATACTAGGATGTCGTTGATGAAAATGACCACAAACTGGTCCAAATATGGCTTGAAGATTTGGTGCATCAAGTCCATGAATGTTGTTGGGGTGTTAGTTAGACCAAACGGCATCCCTACAAACTCAAAATGACCATATCGAGAATTAAAAGCCGTCTTTGAGATATCTTCTTCTCAGATCTTCAGTTGGTAATGCCCTATCTTGAGTCCAGCTTGGAGAAGATTCTTGACCCATGCAATTGGTCAAATAACTCCTCTACATGCAGCAGAGGGTACTTATTTTTGATAGTGACCTTGTTCAATTCTCTGTAGTCAATGCACATTCTTAAAGACATGTCCTTCTTCTTGACGAATAGCACTGGGGCTCCCAAGGAGATGTGCTAGGTCTAATGAACTTCTTTTCTAGCATCTCCTGCAGTTGGCTTTTCAGCTCTTTAAGCTCAGCAGGTGCCATCCGGTAAGGAGTCTTGGAGAATGGCGTAGCCCTTGGTAGAGTGTGAATTATAAACTCTATCTCTCTAGTAGGGGATAATGAGTTTAATTCTTTAGGAAATACCTTCGGGTATTTTGCTACTACTTCTACTTCCTCGATCCTGACTGTGTCCTGAGGTTTTTTAACGAGGTATGCCAAAAATCCTTGCCCACCTTCATTCAAAATTTGCTTGGCTTCTAACGCTGATATGATCGATATGGAAAAAGTGTTATCTGCCGAAGGGTGTAAAGATATTGAGATCCCTTCCCCGAGTGTAATGTACTTAGCGCAGCAATTCACCTGTGCCTGATGATGGTATAGCCAAGCTATCCCAAGTATTACGTCATACCCTTGGACAGGCAATTGTATTAGATTGGCTAGATACACTCAGTGCCAGATCATAATTAGGCAATCCCGATGCATGGTATCTGTGATTAACCTTACTTCTAAGGGTGTCCGCACATCAACTTGGTAGGCCATGGTTTCGGGTTGCACATTTAATTTTTGAGAAAAAAATCAACAGATATAAATGAATTGGAAGCACCAGGATTATATGATACTTTAACAAGATTTTTGGAGATAGTAATCATACCTTCAACCACATTATTATGGTCCCGTTCATCCTTTCTGGTTAGGGCATAAGAACGGGCTCGAGCTTTCTATTTCCCTCTTCCTGCAAGTGTTGGGCTTTTCGCTCCCAAGCAATCCTTAAAAAATGTTGGCTACTTCCACAACGCAGACACTTACCTTGTTTTCACAAATAATTTGCTTCTTCGTGGCTGGGTGCCCCACAGAACTCGCATTGCATTGGTGCATTTTCTTGAGCTCGATTCATCGTTTCATCAGTATTAGGAACTTATTAGGGGTATGACTCTAGCTTGTAGCCTAAGTTGTTTCTTGCTAGTGCCACTTGGTCCTTCTGGGGGTGGTCTTCCTTTCCAACCCCTATCTTCAATTTTTTGAATTTTTTGTAGTTCTAATTCATATTGTAGTGCCTTGCTCATTGCCAAGTTGAAATTCGGTAGGTCGAAGATGGCTAAACCCCATCTAAGCTTCGGTCTCAGTCCCTGAACAAACTATTGAATATGTCGACTTTCATCTTCTAGGATGTAAGGTGCATACTGTATTAATCGGCTGGAAGTCGATCGTAATGACTGAATTGGCTTCTTTAGATCAGATTCATAAATTCCCGTTCTCTCGTCTGCTTGACTACCAGGGGAATATATTTGTCCATGAATTCCTTGGTGAAATTATCCCATGTTCGGGGGGGTTCTTGAAGCAGTCCATCTACGATCGATCATTTTCCACCAACTCCTCGCAGATTCGGCCAAGAGAAATATGGCAAACTGCATATTTTGTTCATTCGGGTAGCATAGGGTTTCGAATATGACCTCCAACTTTTCTACCCATTCCTCCGCTTTTCGATCATTTGGTTCCCAAAAAACTTTGGGGGTTGGAAACGAAAGAACTGTTCCAATGCCCGATCTTCAGTTATCTCATTAAATATTTTTGCTTCACCACTTGGCTGTCGAGCTTGTAGCCTAGCTCCTGGTCCCCACCAATTCACAGGATTCGCTGGCTGACCTATAGAAGGGGTTTGTGAAATCTCTTCTTCCAGTTTAGGTGGCTGATAAGCAGGTGTTTCCCACCTAGGGACTCAAGGTTTATTAGCTGGTTGACCAACTGGTCTTTCTTTACGACCTGTACTTGCTGGAGTAGGTCTAGTAGTACTTCCATGAGACGCCATCTCCTACTTCGAGATTTATGGGGTAGTCTCAAGCTTGTGATTATAAGTTGCAAATTAGCACCTTAGCCTTCAAGAATCCTTCAGAATTTCTTGAGCTTTCAAAATTAAAGAAAAGCAAAGTAAGTTTAATAAAAGTTCTAATATCATAAAACAGAAAATAGAGGAAGTTCGATAATAAGATATGAAAGATAACTTCATTAGCATACTTAGTTAGCAATAGCAAAGTTACAATAGTATATACGCAAATTCAAAGTTTTCAAAAATAGCTATGCTAATTATTTGCCTGATCGGATTCAAAATGATTAGGCGAAAGAAAAAGAAAATATTAACCGACGCTATGCAATCCTAATAGTCAAGAGTTCTACTAATTACTACTACACCAAATACATATGCAGAATGCCATCACGGCACCAATTCATCTAACCTAACTCTTCTCATCGGTAATGTCGAACTCAGCATCCTTGCTATCATCTGCCTACTGGTTGAAATCATCTCACATCAGGTTCGGGTTCACATCATCACTATCATACTCATCATCAATCTCCAATGGTGCTACTACTAGGGCTTCAGGGATAGGATCTGTATCTGGGACCTCCTCAGCATCTTCGTTCGGTCCTCTTCGGGATCCTCTTCGACATCATCATCCGGATCCACTGCAAGCGCCGCTATCGGATCCCTCATGGGCTGCTATTTGATCTGTGTTCCTTGTCTATGCCCGGGCTTTGGAGCTGGACAAATCCCCGAAGGTCCTGCTCCGACATCAATCCTTATGCCGACTCCTATAACTTGGTCGACTGACCTACCATAATGGGTTATTATCTTGCTTATCTTATCCATCACGAGATGGGGTAACTCTACATCCTCCTATAATCCACCTCTAACTCTCAGAACGTAGCCTCCATCTATTCCCTTATGGTATGGAGTCCTTGTATCTGCGTCTCTGCTATGCTAATCCGTACACGTTCTCTTTCCATGTCTCCCATGAGCCGATCCATGAGATAATCTCTAGCTCCTAGCATTGACTTCAGTTCGTATGCTTATCTTGATTTCGTATAAGTGACTCGCACTGGTCACTTATCTTGTCTTCAAGTGATTGACACAGTCTCCGTAGGTTTGCTTTCTCTTCCTCTAGAGCTTTAATCATATCCTCTGAAAGTTCTTTGCTCGGTCCAGCTATGGGTTCCTTTCCCTTGTTATGGTTGTCAGCTATCCTACAATCACAAAATTATATAAATCTATTTTGCTAGTACTACACAGTTAAATCTATATCCTAATTTTGTTGATTCGAATAAGAATCTACTAATGCTTAAAACGTTTGAAGTTTATAACCTAACTAACCCAAACAACAAGCTAGCTATAAACTTTATTGCTGTTCAACACCTAGGTCATCGCTATCCTACGGTCTGATACCACATCTGTAGCGCTCCTACTCAGGATAGCACATAGGCTAAGGCGCCACTCAGTCCAAACTTAAATCTCATCCATAATTCAAACAATAGGCCCATCAGAATTTTTTTTCAAAATTATCAAAGATAGCAACAAGCTTCAACCTAAGCAAATCTTAACAAAATTACAAATTACGTGCCATAACAAATCCCATCATTCATCATTTCATACCTACTACAAACCATAAGTTCAAGTCTGATATATCACAACATCTCTGAGTTTCAACTTAACATAAAAGTGATTCGTACATAGGTCTAAACACCTATTCTATTACAAAATGTATATACTTCCATCCAAGCCTGAAGTATGATATCATCATCAAAACTTATCTGAGAAAGTCAAGTGATATAGGGGGAGTAAGTCCAAAGACTTAGTGAGGGATAAACTTAAGTATAACAGTGGAGATCTATCAAGGAAAATTCAACTGAACAGATCATCAATTAAACAGTTACAACATGATAGATCCAGAATCAGGCAGGAACAATAGCAAAATAGGAAACTCTCCTGGTTTATTGTTCTAGGAATAGATTTCAAACAGTCAGGATACGATCAAGTAATATAAACCCAAAGCATATACATTTCAACAGAATATAACAGGCATGCACATTCGATTCACCTTATACCAGATAGTCAAATAGATTCACCGAAGCGTGATAGCTTGTTACATGGCAGATGCCCATATAGACCGTATGGCGCACCACTGATGCTCAGGGGGAAATCCTTAGCACATCATTGATACCTAGGGCGAAATCCCTAGCATATTTTGGATACCTAAGTGGGTCGCTTAGCGAATCGCTGATACCTATGCCGACCACATGGCGTGCCTCACATAACCAAACATTTCACCCAAATTAGCCTTTGGCCCAACAATCTCCATATGTATAACAAGTTGTGCAGACACCCATACAGACCGTATGGTGCACCGCAAATTCCAGTTAAACAAACGTGTCGACGAGGTAACTATAACAGTACAGAAATGCCGACAAGGCAGAATGATAGTAGTAAACAATTCATATAAGCTGTAACAGATAATAAATGTGCTGGCAAGGCAGCAGACAACACAATAGGATGGAATAGATAATAGACAGTAACAGATAACAGAACGGTACAGATAACAAGCAATAGTTTTAGGCGCCAGAACAGATAGGATTTAGAATTAGTAACAGACGATAACCCTCATAGGGGTGTGCATTTTAAATAACAGATAACAATCAATAACTCAACAATTCTCAGATGTCAACAAAACATAATATAATACAGAAATAGGAACCCTCATAAGGGTTTATCACAATCACAGGTAAGTGTGAGAAAGTACCAGATTGGCAGACCCTTACCTTTGTAGTTCTCAAATAAAGCAACCACAGTCAGCAGGACCCACTTCTTCGTCAACTAAACAAATTGGTATTTTTATATTAAAATCCTCCTTTAATTCTTAATACGCATAATCATACTATTAATAGTCCTAAAATCTCTAATTAACCAACTAATACGGTAATTAAGGTTCGATCAATTCTACCAGTACGAAATACGCTAATTTAGTTGATGAACGTTGAAATAGTTACGGGGTTGTTTCGATTCCAATAATAGAATGTAATATAGCCCTTGAATAATATAAATATCCTCATACATTGTCCCAAATTAATAACAACAGTCCATTTAATAAGATTATCCTCAATGTCAATACTTAAATGCAAATTATTTGAAAACCCTCAAGTTGGGGTTTACATTCTTTAACGAACTTAAATAATCCAAGTTAGTATATAACATGTTACATCTGGCTCCACTAGCTATATATAATAGTCCAAGCATGGGATATATACATATATGTATCAATCACATGTTATTTCTCCATTCTTGATATAATATAAAGTTCATGAACAATGGTACAATATACATGTATGTATACATATATATTCCAAAAACCATTCCAACTTTCCAACATAAGATTCGATTATGGGGATTTTGGAATCACAAACCAAGCACATGAATGCAATCGTCGCGTCGTTGAAAAAATCAACGCCGCCACCTAGAAATGCCTCTCGACAAGAGGTATCCAATGCCTATCTCTATTTTAGGTTTCTCCATTGGAAAAGCCTTCAATCACCACCCCGAACCCTTAAAACCATCTTCCGCCACCATGCAGTTCTCACTGATTTCCGCCTTCACCGCTATGTGAAACTCCCATGCAATGGCAATAGCACCGTCGTGATCCCCGAGCTAAAGGCTTCCATAAAAGTTGCCTAGAAGTGTGTTCTCGCCGCTGGTCCGCCATCGCTTGTTGCTTCCATCGAGGTGGGTTTTCAACTCCTATTTTTCAGTGGGCCTTTGCCCGGAATGCTATGTGCATGGTGTCAGGAGGTTGCTGGAGGTAAGGGGAAGAAAGTGTTTGGTTTTGTTTTGGGAAAGAAAGATCACTGGAGGGGAAAGAGTGGTTGATCTTGGTGAAGAAGAGAAGAAATAAGGGGGGTAGAAAAGGAAATTTGGTATTTAAAATGGTGAGTTTTCAGAATTCACATTTGGTCACCAAAACGTATTGCTAATTTTATTGGGTCCTTCAGCCTAAAAAAAAATTAGAGTTAGACCCAGCTGATTTTGATGCTTCTATGCAAACCCCTTGAGTTTCAAAATGTGGCCAAATCAAGTCTGACTTATTTTCGAATTGACCCCAAAACTTTTAAAATCTTGAAATTGAGGTTTTCTTGTTAGCAAGTTGACCCCCAAAATTCAATAAAATAATAAATTAGCAAGTATAAAACAATATTCATGAAAATTAAATAATGAAAATTAAATTCTATAAATTATTAAATTTTTGGGGTGTTACACATTATTAATAATGAGTCTAGAAGGCACAAACGCACTTTGAGAGTTAGAAATAATCGACTCAAGAAAAAGACAAAGATGATTATCAATGGTCTTTGAAACAAGTTTATAAACAACATTACAAAGACTTATAAGATGAAATTAACTTATGACTTCAGGTTGAGCACACTTAGGAATTAAGATAATATGAGTATATTTGAATTTCGAGTAATCTATCCCATGATTTAAGAAATCAAGCGCATAACTAGTAACATCATGACCCACAATATGCTGAAATTTTTATAAAAGAGAGCCCGCATACCATCTGGACTAGGAGATTTGAGAGGAGACATTTATGTTATAGCTTGAGCAACCTTCTCCATAGTGTATTGCCTTAACAATTCCTCATTCCTTGTATGGTCCACTCTTTGTTCAACGAAATTAAGAATAACATCAATGGCGGCAGAAAATGGGCGAGAAGTTTGGAATAATGATTGAAAATATTCAAGAACCACAGTTTCCATTTGTTGTTTTGAAGTACACTAATGATCGGCTGAATTTTTTAGACCTAGTATCCAATTGAATTGATGCTGAGAGGTTGCTTTTGCATGGAAGAATTTTGTATTCCTATCGCCCTCATTTAGCCATGAGACTTACACCGCTGTTGTTACTAAATTTCTTCCCGATCAAGAAGTTTCTCCAGTTGATTTCGTAACTAAGATGCCCTTTGCTGAGAAACTTTGGTCACTATGCTAGATTGCAGCTGATCAATTTCGGTCCTTAAAGAATTAATCTGACAATGCACATTGCCAAAAGACATACAAGTCCAACGTAATAAGCCCATCCAATAGTTCTTGATGTTGTCCCAAACTTTAACTGAAGTAGGCATATCTTATCTAGGCTGCCAACAATGTTCTACAATCCCAGCGCAATCTATAGATTTAAGCCACATGGCTTCAAATTGAATTATCGGTGCTTTGGCGAGGAGGAAACTAAGTCTGTTAAGACAGGTCGATGATCAGACGCCCTTGCATGTATATGTTGTACCCGCCTGGTGGCGAGGAAAAAAAAAATTCCACGAGTAAGTAGTGCAAAACCTAACATTCATGAATTGTAAATAGATGCACATGCCTATCACAACCAAGTAAAGGTCAAAAAGTCTTGAAGAAAAAAGTGCTTGTCGAAATGTCTATAATCTCCAGTTAAGGAGTAAGACACCAACTTATTTCTCATTCCGACGCAGCGTTTCATTGAAATCTCCAGCATGTAACCAAGGAAGAGTGGACTATTTACTAAGTCGTAACAACAAATCCCATGACTCCTTGCAATGACTAACTGATGGATTGCTATAGAATTTGGTAAAATAATATTGAAAATTATGACTGTTATTGTAAACTATGACGTCAATGTGAGATGTAGTAAAAGTTCTCAACACTACATGAACACTTTTATTCCACATTAAACCCAGACCATCGGATCTTCCTACAGATGCTACAAAAATACCAAACAAACCAAGAGAGTTAAGAATTCTTTCCATACGCATTACTGATGGTTTTGTTTCCATGAGAAATATTAGTTGGGATTTATGTTGATAGATTAAGCTTCCAACCTCACGAATTGCCCAAGGATGCCCCAAACCTTGGCAGTTCCATGATAAAAAAATCATGGTTCCTGGTGGGGCTGCGAAGCAGTCGCTGCCAATATACAATCATTAGAATCAATCGTAGCTTTGCCTCTAGAATTTAGTCGCTTGGCAGATGATAAGTCTGACTCTGCTGAAGAGGCTTGTGTACCTTTTATTGGATGGTGTTCGATAAAATTTTATTTTTCGTCCTATAACTTTGCTTAATTTACATTTTGGCCCTATATCTTCAAAAATTACAATTTTAGTCCTACAAGTAACAAAAAATTAGCCGTTTAAGTCACCAGAAAAGCTGACTTGGCTCATTGGGCATGTGGCAGCTTGAAGTTTTTGTCATGTTGCTTAGTTCGCAATGTACGTGTCTTTTCTTTCTTTCTTTTTTTTTTGTAATTTCAAATATATGATATAATTTACACACACACACACACACATATATATATACACATATGTTTATATATATATATATTTATATTACATATCGTCATTTTTCCTCCAAAACACAAAAAAAAATTTCCCCAAAAATCGTTATTCTCCCCCCAAAACATAAACAAACATACCAAAATTCTCCAAAATAAACTTTTAACTATTCCCCAAAATATACCCAAAAGTCAATCACATTTTCCAACACAACTTTAACATTCTCCAATAATTCATTCTCCCAAAATACAAAATAAACAAATAATAAAATCACACAAAAAACATAACCAAACATTCCCCTAATTTTCCATTAACAATATTATTTTAACTCACATATTTAAAATAATTTAATTAGATTTAAACATATATTAAAATTTCTAATTCCACCCCCCAATTAAGTTTCAAGTATGTGTTATATGACTCACATATATATACACATATTATATATAAATTGATATATTTATATAAATATAATTATAATTTATGATTATTCACTAATAGTTTCGTCTTACATAATTAACATAATTTAATTAATTTTATATGCAAAATAAAAAAATAAATTAAAAGTAAAAAACTAAAAGAAAAGAAAAAAAATAAAGTTCTTCTCTACCACCAACCCCCACCCACCCACCATGTGGCTGCCATCCTAGATCTGGGCGGGCGGTCTTAGGCCATGGCCCTATCCAGGCAGCGCTGACCGCCTAGCTCATGGCTGCCATGGCCGACGGCTCATGGGCAAGGCGACGACTTGTTGGCGGAGGGGGGCGAGAAGGGGGGGATATGGGTGGTAATGTGTATATATATATATGTATATATAAATATTTATTTACATAAATAAATATATATGTATATATATGTCTGTATTTAGATAAATAAATAAATATATCTATCTAGTTGGCATTTTTTTGTATTTTTCCTTCCAACCAATCAATCCATGTCAGCTGGATTTTTGCCAACATAGCAAAAAATTCAAAATTGGCACACTCCAACGAGCCACGTCAGCTTTTTCTAGTGGGTTTTTCACCGGAGGACTAAAACGACCAATTTTTTGTTACTTATAGGACTAAAATTGTAATTTTTGAATATATAGGGAAAAATACAAGTTAGGCAAAGTTATAGGACAAAAAAAATGAATTTTTTTTGATTTCTTTGGAACGCACAGAAATGGGGTGACGAGTAGAGGCTGAAGCCATATATGGCCTTTGAGCCAACTGTAGAGTGCGATGTGCCCCCCTTAATTACCAACGAAACCTCAACTAATGACAATGACTGATTTAATTCAATCCCCATATTTTGAATTACACCTCGAATCACCGACTCATCAAATACTTCGTCAACTAGATTTGGACATCCAATAGTAGATAACTATTGTAAAATAGTAGTATTATCTTTTGCTAGAGATGATTGATGATGAGGAGTATGAATACACTTGAAGAATTATGGGATATTGAAGCTAGTCCTATATGCGCGATAGGCGCACGGGGATGTGTATGATTGTGTTTGGCAATAAGAAGTGAAAGATCTTAGGATGAACTTCCAAAAGAATCCAAAATTGTCGGACCACGCAAAGGCACCTATAGAGTAGCCTGTCGAAAGCCAGTTTGCACGCCAGTAAACCTAAACTGCTCATTAGAAAATGATCAAACATATGAAGATGAGCCAAGATTGTAGACGAAAAAAGACTATTACGAAGAAGCCAGTAAGCAAGTTCTAAATTGAGGTTCCCTTATGTAGTCAAAGTTTGACAAATATTGAGTGCTACAGTCATGCATTATATGTCCAAGAATCCCACACAAATAGCAGAAATTTGGCAACCATTCATATTGAAAGGAAACCACCGTTTGAAGCCCCATCGAAGTCACAATCTGTGTAAGTTGAGGTAAGGGTTTGAAAACATTTAAACTGACCGTAGTAGGAGACATTCTGATGTAGAAATGTTCGTAGAGTCCAAATTAGCCTCAACAAATTGCCCAATCTTATTTCCAATATACTGTGCAATGTTTAGTGATCATTTGTTATCTAGAAGACCATGAACTTGTATATAAAAATCACACCAATCCAAATTGACCATCAAGGGATCATCACTCGAAAGAAGGTACGAAAGGATCAATAAGCGTTTGTTAAAGAACCATGGACATCATCTCAATACCTACTCCTTATCTTTGGAATGGTGAAATACAAACAACAATCGTCTATTACCAACCGATTTCACATCTAGATCCTTGCCCGAATTGAAAACCCTTATAACCATTTGGTATAATGCCTTGAAATTAAATGGTTTTGTTGTGAAAAGCCTACCAACTAATATGAGATCAAGATTGAAGGTGTTAGAAGATCAAGTATCATTCGGAATTACTAAACACTTTTTCTCTGATTTAGTAAGGGCGAGAGAATTCTTTAAAATGTCAGCAACGGACTCAATAGTCACAAAATAGTATCAGATAAATGAACCAAAGAGTGGAATACCCCTTCTCGGATCGAAAACCCTCATAACCGTTTGGTGGAATGCCTCGAAATTAAATGGTTTTGTTGTGAGAAGCCTACCAACCAATGTGAGATCAAGATTGAGGGTGTTAGAAGACCAAGTATCATCCGTAATTACTAAATACTTCTTCTCTGATTTAGTAAGGACGAGAGAATTGTTAAAAATGTCACCAACTGACTCCAAAGTCACAAAAATAGTATCAGATAAATGAACTAAAGAGTGGAGCACCTCTGCCCAGATTGAAAACCCTTATAACTGCTTGGTAGAATGCCTCAAAATTAAACAATTTTGTTGTGAGAAGCTTACCAACCAATGTGAGATCAAAGTATCATCCGGAATTACTAAACACTTATTCTCTGATTTAGTAAGGGTGAGAGAATTCTTAAAAATATCACCAACTGACTCCATAGTCACAAAAACAGTATCAATTAAATGAACCAAATAGTGGAACACAATGAAGATCAAGAATGTACAAGCGATACCTACAGAAAAGGAGACACAGAAAAACTAGAGGAAAGTAAGGGAGTTACTCAAAAGCAAGTACAATAAGAACATAGTAACCATAAGCTAAACGAGACAAGATAAGAATAAGACTAAAGGTAACAACTATACTAACTGGAAATAAAATAGGACAAATAGACTTCATAGGCACAAAGAAAATTGCGAGGAAATGGGCATTACTAGGATGACCAAACCAAAAAAATGCAACTAAGAAACTATCAACAAGTGTTTACAGAACGAAAACATGAAACATAAGTAAATCCATGATGAGGTTGAATGATCCATGAGAGATACAAGCCCTTAATGTAAGAGATAAAACTCCCAGAAGAGAGACTAATCCCAGAAGAGAGACCTACTTGTAAATTATTATTAAGCAGAATGATGTGCGTAGACTATATTTAATGTTTCAGTAAAAGCTTTCAAATTTTATGTTGTACGTGTTGAGTAGTTCAGAAATATAGGTTAGTTGACAAGAAGATATGGCATTTAAAGGAATAATACTTTAGATAAATTTTGTAGAATGTTGTGCACATGAGTTTAGCACTTGATACTTGATTTCATTTCAAGATATTTAATATGAATTAAGACTTCAAATTATATGCACTTAATTTTAGATAATTAATTTATTAATATTGTACAGAGCCCAAGATGTATATTTTAATTCTGCAATTACTAATAATAAAAAAACATGAGACTTTGATAAAAATAAAAAATTGAAAATAATAAGATTTTTTATTATTAATTTAAAATTAATTTTATTGAATTTATTTAGTTTTACTTAAATTTTTTGAATGAACCAATTTTGAACCAACTTAAAATCTATTTTTAACCCATATTTGATACAATCTATTTAAATCCCAACCCGTTCAAATTCATTTATAAAATGTGAGCCCAACCCAACCCCAAAATCATATAGATTGGGTTGAGGCCATGAGTTCTAGCCTAAATTGACACCCATAGTATTTAGTAAATTTTGTCACCTCTGCCATTTATAGTACTATTCCAATATTATTAATACTAGCAATCTTAGCATATTCGATGCAAGATCAGGATGACCGTCGAACTATATGAAATAGTGGATTGATTGTCAAGGGAGAGCACAAAAATAATATGATAGAGGTCCATGGCTTCTTGACCAGAGTAATTGAGCTAACATTTCTTCATGGACTCAAAGTAGTGTTATTTCAATGTGAATGGTATGATAGGCAATAGAAAGACAATACAGAAGGATGAACACTTTGTAAGTATTGATACAACATCTCTTTGGCATGAAGACAATCCATTTGTGCTACCAAATCAAGTCCAACAAGCTTTTTATGTGAATGACACAAAGTTAGGGGGTAACTAGAAAATCGTCCAACTTGTGTGCCATAGACATCTTTGGGGTATTGTAGAACATGAAGCAGTAGAAATTGAAGATATCAATGAAGCTGAGTATAGGGTGGAAGCTGTATTCAAACAATATGAGTCGAGCGGGGCTGTATTAGTACTTGAAAATGAAATTGATGATTCAAAATATTTAGCTAGAGAAGCTATAGATCCTAATATTGTGGATGAAGAGGTTCTCAAAAAACTTAGTCAACAAAGAACATTTGAAATTAATAATGATAAAGATGAGTCCACAATTGAAGAAGATAAAACACTCATCCAATATTGCGAAGATAATGATGATGACGAGGAGGAGGAAGAGGATGAGAAGGAGGAGGAAGAGGAGGAGAAGGATTTGAACATTGTTCAAGATGAAGCTGAAGATGATAATATATTTTATTTCCAACAATCTTTGATAGCTTTGGCATGAAACTAATTACCTTTTTGAATAATGATTCCTAGTTTTGTTTAATATATATTGTATTATGTAATAGTTTGTACATTGTAATTATTTTCATATTATTAAAGACTAAAACTTTGAATATTTTTATAATTGTGCGGTGCAGTGCAATGCCGCCTAAGGAAGTAGTACTACGTCGGCCTAGAACTAGGAAGACTAATGTTGGAAACCAAGAAGCATCTTAAACCATTCAAGAATCAACATCCATGTTGCTAGCTTCATCTTCATCGCCTTTGCAGCCTACTTCATCTACATCTCCACATCATGAGGAGGATATACAAGAAATAGATTGTGAAAGTACTATATTAACCTCAAAAAATTGCATCGGTAAACGTTCTTACCTTATGCATTACTACAATAAGAATTTAACTTGTAAATTATTTAATTATTGATATATTTGTATTTACTGATGCATCAATTTCCACCAAGAAAAAGGTAATGGAGTAAGCATAGGCAAGTCAATAGAGAAAGCATTACAGATAATGTAAGTATTTATATTTATAGTATGTATTAATCTCCTTTATCTTATATGCTCTAAACCATAGCTATATTTTTATATTTGTGGTTAGGATGGCAAGCTGTTAGAGATTGAGTTCCTTGAAGGTTTCAAAAAGCCATGTCGGTTTGCTAATCACCTAGCAAATGGGATTGGAATTGTTGTTAGGCATAGTCCTGAACTTGATTGTATTAGCCAATGAAATGAAATCTCTGAACATCAGAAATTACCTGTTTATGCTGGACTAGATGTAAGTTTAGTGGTGACATTCTATTTATCATATTTATATTACTTATAAATGAGAAACAATTTATTTGTATACATAATTATTAAACTGTTTTTATTTTTTTAGGCATGGTTCATTATCAAGGGATGGGGGACTAATGAAGTAGTTAAAAAGTATGTGGAAGACATGTTTCAAAGGAGTTATAACATTGGAGGGGCTGATTGTCAGCATCATACAAAAAGATGATTGCAGTAGGAAATAATCCAAGGGCAAGTAGTCTATTTGATTGGATACCACTTTAGAAATAACACATTTTTTATGATTATTATGGAAGTGAAAAATTCAATGTATTAGTAGATTTTATTTGAAATTCAATATAATTATATATATATTGTCTTTAAATTTTGAGTACGGTTTTCACTTTTGTTTTTTTTGTAAGTAAATGCATGCTAGGTCCAAAACTAATGTTGAGAATGGGTCACACTTACCATATATTGATACTTCAGGTTCATAATCTTTCCACACACGACTATTGCAAATGGTAAATGTACTTACTAAAGTTTGAATTTATTCGACTATTTTGTTAATGTTTCACTACCAATATTCTTTTTTTTTTTTGGCAACTTGAAAGGAAAATCAAAGCTATGTGGATAATTTTGCTAGGATTCATATGAAATATGGTACTTTTGTAAATGAAAAGGTTGCAACGATACTTGTATGTTCAATTGTATATAATTATCATTTTAGTTGAGCATATGTATATATTCATATGTAAGATTATATGATTGACTCCCTGACTAAATGACAAGCTAAAATGGAAAATTTAAGGAATGAAGCAAATGAAAAAGGAGAAAGTTCAGTTTCTGAGAGGGAAATTGTAAAGTAGACACTTCGCAAATGCTCTAGATATGAAAAGGGCTTGGGATATGGAGTTGTGCCTTCTAAATGTACCAAGAGGTCAATATGCGAGTCTTCACAAATTAAGGTACTTAAAGAAAAATTGAGCAACAGGGAAGATGCATTACTAGATGCTACTTCACGCATCAAATCTCAAGAGGAAATGATTGAAAGTCAACAAGCACTAATTCAAAGTTATGATGACCATTGTCAAAACCAAGGTGAAGAAATAACGGGTCTCATAGAAGGTCACGATGAACTAAAGCAAATGTTGTTGAAATTTATGCAAAAAAACAATTCACATAATCAAGATACGAGTTGTAAGTCCATATTTCTATTTTATTTGCATCATTCTTACATATTCTATGTTTTATGGTATGATTTAATCACTTTTTATAAAGAAAATACAAGTAGAAAAATTCAATTAATCATATAGTATTATAGTGTATAGAAGTTGTTGTCTCAAAAAGATTATGGTTTGAATATGATGAGGATCAATGATAGGAGTAGTGTTTTCTTTAGAAAGCTTTATGCTATTCTAAATTTATGTTTTAGGCATGAATAATTTGTGCACCAAAGGAGTATAATTTGCTATCTGTTTAGTTGAAAAAGTAGAAGTTTTGTTTGAATTTGGCATAATTAGGTTAAGTTTTAGTTAAATGGAAAAACCAAATGCATCATAACATTTGTGTAGCAGAATTGTGTTGTTGCAGATCATTTTTGTTTTGCCGCAAAAATTCTGCAGCAGAAAAAAAAAAAAAAAAAAAAAAGAAGCTTAATGTTGTAGAAATTCTGCAGATTATTATTCTGTTGCAGAAAAATGTTGCAGTTTTTTTCTTTTCTTTTTTTTTTCCATAACAAAATAATATTCTGTAGCAGAGTTAAAAAAAACTGTTCTACTGCAGTTTTTCTGCTGTGAAAATCTATTTTGCTTCAGATTGAATTAATGTAAAAACATGTGCTCATATCTTAAAATTTTTTAAACTTTCACCTTACCTTTATATACGAGCAGGAGATGACAAAGTGATGTAAGAAAATTGGAGAAATGTGCTAGGAAACTTGTTTTGCAACTAGGTACTTTCTTGAAATTTTATTTTCTACAAGTATTAGTTTTAGTTTTATTTTTGATGCACTACACTATGGAAATTCTTTGTCTCACATAAATTTCAACTGCATGGATATTGTTAATTTTGAAGCAAATGGTTCAAGTTCTTAGCATTTTGTTTCTCATTCCTTATTACTAAGTGGATATCTTTGCATAAGTTTTCCATGCTTGTGAATTTTGTGATGCAAATTGTTCAAGTTATTATTTCTTTCTACATGTTCTAGGGTCTATTTAATAATTTAAATTTTGGTTATACTTGCAGGTTTTTGAAGTAAAGATCCAAGAATGGAGACGTGATATGAATATGAAAACTTATATATATTTTGATTACTCAATTATCCTGTTTGAATGCTTTTTTCAAACATGTCACTATGTTTTGCCTCACTGAAGCTGCAATATGTAGAACTTCTTTATCATTATCTTTTGTAATAGTTAGGATGATATCTTTAATTTCAACTATATACGCTTATGTGGTCTAAGTTGTTTCTTTTGTAAGCTTCATATGACACTTCTTTGTTTTGAATTTTATTTTTCTATATATTTATGTTTTATCTAATGTTATGCTTATATATAAAGAGTTCCAGATAGTGCATATAAAATTTTAGCTAGGCTTCAAAAATTGATTTCTAACCCTTTCATTACAAATAAAAATGTTGGTGAAATATTCATTTTAGTGAGGATTCTATGTTGTCGCATTTAGTATTTGTGACAAAATTACTGTTTATCATATAATTATAAATATTAATAATTGTGAGTATTGGTGAGGACTACATGTTGTCATAATTAAGTATTTGTAATGAATATATTGTTACAAATATATATTAAAAAATATTTTGAAATTGGTTATTGGTAACAAATGCTTTTCTTTTGTAATGAACGTCAATATTTTTTGTGAGGAGACAATTGTCACTAAAACTAATGACATTGTAACGAAATAATCATTTGTTACCAATACAATTGGGATGAAAGAAAAAATTTGTTACCTAAACTTTTAGCGTCGAGCTTTAGAGGACAAAAGGCGTAACGAAGATTTTTTGTTACAAAAGTTACTGTGACAAAAAAATTATCTATTGTAACAATTTTTTTCCTCACCAAAAGTAAAATTTCTTGTGATAACATAGAGTGAATATTTGATATGTAGACTTCAACAAAATACAGACATATGTAATGGTAAATCTGAAGGAAAAATGTTGTCTCCAAAAATAAAGAAGATTTTGGAGAAGAACATGGACAAAGTAATTGACTGCATTCCAATTAAATGTCATGATTGGATTTATGAGATTTCATGTTATGATGAATCAAGGTATAATATTGAACTGAAGGTCCATGATTGTTCATGTACAAAGTGGGAGTTGAGTAGGATTCTATGCAAACATGGAATAGGTGCAATATGTAGTCAAAATATTGATCCTGAGGACTTTGTGCACAATAGTTATATTGTTGAGACCTTTGGAGAGTATATGAACTAGCTATTTGTCCAATAAATAGAACTACTGTTGTGGGAGAAAATTGGCTACATTCCACCTCTTCCATCAATCTGGAAGAAAGAATTAGCCTTCAGGAGCTAGATGATTTGAGTTAAATAAGCAATCAATGAAAAGGAAGAAAGCACAAGGCTTTTAAAACCTGTAGGAACTGAAAAGAGGGCAGTAGTTTGTTACTTGTAAGTTTGTGGGGGAAAAAGCATAACAAGAAAGGCTGTCAATGAAAGAAATTTTCTAAGAAATTTCTTGTTGAAGAGATGACATAAGATGCTCAACATGTTCTAAAGATGGCACAAGATGCTCAAGATGCTAAAGTTGTCCAAGTTCATATGAAAGATGCAAATGAACTAAGACATAAACATAAAGAAACAACACAAGCTAAAGATATCTCTCAATGACACAAGATAAACCAACATAGAGACATATATAATATAAACTAAAGATGCAATAGGGAGCCATAAACTAACTATAAATAAACTCATTTAGTTTTTTTATTTTAAATTTCTTTAACATTGAGTTATTCTTTATTTAATTTATTTGATGCAATTGTTATGTCATACTATTTTCATAAGCAAGGAAAAGGATAAGCTTCGTATCAAAATCATTAGAGAGAGGCAAAAAGGAAGTTGCTATAGATGCAAGTGTCTAGCAAGTATTCTACTTTAAGTTATTATTATGTTATGTTACTTTACATTTATTGTGTTTATTGGCCAATAAAGAAACACCTCAAAGAACTTAGAACAAATAGGATAGAGGACAACGCTGCAATTGATGCAGCTGTCAATGTACAACTGTTAATGTAAGTGTTTGAAAATGATTTTATTTTTCGCTTGTTTGTGTTATTGTGTTTTAGGTTTTCTTGTATGGTTTAGTATTCTTTATGTAAATATAGTATTATGTTCCTCATGTTTGCAATATAATGGTCTTTTTTTTTTTTTGCCATTGAACTAAGTAATCAAAGAGGGCATAGGGCAAAATTGGTAAACAACTACCATTTGACCCTCCTAGGTAGCAAGTGTGGCCATCAATGCTTGTCACAACTTGCGTAACCTATTCCAACACCAAGACTACATAACAAAGTGAATATTAGAGGCCTACACTTATAGGTCCTCATCCTCATTTTATGAAAGAGATCACTCCGAACAGTTTCAGGCAAAGTTCTACCTTCCGAGTAACATTAAAGATGGGAAAAAATATATCAACATGTCCATCTTAAATGCTACAGTATCAACATCAGCATTGACAAAAGGAAAGAAGAAAGATGAAAAAAGAAAATAAAATTTGTATAGCTTTGATCAAGTTCTTATGATATTTGCAAGTTTTTATGGTTGTTTTTTATATGCTTTATCCATAAACAAGAATTATTTGTATTTTTGGAAAATGAAGTGGTTCTTTTTCGTGGATTGATTGATTTTTTGCAAAGGAATTCAAGTGATAAGTACAAGCGAAGTTGTTTTTATAATTACAAGAAAGTGTCAATTTTGTTTACATTTATTGAAGCTTGTTAGTATGAGTTGCAATTTCTAACTTGACCCAACAACTCGACACGAAACGACATAAAATTAGTTGGTTTGGGTTGGAGCTTATCGAGTTGAGTTGAAACCAAGTCAACCCGAAATAAACCTAAAAATTTTGGATTGCCCATCAACCCAACCCAACCCATATAATATATAATAAAATAAATATAAGTTAGATATTTGAAAATTCAAATTTATTGACTATAATTTTTGGAGCTATATTTCCATTTATTTTGTGTAATTTATGATTTTAATTCATGGAAAACTACAGCTTTAGCTTTTGGATTTTGGTTAAACTATAATTTATTTAGCAATTCCTACATTAGATTTTCTATTTTGCTTTGGTTGAGAATCATGACAATTTTTTCATCATATGAAAATATCAATGTATACTACAAAATTAAAAAAGTTTTGTGCGTGGTTAGTGATGTAAAAAATATACACCTTCAAATCCACCAAGTTTTTTTCTTTTCTTTTTTTTTTAAATAGAAAAATCCACCAAGCTAATACCTATTGAAATATTATTCATGCCGTACAAGTGTTCATGTGATGTACTTCATTCCTACAATACACAATGAAAATGGGCTATAGAAGTCAAATTAATAAGCAATGCAAAAATATTATTTATATTATCAACCTTTTCTTTTCCATTAAAAAGCATGATTTTTGTAATATATTGGATGCATTGTGTGTTTTCAGGTTACTGTGTCAACCAAATTCATAATCAGGTTGACCCTGGTCAACCTAATTTGGAGTGGATTGAGTTTAAATTTGGGCTTATCAAGTTGAAAATTAAATGGTTTGAGTTCGAGTTGAGTAAATTTAAGTAATACCTATACCTTAACCTAACCCAAACCCACCCAATCCATTCGAATTGCCACCCCTACTTGCTAGTCATGTTGAAGCTTAGATTCTTGTTGGACCATAAGTAGTTGGAAAAATTACTTAGATTAGTGTTAAATAGTCCAGATTTTATTGGAGTCATGCTCAATATAGTTTCAATTGACCATATTGAAGCTTGTTTGTCATTTTGAAGCTTCTTTTGAAGTTTCAATTTATCACTCAAATTCTATAAATGAAGGACCATAACTTAGTCAATCCAATCCAACTTTACCTAATTTTACATAGCCATTCCACTCCAAATCAATCCTCAAAGCAAAGCATACATAAAACTAAACAAAAATTTTGCCATCGCATTACTCATTTCAATTCATACTATATTATAAGTTCAACATATCTTACATAAAAAGAAGAGAAACATAACAGAGAAAAAACAGCATACATCCAAATGTGCCAATAAAACATGGCACCAGTTTTTCCAAAACATTAAACTTCAAAACAAGAGCAAAAACTACTCAAAACTGGCATGCCAAACTATAGGCTTCCAATACACTAGCAATATGCAAGGTAAATATTTCTTCTCCTAAGGCATGCATTTTCACCCTCCAACTCAATGATTCTAAGCTTGAAATTAGAAAGTTGAACCTCAGTTTCACTAATCCTTCATAATAATCTTGGGATTATAGAGTTTGTCCTGGCACATATGGGCTTATCTTTATAGAAAATAATTCCACAACCATTTCCTTTGGTAGAATTTGCACAAACCAAAAATCTTATTTCAGGATTCTCATTTGTTAATAAAGTTCTAAAGTAGAATTAGCTTCAATAGTAGCATGACCTGTACTTGTGTTTGAAGAAGAAGACATAGTAGAAAATTTTAGAAAAAAAATTTGAGTGAAGGAAGGAAATGAGTAAGATAGGAGAAAGAAAGGAAAAGATAAGCCTAGGTTTAATCTAGTTATTTTAGACAGCGTGGTATTTAAGTTGCAAATGGGCCTAAAGTTTGAGACTAAAAGTGCAATTTTCCTAAGAGTTTGGCATGCGAAGTTATTCGCCAAAGACTAACTCCAAGACAGTAAGACTACCATAAAAACAATGCACAAGTTATGGAATACTGTCACTTGCAAAATAGTTTGCATCCCAAGGTCTAGCCAACTTAATTATGTCTTGGAAAGTAGGGACATAATGAAGCTAGAATGTTGCAGCAAAGGTAAACTTAATTTGTAGGAGAAAATAGAAATTATTGGATATAATTGCACATAAATAATTAATATCCACATAGAATTATATCGAAATTGGTAGTTTGATGTTACCTTTTGATCAACAAAGTTTCACAAATACCACCATGGATCGAATCTCACCTATAAGCCTCAAACGCATGTAAAATCTACATCCAATAACTTTAAATAACTTCCTATCAATCTCTACTTACCTTGTGGGGTTGCTACCAAAGCTTCCATAAACTTACACACTTTAAAACCTTGGAAATAATTTGGTGATACTCCAAGAAAGATTGAGAGAGAAAACTAATGAATATGTAGAGGATATATATATATAGAGTGAATACTCAAGTTGTGTTTACTAAATTTTTGAGGAGATGACCCTTTTATAGGCAAGTCTTTCAAGAGTCTAACTTGACTAGAAGTATCAATAGAGCTATGAATAAGGATTCAAAGTTATTCATCCAAATATGGATGAGTACTCCTTAGTCCCTACACAAGGAAGACTTTTAATTTAACAAGGAGTGTTATCCACCTAGATGTGGATTGATCTTCCTACAGAAAGAAAGTTCTAGTCAAACAAAAATTTTAATTTCCATCTAAATGTATTGTGGAATTCTCGGTTAATTAGTTAGAGATTATAGGGATTTTATTTTTGGATATATATAATAAAGAGATTCTAGTAATATACACCAGATCTCAACTTTATTTTGTTTCCTGTTTTGATTGAGGATTTTTCTCCAATTAGTTATTTTAGATCCTAGGTTTGTGATATGCCAACATCCAATCTCTACAAATTGTAATGTTTCTTAGTCAATAAAAATAAGAAGAATTCTCTCTAAATCTTCATGGTATCAAATCCTAAGCTCTGAAAACCTTCTTCCTTTCTCTTCCCATGACAAAGTATGGCATGGCTACCCAAAGAGAAACCTCCTCATCTGAAGTAAAATCCAGCCCATAACTAACATAATTTGGAAGCAATCATGGAGGATCCAAACCATCTTCTCTCCTTATTACCAGCCACAAACTCAACGGGCGCAATTACCTTCAATGGTCGCAATCTGTGATGATGTATATTTTGGAAAAGGCAAGGATGATTACCTCACAAGTGAAGTTGTCATTCCAAACAAAGATGATCCCAGATTCAAAATCTGTAAGGCTAAAAATCACATGGTGATGTCTTAGCTCATTAATTCAATGAACAATGACATAGGGGAAAGTTTTCTACTTTATGGGACTGCAAAGGAAATATGGGATGCCGCAAGGGAGACCTACTCAAGAACTAGAAATACTACTGAGTTATTCTAGATTGAATCCAATTTGCATGACTTAAGCCAAAGAGAACTCGCGGTAACCCAGTATTTCAATCAACTTTCCCGTCTTTGGCAACAACTTGACATGTTTGAAGTCCACAACTGGAGGTGTTCCAAAGACTCAACATTATAATGGAGAATTGTTGAACAAAAGCACATATTCAAGTTTTTGTTGGTCTCAACAAAGATCTTAACAAAGTTAGAGGAAGAGTGATGGAAATTAAGCCCCATCCAAGTCCTCGAGAAGTATTCTCTGAAGTTTGGCATGAGGAAAGCAGGAAGAAGGTGATGATCAGGTCACAAACATCTTTCCCAACTCAAGAAGGATTTGTTCTTGTTGTGCGTGGACATCATTTCAACAACTACAATGATAATCGATAAAGAAAAGGAAGGTCTTGGTGTGACCATTGTCGTAAGAATAGGAATCTTAGAGAAAATTGTTGGAAAATGCATGGTAAACCAGTGGATTGAAAGCCCTTAAGACCTGCAAATGATCGGGAAAGCCATGCTAATCTCACAGTCTCTACTGATGATCTTTTTGCTCCAAAGGAGACCTGCCTGTTCACCAAAGAACAATTGGAAATGCTATAGAAGTTGCTTAACCAGACCTCTACAACTCAAAACACCACTATTGTTGGAACTTGCACATTAGCTCAGAAAGGTAAATTCTCAAATGCACTTGCTGTCACGAAACAACACTCAAGCACATGGATCATTGACTTAGGAGCATCAAATCATATGACGGGAGATATTGAGTTATTTAACAAGTACAATCCATGCCAAGAAAATTACATGGTTTGAATTGTTGATGGGTCTCTTTCCAGAGTTGAAGGAATGGGTTCAATCATCTTCTCGAAGGACCTAACTATAAACTCTGTTCTTTATGTTCCTCAGTTGGATTGTAATTTGCTATCTATTAGTAAATTAACTCATGATCTCAAATGTGTGACTAAATTTTTTCCAAACTCATGTGAATTTCAGGAGTTGGATTCGGGGAGGATGATTGGTAATGCTAAGATGCGATCTGGACTATATCTGCTCAAAGACCGTACTCCTTTTAGAAGACAAACTCAAAGTGCAAATTGTGTGAGTCAGTCTTGTGTCAATAAAGATAGTGAGATTGTGTTATGGCATTTATTCCAGTCATCCAAATTTCATTTACCTTGAAAAGCTATTTCTTTGTATGTTTGTCAATAAAAATTCAAAGTCTTTCAGTTGTGAAATTTGCCAATTAGCCAAACATACACGTGCCAATTATCTTAACCGCCTCTATAAACTATCTCACCCATTTACCATGATTCATAGTGATGTGTGGGGGCCACCAAAAATAAAAAATTTGACAGGAGCACGATGGTTTGTGTCATTCATTGATGATCACACAAGATTGACCTGGATATACCTTATGAAAGAAAAATCCAAAGTGGGTTAGATTTTCCAGAGCTTCAACACCATGATACAAACCCAATTTCATATAAAAATTCAAGCCCTAAAAACAGACAATGCCAGAGAATATTTTGTGTCTATCCTAGGAAAATACTTCTTAAGTCAAGGCATAGTCCACTTAAGCTCCTGTATTGATACCCCCCAACAAAATGGAGTTGCAGAGAGAAAAAATACATGTACTGGAAGTAGCTTGATCCCTTATGTTCTCCACTCATGTTCCAAAACACTTTTAGGGAGAAACAATTCTTACAGCAACATATCTCATTAACCGAATGCCCTCTAGAATACTTAAATTTCAAACCCCGTGCCAAACTCTTATTCAAATATTTCCACACACCAAACTCATTACAACCTTGGATCCTAAAATATTTGGATGCACAGCCTTTGTTCACGTCCATAAACAACACCGAAGCAAGTTAGATCCCAAATCTGTCAAATGTGTGTTTCTTGGGTATTCTCCTTATTCTCCTTATCAAAAGGGCTATAAATGTTACTCTTCCATCACCAAGAAAATATACTACTCCAAGGATGTCACATTTTTTGAAAATTAGGGGGAGCACATGAGTGAATATCAGTTTTGGGATGAAAATCATGGCAACAAATCAACTAAAGTCCTATCACTATCATCACCATTGTCATCGTCATATCCACCAAATACTATTGAAATTCTGGAAAAACTCGAGATTCATCCTATCACAACTCAAACCCATGTCCAACCAGAAAGCCATCCTTCTCCTGAAAACATCCTCAATACCACTACTGCCCATAACATACCCAAATCTCATCAATTTGCAAACAAAAAGTTACGTGTCTATACTAGGAAGATACGGATAGATAGTACATTCGATACCTTTCACTTTGGACCAAGACTCTGAACCAAGTTCAAATCCTGCTCAAATTCACTTAGGTAAGGAAATTTCTAGTCATGAGGGTATAATACATATTAGTAGTGATTTAGATATGCCAATTGCATTGAGAAAAGGTGTCAGGTCTTGCACCAACCATTCTATTTGCAATTTTGTGTCATATGAAGGGCTATCTCTATCCTACTAGGCCTTCGTTTCTTCTCTTGATAGTGTACAGGTACCTCCCTCCATCCAAGAAGCTCTCAATGATCCTGCATGGAGAACAGTTGTGAATGAAGAAATTAGTGCATTGGAAAAGAATGTACTTGGGTAATCTCTGACCTTCCAGATGGAAAGAAACCGGTTGGGTGTAAATGGATTTTCACTATCAAACAAAAAGCTAATGGGAGTATAGAGAGGTTAAAAGCTGGCCTCGTTGCTAAGGGATTCACTTAGTCTTATGGGATAGCCTACCAGGAGACTTTTGCCCCAGTTGCCAAGCTTAACACCATTAAAGTCTTTCTCTCAATTGCAACTAATAGAGACTGGCTGCTACATCAACTGGATCTTAAATGGTGATCTGGAGAAAGAAGTATATATGGAGATTCCACTAGGACTGGAAATTGAGTCCAACCACAACAAGGTATGCAAGCTTAGGAAATCTTTGTATGGGTTGAACAATCTCTTCATGCATGGTTTGGTAGGTTTGCACACTCTGTAGTAGGACATGGATATACTCAATGCCAGACGGATCACATACTATTCGCAAAGTTCTCCGCTGAAAGGAATATTGCAATCCTGATAGTATGTGTTATGACATAATTCTATCTAGTGATTATGAGGATAAACTAGTAAGAATAAAGAAACTATTAGCCAGGGAATTTGAAATCAAGGACCTCGACTATCTTAAATATTTTCTAGGCATGGAAGTGGCTCGCTCGAAGAAAGGCATATTTGTATCTCAATGTAAGTATGTTTTAGACTTATTAAATGAGATAGTTATGCTAGGATGCAAACCAGTAGATACTCCTATGGATCCAACTAAGAGGATTGAAACTGCAGAAAATTGTGCACCAGTGGACAAATGGGAGATATCAGAGACTTGTTGGTCGTCTCATCTATTTGTCACACACTCAACCTGACATTGGGTTCCTTGTTAGTGTTGTGAGTCAGTTCATGAACAACGCTAGAGAAGAATATTTGGAGGCAGTAAATAGAATCTTGAGTATCTTAAGATGACACTAGGCAAAGGACTATTATACAAAAAGAGTGACAACAAAGAAATCGGAATATTCTGAGACGCTAATTGGGCAGGAGATATGTTAGATAGACGTTCCACTTCAGGATACTGCACCTTTGTATGGGGGAATCTTGTGACATGGAGGAGTAAAAAACAGCTTGTGGTTTCAAGGAGCAGTGCAGAGGCAGAGTTCAGGGCTATTGCACTTGGCATCTGTGAACGAATGTGGATTCAGAGATTGCTTAATGAACTTGGTGTCACCAACAACAAGCCTGTCAAGATGTTATGTGACAACCAAATAGCCATTAGCATCACAAAGAATCCCATGCACCATGATCGAGCAAAACATATCTGGATAGATAGGCATTTCATCTTGAAAAAAATTAAGAACTCAATGGTGCAACTCATATATACACCAACCAGGTCTCAGACGGCAGATATCCTCAACAAAGCTCTTCCACGAACAACATTTGAAAAATTAAGAAGCAAGCTACGAATGTACAACATCTACAACCCAGCTTGAGAGGGAGTGCGGAATTCTCGATTAATTAGTTAGAGATTATAGGGATTTTATTTTTGGATGTATATAATAAAGAGATTATACTAATATACACCAGATCTCAACTTTATTTTGTTTCTTGTTTAGATGGAGGATTTTTCTCTAATTAGTTATTTTAGATCCTAGGTTTGTGATATGCCACTTTATCCAATCTCTATAAATTATAATGTTTCTTAGTCAATAAAAATAAGAAGAATTCTCTCTAAATCTTTATGTATATAAGATCCATTCAAATATAAATGCCTATTAGGTCAAAGTTCCAAAACCCAATCTAATTTGTGACAAAAACAAATTAGACGAACGATTTAGACCCATTTGATGTCGTAGTATACTTCTTAGTTATTAAATCCTCCAATTGCTTCAATAAAACTAGGTATAATTGCCCAAATAATGCTCATTAATTGATAAAAGACTAAGCCAAATATCAAGTAGGAGTTAACTATACGTTGTCATCTATAACATTTTTGTTTAGATTTCTTTCATCATGCACCTCAATATTACAACAATATATATGGATTTTAAGCTTTAATAGGTCAACATGACCACCCCAGTTTGTATGACCCACTGCCTTCTGAACTAAAAAATTTGCGATGCAGAAGTTTTCTCCATAACTTTCTTTATTTGTAATTTAAAATTCACAAAAGATTGATCTTAATGGATCAATAATAAATATAAAAAATACAGGCTTTGTTTGTGCATGTTTTTTGTATGAAATTCCAACTCCAAAATAATTATAAATAAGTGCACACATTCCAAGTGACATGGAAGACTGCCTATCGCACTTTTTAGCTCAGAAAGATTGGAAGATGAAAGCTATCTCATTCAACTTGGGATTTGCTGTCTTGATTCCTACTTGTTGAAGTGCTATTTGGTACTTCTTTGCGCTAGAAGAAGATTGTCCGAATAGCTACATTTAGATATGATAATAGTGAGAAGGTTTCCAATTGCCATCATATAGCAATTAGTGAATGGCAAGCAAGCTCTAAAGTTATTTTCAAAACAATATTTTCCCCCCTAATATATCCTCCCAAAATATGTTACTATATACACATATATAACAAATCAACCATACATATATATACACATAACCAATTAATCATTATATATATATATTTCACTTTCACCCTACTAATTTCAAAAACAAAAATTTGATTGATATGGAATTTATAATAAAATTTATCTCCTTTCAAAATATTTCTGATTAAACTACTTCATCTCAAATATTTTCGAACAACTCTCAAAATAATAAAAAATAAGTATCAAATTCCTCAAACTCACTATCAAAATATATTCTTCAAAACCATTTCTTCAAAACTACTAAAACATAATCAAACAAACTCCCATAGTGAGCAACTCAACTGAATGGACCACTAGGATTAAAATAGTGGAAGGGTTAGAAATTTGATAATTGATTCTCTTCATGTTGTAATTTCCTTAGTCAAGTATCTAACGATCTCTTTAGAAGAAAGAGAATAATTTACTGCATCTGAATAATTTCTACAATTGTTTCTCATAGCTAATTAGGTTGTGCAGAAAAGAATTATGAAAACATTAGTGAAGCATTCATATATGACTTTTCCTCATTTTATAGAGGGGTAGCTATCAATTAGATTTTCCTCAATTTTTTGGATAAAGAACAAAAACAATACTTCTTCCTATAATCAAAACCTTCAATTGAAGGAACTCCAGTGCCTGATGTTGTGTATGTACATTATATAGCGCAGACGCGATGCTACATAAGTAAAATCTTTTAAGCCACAATCATTCCTGTGACATTAGAGGATATAAAAACAGCTCTTTTTCAAGGCTTCGCTTCCTTCATCCAGCTCAAGCACATTCATGCATGCTTATTGCGATTCTACCTTCATAAAATCATTTTCTCCTGAACATGGTCTTAAAATCCGCCTTACATTTCAACCACCTGGACTATGCCATGGCTGTATTCAACCAGACATATGAACCTAATATTTACTTATATAATACTATGATTCGTGGATTGGTCTCGAATGATTGTTTTAACCAAGCTATTGACTTTTTCTACTCCATGCGCGAAGATTGATTTTTGCCTAACAATTTTATGTTCCCTTTTGTTCTCAAGTCTTGCTCGCAGAATATGGATTTTGGGCAGAGTATGAAGGTTTATTTTCTGGTTGTCAAAGTGGGGTTTGGCAATAATATTTTTGTGAAGACCGAGTTGGTGGGGTTTTATGCAAAATTGGAGAGTTTGGATGATACCTAGAAGGTGTTTGATGATATTCCTGCAAAAAATGGGGTTTCTTGGACTGCAATAATGAGCGGCTACATTGGGGCTGGGAGATTCAGAGAGATAGTTGATTTATTTAAGAAGTCATTGGAATCGGGTTTGAGGCCAAACAGTTATACCTTTATTCGGGTTTTATCTGTGTGTAGTCAGCTAAGAGATTTAGAGACAGGTCAGTGGATTCATAAGTATGTTGTGGACTTAGGAATGGGAATGAATATTTTTGTAAATACTTCTTTAGTAGATATGTATACAAAGTGTGGAAGTATGGAGAAGGCTCGTGCAATCTTTGAAGAGATGCTAGAAAGGGATATTTTTACTTGGGGTTCTATGATCCAAATGTGTGTAGCAAATGGACTTGCAAAAGAGGCTTTAGAAATTTTTCATAGAATGCAAAAAAAAAATCTAAGACCATATTGCTATGTTATGGTTAGGGTGCTATCTACATGTGCAAGGGTAGGTGCTTTGAAACTAGGAGAATGGGCTAGCAGCATGATGGATAGGAACGAGTTTCTATCGAATCCTATTATGGGGACTGTCTTGTTTGACATGTATGCTAAATGTGGCAAGATATCTGTAGCTTGGGAAGTCTTCAAAGGGATGAAAGTGAAGGATTTTATCATTTTTAATGTGGTGATATGTGGGTTAGCTATGATTGGCCATGTGAAAGCTGCATTTAGTTTTTTTGGTTTAGTAGAGAAATGTAGATTCATGCCTGATGGGAGCATCTTTCTTGGTCTGTTTTGTGGGTGTACTCATTCTGGTCTTATCGATGATGGTCGTTGTTATTTTTATGGCATGAGTGGCTTGTATTCTTTAGCTTCTACAATTGAGCACTATGGAAACATGGTTAGTCTTCTTGTTGGGCTGGTTTGTTAGATGAAGCCCGTCGAATGATCTGGGGCATGCTAATGAAGACTAATACCATAGTTTGGGGAGCTTTATTGGGTTGATGTTAGTTGCACAGGGACACACTCAAGTGGCAGAATATGTACTTCAGTAGCTAATTGAATTAGAACTATGGAACTCAGGACACTATATTCTTTTATCAAATATTTACTCAGCTAATTAGAAATGGAATGAATCAGAGAACATCAAGTCAATTATGTATGAGAAAGGTATCCAAAAAGTGCGTCGCTATAGTTGTATAGAGATAGATGGAATTGTTCATGAGTTCCTTATTGGATATACTTCCCACCTAATGTTGGATGACATATATGCAAAACTCATTGAGCTGGACAAAAAACTAAGGGTGGTAGGTTATGTCCCTACTATAGAATGTATGCTCTTAGACATCGAAGAGGAGGAGAAGGAACACTTCCTGGGACGGCACAGTGAAAAACTGGTTCTTGCATTTGGTCTTATTAGTATCAAAGCCAATGGTGTCATTCAAATAGTTAAAATCCTTCAAATATGTGGTGACTATCATACAACAATCAAACTAATCTCAAAGTTAACGGGAAAATAAATAATTGTCTGGGATACTAACTGCTACCATCATTTTATGGATGGTTCATGCACATGCAAGGATTATTGGTGAATTATAGTTTGGCTGACAATGAAAATGGGTTAAGTCGCTTTATTGCATGGCTTTTTGTCATAGTATATTAGTTTAAGGACAAATTCCCACCCAACACACATATGCACCCAAAAAAAACAAAGGAACAAAGAAAAGAAAAATAAAAGGAAAGAAAAAATGTGGACACCAAGTCACTAGTTTAGAAAAATGCACTTAGGTCAACACAATTGTAATTAAGGAAGAGCAAGATCTTAAAGCTTGCATCAAGATAATGCAATCAACATTTATTGCTCCAAAAGCTCTTGGATATTTTTTATCCAATGCAAACTTTGGTGAAGAGAATATAAGTTGACCACTTGGGCTATGCAAGCTAGAATATTGACATTGAGCTACTTGTCATTTGGAGTTAATGGACATGTATTCTGAAGGTATATTTTCTTGTATCTCTATTACATCCATTGGAATGCATATATTCATGTTCTTTTTCATTGTGTTATGTGTATCTCACCCTGGGGAGAGGGGGAAAGAGAGAGAGGGGGAGACTAACTTCAGCTGTATGAGGCAGCTATATATACTTTTCCTTTTCACAAGGGAATGCTAACATTGAAGGTTCAGTAGCATTCACTCATGCTCTTTAAGATGTTGCCAATACCTAACATGCATGTATATATGTTGACTCTCGGATTAGTTGGTAGTACAGGTGATATATATTACCTTGAAACTATTGGTAGAGACGATTTCAAAATTTATGTTCATTAGGAAGATTTCAGAGCTTTGCTTTTTTTTTTTTTTTTTAAATTTTGTGCTTTTAAATCTTATGATGAAGGCTTCTGGTAATTTTATTTATAGCAATTCATGCATAATATACTATGAACTAATTTTTCTCATTTAAGTTTTAGGCCTAAATTTAGAAGTCCTTTTTGTTAGAACTTAGCATCACTAGTTACAGCAGGTGCCATTCTCGTTCTTAATTGCATGTAGAATTGCATATGCTCTAAGTACTAATCAATATGTCTTTATCACTTAGATTGGAAGGTGAGTATGCTAGATGAGGCAAAAGTAAATTTGATATTGTATTAATTTCTACACTTTTCTTAGGTGAGTGGAGTTGGCGGGTTTTCTGCACGAGGTTATGCAATTGTTAAAATTTTTGGATATTTTTTGAAGAAATATTCTGCTATTTGTTGACATTGAAAACCTATCAATGTACGGAAGATGCTAGATGCTATAGGCCTAAATACTGAAAATTATTGTAGATTGCTTTATGAGATAAAACCAATCTTTTTGATCCATATGATAATAATTCACATTACATTCCTATATGTCATATATATTTAGCCACATAACATTCGAAGAGATGGCAGAATCTCTTGGTGGCGAATCTGGAGTTTATTTGGTAAGTTTCACTGTAGAAGAACATTTTGGAGCCTAGTGGTCATGCAGACAAAGTTTAGGTGATAAGGTGCAATTTGTTGCTTCGACATCCTCTTTTTCTCCCGTCCCCAGACATCTGGCTTGTGTTTTCATATTCTATATCTTGCGTTTTTGTCTTAGTGAACCCTTGTGAAGCATGGTTGCAAAGACTTCATCTACTCAAGTCTTTTCTTATGGTAATGTTTGGTTACAAATTGTATATTTTATATTATGTGTTTTAGGAGAATGAGTTTTGTGAGTGGGATTAGGGAATGTGAGTTGTATTGGGAAATTTGATGGATGTTTGTTTATATTTTGGAAAATAATTAGAAAATTATTTTGGGGAGTTTTGATATGTTTGTTTATGTTTTAGGAAGAGACAATTTTTACTGTAATAGTCAAATCAATGCTTTTTTATTGGGTTTTTAGAGTGAAAATGGGATTGAGTAATATTTTTTATTGTAAAAAAAATAATAAAATGAATATGATATGTATATGTATGTATATGTGATGATAGAGCCTTAATGAGACAAAATATGTCAAATCAAGGACTTGGGAATCGAAAAATGAGAGGGGTTTTGGGGATTAACCCATTTGATGGGGGGTGTTTTGGGGAATTCCTAACCCCCAATTTGGAGGCAAAATAGGGGGATGTTTGGGATTATATTAATTACAAAATTGTCAATACTAACATTTTATAAACTCTAAAATTTTATTTTATCCAAATATTTTATGAACTTAATTTTTAGAAAGAGATCCAGCATCTTATAAGCTCAAAAAATAATCTTATAAGATATAAGAGCTTATAAGACTTTTTAAATAGGCATTTGGGTGAACTTATAAGCTTCTCAAAATATCTTATAAAATGTTTGAGAGCTTATAAGATGTGAAAAAGTGTTAGGTAAATTTTTAAAAAAGAGAGCTTATAAGCTCCTAAAATAAGATGTTGGTAGCTTATAAACTCTTTTTGGAAAAGTAAGGAGTGCTAGCTTATTTTGAAGATCTTAACAAGTTAGTTTAATTTTAATCATATTAATTACAAAAATGTCATTATTAACATCTTATAAGCTCTAAAATATTATTTTATCCAAATACTTTAAGAATTTATTTTTAAAAAAAGATCTAATATCTTATAAGCTCCAAAAACATCTTATAAGATGTAGGAGCTTATAAGACCTTTTAAATAAGATTAGCCAAACACCCTCTTAATTGCATGTCCTACTAGTCTTTATATTTCTGGCATGTTTATCGACTTCTGTTATATCTTCATTAGTGAACTTGTACTGCATCATTTGATGAGTGGTTAAGCATACAAAACAAAAGATGATTATTAGTTTCAAGGGTGCGATTAAGTAGTAGAAATTGCGGATCAGCTCCAAAAGGGACAGAGAGCAAGATGTGGTGGTAATGTGGGAACAATGATGGTGAAAGGGTGTAGGGGACTTAAAAGATTTGGACATGTATTGGCAACGATGCAAGGTTTTCTGGGTTACTTTTCGTGTGATTTAGTGGATTCATGGACAATGGAACTTCAAGGGGATTCGCACAAACCAGATTAGCTTCTAACTCCAAAAATTTTGTTAAATGCTTTTTGCAACATCTTATAAGCTTTCATGTTTGAGGGAGTTAAGTTTATTCATGCATTCTTTTAACTTGATACGCTCACTAAGAATTCATGAACCGTTTCATATTTCATATGAAATATTAAATGTAAATGCACCACCCCATCTTAACTCCTTTTAACCTTCGAGGGAAAACTGCATGTGTTTGTGTATCTTAATTTATAATAGGTATTAGTTAGTAATTATTAATCATTAATTGACTATATACACTGATCCATATTTCTGATATGACAATGACGTATGTCAGTCGTTTCACTAAAATAGAATAACTGTAAAGCTAGCAAGATGAAAGTGTTTGGACTTTGTAAATATGTATTGGGCTTATAAATCAATAACATTGGCTTTTAAGCAGAAGCCAAATATCCAAAACAATAATACGTGCAAATATATAATCCAATAAAATATACATTTTAATATCAAGAAATAGTTTAAAAATTTTGGGAGTGTTTGGTCATGTTTTGATAAAATAAAATTGTTTTGCCAAAATATAACCGAACATAAACTCATTTTCACTCCAACATGCTAAAATAAGTTTTCCCAAAACATTCTCTTCTATCTTTTATTATCCCAAAAACTTCCTTATTTTTCCATTTATATACATATGTGTGTGTGTGTATATATATATCATACCTTTTTTATCATTATTTTTACAATACAAGAAATTACTCAATTAAACCCAACAAAAAAATATTGATTTGACTACTACGGTGGAAAAAATATCTCCTTCATAATATAAACAAATATACCAACACTCTCTAAAACAAATTTCTAACTATTCCTCAAAATATAAATAAATATTCACCACATTCTACAACACGACTTTCACATTTCCCAACCCTATTCCCGAAACTCATTCCCCCAAAATATATATTATAATCCAACGTAAAACATAACCAATCATTACCTTTCTTATTCTGAGTGCGGCATATGTAGCATTTGCACTTTTAAAACTTCAACATTAAATTCACCCGCTTGTTAGTATTGCTTATATTGACGTTAATTTTTCACTGATTTGGTATTATGATGCAGAATTTGACAAAACTATCCTTTGCTATAATATGCATTAATTTAAGAGTAAACTATATTTAATCAAGTTTTATCTCATGATAATAATTTTGTGCTTTAATTTCATCTCAAATTGAATTAGGATTTAACTAATTAATTACGGTGCCAAACCATTGCATAACCATCGTGAATATATTATTACCCACGTTTGCAGTTTTTTCGCGATGATTGAGCAAATGTAGCGGAAAATTGTCCCTTTTTTAGTGGATCTGTACATTAAAAGATGTAATTATAAAAGAAAATTGTTTGATCCAGCTAGAATTAGCTAGCTACACATGGGAAGCTCTGTCTACATTGAAAGAAAGGAACCAGAAATACATGCAAGACGCTAAAGAAAAAAAAAAGTAAGAAAAATAATTAAAGGAGGGCTTGTATACGTGACAGATCGAGAAATGAAATTAATTTAACAGTAGATAGTGTAAGCGTGGGTAATTTATGGTATCATGGAACAGGATATGACTTATTGTGGCACATGCACTTATAAGCCATAGGGCAAGTCTCAGCCTCTTCGAGTGATGAGCAAACAAAGCTAACCATGACCAATCTGCATGGGGTACAAGATCCACAGGCATGGGTACAATCTGGCAAGCTTGACCCGGCAACCTGCAGTGTATCAGCCCTTTTATGCATCAATGGCTTCATATTGACCCTGTATGATTCGGGTTTCACTACCGAATCCTTTTCACTGTATTGTGGTTGGTGGTTATGACTATGATCTGTCAAAAAGGAAGAAGAAAAATACCAAAATTATCTAATAATTACTTAGGACTTTTAACTTGATTAATCTTGAAATCTACTATAGCCAATTGTACCAATAATAGTTTAATTACTTAATTATTGATTACAAGTGCATAATCATGCACGCTGATCAAAAGGCGTAATGCATAATTGCCAATTAATTTACGTACTATTATTTTGGACTCCTAATTTTTATTTTATTTGCACATACACGCACTAAAAATGTATTGGAATTTGAACCCTAAATCAATTGACCACTTAATATCAGCTCCTCATTCATATATATCTAATTAAGGTTGTCAAGTATACATTCCCGTATGTATATATATATATATATATGCATACTTATCTAATCATGTTACTTTGGAGTTTGAAGGATATTTGGTACATTTCACAAAATATGTTATAAAATATTTTGAGAGGTAATAAGATATCATAAAATATATGACAAATTCATTAAAAAAAGAGTTCATAAACTCTCAAAATAAGATATTAAAATTTATAAGTTCTTTTTTGAAAAAATAAAATAAAAAGGTCTTAACATATTTGTTAAAATCTTAATAAATTAACTCATTCAATTTAAACATATAATTAAAAAATATATTATTAATATTAATATCTTATCAGCTCTAAATTTTAATTTATCCAAACAATTTAAAATTTTTAAATTAAAACTTAACATCTTATAAATTCTAAACAAAATTATAAAATACAAAAATTTACAAAATCTTTCAAATAAATTTAATCAAACACCCTTTTTGTCATCTGTTTATAATAAAATGGTGCAACCTTGGCATCATAATTAGAAACAACTCAAAAAAAAAAATAAAAATAAAAATAAAAAAATGATTGTACTTGGATTTACCTTGTATATCTAAGCTTCTCAAGCATAGATCATCAATTAGTTACATCTACCGATATTCATCTTATATCATGTCTTAAAAAATGAATTGCTGTGATACTCCCATAATTTCGATCAATCCCCTCCCTCAAAAGAAAGCATAAAATTAGGAAAAAGAAAAAGAAAATGGCACGTACGTGGATGTAGGTTGCCGAGGTTCCTTGCATGCATGACCACCGGAAGCAAAATCATAACAGCAACCACAAATATTGTTGATCTGCAAGCAAACCCTTTCATCATCGATCTCATGTATACGTTAAATTATGTTCCCCCTTGTTTGGATTTGACTTATAATTAATAAGTGGGATCTACTTCGGAGAGAGAAGCTGAGAAAAACCTTGTTGGGGGAGAAGGAGAAAATTAACAGAGACATACAGTACGTTTTATATAAAGGAAGGGAGGGCGAGACGAGAAAAATATAGCATTGAAGCAAGTCACAGGCAAGAGTACGTATGAGATGTGAAGGTGTTCACATGAAAAGAAGTAGATATTTCACAGAGTCACATGCAAGGGTTGGTTGAACTGTTGAACTCTTTTGAGCGATGGTGTCTTTCGGAACTCACACTTTTGGAAACAATGGTGATAATGAAGAATTTACTGAGGAACCCCATACTGTGCTGCTTTTACGTGACTGTAATTCAATTGGAGAAACCCCATTTTGGGTGTCCGCATTTAATGCAACTTTAATTACATATATGCTGAATTCTCAATTTTCTCAACTTTAAAGATGCATGAAGCAAATGGGTAGTCAATTAATTTTTGTACACATATTGATCGAACCTAGTGTGAATGCCATTAATGAATGCCTTCATATTAGGCTCACAATGTCTAGGGATGATATATATATATATATATATATTATTTATTTATTTTTCCCCCGAAACTTATAATAAGAATTAGTGACTCTTTTTTATATTAATTTTGTTCCAAGAACAATATTATAATATTCTTGATGTTGTGTGGAAGTGGAGCAAGTTCCTTTTCGGTAGGAAACATTGTTAGTTTGTTTTTTTCTAAAATATATGCAGAGAGATTTTTAGCTCTAGAAGGTATGTTGTTGAAGTTTTAGGATTCTTTGCAATAATTTTTTATGTCTCAATTATCCTTGAGGCTTAATATTTATAATTTATTTTTGATGGATTTAGGCTCATTAGTGTTTTATTGTCCTTTTTTATGGGCTTAATTCAATTTGAACTCTTTTGCCCATTTTTAATTTAATTAATCAGTTTGATCTATTAGACTTTTCTTAATTTTTTTACTAGCTATTTTACATTTGCAGACTTAATTATGAGATCAATTGATTCTCAATATTTATTTTTGCATATCTTGTGTATAGTTTCTATACAAAGTTCAGATTCTTTATTTCATTAAATGTTTTATTGTCTATTTTATATTATAAACAAGTATTAAATATATTAAAAAAATTTAAAAAAAATATTTAATAGTAAATCATAGGCACTTACCAATATATATGAGTGACGTAGGTATAAATGTCTCATACATATTCCATAAGAAATAAAAATGTACAATACCCTAAGAACATTTGCACCGAATGCTGGATGCAGCCTGAGCCTTCAACCTTCAGGTGCAGCAATAAAAGGTCAAATTCCTACAAAAATTGTACATGTTTGCTTCAATAATCTGCCATTGGAGGCTAATACCGGTCTGCATCTGCCCCTTTCAAAGTGAATGTGAGGTAAGACATCACGACAATCACAGGAGGGGGGAATGAATTGGGCCCTCAAAAATTTTGTTTTGATTTTCGAAAATTTGAGTTTCAGCTTCTCCATTTTCTCTAATGGACGTTGCTGCCCCTAAAAACAGTCATAGAAGCCCAAATAGACCCATAAAAAAGATATCTTTCATGTAAAATATATGAGCTCATCAAATGGGCCTCCAATTTTAAAACTAGTATTGTTTTGTGCCGGCAAAGTTACAAACACAATTTGCCATTATAAAAATGAAAATTTACTGTGCAATTAAAGTGAAATAGAATAGGTATTCATTACCTGAATTGAAAACATGCTTATTTAATTTCATCTTTATTTGAGTTAGTATTAATTTGATTTCTTTTTGTTTTGAAAAGTTATTCTACTGAGAAAAACATAGTTTTATTATTATTATTATTATTATTATTATTATTATTATTATTATTATTATTATTATTACTATTATTATTATTAATGATGTAGGACTTGATGAAATGTTTACTACAAAAGAATTTATAAGGTTTCTATGGAGCCACTAGATGCTTTCAAATGTTTGTCAAGGTTACGTAATTTAGAAAGCCACAAAGATTATTCACATATATTTCGTTATACCAACTTTGTTATATATTGATTTTTTATTATTCAATAGTGTCTTGATTATAAAATTTTATAGAATCTTCAAATTACATTGGGATGACAAAAAAATTTATTATTATACTAAATTATAGATTATATATATATATTTCAAGTATCAATTAACTTTTATCATAGTGAAAAAGAAATATGCACAAAAAATACATTAACATTCAAAAGCATTTACATGTGCGTGTACTGCGCGTGATAGAATAAAGCAGAAAGGTCACTTTATTTTATCCTAGAATTTATTCATTATATCTACACACACACACACACACACACATATTGTTGTGGAGGTCTCAAAATGCTGGTCCATGTTTTAATATAAAAATTTCCTAATTAAATATATTTTATCATTTATAGTAATAATACATCACGAGCTTTTCATCTATTTTTACTAAGAGTAATTTATAAATATACACAAAGCTCAAAGTAGGCCTGTAAATGGGTAGGGTATCACCCTGTCCACACCCATACTCTAAAATACCCAAAAAAATGAGACATTAATCCTACCCTACCCTAAAGTACCTAAAATGATGAAACTATAATCCTACCCTACCCTATCTAACCCAAGACCCATTGAGTCTAGTTTATTGGACTTATGTTTTTAATGTATATATTTATTTTCTCAATATATACTAAAAGTATTATTTGGCATACAATAACAATTTTTTTATATATTTAATTTAACTTAATCTTTAAATCTAAATTATTTAATTTTAAAATTTTTGCTAATTAAATTAACTGTTTTATTGATATAATAGTTAAACTTTATTAATATAATTAACAATTAAATTTTTTCTAATTAAATTAATATAATTAAAAAAATAGTTAATAAAAACAGTTTAAAAGAAATTTTTTTTCTATATTTAATTTTATAAAAACAGTTAATTTCTATATTGATAAAATTTATTCATTCATAAAATTAAATTTTATAAAAATTATTTATTCCACTATTAATTTTAATATTATTAATTTTATTAATGAAAAATGTTCAATTGTTGCTATTGCTATTCCAATTAAAAAAAAAAAATGCTATCCCAATATATTAACTTTATTAATTTAGTTTAATTTTTAATGAACAAAATTATTTAGTTGTTACTGTTTCATTCACATATTTGTAATTTTTATATATAATTTTTTTATCATTAATATGAATTTGATTCGAGCATAAACAATTTTTAGGTTCATAGATTAAATTTAAGTATAATGTAATGAGTAATTTTTGGGTATGGGTACATAGGTAATTTTTAAGTATAAATCCTATCCATAACCATTACACTATTTTTAATAAGTATGAGTATTGACATTTTGGACTTGAATAAAATGTTACCCTATTTTACAGGCCTAGCTTAGAGTGCTTCAACACGCAGGGAAATAGACCAAAAAGCAAATTATTCATTATGTAAAATGATAAATAAAATAAAGGATTTTTAGTCACATTCTCTACATGAGTAAATAATAGGCCTAACCATTAGTATAAGAACAATTGGGCACGTTTGCTTTAGTATACGAAACTAATCATTCTAGTTGCCATTATAAATTATATATTATTTATACTCAATTCGACATACTGTTCTTCTGTTGTATAAGACTTTCATTTGTATAAAAGTATTGTTATTCCTATTTACATTGACTAAGAAACTATTGCCGGTCTACAGTCAATAATTGGCGGCTTAAGACCAAATTAAATAATATCATTACTTTGCTTAGCCTAGTAAGTAAGCAGCTAGCCTGCTCCCTACTGAATTCTCATCTGTCAATTGCCAAAGACCAAGCTGCAAGCTGCAGACTGCACACAATACATTAGTTTTCAAAATGCCTGTCTTACTTGACGTCATATGGCATCCAATGGGATTTAAGTGAATCTTTTTCCTTTTCTTTTAATTACTGTTTTTTCCTTAAATTAAAAATTAAAAATTAAAAAAATATATATATCTATGTAAAACCAACCCAGCGTAAACCAAAATTCTCCAAGCATCAAACACTCCCAAATGGTCGGGTAGAGACCCCGTATGATCATATCTCGCGGAGGCATAATTTGATTTCAGTGTTTTTATATAAAAATATATATTAATTAAAAAATTTGTCATATTAATAGCCAACCGCGTTTTAAGTTAAGATAATCTCTATTGTGTAGTATGAAAACACTTAATACAACTGGTAAGTACTCCTTTTTGACACACAACAAATTAAAAACGATTTTGTTTTCTAAAAATAGAAATTTGTTATCGAAATTATCTTCTTTAAATACTAATTTTAAGGATAATTTTATAAAACAGCGTAAAACTTACATATTCAAATTCTATTGAAAGTACAACTATATTAGATATTCATATTTTAATTAATTTGAGACATATGAAGTATCTTATCTATTTGCTCTTAGAATATTGTATCCATTGTTGACTAATTAAAAGTAGTAATATAATATGGTACCACACCATTTACTATGACACTTTGAATATGTAGACTTTCCTGCCGCCCACCATTGTGGAAAAAATAGAGTTTAGACACATATTGAAGTTTATATCATCCACATCCGTATACATCTCAACTTATATATAGGAAAAATCTTCCATTTTCTTTCCATACTTTTAAAGGCTACTAGATCCATGGACACAATTTCAAGAAACCCTACAGTCCGTTTTAGCAGAATTGCAGAGGAGTATAGCTATGAGGCTGAATCAAGAAAAAGACAAGGCCATCAAAATCACGGCTGGAGAATTTTTTCGACGCGGCGGAGCAGCCAAAATCTCAACCTTATGATGAGTTCTTTGAGCTATAGGCGTGATAGGGCTAGAAAAAGGCAGATTTTTCTGCGGACATATAAGTTGGGGTCGATTAGTTCTAGAGAGAAGTTGATGAGAAGTCGAAAACTGAAGAAAATGGTCGTCAAAGTGAAATCGGCGGTGGTGTCGGTTCTATCGTTCATGCGCGGTGGCGTGTTGAGATCATGCAATTCCCGGTCAGCCATTCGGGCATCATCACCTACACGAGTAGTAAAGTTTTGTTGATTAAAAATGAGGGGAAGCGCACATATATAGTTGTTTTCTTGATTTTTAATTAATTTCATCATACTCTCATGTTTTGTTTCTTTTTCTTTTCCTCTTATATTAATGTGAGATGAGAGAAAGATCAATTCTCCATCGTTATATTCTTTTACTTGCTATTTATTTATTGAGGATTACTCTTTCAAGTAATCCAATCAATGTTGAGTAATATTATCTTTTCTAAAATAAGACCTCACAACTAACTTTTAACAATTTGTTTTAAAAATAATAGTGTAAAATATTTTTATAAATATTTACTCTTTTAATTAGGTAATATCTTAAAGTTGAGATGAGCTCAAATTCCTTATTTCACTACATATATATTTCTCAAATATATTTAATTTACAATTAGTTATATTTGTTGTTTCCAGATATTCCAACATGCAATAGTGCACCACAATAGATATCACAATTGCAAATTATCAATCAAAAGATGAAATAGATAATCATAAGAGGGCATAACATGCGTTTTTATCAAATGAAATCCAAATATATCATA
Organism: Jacaranda mimosifolia; assembly: GCA_018894105.1. NCBI lineage: Eukaryota > Viridiplantae > Streptophyta > Magnoliopsida > Lamiales > Bignoniaceae > Jacaranda > Jacaranda mimosifolia. The sequence continues at coordinate 14,403,206 of CM032129.1, forward strand.
CGTGATCCGAATTATACAACAAGCATATTCAAGGCATAACAGAATTCAATAGAATTCAACAGAATTCATATACATATATTTAACCAAATACAAGTCCAAGAAAAGCCAAAAAATACATATACCAACCAAGGCATAAAAAACATTTTAGCATGCAGTCAGATTTATAAATATAGATGAAAAATGCTAAAGAAAACTTTTTGTATTGTAACAGAATCAATCAGACGACCAAATCACAAAATTCTTTTTGCCTTGAAGAAACGAGCGCCCCAACTCACCAGCGCAACGGGTACAACACTGCTCCTCCTAGGATGAGATGATCCAGAACGATCAGGTGCACTCCGTCTCGTTCACCTCAAACAGTACTCAGTCACCAGAATCAAATAGCCGAATATTAGGATTTAGGGAATTAAAGCAAGAGGAGAAGGGAAATGAGAATATTAGAATTAAAAGAGGAATTGTGAGAGGGGAATAACGAATAACGTAAGCAGAGGGGGTACTTTTTTTTCGTGTGTCTCTCAAGTCTGCCAGAGGCAGGCTATTTATCGGCGTAATTAGGGTTAGCTGCAATTAGAGTCTGCTAGTTAATGGCCTCTAACACGTCACCCATCTAGTAACATTCTGCCACATCGCCTTTACACGTCACCAATCCAGCAACATTATGCCACGTTGCGTATCCACCTCTGCCAAATCCCAGATTACCAGGCTAAATCTCCAATGGATCATCCACCCATATCCGATTACAAGCCTCAGTTATCTTCAGACTCTTATCCAATTTAAGCCCCGGTTTGGTTAAGTATTTTTTAATTTTAAATTTAAATTCAAAATTTCAATTGAATTTCGTCCAAAAAGATAAGACTGAAACTGAGACATTCACCCTAACGCCCGCAACCGGATCCGGAGCCGAGCAGCAACGGTGGCGCGCGCGTGTAGGCCACTTATATAAACCCCTTAATGAACACTTTAACAAGCATTCATACTTAAGTTCAATATAAACTACTCCACACTTATTTATAAAACCAATGTGGGACAAGTGAAGGATTGAAATAACCCTTCAACTCCTCCACTTGGTTATATAATCCACAAGCAAGCCTCCACTTTCTCAAAGTACCAATGTGGGACAATTCAACATATAACACTTTAATCATTTTCCCTTCCTACAATTCAACACTTTAATTATCTTTGGATTTCACCCATAATTGGCATCCATCAAAATATAATAAAACATGTAATTAGGCTTTGATTATGCCAATTACAACAATCCCCCACAAATCGATAGATAATGGCTATCAGATTCAACATAGCTTGCTTTCAGAAATGGTACCTTTCGATTTGAACCACTCCTTAAGTTATTCGACTTCTACCATCACCGGGACAAATAGATCTAAGCCTTGAATTTGTACTCGTGATTGTGATAGCATCCATCAATAACAACAAGCTAAAGGCTATGCACTGATCTTTAGGGTTGACACATTAAGGTAATGTGTCCCGATCCTGTCTCATGAATGTTTGTTAAGGAACAACCCAATTCTTTTAGTCTCGGCCAAAGGACTACATTCACTTAGTTGTGCGTCTCCAAGGATGCACTACTCGCATCTTATCCAAAAGACTTGAATCTATTCAGAGTTAAACTCTTATTGTACCAGCAGTAGTCAGCACCTATCAGGCAATCAGGGGAGAGACACCAAATACAAAGTATCAATCTAAATTTTAGGTGCAACTTGATATGCTCAGTAGCTTGTTTATACCACATTGAACCTACCTTGTGGGATCTCCACTTAGTAGGTTGAGTTGCCACTGCAGGTATATCACTGATGGGTTTCCAGTCCCATCCCTAGCCTGAATTTATGAACTTAGGACAAATTAAGTCCTTTAGTTAAAGGGTATGTAATGTTGTCTTTGGATCCAACAAAATCAATTGCAATAACTCTCTCAGATATTAACTCCCTTATAGACTTTAATCTAACTTGGATGTGTCCTTAGTCTTTTGATTGAACTTTGAACTACTAATCTTTGCAATTGTGGTTTGATTATCACAATGTACAGTAATTCCCGGAAGAGGTTTGGTTACGATGGGCAATTGTACCATCAACCCATATAACTATTCTACCTCTGTCCCAGATGTGTGCAAAGCACACAACTCAGCCTCAAAGGTAGACTGGGTTATCAAAGTCTGTTTAGAAGACTTCCAGGAGACAGTGCCCCCACCCAAGGTAAATTCATACCCTGTACACCTATTAATTCCGAAGTTTTTGGCTATCCAGCTAGCATCACTGAACCCTTCCAGCACTGTAGGAAATCTCTTGTAGTGTAATGCTAGTGAAGCTGAGCCATTTAGATATCGAAGTACCCTATCCAAAGCCTCCTAATAAGTTCGATTAGGACATCTTGTATATCTAGCAAGCTTAGAGACCGCAAATAAGATATCTGGTCTTGAGCTATTTGCAAGATACTGTAAGCTACCAATTATTTGAGAACACCTAAACTGAGACACTGGTACACTAGTTTCATTCTTAAAGAGAGCTACTAAAAGATTATATGGTGTTTTTGCGATTCTACTTTGTTTATAGCCAAATTTCTCAATTATCTTCTCAACATAGTGAGACTGAAAGATTGCTATACCCTCAGTTGAACGAGTCAACTTAAGTCCAAGAATCATTTCCGCAACACCCATATCTTTCATTTCAAACTTATTCTTTAAGAAACATTTTGTCTCATTGATAATCTCAGTGTTGGAGCCAAACAACAGAATGTCATCTATATAAAGGCATAACACAATACAGTTATCACCTTAACTTTTTAGTAGATGCACTTGCCATTATCATTAACTTTGAAGCCAAATGACAATATGGTTTTGTCAAATTTTTCATGCCATTCTTTAGGTGCTTGTTTCAAATCATAAAGTGATTTAACAAGCTTGCAAACTTTTTGCTCATTTCTAGAAGCTACAAATCCCTCAGCTGATCCATATATATTTCTTCCTCAAGATCACCATATAGAAATGCTGTTTTCACATCCATCTGGTGAATGGGGAAATCATATATGGAAGCCAGTGCTATAAGCACTCGGATGGTGGTCAAATGAGCTATTGAGGAATAGGTGTCGAAATAATCTATTCCCTCTTTTTGCCTAAACCCTTTAGCAACTAGCCTGGCTTTAAACTTATCAACAATCCCGTCAGACTTAAGTTTCTTTTTGAAGATCTATTGATTCCTATAGTAGTACACCCTGGAGGGAGATCAACTAATTCCCATGTCCCATTCGAGACAATAAAATCCATCTCACTCTTAATGGCTTCCTTCCAATGCTTAATTTTAGGAGAAGCCATAGTATCCTTGAAGGTAATAGGATCACCCTTAACATTGTAAGTAACAAAGTCACTCCTAAAGTCCTTAGTGATTCTAGCCCTTTTACTCCATCTGGGTTCATCCAATTTCTCAAGAACTGTGTTGGTACTACTAGGACCAGCCCTTACATTTGTCATCTTTTCCACATGATCAGGAATCGATGCAGACTCAAAGGTTGAATCTAAAGAAACATTTTAAGGTATCCCAATCTTCATGGGAAACACACTTTCAAAGAACGTAGCATCACAAAATTCGACTATAGTGTTCGTATCTATGCCTGGAATTTCTGATTTAATAACAAAATATCTCATAGCATACGAATTTTCCACATAGCCTAGAAATACTGCATCAATAGTCTTAGGACTTAGTTTCTTTCTCTTGTATTCAGGGACTAAAACTTTTGCGAGACAGCCCACACTCAGAAATATTTTAGACTAGGTTTCCTACCTTTCCAGAATTCAAATGGAGTGCTTTCTTTATGTTTTAGGGGAACTCTATTCAGAATATGGCAAGCCGTATTCAGAGCTTTCCCCCATATGTACTTGGGCAGTCCAGAATTCAAAAGCAAACTGTTAATCATGTCTATAAAAGTTCTATTCTTTCATTCAGCTATCCCATTTGAAACGGGAGAATAAGGAGCAATTTCTTCACGAATTATGCCAAAATTCTGGCAATATTCATGAAATAAGTTGGATCCATATTCTCCATCCCTATATGATCTTAACCGTTTAAGTTTTCTACTAGTTTGTGTTTTAGTTTCATTTTTGAACGTAATGAACTTTTCTAGTGCTTCATCTTTATGTTTTAATAAATAGACATAACAGTACCTACTGCTATCATCTATAAAGGTGATAAAGTATCTTTTATTGTCTTTTGTTAAGACCCCATTGAATTCACAAATATTTGTGTGTACTAAATCAAGAATTTCAGTTTGCCTTTCAATCGAGTGGTAAGGCTTTCTAATTTGCTTAGCTTCAGCACAGATTTGACATTTATGACCTCGTTCAATTTCATTTTTAGGAATTAAATTTAAGTTCATCATTCGTTTGACAGAACTAAAATTCAAGTGTCCTAAACGACTATGCCAAATAGATGAATTCTCAATAACATTTATAACAGGAAAGTCAGGAAAGTCACTTGTATTAGAACCAATAAGGTTTTCAACTCAAATTTTGAACAAACCATTGGAAAGATAACCTTTACAAATGAAAGAGCCGTAATGAAAATTTACAACTTTGTTTGACTTAAATGAAATTTCATAGCCCTCTCTAATTATTACAGGACCGCTAATGATATTTCTTTGGACTGCTAGAACATGATGCGCCCTTTGCAGAGACAGTATACGCCCTGAAGGAAATTTTAGGTCCACACGTCCTATCTCAAACACTTTGGCTGCACTTGAGTTTCCTATCATCACAGTCCTTCCGTTAACAGACTGATAAGATACAAGCAGTAATTTGTCAGCACAAACGTGCACATTAGCACCAGTATCTATCAACCAATCACATAGTTCATAGATAGAGAATAACTTGGGTTTAAAGGAAATGTACTCGTCAATAGATACATTAGGAACTCTAGCTTCGCTGGTGTCTCCAACAACCATGTTGACCACTGGTCCAGCAGACTGGGCTTTAGCCTTGGCTTTCTTAGAGGGACACTCCTTAACCCAATGCCCTTTTTGTCCACAATTCTAGCAAGGCCTGTTTGCCTTTGGTTTCTTATTAATTTTGGCTTTTCCTTTATTGATGGTTTTAGAGTTCGAGTTCATGTTGACTTTCTTATTTCCTATTATTACATTTGCCTTAGGATGATACTCAACAGGAACATTATGAGTTTGATTTTTGTGTTCCTCTTCAATGCTTATGGCGATCATCAGATCATCTAAAGTCAATTTCCCTTTTTGATGCTTTAGAGTTATGCCGAAACTTTCCCAAGATTTGGGGAACTTATCGACAATCGAAATGACCATAAATTTTTCAGGAAGTTTTATTTCAACATCAGCCAGGGAGTGCTCTAGATTGATTAATTCATATGTCTGTTCAGATACAGACCTGCCATCAACCATTTGATACGTCAGGAATTTGGAAACCGAATACTTTTCGAGCCCTTGCTCTTTAGTATTGTATTTCCTATTCAATTCATTCTATAAAGACTTAGTTGTATAGGAATCAGAACAGTATACATCAAAGAGTGTATCAAACAAAGCTGATAGAATCACTCCTCGAACGATCTGATCCTTCATTTTCCAATCGGCTATTTCTTTAGTCTTGGGATTAGTTTCAGTTGGTTCTGGCATGGTGAACTGAATCAACGAAAGAAGACCTTTCATCGTCAACCAGATTTTCATGCGTTGTTGCCAACACTTAAAATACTGGCTCACGAATTTTTTTGGCAGTCCGAAAAGGTCAACTTTTGCTGACACAATATCACCAACAACATGAAAATTTGAACCCATCACAGATATCTCAAAAAAAAAAATCCAAAATTAGAATATCCAGACAAAACAAAAAATTACAGAATTTCCAGGCAAGATTCCTAGACAGGATATCTAATTAGAATTTCAGCAGATGAATAACACACAAAATAATTGTTTCTTCAAGATTGTTGTTTCTAGATATTCCAACATGCAGTAATGCACTACAATAGATATCACAATTGCAAATTATCAATCAAAAGATGAAAAAGATAATCATAAGAGGGCATAACATGCGCTTTTATTAAATGAAACCTAAATATATCATGCTTGATCCGAATTATACAACAAGCATATTCAAGGGACAACAGAATTCATGCACATATATTTAACTAGATACGAGTCTAGGAAAAGCCAAAAATTACATATATCAACCAAGGCATAAAAAACAGTAAAGCATGCTGTCAGATTTATAAATATAGATGGAAAATGCTAAAGAAAACTTAGCTTAAGAATTCTGTATTGTAATAGAATCAATCAGACGACCAAATCACAGAATTCTTTTTGCCTTGAAAAAACGAACGCCCCGACTCACCAGTGCAACCGGTACAACGCTGCTCATCCCAGGATGAGATGGTCCAGAATGATCAGGTGTACTCCGTCTCGTTCACCTCTAACAGCACTAAGTCGCCAGGATCAAATAGCTAAATATCAGGATTTAGGGAAAGGGAAATGAGAATATCAGAATTAAAGGAGGGAATGTAAGAGAGGAATAACGAATAACGTAAGTAGATGGGGTACTTTTTTTGTGTGTCTTTCAAGTCTACCAAAGGCAAGTTATTTATAGGCGTAATTAGGGTTAGTTGCAGTTAAAGTCTGCCAGCTAATAGCCTCTAACATGTCACTCGTCCAGTAGCATTCTGCCACGTCGCCTTTACATATCACACATCCAGCAACATTATGCCACGTTACGTAACCACCTCTGCCAAATCCCAGATTACCAGGCTAAATCTCTAACGGATCATCCACCCTTATCCGATTACAAGCCTCAGTTATCTTCAGACACTTATCCGATTCAAGCCCCGATTCGATTAAGTATTTTTGAATTTTAAATTTAAATTCAAATTTTCAATTGAATTTCGTCCAAAAAGATAAGAATGAGACATTTGCCCAAACGCCCGCGACCCGGATTCGAAGCTCAGCCGGGCGGCGCGCACATGTGGTCCATTTATATGAACCCTTTAATGAGCACTTTAACAAGCATTCATACTTGAGTTCAATATAAACTACTCCACACTTGTTAATAAAACTAATGTGGGACAAGTGAAGGGTTGAAGTAACCCTTCAACTCCTCCACTTGGTTATATAATTCACAAGCAAGCCTCCACTTTCTCAAAGTACTAATGTGGGATAGTTCAACATATAACACTTTAACCATTTTTCCTTCCTACAATTCAACACTTTAATTATCTTTGGATTTCACCCATAATTGGCATCAATCTAAATATAATCAAACATGTAATTAGGCTTTGATTATGCCAATTACAACAATATTTATGAAGAAATACTTCATACAATACTGACATATATAATGAAGTAAAATATGATATAAATTATATTGAAATAGATAATGTGAATTAATATTTAATCTATTAAGGAAAAAGTGATGGCAAGGAAAAGGAAAGAAAAGAAATGCATAAATCAATAGATAATAGGGACTGCAAGAGATCACCCCTTTGTAATTTGTAATTACCCATCTTTCATTTTTTTTCCTTATGTACCAAATGCTACATGTACTCCAACCACACATACGTAACAAATTTCTTATGCAATGAAGAGCAATCTCCCCATTTGTAATTTGCAACCCATCTTTTTTTCCTTTCCCCTTTCTCTCTCACTTGACAGGCATCTCATGTCTAGTTTTCAATAGAGAGGAGGAAGAAGGAAAAATGACCTCTCCTTCTTCTTGTCCTTCCTCCACAGTGTACACATGTTCACCTCCACCTCACTATGCCATGCTAGACAGCAACCAATATTACAAAAATTGCGCCTATCCGCCATCCTCCTACCACTGCAACGTCCAACGTTACCCCTCCAAACACAGGAATTCATGTGTAGGAAGTTGCTGTAGGTGTATTTGTTGCTGCTGTTGTTTCCTATTTTTCTTCGTTATCATTATACTTCTCATGATTTTCACTATGTACCACGTCTATGATCCCAAAATCCCTACTTACAAGGTCGAGGGCATTGGCATCAAATCCTTTGAAATTCATCCTGATTCTAGCCTCACAACTTGGTTTGAGGTCACTGTTAGAGCTATAAATCCCAATAGAAATATTGGATTCATATACGGCAATGATAGCTCAGTAGTGTTAAACCTATTCTGACGTCAATCTTTGCAGCGGAAAGCTCCCAACTTTCCATCAGGGCCACAAAAACACCACCATTATGAGAGTTGATTTGAAAGGGAAATCAAAGTTCAATCAGGCCTCCAACAGGCTTTCACGAAGAGCCAAAACAACCACAAGATTCCATTGCTTGTGAAGGTCAAAGCATCCGTTGCAGTTGTGCTGGGAGAAATCCCACTAAGAGAAATCATGGCCTTTGTCAATTGTTCTCTAGTGGTGGACAACTTGTCGCCAAACAACAATGTCAGTATCATATCGAAAGAGACCCAGTATAATTTTGAGTTTTGAGGTTGCATGCATGCATGCATGAAATAACCTAAATTACAGCCAAGAAATTAAACACAAGGTAAGAATAATCTTTATGTATGGAAGCTTCTTATGTAGGTTTTCTTTAGGAAAATTTGCAATTTTGGTCCCTCAACTATTACCCATTTCGACTTCACTTTATTTTGATATGGGGCAAGCACATTTAGTCCATTTTTCATAAATTTTTTGCATATTTGATCCAATTTTTCGTAGACTTAGTCCATCGGGCTGAAAAATTTACATTTGAGCCCGTACTTTGCCTAATTAGCTCTAATGAGGCTCAAATTTTGGGCATTTTTCGCTATTTGGCATAGAAGACCACGTCACCCGCCACTTGTGATGCCACATCACTCTAAACCCCCATCAATAAAAAATGCTTAAAATCCATTATTAAAAAAAAAGATATATTAAAAAATATTAGATATACATTTACATACAAGGAAAATATGTAATATCATATATATATAGCTATGTATATAAACACAATATATATGTATGTACATATACACAGACACAAAAAGCATCCCTCCATTCACCCCTTCCATGACTTGCTACCAGATCCGGCAACTGCCCACTTGCTACTGCCATGGTTGCTTAATCTTTGCAGATGGGTGGATGGAGAGTGGAGCGGTGAAGGGATATATGTGTAGGGGCAGAAAGGCTTGGGGCGGGGAAGGGGATAATGTTAGGGCTTCGATAGCTACTGTGTGGTGAGGAAATAGGGGTAAGGTACCATGAGCAGCTGCTACATGGCAACCGCTATGGTTGCGAGCTTATGTGAGATGAGTTGGTTGGGGCAGGGGGAGGGATGTGAGGTAATGAGGAAGATGCTATTTTTAAGTGTGCTATTTTTAAATATTATTAAAACATAATGTTATTAAGTTTAATTATTTGAATAAATTATTTATGTATATAATATTATTAAATAAATATTTTAAATAATAATTATTGTTTAATGTTATTGAATATGCATTTGGATATATTAGTTTTAAATTATTTATGTATTTTATTTTCAATAAATAAATTATTCAATTAAATTTAATAAAATTATTTGAAAAATATTTATTATGTTGAAATTGTTAAATATGTAACCCGATTAATAAATATATTTAATATTTAATATTATTAAATAAATTTAATTATTTAAATAAAGTATGTGGATATGTGATATTATTAAATAGATTATTTAGGGATGACTATTATTTAACATGATTGAATAGGTGAAATTATTTTAGTTTTTTACTATATTTAATTATTTATTATTTTCATTTATTAATTAATAAATAATTCAGTAAATTTGCATAAATTATTTTAGACATAGTTATTATTATTAAAATTATTAATATCATATAATTAGATTTTTTTTTAAAAAAAATTTAACACTAGTGTTTTAGTACTTTTTTCCTTTTTAGATTTTTTAAATTTCTAATTATTTTTTTCTTTTTTTTTTCCCATCATTTTTTGCTTTTCACTTTAGGAACATTTTGTAGTTCCTTATTTTGGGTGATGTGGAGCTCAATGACAAATGTCAAAAAATCCCCAAAATTAACACTAGTGTTTTAATACTTTTTTCCATTTTAGATTTTTTAAATTTCTAATTTTGTTATTTTTCTTTTTTTTTTCCAGCATTTTTTGCCTTTCACTTTAGGAACATTTTGTAGTTCCTTATTTTGGGTGATGTGGTAGCCAACATGGAGGGTGATGTGGAGCTCAATGACAAATGTCAAAAAATTCCCAAAATTTATGCCCAATTTAAGCTAGCTGAGCAATAGTTGAGCCCAATGGATTAAATCAGCAAAAAATTGAATTAAATGTGCAAAAAATTTATGGACAATGGACCAAATGTGCTAACCCCATATTAAAATGGAGTGAAATCAAAATGGGTAATAGTTAAGGGACTAAAATTGTAATTTTTCCATTTTCTTAAAGAATTTTCTTATAGACAAGAAAAAGTGTAACTGCACTTCTACCACAATTGTTAGCAGGTGTTAGATGTTTAATTTAGGTTTTTTATTTTTCCTATTTATTCCAAAGTTATATAATGTTGTTTCATGTAATATGCAACATTAATTTTGACCTGTTCATAAAAAACTAGTAGAAACTTGTGGTGCTGTATATATTTCATTTCAACTTTCCTGAGAACACATATAGAAATTATTCTAAGGGCTAAATGCATTCTAGCCCCTGTGATACAGAAAAAGAGCAAAAAACGCTCTTGTGAAAAAAAAAGAGGCAACTCAACCCCTGTCATTTTAAAAAAGTAGCAATTTAACACATTCCGCCTAGCAGTGTATTGCACGAGCACCTAATGCAAGTTATATTGTATTTTTTGCGTCTAAAATGCCAATTTTACCCTCTTTTATCCTTAGTTATTTTACAAGAGTTTAGATTTTAATATTAGCCGTTGGATGCTTTTGCAAAAAACAAGGGTCGGATTAAACCTCATATATAAAAAAAGGGTAAATTGCATTTTTGGTCCCATAAGTTAGACCTATTTGGATTTTGGTCTCATTCTTTATGACTTTCACACATTGTATCCAATAAGTTAACAGAGCCAGTCACGTGCCACTCATGTGGTCATTAAATTGGTGCTTTTTTGGTCCCATAAGTTAGGTCTTTTTGAATTTTGGCCTTAACAAAGTAAAGAACCATCAACCAATAAACCACCAATAGATATAGCAATATAGTTTGCCTTTTATGAAGTTTTATCAACTTTTTTTGTTCATTAGATTAAGCATTCTAAGCAACCCAAGTAGCACTTGTCTTCTTTTTTCACACATTTAAGGACTTTCCAAGCAAAGAAACCACACCTATTATTAATGGAAGCACAACCATGAACTCTCAATGAGGTTTTCAATGGAAGTGGTGTGTCTAAAAAAATGGCACTTTCACTTCCAGCCATTTTGCTTTCATCCTCTGCCAAAATTTATTGGTGCTCTAGTTGGGACAAAAAATTCAAACAAGCCTAACTTATGGAACCAAAAATGCTCAACTTAACGGCCACGTGAGCGGCACATGAGTCGCTCTGTTAATTTTTGGAGTGAAGCCCTTTTGAGTCCTCAAATTGAAAAAGAAAAATGCATTTATTAGAAACAATGTGTGAAACTGATAAAAAATGGGACAAAAATTCAAATAAGCCTAATTTATGGAACCAAAGATACAATTTACCCTATAAAAATGTATATATAAATATATATTATCTAATCAATACATATTATATATATATATATTAAGTGTGTATATTATACCCCAATCCACTAACCACCATTCTCCATTCCCCACACTCACGTGCCCCCCCCCCCAAGAAAATAAAATAGGGAATGGTGGTGGTGTATATGTATTTAATAAATAAAGATATTATTACACACACACACACATATTTATATTTCCAACCCCCCATCCCTATAACTCCACCAGTGGGTGGTGCATATATTTTTGATAAATAAATATATGTAATCACATATATATTATGCATTGTATATAAATTTATATTTATATATATACATATTTATATCCAAACCAACCACCTTCTCATCCCCCTGCCCCTCCTAACCATTGTGTGGCTGCCGTGGCAGCCAAGAGAAGAAAATGGATGACTTTCTTCTGTGCAACCTAAGACGCGCCTTGAGTTGGAGGAAAATTGTTGGCTCACGGCGGCTATGGCCAACATTGAGTTGGAGGAGGCACCTTGAGGAAACGACAATCATGGAAAACACAAGCGGCCATGGCCATAGCCACCATGAGTAATAGAGATGGCCAGGATCCAGCTGGATTTGGCCAACAATAGCACCTAGCCATGGTGGACGTGTTAATAGATGGTCGAGGTATTTGGGTCAGTGAGAGCGGTGGTGGTGGCAGTGGTGTTGGCTGTGGAATGAAGAAGATAATGACAAATAAAAAAGGAATTCAGAAAAAGAAAGATAAAATAGAAAAAAAATAAAATAAAATTTAAATTTTAATCAATTACAATGTTAAATGGGTAGCAAACAAAGGTTGCTGGGGTTATATATATATAAATATGTATATATATAAATTTATATTTATATATAAAGAATATTGAATATATTTATTTTTATATATATCTATATTTGTATATGAATATGTATCTACATACGTTTCTATAAATAATATTGAATCTAAACCATTAATCTTTTTTTCTCTAATTTATTTTTTAAGTAAGGTAAAATAGATAAGATACTACTTATACGAGGGTATTTTTGTTCTTACACTCAAAAAATCTTACTAAAGGGAAAAAGGGAAGCAGTGTGCAACTTTTCTAAAATCACAGGGAGCCGGGTTACCTATTTTTGTTTCACATAGAGTTTTTTTGCTCTTTTCCTATATCATAAGGAGGTAGAATACAATTTTCCATTATTCTAATTAGTCTATATATAGCTTTTGCAGCTGCAACTATTATCACTGTATTGGTCATTATTATTATATTCCTCCCAAAACTATCTACTTGGGTTTAATGTCAGCAATTTGTTATGAAAACGGAAACAAAAATTTAAGAAAATAAAATAAAACAAGTAGAACTTATATAGTTCATCCAATTTAGGCTATGGTCACGAGTGAGAAAAAGAGATTTTATTATACTGTTTTAAAAAAGATACAACTATGAGATTATAGTGTCTCTAAAAGTTGCACTCAAATGTTGTTCCACATAATTAAGGAACAATACCCCTATTTATAGAAATAAAATAAAAGGGAAAAATAACCAAAATAGAGTTATTGTCAAACTTAATCTCTGAGGCTCAAATCAATTTCCAATCAACTAGGATACAAATCCCAACAAACAAGAATATTTAATCCCAATCAAATTAGATAGCACATGCCATTGGCTATGACTTTTGAGATACAATATAACATATCTCCACCTTGAGTCAAAGGTTCAAGCTATAGGACAAAACACCCCTTTGAGGCACAACTAGTAATTTATCTCTTTTGCTATCCACAAGACCCTTAAAGGGCAATGAAACAAAACCAGAAACTTGCACCAATTCAAGCAATTGTATGCACTTTGAGAACAATTTGGGGGTGAAAACCCATCCATCAAGTAGGGTAAATAGTTCGGCATTTAGGCTATTATATTTAGCATAAAAAAATCTCTATTCCAACAAGTGCTCTTCAAATCAAGTTATATATTCTCCTATCACTAGGTCCACCAATCAACTTGGAATTTTTTTAACTTATTATTATTTATGCCGGTTACCAAAACAAACTAGTTAAAGTTTGAACTTATATGAAGAACAATCTTGGTCATCATATCCATAGAGTTATCTTGAGTGGCCACCTTTACAACTATTATTTTACTACTGGATACATAATCACGACAAAATGATACCAAATGTCAATATATTTGGCCCACTCATGAAATATCTAATTATAAGTTAATGCGCGACTCTACCAACTTGATATGATTCTAAGTTAATGCACCACTCTACTAATTTGATAAAACCCCTTCAAGAGGATTTGCAACAAAAATTGAAAAATATAAGGTTCAATGCCCTTCTCATTCGTCTTTACAATGCATTAATCACACATTGAAAACTTGATAAAACTTGAAGGCCATTCATTTTGTTAAGTGTATGAATAAAGATAAATGAATAAATAACTTCCTTAAGCAAAAAGGGAGAAAACATTCATAAATACAAAAAGTGCAGAAAAGTATTTGGCCAACACTTAGCCTTTGAAAAGAACAATCAAATCCAAAAAATAAGCAAAAACACTACCTAAGTTGAATTAGAATACCATGTAGTCCTAAAACACAAAAGAGAAAATAGAAATGCCTGTCTACTACTCCTAAAAAGCTACATCAACAAGATCCTTTGCCACGGCATTTCCACTAGTTTCAAGCACCCCTCTATGCTCTCCAGTAAGAAGATTGACTAGAATGGTAAGGGTTTAACATCAACAAGTCCTCGGTTGGGTACCACTTGATCTCACTTAGAATACAACGATAGCCTTGAATGGTCTAATCATAGATCATTGTCGCTCCATCTCAATATCCTTAAATAATTCATTAGAGCCCTTGAATTCTTTAATTGCATCTTCACAAGCAACATTAATGAGCGCACCGATAACAGACTCTAGAAATTTCTTCCCAATCTTCACCTCGTTTTCATATCACATCTTCCGCTACTTATGCTCCTTCAATAGTTTTATGAATTCTTCTTCTTTTTGACCATACTGGCGAGTTGATCCAGCAACATCCTCCTTAAGTTGTGCTATCATCACCGCTACCTCTGTACTTGGCAAGACATCTAACTAATCAAGTTCCAAGCCAGCTCTCAAAAAAGCATAGGTTATAGACATCAAATATTTATACATAACTACAGAAAAGAATAAATATGAAGAACAAACTAAGTGTTAAAATAAACACCTAACTACGCAAAGGTCTTACCGACTATCTTAGTTAATTGAAAAAAAAAAGAGTATAACTCTAAATTCCCTTGGCCATACTCACTCACTATACCTCCCATGTTGTCAAGATTGAAAGTAGTCTTGTCCACATACCAATAAGAGTCAATGTCACAGTGCTGGTGTAAGCCAAAGCAAAAAACTCCGTTGCATTGTCAGCATGAAAGGAACAAGCAGACTATGAACAAGTATCTCTAGCAGCCGATCCACATGCATGCTTTTCGGCTAGTCTAGAAATCATCACCTTAAGCTCTTCAACTGTGCTGGCTTGACATGCCTCATAAAACAACAAAGCGCGCACCTCAGTCGATCACTAGGTGGGGGGCTTGGGTATCACCAAACTAATGATGCCTCCACAAAGCGCTTATCTGCTATGTGCCTCTCGTGTGTACTTCCTTCCATCTTCCTAGTGCGGATCCTTGCTAAGTCAACCTTTTTTTCTTTTGGAAGACAAAGAATGCAAAAATAAACATAAGTGTTGGAGGTAATGCAAATGAGCAAATAATATAAACAAATGCAAAAGTAGCTGACAAAAGGAAAAAAGTGCTAAGCACCTACTAAAAATATATAAGTGACGTAAAAAATGGTACTTGAATAACCCTATCTCCTCAAAATCCTATGAAGTTCATGATGAACTTGATCTAAATAAACTAAAGATGGAGAATTGCACCACTCACGAGGGATGCCCCAAGAATGAAAAAGTTTATTCTTCCAAGGCCCCTTGTGAAGAAGGGTTTTGGGAAAGCAAGAAAAAAAAGGCTTGTTGGGCACTTTATGCATCACAAATAAAAAGTGAAACTATTTAAGGAAACTGATAGACTCAAGTTAGCCGAACCCTGTTAGACCCCGTAAAGTGTGCAAAAAAATTATGCACGAACTAACTCAGACACACTCTATAACTTCACATTGCATCCAGCAACAGAGGATCCAAGGCAAGAAAACTCATAAGTGAAGTGACTACTAAACACGGTGAAGTGCCGATAGGAGGTAACACCATGTCACATGATGAAGGGAGGAGAAACTTAAACTCTCCAAGAACATATATTCGACATCTCAAAACATCTAACTCTTCAAGTTGAAGTAAACATGTAATCTCTATGACTTGAACAAAGCTACTATTGATTATAGGAGCATCTTCAGGCTCCTTTTTGTAAGAACTCTATGCTCCAACTTGGAAGTAAACTCTGACAAAGAAAATAACTAATCATAATACGCTAACTTTTCAACGTTTGTGGCTCACTTTCATATGCTAACATTTGATCAAATGACATGCTTATAGAGGGCTCATCAACTCAGAATATGTTATAACATCGCGAAGGGGGGACCCTTATAAACTCGAACAAGACCAAATGACTGTGTCCACCCAAGGCACCAATAGCCCACGAGTTAGACGGTGAACCCCTCGAAGTAGGCACTAGGCAGGCGCCCGCCCTAGGTGTCGTGCGGGTGCCAAAGATAGACACCTAATAATGGCACCACTGGCACCTAGCCAGATTTAGCCTCGCAAGCCACTCAGCAGCGGTGCCCCCACCGTTGCCTTTCCCACTCTCTTAACTTTTGACTTCACGATAGGACTTGAATCAAAACAGGACCTATTCTCTAACATGATTTTGACTCAATACCCATAAAAATTTACTAGCTCTAAGATGTTAGGTGAAATTTTGTGGGTGAAAGAAGCAAGGTTAAAATAAAACAAAGAAAACATGAAGTGTGGGAGAAGTTACCTTGGGGACTTATTTCAGTACTCCTCATAAAAACTTTCTCCTTTTCGTTACTTTAACTTTGCCAAATTTTTGCTAAGTTCTTGGGTGATGATGAAATCACCAAATGAAGTGTTTCTTAAAAACCCATTAGACTTTAAAACCTAGTGAACCTCAACTTAGACAAAAAATGACTAAATGTAGGCACATACTTAACTTGATCAACGGAAATTAATCAAATTAATAACCTTATTTTAAAGAATTAAGGTAAGGTAAAAATTAAAATTGGACCTTATGTGATTTTCACTATGAAAATTAACTTTTCAAATTAAAAACAGGGGGTTTGATGATATGATTAATTAAGTTCACATGGATAGTAGCAGTAAAATAAATAAATAAATAAAAGACTCAATGGATCAAAGAGAATAATTAAATAAAAGGCCAGATAGCTAAATTAATTAAGCACATTAAGAAGGATATCAAAACCCTAATGGGCTTAAGTCCATTAAGTAATAAATATAAATACTAACCCCAACAAGAGAAATTGGGCACAATAAATCATTAGCAAGAATTTGCAAACTTTTAAGAACCTTATAGAGATGAGACCTCTCTACACCATGTTCTAGATAAAGAGAACCTCGACCCCCATTAATTGCCGAAAAAAGGACCCTGACTTCATTTTCATGCAGCAACACATCTTATTGTTGGAATTGTTTAGTCAAAAATTTATGCACGTGATTTAAAACATGAATTCATGGTTATACAATTTTGATAAACTAACTTCAAACTTTTGGTTCTTTTTATTATATTTTAAGTAGGGGTAGCAATTTGGGTTGCACACTAT
This sequence comes from Jacaranda mimosifolia, assembly GCA_018894105.1. NCBI lineage: Eukaryota > Viridiplantae > Streptophyta > Magnoliopsida > Lamiales > Bignoniaceae > Jacaranda > Jacaranda mimosifolia. The sequence goes on from CM032129.1 coordinate 14,420,641, forward strand.
GGTTCCAATCCGATCCACCTAATTTAAGGTTGGATAGGATTAGGTTTAAAATATTTTTAATGGGTTTAATTTGAATTGGATTTAATTGGGTAACTTTGCTTGGGTTTAATTTGGTTCCATTAGGTTCAATTGAGTTTTGGATTCTAAATGGATGCAAAAATCTAAATGGATTATTAACTGGTTCAAAATGAGTTGTAACTTGTAAATGGGTCCAACAAAAAAATAAATAAAATTTTAATTTAATTTTAGTTGTTACTAATTTGTAAGTTTACACTTATATCCATTGAATAACGATTCCACTTTTAAAACTCATTACTAATACTAAATTGCGTAATGTATATATACTCATTTGTTAAAACAATAGTAAAAAGTAGCAAAAGAATTTTATTCTTAAAATAATTGTAAAAAAAGTTTAAAAAAATTGTTTTTGTTTCATGAATTTGAATATTGATATAATGATTGAAGCTTATCACTTCCTGAAAAAATAAATAATTCGAAAGACATTTCATTTTTTTTTTCAGTGGACAGTTGAATCTACATAAGAGTTTATGCATTACTCTTTTTATAATTTTTTTTTATTAAAGCCAAGTAATTTTAAATGGTCACAATGTCAAATAAATTGTGTTATTTGGCACAATTATTAGGAAAACAAAAAACTTCAAGTATTTAAGAGATATCAAAATTTTCATAAAATATATCAGACAAATAAGAAATCTTCAAAATATAAAAGACACCAAATTTTAGCATATATAAACTTGTAAGGCTATATGTAATTTGAATTATTATTTGACATATTCTAGATTATCATAATTATGCCCTAAAATAATTTTTTTAAGTTTGTATAAACTATTGAAGGATGGGCAGAAAGCTTTTGGTTGCATTCTTAATTTGTCTAGTTAGTTGGGGACCTTCATGGTGCAATGTTATGCATCAATATATATATATATATATATATAGTGATAGAAAAAATATGTTCATATATCAAAAAATATTCTCCAATTCAAGTATTATGGGTAATTAAAATTTTCTAGAATTAAAGACATAAATCCTAAAAGTAACAAGTAAACTGCAAATTAGCTAGCATTTAACTTGGTTTTAAGTCATAGATACTATTTATAATAATTAGTTATCATTCAGTATAATAAAGATGAAACTCATAATTTAATGAGAGAGTATAATAATGTATTTAACAAAAAATTTGATTTTTTGTTATTGACCATCCAAACCAAAATCGATCCAACCTGTTTTCAACCAAATCCATCTTTAACTCAAGAATCAAATTCATTTTAAAATTAATCCATTTTGAATTCAATCCATAAAGACCCAACCCAAACAACCTATTTGCGACCCATAATATTAGCTTAACTCCTTAATGTTTGCATGTCAAGGTCAATTTAGTAATACTTTTGCAAATGGATTACTTTTGAATAATTCACTTATAAGAAATAACTTGATGAAAGAAAAGTTCTATTTTTTTATGCATAATTTGCAATTTTGTTTACTATTGTCCATTCAAGTTTTCTATTTTTATTTGAGTTGTTTCTGGAATTAAACCAACTTAATTTTTTGCAAAATGGCCTTCAAATATTTAACGAAATTTAAATTTATTTCTATTTTTTGGTATAACCCCTTTTTTGTTCACTTCTTTTCATTTTCATTCAATGATTAAATATACCAAATATTTGTACCCCAGAAAATTAATTCCCAATTTAAAGTTCAAAATTAAAATTCTAACGAAAGATTAATTTCTATAAATTGGGAATTAAGTGATTATATTAATTTATGTTAAAGATCCAATACTTTAAATAAATATTAAAATATATAAAGTACAAATATCATAAGAACAATACTACTCTTTTGGGTACATAGATGTTACCATCTATTCAATGAAAAAAAATTAAGAACTGGGGAAGTTATCTATTTTCACGGTAATAATTTTCAATTTCAAATTAATTTGATAGGCAAATTATGCTTGGAACGTTGGTAGACATGTCTTAACATTATACAACATTGTAACACTGTGTTCACCTCTTATTACTGTACTTAATAGGTTAGTTCTCATCTATAAACAAGAATAAAGAAGGAATAAATATTCTTAGTTATTCAGCTAGATTATTATGCTTTTGGTCATATTTCTAGAAGAGTAAAACAATAAACTAAATGGCCAGTAACATAGTTACAATGTATTTTGCAAAACCTTAATTCAAAATAAAGAAAGAAATCAATGTCCAAACCTGAAATCCTTGGGAAAAAGGATAATAGAGTATAATTAGACTTTAAAAAAAAGAAAAAGAAAAGAAAACAAGAACTTAAAATTGTGTTCTCGACTTCTTGTTTTCTTAACTTTCGGTATCTCTCTTTCTTTCCGTCACATCTTCAATACACTGCATGCAACCACATGATGAGTGAAAGTCAACTCTTATCATAAAATCGCGAAGTATACATTTTCTTAATGTATATATAATACCGTAAAGGATAGCAAATTACATCTTGTGATGCAAAGTCTAAAGAATATGATCACTCATAAAAAAAAGCTTTAACTAAAATCTGTTTATTAACAAAATGAACAACTGTCTGCAAGGGAGAATGCTACTTAAGTTAATTCTTAACTTCTCAAATAAAGATATGATTAAAGGATTAGTTAGTTCTATATGTCACGGTACTAGCTAGGATTAATGATAATCAAGAATGCTACGTAAATCAATTCTTAACCTTTCAAATAAACATATATATATATATATATATATGTCACATTATGGATTAATGATAAGATGAGCATTTTTTGTTCTATTATTTTAAGACAAAAATTTATTTGATGCTTAATAAAAGAAGACATAATTAATCAAGCTTATCTTTATAGAAAAACTAACGTTCACCTTATGAAGACGTGGTGGGAACCAATGCCTTTTTAATCTTGTCGATAGTGCAACTAATAAGTTTGTTGGCAACCGCAATTGATCCCAATGAGAGCTTTGCGTGAGGACTAGAATCAACTAAAACCTGTAAGTAATTATGTAAAATTAAACTTGATTATGGTTGAAGGTAAAAAGGGATCAGATCACAACATTAATCACGTCAAATTAAGGATACGAGTTTTATCAACTTCGATCAACATAAATTTCATTAATTAATTCAAGTGAATTTGAAAAACAGAAAAAAAACCTGAAGTGCCACAGTTAAAAGAGATCCTCCAGAATCAACTTGAGCAGAAATTCCTCTTCCTTGCCCGCCAGTTGGCCCGTCAGGAAGAATGGCAAATCCTGATGGAAGTAAGGGTACATATGTTGGATCTCCACCACCTAAAATTGCATTCATGGAAACAATGTCGATTGGAGCATAAATGACGTAGGAGGCCGTTGGATCGGTGCGACTTTCTTGAAATAGAGTCATCTTGGTTTGGCTTGAATTAGCGCCCTATATATATATATATATATATGTCAAATAAAGTTTCATATATATACTTTACTTTCTTTCTTTTGCAATTGTTATTTTAATCAAGTTAAAAGTATTTATCAAAAGAAATGGCTCACCTTTACTTGATATATTGTAATACGGTTGCCTACTTCCTTGCCACTCACAACCATGTGTGCCATTTCTTGAACATCTCCTCCATTTGAAAGCATGTCCCACTAGAATTTAAAGAATATAATGCAACATCCTAATACATAAAACTTGGTTCTAATAATGGTATAGTTGTAATACTTTAATTTGTGAACTCATTAATATTGGGTTTTAATAATACAAAATGAGGATATGTATATATATATATATATATATTTTACTTTCTCTACACATATACTTACATCTTAGTCTTCCCTTAGGCATGCATGCAGCCTATTGAAATCTAAATGTGTACACAATTATATTATATTGCAGTTGTTGGGAAATAAGGGAGCACAAATTAATTGGTGAAGGTTGAAGCACATTAATATTACCTCATGTCGTGTATTATGATCACGCAAAAAATCAAACACACTTTTTGGTGAAATTGGAAGCCAAAAAGAAGTCGCAATATTGAGTTGAATGCCAAATGGCATACTTGGGTCATCCACATTCCTTCGAGTCATTACTTTCAAATTGTCAGCTCCAATATTCCCCGACAGAGTTGTCCATGCATTTGCAGTTGATGCATTTACTCCACAGCAAAAGCTCCTCACCATTCTTTCTGCTACCTTCAACATGTTTTGCCTGCCCTCCTTGTTTGCTGGCATGTTGTAATAAAAAATAAAAAAAAAATGCAAAACATATATATATATATATATATATGACTAACATTTACTATATACATACATATGAAAATCTCTAAGAAAAAGATAGCTCGTTTTTGAGAAATGAATTATATATATATTGTTCAAAGATTTTAACAAATTACCCAAGTAATTTACTTCATCCGGAGAAATTATTTTTGCATTTGCTATTGCAATACGTTGGCATTGAACGTCGAGAATTGCAACCCAACGTTTTGCCCCAAATGCTAGACCCGCAGTAATCAAAGGCTTGTATATATTATGAGTGCCTTGATCTTTTACTTCAACATGCTCAACCCATGTAACCTGGCTATGCACAAAAGTTGAACATTATAAATAAAAATACTAAGATTCTAATTAATAATATGAATATGTTGCTTTTAAATGAATTATCTAATTTACTGGTCTAGAAGTAAGTACCTTGGAATATCCATTTCTCATGTCTTGAATTACGGTACCTGATGGTCTTCTCCGGCATGTAACTGGGGGAGTAGAATGGGAGTGGTCTAACGAAACATCGACCACTGCCCATGTACCATCTAAATGTTGTTTACAATACCTCACAAAATAGCTCTCGCGCGTTGGAACAAGTGGTGAAGGAACTTGAAACTCCGCGTTCATCTATGAAACCAAATCTCATTAATTAATTACATGAACTACTTTTTTTGTTGTTATTTAGTCCTTTTCAATTCTAAAAAAGTATGTGTTTGTGTGTGTGGAAATATGAACGATTAAATTGAACGACCATATGTGTGTGTGAAAAATGAATGACTGTAAATAATGCATGTAAGAGGCAAATTAACTATCATACCACTTGTAAAGTTTCATTGTAGTTTCCACCTATTCCAGATGAAATGATTTCCAAGTTGGTCGCTCTTGAAACTACACCTGAAAATACATTTGACCATTGGTCCTGCAGCCGATAACAATTCACATGAGTTCCCTATGTAATTAGTATAAATATGCATGTATTGAGTACTTTTTCGTAATTTAGCAAAGCTACAAAACTATTTCATCACAGTGGCTTAGTTAAGAATATTGTAAGAAGGAATCACATGTATAGTAGCTCAAAATATTATTATTATTATTATTATTATTATTATTATTATTATCAAATTGTTGCATCTATAAGTAAAAAAAGCATAGATCAAATTAAACGCACACAGACACACACACACACACACACATATATATATATATATATGTATACCACATCCATGAGGATCTCAACAACATTTGCAGCATTCATGGCAACAACTACACTTTCACGCGATGCTTCAGATTTGAATCCTTTTGGTTTTGGGCCAAATACTCTTGAAAATGACCTCAAGTATTCTTCTTCATTCAGTAAACTAGTGTTATGATCCATGCTTAGCAACCATAATGGTTCCCCCTGTTGAGCTACTCTCATTAGCTCCTCCATTGCTGCAATCGCTACTTCAATAATTACCGCCCTACAACTTTCATTTTGTCGTGCATTGTTTGTGGACCCCCCTAAATCTATAGCTCCATATGTTCCATTGAAATTTTCAGCACCTGCTGCAAGTTCAACTAAGTGTGGAGTAGAAGAAGAGGGAATACTCTCTGTGGGATGATCTGTGGAGGGCTTCCCGACATACTTGGTAGCTATTGCAGAAATATGATCAATCTACATACAAGTGAGAAAAGAAAAAGAAAAGAAGAAAATAACTCAACAATTATAAATTGATTAGTTAATATATAATCTAACCGACATTACCTCTTCTCTCAATCGGGCATTCTCCATTCTTAATTGGTGTTCATGAAATGATGTTTCTCCTATAGGAGTTGGAACACCACAAGCTGGGCAAGAAGCATTGCTAAGAGCATCTCTGTATCTCATATTTTCAGCACGAAGCTTTTCATTCTCAATTCGAAGTTGTGTATTTTCTTGGTGTTCATGTTGTGTCTGTAAATATATAGATCAACTCACACAAAATTTAATTTGAGTGAAAAATAACTAGAAATAAATTAAAATAGCAGTATTTATGTATCTAAAAATTTTGATTTTTTTCCAAAATGTTAAATATAAACTTATAAAATAGACATTTGCACGAGTATACCTTCATTTGTGTCCGCTTATTTTGGAACCAAAACTTGATTTGCAATGGTTCCATACCTAGCACACGACTAAGTTCTTTTCTTTGCCTATCATCAGGGTGTGGGCACTCCTTGAAAAACCTATAATTCATAAGAATGTAAAATCACCACTACAATAAAACAACCTAAAAGATCAAAGTGGCATTTGATATTACAGTCATGCTTTTATTTTCAATTTTAGGTGGGGATAAACTACTACACTACCCTTCTCATATGCTATTCATAATTGGAGCCATGTCTTTTTAATTACTTAGCGTGCAGAAGCATTAAATCAAATTGTTCAAGAAGAAAAAAAAATTACTACACTTTTTAGCACCACAAACCAAATACAAGAAGACCTTAATTCACCACCAATAATATGGATGTATAAACTATCAAGGAAGAATAAAATAAAGCAAAAAGCACACTAAGAAATCAACAGAAAATACTATATACCTACATTAATAATTAATTCAGCCTTTCATGAATATTTCATCAAATTAAACTTACGCTTCCATTTCTTGGATCTGATGTGGAGTGTGACGATGATAACGTTTTCTTTTCGATTGTTGATCCTCAAAAGAATTACCATTTGAATTGTCACTATCAGATTTGCAATCAATTTCTTCAATTCTTGTCTGTTGTACTTCATCACCTTTGGACATGTTTGAGTTTATATCCAGGAGTTCTTTTTCAATCATCTTTCCTATAACATACATAGTGTATCATGTCTCACTTTTTTTCCTATGAAACTGATAATCAAATTATAAAGCTATAAGTGCAATAATATGCATTGATATGACTCAAAGGTACATTGCCACAACGGATAGAATTATCTAGAACGTATTGTCGTGTATGAACCTTTTTGTTTCGGAAGTCTTTATATGCAAAGAAAAGGAAAATGCATTTGGCATAAATTCAGTGTTGAAGCAAAAAATCATATTTATATATTTTTGCTTTTGAAAAATATCTTTGTCTATTTCATTGGATTCTATGATGTATAAGTGTTCTTTCTCATTTCTTTTTAGTCTATATAAGTTTAATGGTTGCATTTTTTTTTTTTCTACATCTTATTTTTTCATACTCAAAATTTGTTATGGAATTTTTTCTAGTCTTTGATGCACATAAATGACATGGTTTTGAAGGATTGAAATGAAAATTAACAATAAAACAAAAAATTCATGAAAACAAAAAGATATGTGCTTTTAGTGCTCTTTCGCTATAAATAAGCATCAATGTGAAGGTATGTTTGCAGGAGAAGTGTGATCCTGATGCAAAAATAAGCAAGAAAGAAATAAACTTTAAATGATGGACAAACTTATTTAAATGAAAGACTTTTTTTTTTTTTTTTTTGCAGTAACCTTAAACATCTAGGTTGAGATCTATTATTAGGACTCCCTTGAATCCACAAGAGGAGCAAGAAAAAAATGTGGTTTAATTCTATTCAATAAATTTTTTGGGGTTTTATACAATGATATCTTTAGAAGAAGCCAAAGTCTTGTAGATAGAGAGATGAGGATGACAATGAAAAGTTATAGGGAACAAACTGAGAGGAGCCAAATTAAGAGATAAGAAGGTGGAAAGAGTCCAACAGAAAAAAAAAAGGATGAAGAGAAGTGGAGGCAATGAAGGCTAAAAGGGCAGCATATGGACAAGAAGAAGACGGTGGATTTAATATAAGTTGTATAGAGATGGTTCAATTGCATTAAATAGAGTTGTGATACTTTTCTAATGGGAAAAGAGGATATGATGAGTGAAGTAGGGAAATATGTTATATATGTCATATAAGAGTATGTGTCAACAATCTTATATTATAGGTTTTGAGAATATTTAATGCTCTTAAATGTTATATGTAAAAGAAGTTAACAATCCAGTATAGAAGGCACATATTTAGGTTAGCATCATATGCAATGAGATATTTTCCTATTATATATTAAGGCAAAATAGCATTGGATAATACAAGAGAAACCATTTCTTCACAAAGAACTAATTGAGAAAGATTATCAATTTTTGTTACTATATATATGCAATAAAAACTTAAAATTCTAACATTATGTATTTTGAGAATATCTAACATTCCTAAATATTTATTAAAAGAAGTTAACAATCCAGTATAGCAGGCACATATTTAGGTTAGCATCAAATTCAATATGATATTTTCTATTACTCACAAAAAATGGCACTGGACAATATAAGAAAAACCATTTTTTTCATAAAGAACTAATAGGGAAAGTATTAATTTTTATTGTTGTATGTCATACAAAATTTCTAGCATCATAGATTTTGAGAATGTTTTACATTTTTAAATGTATATACGAAAAAGAAATCAATATAGTTTGGTCTTGATGGTGCATCTTTATATTGAACCAAATTCAATTAAGATGTTTTTCTATTATATGTTTGGGAAAAAGAGCATTGAATGGTAAAAGAGAAATCATTTTTCTATAAAAAAAAATGTCTAAAGGGGGAATATTATTAGTTTGTGTTATTTAAATCATGAAAGCTTCCTAACATTATATAGATGTTGAGAATGTTGGAAATCTCCTAAATGCCGAATTGAACAATTTTCATGATATAATATAGAGGGTATATTTTAGGTTAGCATCAAACGCAATGATAAGATAATTTGCTATTATTCAAAATATGTTATATTGGATAATACATATGAAAACCATTTTTTCGTGAAGAAACTTTGGGGGTGGGGGGTGGGAATGGCCTATTAATTTGTCTTATTCTACGTAATAGAAACATTTTAACATCACTCAATATTGAGAATATTTGACACTTCTATATGTCATATCTATAAGAAGTTAATGATACAATATATAGAGAGCAAATTTTTATGTTGGGATCAAAATACAATGACATATTTTTTATAAATAAGTAAGAAAAGGGCACTTGATAACGCAGGAGAAAATATTTTTTGGTGAAGAAATATGGGTAAAACATTATTACTTTGTATTACTGCATGTAATAAAAAAAAATTTGCATAATAAATTTTGGGGAAAATGCAATTTTAGTCCACCAACTATGCCCTCTTTCGATTTTAATCCATTGTGATATGGGGTTAGCACATTTGGTCCAGTGGCCCGTAAATTTTCGCACATTTAGTCCAATTTTTCGCAATTTTGGACCATCGGGCTGGAAAATTTTCAATTGGATCCAAAAATTGCCCAGTCAGCTTCAATCGGGCCGAATTCTTGGGAATTTTGTGACACGTGTCACCCAGCGCCACATCAGCATCCACCTCAGCCACATCAACAAAATGGCCAAAATTAAAAAAAAAAAAAAAAAGAAAAATAATCAATAGAATTAAAATTTTATATTATTATATATATAATATATATGTATATTATACATATAATATAATACATATATAATATATATAGTTTAAATATATATTTTTTATATTTATCCCCCCCACCCCAACACCACCAGCTGCCATGGCCATCCACAGCCATGGCAGCCTCGGGTCGCCAACTGGATGCCGGTGAAAACAAAAGGGAGAAGAAGAAAAAAGTGTCGGCGGCCAAAACGGCCGCTAGGCTTGGCTACCGACGGAAAAGAACAAAAAAAAAAACCCTGCTATGGCTATATTTGGCCATGGCTGCCAGTGACCAGATCTGGCCAGATCCGGCCAGTATGTATGCTGCCATGGCAGCTTGTTAAGTTGTGGGGTTGGGGGCAGGCGAGCGGTGGGGTGGCGGGGGGGAAGGGTGCGTGTTGGGGATGGTTTATTTTATATATATATATATTGTATAATTTTTATATAAGTGTATATATATGTTTTAGATAGATTTATATATGTGTACAAGGATAAATAAAAAATATTATTAATAATATATAAATTTGAGATGAATAAAAGAAAATTTAAATATTATTTTAAATTATCTTAATTAAATATTTTCTAATTTTTCACATGTCATTATTTTAGGAAAAAAAATTCAGTTTTTTTTTCAATGGCTACAATTATTTGAAATTATTTTAACAATTGGTAATTTTTCACATACTATTATTTCAAAGAAAAATCAATTTGTTTCCCAATTGCAATGTTTATTTGAAATTATTTTAATATTTTGTTATTTTTACTTGTCATTATTTTAAAAAAAAACCAACTTTTATTAATTGCCACAATAATGGAATTATCTTAAATATTTTATAATTTTTCACATGTCAATATTTTAAATTGATTTCAGCTTTTTTTTTCCTAGTTGATTCATATTTAAACATTTTGTATTGATACATATGTATATATTATATGTATAATATTCATATATATATATATATTATATTATATATATAATAATATAAATTTTTACTTCTATTGATTATTTTTATTTTTTTCTTTTTTTTTTAATTTTGGCCATTTTGCTGACGTGGCGGATGAGGTGGATGTTGATGTGGCGCTGGGTGACACATGTCACAAAATCCCAAAAAATTCAGCCCGATTGAAGCTGATTGGGCAATTTTTGGGCCCAATTAAAAATTTTCCAGCCCGATTGACCAAAATTTAGAAAAATTGGAGTAAATGTACAAAAATTTACGGGTCATTGGACCAAATATGCTAACCCCATATCACAATGGACTAAAATCGAAAGAGGGCATAGTTGTTGGACTAAAATTACATTTTTCCCTAAATTTTGAGAATACCTACTAAGTGTCATATCTAAAAGAAGTTAATAATCTAGTGTAGCGAGCACATCTTTAGGTTAGCATCAATGCAATGAGATAATTTTCTATTATTAAGAAATAGATGGCGGTGGACAACATATACAAGAAAAAACTACCTTTTTTCTATGAAGAACTAAGGGGACTAATTATTATTTGTATTACCGTACATGATAGAAGCTTCTGGGCATTTAGATTTTGGAAATATCTGATGCTTCTATATGTCATATCAAGTATACAGGGAATATATTTAAGTTAGCGTCAATTAATGTAATGAGATATTTTTCTATTATTAAAAAAGTGGATTTGAATAATACAAGAAAATCAATTTTTCATATATATATATATATATATATAACTAAGTTGAAAAATTGTTTATTTCTATTGTTGTACAAAAGAAAAAATTTCTGAAATTATAGGTTTTGTGAATATTGGACAGTCTTAAATGTCATATTTAAAAGAAGTTATCAATTCTATAGAAGGTACATCTTTAGGTCACAAAGGTTGCAATGAGGCAGTCTTTTATTTTTCAAGTAAAATGACATCCAATAATACAAGAAAATTATTTTTTCATGAAGAAGTCAGGGAGAAAAATTGTTAATCTGAATAGTACGTTATAAAAACTTTATCACATAAATTTTATGCCCATCTAAAAGAAATTAACAACCTAGTATAAAGGATACCTCTTTAGGTTAGCATCAAATCCAATGAGATATTTTTTATTATTTAGAAAAATTGCATTGAATAATACAAGAGAAACTATTTTATATTGCATGTGAAGCAATTAAAGAAGTTTAATATGGTGACATACAAGGACAGATCCAAAATCGAGACTGTGGGGGGCAAAAATTAAAAAGCATAAAAATTTAAATATAAATTTTATAATTTATGAATTTAAAATACATGTTGTCATCAAAGTTGAGCACGGCGCTCTTTCATATTATAATATTCATTAATGATCCAATCAATGTTAAAAATTTTAACAATATGTTTCTCAATATAAGTAATCAAAGAATCAGTTGAAAAATTATTTTTCATCTAATTTCTAAAGTTTTGATAAATATATTCTCAAACAAATAAAACAAAAGTGTCCTAGTGGGCCTAAGCTAACCTAATTGTAAACTATTTGATTGTAAATATGGGCGTAAAACTTTGCTTTAAATTTTACAAAACTAAAATAGATAAAGAATTAATAAATTATTACTAAATTTTAAATATATGTAAACTAGAAATTGTTACAAAAATTAAAAATATATATATAAAAATATTGGGAGATTATTACTGGGGGGGGGCAATGGCCCCCCCTTCCGCCCCCTAAATCCGTCACCGGTAACATATCAAACAAAGAACCTCCAAGCTACCAATCAATAATCAATATATATATATATATATATATCTTGTTAGTTTTTTTTAGAATTAAGATATGTGGGTGTTCGCACAAATTTTGTGTTTGCAAAAATTATTACAAGACAAGCAAAATACAGACAAACTGAATATTTAATTTAAAATAAAAGTGGTTACAATCTCTTAAAAATATCTCCATATTGAAGATTAATTCCTTTGATTCTTCACTTTGAAATATGATTCAATGGCTTAATGCCTGCTCTTGAATCAGGTGCACTCAACGCCCTCCTAAACTTGTGCATGAAATCACGAACTACCTTGAAAGTATTCAAGATTTGAATGACTTTGTGAAGATGTAGAACCTTTGTAGTTGTAGCACTTCTTTGTGGCAAGAATTCATAATTCAGAACTTGATGCTTGAATTTTTTGATATTTGAATTTCTTGATGTATGGTACATTTCTCAATACCTTCTTTTATAGGCACAAATTAGGGTTTCATGATTTGGAGCTTGAGTCTTCCCTTGAGCTCCAATACACTTGAAATGGGTTTAATTTATTAATGGGTTATATCAAATATATTTTGACCCAATTAGCTAATCCAAAATTATATAAAAATTTGATAATTCATTATGGGTTTATCAACCTTATAAATTATTATGGGCTTCAATTTGGGACCCAAATCAATAGTCAATTTATTTGGGTTATTATATGATAATTTATCCCAATAAAATTTCCATGCCAACTGATGCCCCACTTTAAAGCTTGACAAAAAACATACCAAATGTGAATGGGAGGCAAGACTTGAAGTAACATCTTTTTTTTTTTTCCCCAATAGTTCAGTAGGCTACATGAAATCATTAATTGAAATTGAGGGCCATTAAAATGAGCAAGAATCAGCGTAATTACAAATATTATAAGTGACTTGCTCAAAATTTTTGACATAGCAACTGCAAAGATTTAATTATTTTATGCATGGCCACCAACAATTCTTAAATCCTTGTAAACAAAGAAAAGCTAGTATATATTCATTTATTGAAACAGCAACCCATTTCTTTGAGTGAATAAAACACATTCTCCACTTTTTATCTTTGCTTGGACCCATGTTGCTTGACTTAAAGCTTTAATAAAATTAAAAAAGTTGTGCACCTCATGGCTTAACCAAGAAAAGACCAAACTTTCATGAGGTCCCTGCACAGGGCACTTTGAATTCCTCTGTCCACTATTTTCCCCCTCTCTTGTCTTTCTTATTTATTGTCACTTTCTTTTGTTATTCATTTTTTTCTTTTTTTATTTGCCAAAAGCATGGCCCACCATACCTAGCATTGATGTCCAACCATAAAAGACTATCCAACTTTGGTAGGAAAAAAAGAACCATAACAACAGAAGCAAGAGTTTCCTTTGTAATTAATTCCACCCTTCAACAAAGAGGAGGATTTGACAAGTTTTCTATCTATTTCCTTCTTGAAGAACAATAACCTATTTTTTTCTTTTTATTTCTCTACATGCCAGTTACTCTAGTAGCTTTAGCGTGGACGACAACCCACTTTCACGTGGTAATTTTTTTCTTTAGCAATAATGTTTAGTATGCAATCAATCACTCATGGAAACTAATCACAATTTCTTTTCCTCCAAAATCTGTAGAGCTGGAAAATTTCCTTTTTGCAGCTTTATTAGCCTCTATAAAAGAATACATGCATTCCTCAATTTTCGTAGAAGATTGCGAACAAAAAAAACACCAATCTTCTTCCCCTTTCTCTCCTTTTTTTTTTCTTTGTTTCTTTTGAAACATGTTGGTTAGTTTGACTTTTAGGAAGGAAGATAGGCATTGTGGTATTCCTTTTCGCAAGTTGGCTTGTGTTTTGGTAAGAAATACTATGTTCTCCTTATGTGATCATTTATTTCATTTCAACACACATTGTGTTTGATGTAATGACAACATGAATATTGTAGGACATTTCAACATCATGCATTTTCACTATCATCAAGAGGCTAACAGAACTGATACTACCATTACGTTGACCAATGATGGACTACCTTAATGTTGTAGGACACACTTATGGAATCCGAATTTCATTATACAGATGGCAAAGCATCTTTTGCACCATGAATCTCCTCAATTGAATACTTTGGCTCTACTAAAAAATATTCATCACCAATAGGCAATTCCACTAGTTCATTGTAGTTAAAATCTATTCTTAGTATTATGAATTTATCATATTAGTGCTATTTAATTCCTGAAACTACAATAGAAATTCTTCTATTGTTATTGACCTTTTTTAACACTACTTCTCCATCAACAGAATACATAATGGAAAAGTAACTTGCTTTATATTTAAAATTTAAGCAAGGTCGTGAAGATAAATATCAAGGACTGTAATGAACCAATTCCATGCATCATAATTTAGAGCAACGAAAATGATTTCAAAGTTAAAAACACCACCTTATGTGTGTATGAATCAGTTGTGGATGTTCAATCTTCACGGCTTGATCAGACCACTCCATGCATGTTCCTAAATGATTCAAGAAAACAACTAAATAGATTATTGATCAACATTCCAGTGTTTTAAGGTCTTGATGTTGACGTCATCACTTTTTGACCTTAGGGCCACGCATGTTGAGTTCTTACTTTCGAAGCACCACCTCAGCATCAATGGAGGCTCATAGAGAATTCCACCATCCAAGTTTGGTGAGGTATCCTTTCACACTGGCTATTGAAAGTGGGCAGAGAATGTGCTGGCCCATCATGCGGACACTCTTTGTTGTTCCAAGACCTACACAGCTGTTCATGCCTTCCTTTTCACTTCTGAAGGATTTCAATGGTATGTCTATATCTCACCAAATTAGTTTTTGGTTTAGAAGCTCGACTAGATATGCACAACCCTCTTTAAGGTCATCTCGAAATAAACTAAAGTTGTCTCGCAATCCTTGTAGTAACATCAACATATCTGTTTTATCATGCAACAAGGAGTATGATAAGTCATTTTTAGTGTTAGAGATTGAAAAGGACATCAGGGATTAGACTTATTTGGTTGCCTTCCTTTCATATTGGTTATGCAACTTTGTTTTATCATATTGCAAAGTTGATCAAGTACATGTTTCTGTTTTCAAAGTTTCAAGTAAAATAACCAATGGAGGTTGGTTTTCTCTAGCAATTCCCATATTGACAAGTATCTACTATGGTTTGAGAGAGATATTTGCCTGAAGGAGCTTAAGTTAGTCCACTGCCATTTTCCCTATTCATTATTGATATAGTTGGATTGCATGCTATCTTCAAACACATTTTCCATCCAAACTTGAAATAGTTGGCGCTCATATGGTGAAATATGTAGGAGAAAATATGGCCAAACACTTTGAACTTGATGAGGTACCCAAATTATTCCACAACATCAACCCTTCAAAGCTTTAGAATTTACACATGCAAAGGAAAATCTCAATAACAAATGATGCAGAGATATCAAACACTTACAAAGACCTTTATGTGGTTTGCTCTAGCTACTTGAGATTTTGGAGTGGACCACCATGTATTGCTAAAGTTATAGTTCACATTGATTCAGCCAGAGCATTGTTTTTGTCAAGATATTCCTGGCCACCTAAGGAAAGAGATTCTTACTTACGAGTTAGTTGAACTTGTTTGAGTTTGGCAATCATTTGGTACATCTTCCACGCTAATTGTACCAAGTAGTATCTCCTCATCACCTTTGGTCATGAAGAAATATACGGATTGATAGGCTAAACTTTGGAAGGCTTATTTAGGGAAAAACACCAAAATCATCCTCAAACTTAATCAACCCATAGATTCAAATCCCAAGAGATTGCAAAGGACTACAATAAAAGGGGTTCTAAGGATGGCGAGGCAACCCCATCTTCTTAAGATTCGGTTATTGGCATGGAATCAGCAAAAGTGTCTTCCAAGAAACAATGTACTCTTTTTGCATACTCAGCTCCCAAGCTTGTCCTTACAGTTAGTCCGACCTAAGAAAATGAAGTGATTCCTATATTGTCGCTTTCAAATGATGATTTTAACAACCAATACTAGCTTAAAAATAGATTGAAGGTTCTTGACTTAGAAAATATTAGTGTGAATTCAAATTTTTTTGAGCATGCCCCAAGTTCTTTATTGCCTTTAGAGTAATCAACACAATATGTACATATACACTTTTCTTTTTTTCAATCATTTATATTATTATTCTCTTTTACCCATCTTATGTTTCTTTCTTCTTCTTTCAACTTGCTGACCTCGAGAAAAAAGTCCCCATCACTTTTGAAGATAGATGGGCTCAACAAATGGAGTTAATCCTTTTGGCTTATTTGAAGAAGACACCACTTCCTCCCCTTCTAGTAATGATGCATCAATCAATTCTCTTTATAAAAGTCATGTAATTAAGACCCCTTGCAAGTATCCAAAATGACATTGCCTATTATTATTGCAGAGAAGCTACTCGATGAGGAAAATGTATCTAAGAAGACCAAGAAGACATTTGAAGCTCCATCATAGCCACTCCCACTCATCGAAGTTCCTAAATTTTGTCCTCGAGTTATCAAAACTAAAGCTGAGTAGATTTGTAAAATTTTATTGGGAAAAAATATGCCAAAAGTTCATGAAAACTTCATTTTGAGCAGCTTTCAAGGGTAAAGCTAGCAATGATTTGATCGTGGAGATAAGGACATACATGAAAGATACATCATATTTGAAAAGCCATTTGAAGTCTTTCTTTGAGGATGCTTCCAATTACAAAAAGGCCAAGTTGGACTCGAACTAGAGAGACACACAAGAGACTCATGAGAAAGCACTTTTTCTTGCACAACAAGATCTTTCTAAAATTAAAGCAACCAAAATTGAATGAGCTAAGGAGGTGAATATCTTGAAAGTAGAACTTATCCAAATCACCAAGTGGCAAAAAGAATTAAAGATGCAACTTGCCAAGTTGAGCAGCAAGAAAGAACTTACAAACTTATCACTCCATAAAGTTGAAGCAAACTTATCCACTATTCAAAAAGAAGTAGCCACCAAGGGAAAAAAAAGTCTCCAAACTTGAGAGCACTCCATTTTTCATTGATAAAAAAGTTGAGGCTTTGAAGAGAACAGAGTTAGTTGAAGAATCTTATCATAATCTAGTAGCTTTTGACTTATTCGCTTGAAGCCTTAGCTTCTTATTAAACTTTTTTTTTCGTACTTTCATAATTGATGTAAAAGAATATCTATTATTTTCATATCCCATGAAAAAAAATTATTTCCATCTTTCTTTTGCTTTTCCCTTTCTTATGTGACATTTTCTGCAGTTTTTGCGTTAATGCCACCTAAGAAAGATTACACTGCATGTTTCCAATAATCGAAGGATTAAAAGAAACTGGCTTAAGCTTACAAACAAAATTGGATATCTTCAAGATATACTAAACTTGTTCAAAAATATGTTTGAACTTGAAAAGTAAACTTCAAACTGCCTACATACCCCATCAAGGAGATTTAAGTCATTATATAAATCAAAGAATTTTATTTTAGGGGGGCCCGTACAAATTTTATACTCATGCAGGCCAGGAGTATCCATAACTTAGCCACCCTGGATAAAGTAAGTGTTTCTATATTTTAGCCATATGAAATACTTTTAATAGTGTAAGGTAGCAGTTTATCCATATGCACTACCATTGGTGGGCACTAACATTGGTGGGTATTATTCATAGTTTATACTCGTGTGGAATAGGAGTAATATACAGTTTAAGTTCTTGTGTCAAGGAGCATTTTTCTTCATAGATAATAGTTCTTTAAAAATTTTGCATTTATAGGGCTAATGCATAGTCCATCTTAACCCACCAATTTATAAGCATCATTTGTATAAGCTTCTTTCACAACATAATGGCCATCTACTTTGATATAAACTTATTCCCCATTCACTGAGTGATAGTAATCGGCCTCCTGACTACTAGGACCATATCCCAAACTTGAAATGTTTGTGGCCGAACTTTCTTATTGAATACTCTAGTTCATGCAGGCCTGGTAGCGCTTAAACTGCTATTAAACTTCAAGTCTTTTCTTATCTAACGCTTCTAGTTCTTCAAGTTTGATATGTACATTATCTTCCATGGTGAGTCTTTCTTAAATCAAGATATGAAGCAAAAGTAATTGACTTCAAGAAATAGAACAACTTCAACTTCATACATCGAATAATATGAAGTATCCTGAGTGGCAGTCCAATGTGTCATTTGGTATGCCCAAGGTGCTGCTCCAATTTTCTCATGCAAGTAACTTCTTAACTTTAACACAACCTTCTTCAAGAGTTGCACAAATTCTTATTGAATGCTTCTACTAAACCATTTGTCGGTCCATGTACATTGAGTTATATTGCTTAAAACCAAACTATGCACATAACTTATCTAGCAACTTGCTACAAAACAACTTTCCATTATTAGTGATAATATAATGTAACGAGTTATTCCATATCGAAAAATAAGGTTCAAACGAATGAATTCAACCACAGTTTCCTTCTTTACCTTTCTAAGAGGAATCACCTCTGCTTTTTTGGAAAAGTAATCAATAGCCATCAATAGATAAGCATGACCACCGATGCCTTACGAGTAATAGGTCCCATGACATTGAGATCCCATGTTCTAAACAGCCACAAAGCAATTATAGAATTTGAAGGCTTTGAGGGTTAGTGTACTGGCAAGCTTCACACCTCTCCGCATACTCTAAACAATCTTTGACCATCACTGGCCAGTAATAACCTATCCTCTTAATCTGAAAATGGAGCTCAGTACTGGATTGATGAGCGCCGCAAACCCCATAACGTGCCTCGGCCATGGATTCAATTGATTTTTACCATTCAAGCAACATTAATAATTACCTTCAAAAGAGCAATGATACTTTATCGTTGTATATAATAAAATGAGTTGATCTCCATCATATTCTTGTCTTATGGCAAAGATCATTTGGCAACTTATCATGCTTTAATTAATCAACCAATAGTCTTTTCCAATCTTGATCATCACTAATTGATGTTGATATATATAACATTTGAATCTTCACGGTTGGGTTCAGCATAAGACGGCAGGATCCACTGATGACATACAGGAACAGACAAAGTAAGAGTAGTTGCCAAGTTAGCAATGCATCAGACAAAGCAAGAATAATTGCCACGATGACAAATTATAAAGCCAAGAAACTTGCCTAATTAGCACCAAATACATATTTAAAGGGATTCATCTTCAAGTTATATTCTGTTAACCAATCAAATACCACTCAAAGACCTGCCAAGTGATCATTTCCTTTTTTACTTTTAGCAATCAAATCATCAATATAGGATTCAATTCTTTTGTGCAGCATGTCATTGGAGATGTTTTGCATAGCACATTAGTAAGTGTCACTTGTATTCTTCAACCCAAAAGGTATCACTTTATAACAATAAATCCTCTTTGGAATGCAAAAAGTTGTACACTCTTTATCTTGCAGTGACATCCTAATTTGGTTGTATTCAAAATCCATCTATAAAGATAAAGCTTCATGTGTAGTGGTTACTTTAACCATGAGCTTGATAATAGGCAACAAAAGATCATCTTTCCAACTTGTCTTATTTAAGTCTCAAAAGTCAATGGAAAATACGTTTGGTCATTTTTCTTCTTGACAAGCATAATGCTAGATATGTAGGTTGAATACTTGACTTCTCAAATAAACCCATCATCAATGAGCTTGTTGACTTCAGCATTAATATGAGGAATAAGCTCTAGAAGAAGAACTCGTTGTGATTGCTTCACTGAGCACACTCCATGCCTTAGCCAAAGTGATGAATCACAACTTTGGGGGTCCAATTCCGATATCTCTTTATATGTCCAAGCGATGCATCTTTATACTCACTTAAGGTTTTGAAGTTCTATTCTACCTCTTCAAGACTTAGGAGAAAACTCATGAATATAGGACATGGCTCTTTTATTATGTCAAGAATGAATTCTTTAAGTTCATCAATAGTCTTCAAGTTGCAAAGGTGCTTCTTTGATTTCATCTATAAATATATTTGAGTTAGACTCTTTATCAACAACCACATATAACATGAGTGCGACTCATTATCTTCTTCATCATAGGACCTTATACTATCTACAGGTTCTATTCTTTGGAGTGCAACCTTCTATTGAGGGGTGTTCTCGATTTGGTTGGTTTGGTTTTAGAAAAAAACTTCAATCGAACCAAATCAATTGATTATGATGTAATACTAATCATTCTGTTTGGTTCAATATGAGGAACTAAACAAAACTAAATTGAATTTTATTGGTTTGGTTCGATTTGATTCTTTGATTTTTGAGCATTTCAATTTTCAAGTATAGATGAAACAAAACCTATTATATTTCTCATATAAATTAACTTGCAAATAAGAGTAAGAGGGCACAGAAGCCGAGTTGATGAACGACGGGAGGGTTACTAGTTAGAGATTCAATTAACTTAAAAATTGGGCTTCGATGGGAGGGAAATAAGTAAAAAAAATGGGGTATTTTTGGCAAAACATATAAAAATAGAAATTTTAATAATATACTATTGGTTCAATTTAGTTCGGTTTGGTTTTGACTTTGCCAACCAAAAACTGAACCAAACTATTCGATTTTCAAATTTTAAACCAAAAGTAAACAATTTAATCTTTTTTTTATCAATTTTTAATTTTTTTTTTCCAGCTGGTTTAATCGATTTTATTCCGGTTGGTATGGTTTTGAGGACCCCTATTTCCATTATAGAGCCCTATCTACTTTCACAATGGGGATAATCGTCATTCTCCACCTAGGGTAGCTTATGGTTTGCACAAAACCTGCCACAATTGATCCATTGAAGTCTCCAAGATATTGAGGGCTTAGCTTTTCTATTGCACTTATATAATTAGAGTTGATAGTAACCTCCACTTCGCCTTTATTTTCACCATCTTTATTAGATGAATATCTCGTGATACATCCCCTCACCTTCACTAGTCTGTCTATGCTGATGATTAGAATTGAGGATTTTGCTCCACTCGATTGAGGTCAGCAAAGTGTCTAACCTTAATTCTCGACTCCATCATGTCGGTGTAGTCATAATTAATCATTTTCCTTATTTTTTCTACAACATTACTTCTAAGTCGATTGAACATAGAACCTTGTGGATAATGACTTGTAATTGGCCCTCTACTAGTTGGTGGAGTTTGATTAGTGACACCAAATCTATCAAAAATAGAATGACGGGTGGTGGGAGCGCTCAACCGATCAACGCAGAGATACGATGATCAGTTGACATTTGACTTCCACCATTTCCATCTCTTTCAAGGGTAATATGTTAGACACTAACACACTTATCTTTCCTCATCACAAGCATCCTAATTGGCTCATTCAGCGCAAATCCCAAACTAGTCCTTAGTTCATCAACACAAAATTCTTGACTTCATAATCTTTGTTGTGCTTTGCTTAGGCCATGTATCTTTTCTTTGGTCAACTCATGTTTCAGCTCCTCTAGCTTGGAAGAATTAGCAAAGTTGTATCCAAACTTAGCCAAGAGTATATGCTTTTGGATCAAACATCCAAATGGATTTTTTGATGTTAGGCTTTGCTAGAAGAAAATTCAGCTAAGGCTTTCGAGTTCAAACTAACAATAGGCACGATCAACTTTTTTCTAATAACTTGATAGCCATCTGATCTTACCTTCTTTCTTTGTTTTTTTTCCCATTGTTCAATGATAGAATGCATCCTCCATATGAATTTTGCTCTTCTTTCTTATGTAATCGAAGAGTATATTGAAATACTAGCAGATCAAATGTTCCTTTAGATTTAATAACTTTGCTTGTTAAGGTTCAACAACAATCAACCTCTTGGGCTTTTTACCACCAGGCGCCAAAGTCATCGGCTCAACATGCTTTCTCTTAATAAGCCAGTGGCTTAGGGCTTTTGAAGGCAATGTTTCTTGCACTAATACTGGGCGTAGGTATAATTTAACATTGACAAAATATGATTCTACTTTAGTGAATAACTTTGTATTAGTATCGAACTTTACTATCCCTACATTCCTCGAATACTTGAAGCATTGGTGAAGGATGGATGAAACCACTCCATTTTCATGAAGTCATGGTCTTTCTAGAAGTAAGTTGTAAGAAGTCCTTAAATCACTGACATGAAACAAAGTATCTGCTTCCAGTTATCCAATAGTAAGAGCTAGGCAATCATTCCAATAGCCCATTGGCCTCCCTAGTCGAAACTTTGAATGGTCAAGCATCTGCGAGATAAATCCTTAACTTTGATTCCCAGTTGTTTCATAGTAGATTTTGGCATAATGTTATCTATTGATCCTCTATCTATATGTATGTAGTTGACTTTCTAATCTTGCATAACTCTAGGGAAAAAAAAGAGTGGTCAATTATGGGGCTTTGATCCAAGCAACAAATCTTCATCTGTAAATACAATAGTAGCACAACAAGAAGTAAAATGCTGGCTCTCTACTCGGCTAGATGCAATAAATGCTATTTTAACCTTTTACTGAAAAAAAATTATAAGCAAAAAGACTCCTAAAGTTATGGAATTTCACAGATGGCTTCTTAATGAATTTCTCAAGTTAGCATGAGGAGCTTCAAAACCTCTCATTACCTTCGGTTGAGGGCACTTGGTGGAATATTGTTTCTTTAAGATTGGTAGGCGAAGCTGATGAACACATCGCCTTTGTCTCTTTCGGCGCATTATGAGAATATACTCATCATCATCCTCAATTTCAAAAGCAAAACTTGCATCCAACTTTTCATTTTTCTCAGTGGACAAAGTTTTGAGCAAGACCGGATCTATACTTCTAAATTGAAGTATTTTTTTATGCTCCCATGAGTTGGGAAAGAATATATTTCTAGCTACAAGCGACATTTGTAACAACTGAGACACTAGCAACATTTACATCCACTACATCTTTAGCGTCAAGAATTATTCTTACATCTTTTGCTAATGTCATGATGTTTTCCTTAACCTCAAAGTATTTTTCTATAGGCTAGCTAATAACTCGATGATACTTATAGTATTTCGGCTCTTTCGCATCTCAAACTTCTTTAGGACATTTCGACTCAGGAAGATAGATCATCTTTCTTGTCAACAACTCATCTAAGATTGGAGAGATGTCAAAATCAAGAAATGGATACTCCTTTTCTTACAATTCTTTCACATAGATCAATGCTTTTTAGTTAGCGCACATTGATAAGGCTTTTCATCTTTGTTACCACTTGCAGAGATAATGACAGGAGCTACTTTAATCGCCATGGACTATTTTACAGTAGTTTTGGTAAACTTCTCATTCGTCTTTGAGTCTTGTCTATCCTTTTTTTTATTGTCCACCAAAAAATTGACTTATGATTTTCAATGCTCAACTCCATGCAATGAGCAAGAGTGGTCAATTTCTCAAAAATTTGGGGCTTGATCCCCTTGGAGGACATAGAGAAGCCCCATATACATCCCTTGGATGCACATCTCTATTGCTAAAACTTTTGATAACTTATCCTTGCAATTTAGAAGTGCACACCAGTAGCTGATGTAGTCAGCAATGTGCTCATCCTTCCACTGCTTTGCATTGGCAAGCTTAATCAAACTTATAGTACAACATTTGTTCTAGAAATACTTCATAAATTCTCTTTCCATTCCCCAATTGTCAATAGATTCGGGCTCGAGGTTAATTTACCAATCAAATGCATTTTCTTTGAGTGAATCTCACGAATTGCTTCATAAGAAGGTCACCATAGATTCCTTCATTTATTGTATGTTTCCACAAAATGAGCAGTATGTTGCTTTGGGTTACATTTTCCATCGAGCTGTTAGAGCTTTGGTGGCTAATAGCTTATCGACATCCTTAATGCATCAATCCACTTAGCATATGGTTTCGAGTATATGAACGAGTTTTGTGAAGGTCTACCATATTGAGCTATAATGGTATTAGTTATCATATCTTGCAATTGTCGAATGAATCATGCAGCAATGGATGTTTCAAAATGGTTAGATTTCTATATAGAGTTATGTTTAGGTGGTACCTCATCCATTTGCTTCTCTTTTTTAACATGGTTTGAAGAGGACGAAAGATTTTGCTAAACTCTTTAACATTCGAGTGCTCTAGTTTGTTCATCAATTAAGTGATCTGGAGGTCTTTCTCTTCTGTAACCTTCTGAAGATCAGTTATGGATTGAGCCAATTAAGCAAATTGTTCATCCACTATAGTTGTTGTAATCACCATTCAGGCAGCACAACAAAAAGAGATGATCTGGACTTGATCTTTCATTGGACTTGTTGAGTTCAAGCTATCTAATGGAGTGATATCAATGATTTTGCCACCAGTAGAGGATTGACTGACTGCAGCAATAATATCCATAGCATTTTTCTAGTTCATAATGGTGACTTGATTTTTCTTGCATGCCATGGAAATGATGATTCGAACTTTAATGAAGGAGGAAGAGATGAGAGGCAGAGATTGTCCCGTTGGGTGTCAGAAATTTGTTCCCACAAATTTTGTTTATGCAAAAATTATTAAAAGACAAGAAAATACAAAATAAAAGTTTGAAACATTTAATTTAAAATAAAACTAGTTACAGTCTAAAAAATATCCAATCGAAGATTAATTCCTCTAATTCTTTACTCTGGAATATGATTCAAGAGCTTGATGTTTGTTCTTGAATTGGGTGAGCGCAATTACTTCCTAAACTTGTGGTTGAAATCACAAACTACTTTGAAATCCAGTATTTGTTTTGCTGTCAAAGTCTACAGGATTTGAATTGTTTTGAAGAAAATATAGAATCTTTGTTGTTACAGCACTTTGTCATGGCAAAAGCTTGAAACTTAAGAGTTTGATGCTTGAATTTCTTGATGTGTGATATGTGTCCCGGTACCTCCTTTTATAGGCACAAATTGGAGTTTAATGATTTGAGCTTGAGTCCTCCATGGGGTTTGAATACCACTTGAAATGGGATTTATTTACTAATGGGCTATATTAAATATATTTTGACCCAATTAGTTGATCCAAAATTAAATAAAGTTTTGATTATTCATTTTGGATTGGGCCATCTTATAAAGCCTAAATTTATTATGGATTTTAATTGGGGACACAAATCAATAGTCAATTTATTTAGACTATTATATGATAATTTATCTCAATAAAATTTCAGTCCCAATAGTAATGTAGCATAAAGTTTAAGGGATTATAATTATGATACTCATAATTAAAATTTATGCATCCCAACTATATAAGATTGACGTATACACTCTTAAGAGTCACATTAAGGGGTATAATAATTCTATCTCTCATTTTCAGTTGATGGCATAGACAATGATACAAATCAATTAGCACTCTAACCTCCAACATCGTGTAGGACTTCCTCTAGATTGATTAAGAAACCTTCGGGATATTTCTGATTAAATCAAGACTCCAAAAAACTGGCATTGTGCACCAATTAGAATAATTTAGAAAAATTTTGGATAGTCCTGTATGTTTTTGAGACCTGTTGGACAATTGAGTTCACCTTAAAAAGAATCTAAGTATTTTCATTCTAACGATAATTTATACATCGAAAGTGCATAGATATGCGATTTATGCTAGTAGATTGAATTTGACTGCCCAATCTAAGGGAGCAAACAAACTCATGTTTATAATTTTTAATTTAGAGAATTTCACAAATAATTTCTTATAGTACTGAATTTGTGACAGAATATCAAGGTTCTAGGAGATATGCAAGAGAACATGCTCTTTTTTCCTTCTTTAGCTCTTATTTATTAAGAAATATCAATCAATCCACCCTTGACATAAAATAAGATAAAAAGATGGCTCCATGTGCTCTAATTCATTATTTTGAATTTTGACTATCCTTATAAGTATATACATGTATTTGTATATGTCATTTCTTAAGTCCCATAAGTTTGATTTTGTAGAACTTGGCCAAACCAGACTTCCAACAGATAACACTAAGGAAATTTAAATTCAATTAAGCTTGCTAAAATTAATATATTTAGATTGTGATGAAAAATTGACGTAAAGGAGATCCAAGAATCTTGTTAAAAAATGTTCACTTTGACAAGATAAAAGTAAGAATATTGTAAAAAATGTTCACTTTGACAGGATAAAAGTATAAGGACTATTTCCAAAATCACTTAAATAAAATTGAAGAAGAATTAGAAGAAATTGAGAGATGTTCCAAATAAATTGACAAGAAAACTCAAAGTTGAAGCTAAATTAGTGGACGAGGGAGAGTTAAGAGGACCCCTAATAAGAGCCCCTACAGGGATTGGTGCAACAACACACACACACACATGCTTGCGTCTTTGGTGTTTATAGTAAATACAAGGCCTTGAAATTTCAACTTCCTTTAGTTTACAAAAACTAATGCAATATAAATATTATAAAATTGTCATGCACTAAGTCAATAAAAGTAAAACTTAGTTATTTATACACTTTTTTACATAACAAAGAATAATCAAATATTAGTTCTACAAACTAGTAGACTAATTACTTATACTGATAGAAAATTATAGAAAAAGTTGAATAAAAATATGTCATACAAAACCTTTATGTTGTGAAAAGGTGTTCCGCATTATATTCCAACATATTTTGTAAAGAACTATTCAAGTGATTTGAAGTTGACATAATATTTTACTTAAAGTAAACTTTGGTTATAACTTTTTGTTATATTTACTTGTCCATCAAAATTTAAATGCTACAATAATAAAATTGTGCAATTTAGGGCAATTTGGCTCCCAAGACTTCAATCTTGAATTCATGATAGGTTGAGCAAATAAGTTGAAGATTTTGGGAAGAGTCAAACTCAATGGGAAGTCTCACCTAATAGATAAGAACTACTCATACAAAAAGCATAACAGGGACATAAAGATCACAAATGAAAAGACAAGTTTGCGATGGACATGCAGTTACTTAAATTTGTAAAGTTTTATTATAATATAAAAATTATATCTAAGATAATAAAAATTATTTTGATATAAAAAATGAATAGATTTGATTGATATGCATGTTGCAACATATTTGAACATGACTAGAGGAATTTTTATTCACTATATGATACTACTAAAACTTAACTATAAAGTCAATTCGGTAAATTGATTAAAATGGAGTCAAATCTAAAATTAAATAATTAAGTAATAGGGTCGGAGAGCCCAAAGGGCAAGTTAAACCCTTAAAGAGGGGCAAAACAAACCCTCATGGGCATGAGCTCATTAAGACTAAAACTATAAATACTGAATCTCAAGAGAATTTGGACACAATAAATCATTTGTAAAAAATCACAAACTTAGAGAACTTTTAAAAACAAAAGATCTTTCTATGCACATTTCAAAGGAAAACAAACTAACACACTAATTTCTTTTGGAAAGGAACTTGCTCCATTTCCAAGTAGTATCATTCTGGCACCATCTGTGGGAACTCAAAGGAGAAAGAGGAAACATTGAGGATGCAAATCCATGGCAGAAGTTGCATGTACTCATGCGACCTCCCAACACGGGAAAAGGAACGACAACTACTAAGATCCACATGAGCTGCTAACGAGGAGGGAGAACTCTAGCATCATGACCTCATGTCCACTAAGCCCTAAAGCGGTTGAGGAATTAGAGTTTCGAGCACAAGAAGAACTCAAGAGCATAGAGATCTACCCTGAAGATCCCTTGAGGACTACTAAGATAGGAGCCCTCATAGATCAGAATTCGAGAAAAAGATAGTATGCTTCCTAAGAGATAATCACGATGTTTTCACTGGGAGCATAATGGATTTGCAAGGAATCTCCCCATATATCATCACGCAGTAGCTCAGAGTGGATCTAAATATATAGCCAGTGCAGCGAAAGAAGAGAAACTTCATAGCAAAATACAATCAAATAATCAAGGAAGAGGTGTATAAGATGCTACAGACAAAGTATATCCGACTAGTTCAATACTCGGAGTGGCTAGCTAACTTGGAATTGGTACCCAAGTAGAGGATGCATATCAACTTTACTGATCTCAACAAAGCCTTCCCAAAAGATCTATTCCTACTCCCACATATTGGCATGCTAGTAGATTTCACCACAAAATGCGAGATGCTGAGTTTCTGGATGCCTAACAAGAATACAACCAAATTCTCTTAGCCTTAAAGGACTAGGAGAAGATGAGCTTTATAATCGCTCATGGAATATATTGCTATAATGTAATGTCATTCGAGCTTAAGAATACAGGTGCTACTTATCAAAGTCTAGTCAACCACATGGCCATTCCTTCAAACATGTGGTTGACTAGACTTTGATAAGTAGCACCTGTATTCTTAAGCTCAAATGACATTACATCGATGATATGTTAGTCAAAAGTCGCAAGCAAGATAACCACCTCCGTGACCTTGAAGAATGCTTTAACATCCTAAGAAGATTTAACTTGCGACTCAACCTATCAAAGTGCGTATTCAGGGTACATCGAGGCAAGTTCCCAGGATATATGGTGTCTAGATGCATGATTAGCTAATTCCTATGAGATTAAAATAGTATTAAAGATACTACTCCCACGCAATATCAAAGAGGTGCTGGTGTTAGCAGGTCGTTTAGCAGCATTGGACCATTTTATCTCTCGATCTGTGAAGAAAGGACTACTTTCCTTTAATATACTACGAAGAGCCAAAGCCTTTAAATAGACCAGTAAATGTGAAAAAGTCTTCTTGAAGTTAAAGGTGTACTTCACATTGCCACCATTATTGAAGAAGTAGAGAGTAGGTGAAACTTTATACTTATACCTAGT
Organism: Jacaranda mimosifolia; assembly: GCA_018894105.1. Taxonomy (NCBI): domain Eukaryota; kingdom Viridiplantae; phylum Streptophyta; class Magnoliopsida; order Lamiales; family Bignoniaceae; genus Jacaranda; species Jacaranda mimosifolia. The sequence continues at coordinate 14,449,707 of CM032129.1, forward strand.
TACAACGGATGTCAAAGTTAGTGTTGGTGCACAAGCAAGGAAGAAAACACCACCAACTGGTGTATTACATTAGCCATCTCCTACAAGATCCTGAAACATGGTATTCTCGCATTCTGAGTTAGTATGAGATCGAGTACGCTATAAAGGTGCAAGTCTTAGTAGATTTCCTAATAGAATGAACCAGAGATGACATAGAGATCTCCCTCCCTACTTAGGTTCTTTACATAGATGGATCGACTATAGGAGTTGGCAGCAAAGCAAGAGTTGTCTTGGAAAACCTTTATGGTGATATAATGGGGTTTGTAGTAAGACTCATCTTCTTTGCACCGAACAACAAAGCCGAATATAAAGCACTAATCATATGGATGAAGCTAGCCCATGTGGCCAGAGTGTCGCTTAGCCACCTATAGTAATTCCCAACTGGTGGTAAATCAAGTCACCAAAAACTATGAAGCTAAAGATGATAGCATAGCCGATTATCTAAATCGAGTAAAAACAATACAATATATGTTTAAGGAATTTACGCTCATACAGATTCCACACAAATAAAATGAGAATGTCGATCGATTATCTAAAATCACCAGTTCAATGACCACCACAAAGAGCAGATGAATCACATTCTTGACTCTGGATGTTTTAGACCAACAACCTCTTGGAGATAGAACTTAACTCACCTTTAAAATAATGGATATAGACGCCAGCACCAACATATAGATGACTCTCATTGTGAAGTACTTGTAAGGTGGCCACCTACTAATGACCCAAAAGAGGCGCGCTTAGGTAAAGATGCGAGTAGCCCAATTTGCCTTGATAGATGGATATTTATACAAGAGAGGCTTTTTGTATCCCTACTTAAAATGCTTACCGCCCAGAAGGGCAGGATACGTGCTCAAAGATATCTATGAAGGCTTGTGCAATATGTCTAGAGCTAAGTTATTAGCTTATAAGAGCCTCTAACGAAGGTACTTTTGGCCGACAATGGTAAAGGATACTTAAGCTTTGGTAAGAAACTGCAAAACTTGCCAAGATTAGGCTATCATAAGTCATCAACCTACCATACACGTAAAACCTATTAGCAATGCTTACCCTTTCGCTCAATGGGGAATAGTTATCGTGGGATCTTTGCCTCAAGTCTGAAGCTAGAAATTTCCTCATATGGTGGTGGACTATTTCTTGAACTGGGTAGAAACAGAACCTTTAGCACAAATATCCAAGAAAGAGGTGATATGATTTCTCTAGAGGAATACTTTTTGCAGATTTGAAATACCTCAAGCACTAGTCTCTGATAACAGGACCCAATTCATTGGAGCAAAACTTAAGGAGTAGTACTAGGAGTTTTCCATCAAGCAATTCTTTATGTCAGTAGGCAGTAGCCAATCTTCGGGCTAATAGATAGGTGAAAGTCACAAGCAAAACTATCCTACAACACTTTAAGACGCAATTTGGAGATGCGCAAAGAACATGGGTAGACAAAGTTCCCTCATTACTATGTGCATACAAGACTACTCCACGAGCATCCACTAGTGAATCCCTGATTAACCTTGTATACAAAATAAATCCAATAGCTCCAACAGAAGCTGGAGAAGTCAGATGGAAAGTTAAGAATTATGATGCCACCATGAATTCTGAGGAGTTTAGGACTAACCTCAACCTGCTATTCGAGAGAAGGGAAACGAGCCATATTCGTGCTGAGAGATAAAAAACAAAGATCATCAAGGCTTACAATGTTAGAAATATCTTATAAACTTGTAATTCGGCAAGTACGTAATGCGAAGAGCAGAAGCATCGAGACCTATCATCAAACTAGACACCAAATGAAAAAGTTCTTACTAAGATTGTAAACCCAGGAGCACACAAACTTCAAACATTGAAAGACAGAGAAGTACCCAGAACTTAGAATGTCTCCAACTTAAGAAAGTTTTACATCTAATGAATAGAAAATGCCTCCAACATTGTCTAAACTTGCCACCTAAGGCTCCACTTAAGTATTATTATTTGCTTTTTGCAATTTAAGTTTTCAATTTGCTTATTTATCCTGAAATTTATCTATCAACGCACTTCTTTTTGCTATCAATATTCACTTGAATTAATGTATATTCTTCGCATTTTGTTGTTCTCTTCCATAACCTTAAACTTTGCAGCAATTACATGTCCTTATACGAAGCGTTCTCAATGACTTTTAGGCATAAACCCACTACAATGCTCCTCAAGGAGTGCGAGGAATACATGGTAACCACTGGATGCAATCCCACTATACGACCTCTCTAGAGCATGTGGTCGCCAGCGTAATCCCATCAAAAGTCCCCAGGAAGATACATGGTAGCCACTCTAAAAAAATCCACTATAGGCTTCCTCAGGAGTATGTGGCAACCTCTTTGAAAAAGCCCATTGTAGGCTTTTTTGGGAGTTCATGGCAACCTCTCTTCAAAAGTCCACTATAGGCTCCCCCGGGAGTATGTGGCAACCTCTTAAAAAAAGTCCACTATAAGCTCCCTTAGGAGTATGTGGCAACTCCACTATAAAAGCCTACTATAGGCTCCATCGGGAGTGTATAAAATCTCTAAAGAAACCCACTAAAGGCCCTTTGGCAGGTACTTACATGACTAAGTAAAAAAAGTCCCCTTTGAGTCCTCATGAAAATAAGGTGGCGATATCTCAGCACTTAGAAAATAAAAGAAATTCTCTAAGTCTGGCGACTCATTAAGCTATTGTACATTTATTATGGAGTCTCCCAGGAGGCCCATAAATACACCTTTCCTCACCTCGACACTTAAACTCTAACAGTCAACGACTTCTCAATTTAAGGATAAGATCATTTCTTTTTTCTTGAAGAATTTCACCTTGCAAGAGGTGAATGGTAAATGCTGATAAAAGATGGGGGATTTATCTCTCCCAAGAACAATTCCACTACATACTGCACTCACAACTACATCAGTTTCGTAAAACTCACAAAATTGGTGCCTCCCACAAGTGCTCAAGACGAGGGCACCCCACGGACGCCCAAGATAGATATCTGGTGGGTGTGATGGACGACCCCTCCCATGCTACTCAGTGTGGGTGCCCGAAGAAAACATACTCTGAACGCATAAAAGATACTATGCCCCAAAATTGTGAAGCAGGCATACACACTTAGTATGAACAAGTTATTTAAAGTCTTTAGACGCACTCAGTATAGTGCAAAGACAATGGAACTTGTGACAAGTAAGTTTAACGCAAAGCATCATCGAGCAAATCGATAGATATTCAATAGGTTAAGTATCCAAATAAGTGAAAATAGGTGCGAACAGTGGACTCCATTGAAACTCAAAATAGGATAAACACTCACGATAACAAATAAACATTTGACTTATGCTTGGCATTTGAAAACAAAAAAGATAGCACAATGAGATGCTATTTGATCCAATTGAAAAATGATGAGTATTATTAAGTATAAAGGAAAGGCCCTTCCTTCTTCTGACCTTGTTCTACTCCAATAGCCTCCTACTTAAAATGAATGCCTCATCACCTGACCCTTTTGGCTTAAATAAAGCATGTACTCCATAGAGTGGAGAGGTAAAAACTAATGATCTAACAATGGAAAAAAGAGAAAGAGCATGGTGAATATAAATTAAGTGTCAAGATAGACATTTGTCAACGTAAACTCTCCAACAACCCTATAGTCAATAGGAACAAAGAACATAACGTTGATGCCTCTTGATCATATTCATCCACCATGTCGTGTGTATGGACCACGCTAAAGTAAACCTTACTCATCCCGTTGAAAGTACTCAACATCATGAAAGTAATGAAACTCATAAATAATGAATCCTCCTCAACGATAAAAAAAGAAAGTAGAACTATATCTTAATCTTTAGAGTGGAGGCACAGGCCTTAATAGTGCAATGCAGACAATAACCTCTCTGTATCTGGCTAATACTTAGTTAACAAAATGAAGACAAGATAATCTCACAACAATCACAATCATTGGGAGCCCTCTCGATGACACTCGACAAAAAAAAAACTTCCAACTAAAGATGCATAATTGCACTAACCCCCACTACACGAAATAACTTTGTTCCATGAAGACCATCATCAGTCACACCAAATTTGTCAATATCTAAAACACTAGAATTAATGCATAGGATGAAACTGTCGATGTCAAACTAAAACTCCCAAACTTAGAAAATGCAACATCCTTGCAAGGAGAACAACTCTCGCAAACATAAAAATCATATTAAACTCTCCATAAATGAAGGGCCCAAAGCGAGTGCCCAGTGCTGGCACCAAGTAAGCGCCTTAGCATTGACACCCAGTAAGCACTCTCAACGCATGCCTAGCATTGAGCTCGGTGGATGCTTAATATAGACCTATTCCCTCCAACCCTTCATCCCAGAGCTAGATTCCAACTTGATCACGACTTGAATTGCCTCCTCCTTCCTGATATATTGATCCTTACGATTTCACTCAAAAATTTACCTTGGTCCTGAGACAAACACAACATGAAAATTTTCAAAGTCCCTCAACAATCCCAAGCACACGCCCATGCACACCTAACTTGATCAATGAAAATTAATTAAATTAACGATCTTATTTTAATAAAGTAAAATAAAAGAATAAATGACAAATCAAATGTATAATATATTTTCGATATGAAATTTAATCTCTCTATGAAACTAAGAGGGTTTGATGATGCTACTAAAAATTTATTATAAGGGCAATTCAGTAAATTGATTAAAATGAAATCAAACATAAAATTAATTAGCTAAGTAATAGTGTCAGAGAGTGCCCATAAAGAAAGGCAGAAAAATCTAATTTGTCTAAGCCCATCAAGACTGAAAGCTATAAATATCAAGTCCTAGAGAGAACTTGAGTACAAGAAATCATTTGCAAAAATTCACAAACTCGGAGAACTTTCGAGAAGTAAATATCTCTTTACGCACATTCTAGAAGAAAACAAATCAACACACTAATGTCTTCTGGAAAGGATCCTACTCCATTTTCAAACAATATCACTATAAAATGTTTGATTTCCTAATCTGTACTTCATTATTCAAGTATAGGTTTTTTTCATTCTTTAATTGTATTGATTATATATTTTTATTTTTATTTGGGGCATCCTAAAATAAAACCTCATTTCTTGAAATAGAAGTTTTATTAACACTCAAGAAGAAAGAAAATTAGTGGCAATATATTAAATGACAATACAAAATTTGTCATTAATTATATATATTAAGTGATAAAATGTTTTATTTTGTCACAACAATGATTTTCACTAGTTTAGTAATGATAAAATTTACATTTAAATTGTCATTATTGATAATGGCATATCTAACTATAATAACAACTTAGTGACCATGAAAATCTTGTCGTATATTATACTGACAATTTTTATTGTTATGATTAGGTTGTCATTATACATATTCAACTAATTATCAATAGTGAAAATCTAAAATGCTCATTCTTGTCATTATTAAGGTATATTATGATAAAACAAAAATTATTATTATTATTTAAAAAGTATCATTAATGATAAAATAAAAGATTATTTAATACATGTTATTAATGATTATTTTCACATTATCCTTTAATTTTTTTTCACTAATATTATATTTTCCTATAATATAAAAAAATTGCATCTCTTAAATTAGTAGAATAGTGCAATTAGTCCTCATTTATTACTTCTAAGAACAATATAATAAAAATATCCAAATTTTTTCTCTCATTGATATTTCTCTAAAATTCTAATTTAAATCAATGAAATAAATAATATTACCACAGGGCTAAAGTACTATGTATTTTCTTGTTTTTTGCATCTTAACACTATGTTCGGTTGAAGGATTTTGATAAGAAAAGGAAAGTATTAGAGAAAAGAAAAGAAAAAACAAAAAATATAAAATCTCAAATTTATTTTATTGTTAAATAAAATAATGAAGAAAGATAGGGAGAAAAGAAGGGAGATGAATGTGTTGGAGAAAAAAGAAAGTTCAAGTAAGCTTTTTCATCATTTTTCTCACTATTTTGAGAGAAAAATTCATTTTTCTTAGATACACTATATTTTTCCCAAATTTTCTTTTTTTAATATTTTTCTTACTAGCCAAACAATCAAAAGTATTTTTCTTAGTATTTTCTTTTCTTTTCCTCACCAAAATCCATGAACCTAACATAGTGTAAGTCAATACTACATTTGATGTAAGGATTTTGGTGAGGAAAAGAAAAGAAAATATTAACGAAAATAATTTTGAGTGTTTAATTGATAAGGAAAATAGTAAGGGAAAGAAAATTTGAAGAAAACATAATAGAACTAAAGAAAATTTATTTTCACTCAAAATGGTGAGGAAAATAAGAGAAAAGGCTTACATAGCTCTCACTTTTTCTTCAACACCTTCATTATCTTCATTTTTTTCCTTTTGTTTTTCTTAAACAACCAAACAAATTTTATATTTTATATTTTTTAATTTTATTTTTCGTTTACATAGAAATTTTTCTTTCTCTAACAAAATCCTCAGACCACACAAAGTGTAAATTAAGAAAATATAGAACGGAAAATGGGTGTGTGAAAGCTCAAGTGTAGTGTGGGAATGACGGCGATTATTAGGAGGAACTGCTTGGATTCATCCTGACGCCGTCACTATCAGCCGAAGCCCACCAATCGGCATGCGTTATGCCTTTGGCTGCTGACCTGCCCCTACTGCTCTGCATATACAACTATTATACTACGTACGGTTGAGTTTGATTACCTGTTTCTTTGACCCAGAGTACCACATATAAATACAATTTTGACGTCATTTACACGTCGTCCCGTTTGGTTTTATTTTTATTTTTAATTTTTATTTCTATTCTTTCTAAAATTTAAAATTTTAGTTAATAAAAATGAATTAAAAATAAATTTGTATTTCACTATATTAATAAAAAAATAATTATTTTATTGATTTTAATAGGTTATATGTGGAGAAAAATAAAAATAATAGAATAAAGAGCGAAGATATATAAGTTATTAGACAATGTATTTTGAAAATCAAAATGAAAAATGATGTTGAGTGAAAATATATAAAAAATGATATATTTCATTTCTGGAATAATAAGAAATATAAAAATAGGTTATAAAAATGAAATCAAACGGGCCCTTAATTTTATTTTCAAACTTACTTTCATTTTCAATTATTTTTAAAAGTAGAAAAGGTGGTTAGTTTTAAAATGGAAATAGAAATGCTTTTCAATGAATTGTTGAAAATTAATGATTATAGTATATATAGGAGTGAAAAGATAAATGCTTTATATTTTTTTATGTTTAAAAAATTTAATTTTTAAAAATATATGTATATTTTATTAATTTAAAAATTATGGTGGGTATTTTATGTCAAATTAAATTGAATTTGATTGATTTGATAATAGAATGATAAGATAAGTTTTTAAAAAAATTAAAAATAAAAATAAAAATATTTTAAATGAAAATAGAGAAAAAGTAATTATTTTTATTTTTTATTTTGGAGTGAAAATGAAAAACAAAACCAAATACCATGTTAGTTTCGGACAAGAAAACAAGTCCCACTGCAACTGTTTGCAATTTTTAAGGTTGTGAGCTCCAATATCGAGTCCATGAGATCATGCGCGGGCCCACCAAGGCCGGCAAAAGTTTTGGTGACCTTCCAAACTACGTTTTGTAATTAAATAATAGAAACGCGTGAAATTCTTTCATTAAACAATTTTGCGAGCCGTTTGTTTATCTTTTCATTTTCATTTTCTCTGTTTTCAATATTTTTAAAGGTTAAAAATTAATAATTATTGTTTTGAAATAAAAATGTGATTATATTTAAATATTTTATTTGAAAATAATTACTAAAGAATTTATACGTGTTGAAAATTTAGGTTTTTTTTTTTTTTTTCTAAAAAAATGTACTTTTCAAAATATATGTATATTTTAATTATTTTAAAATGATAGCTGAATTTTTAATTATATAATATTCTGTTAAGGTTAAATTAGGAGAATCTTCCATATCTATGGTGTTGAAGTAGTGTAGCCCCAATCTTGCTCCTTAGATCTTCTTAGTGACGCTATTTTTTCCAGCTGGTTGTTATGAGTGGTTTCATTAAGGCATTGGGATCTAATCACAATTTTGTTATCTATCTCTATATTTGTTGTAAAAGAAAGACTATTTTATATTTAAATTGAAAGTTATTTTAAAATTTTTATATAGATTGTCCTTCAATTATTCAAGAAAATAAAATAGATAATGTGGTTTGAAGGATAAAATAGAAAATTCAACACATTGAAGAATATTTTGACTACCAATTTCATGATTCTAACTTTATCCTTTAAATTATTCATTGCAAATGATTTAATAAAGTTATAATTATACTTTTCACAAAACTTACAAACTTATATTGTCAAAACTCCATTCTTCATTATCTTCTTTATCATGTTAAACATCTGGCCAACAAATCATTAACTTTTTGCTGCAATTTAAATTATTTCACGCACTAATTTGAAATGACTCAAAATATATAGTACACATACAAAAAACACATGGGACAAGCACTGATATATCAAATGAATGTTAAGATGCCACAAATGATAATACATACTTTTATTAATATTATCGAGAGAATATTATTTCAATGGGAATGGACTTCCATATTTAACTACAACTAGCTTTAACCCTGGTGTTGCACTAGGCAATAATTTTAAATTTAAAATTTTACTATATTTAATTTAATTATGGTTTAGATATTATTTTTTATAAGTATTCAAATAAGAAAAAATCATTGTTTTTTTTATATAAATATTTTACTACACTTATCATGCATCCTACATAAAATATAAAATTATAAACCATTCTTTAAACAAATAAAATCAATTAAAATGAATATAAGAAAAAAGTGGCTTTATGGGCCTCTAAATAATAATTTCATAGTTATTAATAAATTGCACAAAAACTACTTTTCAAATTCCATAATTACATGAATTAATGAAATATTCCTGGTACATCAAACTAACAAAATAATAAATAAATTAAGGATTAAAGGAAAAACCATAATATAAAAAAAAGTGTAAAAAAATTGATCGAAAGAGAAAAATAAATGAAATTTTTTAATTTATCACAAAATCAAGATTTTGAATTCCTTTTATAAATTTACCTAGCTCATAAACATAAAATTTATTAATATTAGTAAATCATATTCAAATTATAAAATACATGCATAATAAAAAATATGAGAATTTAACTCACTAAGCAAATGATCCTACAGATGTGAAGAAAAAAGAAAAAAATATTTTTGTACCATTAAACATTAATGTATTGCATGTTTGGTTATTTTTAGTGTATATTACTTTTAAGAATTGCGAGCTTAGATTAAGGAACTTAACTTAACTAAAATAACGAATTATGGAGTAAAATATAATTTAGAAAAATATTAAATTAAGGTATAAATTTTTTGACTAAACATATAGAGAGTTATAGAAAATATTTCCATTTCAAAATATAAAAAATGTCAAAACTACTTTTTAGACTAATGCCTAAATTTATTAAATAAAAATTTAAATATTTAGTATAAATATGTCAATAGCTAAATTTATATACTCCAATTAGCATTTATATAATAACTTAATAGTTGTTCTTAGATGATGAAAGGGCAACAACAGTTGTATCATACTTGGTAAGATTTTAAAATTTCTTAAATATGCAACCTTGAAATTATTATTTTTAAAATAAATTAGCCATCATTTTACTTTATTTGAAATAAATATGTTACCTTAATATAACCCAATTTGAACCAATAATATACATATAGCTAGTTTGTATGTAAATTATAATTGGATCTATAGAAGTGTAAATATTAAACATATGAAAAGTAATATAATTTCTTTTAAAAATAATTGAAAATAATTTTACATACATAAACTAATATATATATATATATATTAATTCCATACATAAACTAACATATACATATATATATATATAGAGAGAGAGAGAGAGAGAGATATATTAAAATACAAAAATTAATATGGAATATCATATATATATATTGAATACTTACCATCATTGGATATTAAGTTACTAAAAAATCAATTAATATGGTGTTGACCTACTAATAATAAAATAGCTCATTTTTATAGCAAATTATATATGAAAATTATCGAGATGGCAAAAAGGGATATAAGTAACTTATCAACATCATTACCACAAAATAAACATTTTTAAAATAGAGTTGAACATCATTTTACTTTATTTATATATATATATATATATTAGATTTTAGTCATCTTCATCTACTGGCAAACTTAAATCCAAGACTTCATACTTGTTAGATACCATTGAATTTTGTAAAAAAAAAAAAAAGGCACATTTTCAAGATAAAATCCGTCCAATGCATGCTAATAGGACAATTTATCAACACAATTGAATTTTCGTATTGACACAGATCTAATTATCATTATCCACCATCAAACTTAAATCCAAATCTAAATCTTAATTAGTAAGTTAAGACCTTGTCGACTTGTCATAACTTGTGGATGAGTATTTCCTAATGATTCAGACATCTTGGCCATAATCATAGTTATAGTGAAAGCAAGTAAGTAAATCCATCAATTTAATGAGAAATTTCATACTATCTACCATCGGGATTAATTTGTGAGATGTTGGATTTGTTCATAACTTAATAATAAAATCTCTATAAATTAAATATGTAATATTAATGGTTTCCAATTTTTTCTCTATATTGTTGCATCATAAACCTAGGAAAAAATCTCTCTTCATCATGGGATCTATTACTTTGAAGCACACGGAATTTATTTCGATAACTTAAAAAGGATAGAACCAAATTAATATATCATAGCAACGCACACAAATTTAATAAATTTAGGGTAGGTAATTGATAACATTAACAAGAAAACATGTATTCTCATAACTAAAACCAAGCAAGAAAAAAGAAAGTGTAAAGAGTTGGTGAATAAGAAGAGAAGGGAGAAATATTAATTGAATGAAAAATGTGATATGGACGTGATTGAATGGATAGGGTATCTAGTTCCCAGTGTACCAATGACTGCGTAGTGGAGCAGTTTCCATGGAGTGGCAATACTAACTTAACTAGCTCTTTCTCTCATCTCAATTTATTCAAACCCACTCCCAATACACTATCACCCACTTCTCTCCTAAAATAACTACCCCAAAAAGTAAAACCCCAACTGTCAGGACTGATGGTTCAGTTCACCTTCAAGCTTCAACTTCAATCATCACACCCACACACCACTTCTTTTTCTTTATTTATTTTAATCCTTTTTTCTATGCAGCTGAGAAAAGAATATGCCATACTTATTTTCACCTTGCCATGAGTTAACCAACAGTGAATGTGAATTTCCAGTTTAAGCACCTGTCTGGTTCGGCTATCCAAGAACTGAGACAAATAGTCATCTGAAAAATGTTTGGTTTTCTATTTGGATGGAGAAAGGCTTCAAAATGGTAATAATTGGACATGTCAAGATCGCTTGTTTCTTTGTGTATAATCTAGCTTATATTAATCAACTTATCATGATCTTCTAGTTCAATGTCCCTACTTGTTACGTACTTTTCTGTTTTTCCTCCAACGTTCTGCAGTAAGAAACTGATAAAAACAGTCCAATGCCGCCTGAAATTGCTCAAGAGCAAGAGGTGTTGTATTGTGAAGCAGTTGAGAGAGGATGTGGCTGAGCTTCTCAAACATGGCCATCATCAAACTGCCTTTGGAAGGGTATGTATTCGCCTATTTGCTTTTTCTACTGTTGCATTCCCTGCTAGTAGCTTGTGATGCAAACATTAAATAATATAAACTTTTAGTATGTGAAACTTGTTCAGGTTGAGCAGCTTGTCATGGATGAAACTGTGGTTCGAGCATATGATCTTCTGGACCAGTTTTGTGAATTTATAATACTTCACATTCCTTACATCCACAAACACAAGTATGTCTCTAACTACGACAATCGAATGCATCTTTTCTTCTCATATATAGTCCTTTAATGAAAAAATGAATCTTTTAACCTGAATTTCAGGGACTGTCCTAATGATATTAATGAAGCAATATCAACTCTGATTTTCTCATCAGCAAGATTTGGGGAGTTACCGGAGCTCCTTTCGATTAGGAAGCTCTTTGCAGAGCGGTATGGCCAAAGCTTCGTGATGGCCGCACTTGAATTACTTCCAGGAAATCTTGTGAACCGTCAGGTTAGACCTTGAAATTTCCTTGCATGAATCACAAGAAATTGTTAGCCGATGGACTAATGTTTGGAGGTGCTTGATTTCTTTTGTTGCAGATAAAAGAGAACCTTTACATCAAAAAGGTGCCTGATGATGTCAAGTACAGATTGCTGGATGAAATAGCCAGCAGTTGCGTTCAGACAGGAACACTTTTTCTTGAGTACAAGCCTGAGTTGCAAGAAGAACAGGAAATCCAACATAGCAGCAGTAAGAGATCTTGTAGTGAAGATTATATCGGGAGAGAGATAGAAGGGGAGGTTATATATTTCGATTTGTCATCTGAGAATAAGAAATTTTCAGAAGAACCATATTTTGGATTGAGAGAAGATTACATTCTTCCGAATGAAGTCCAAGATTCAGATCCTGGTGGCGAGAAAACAATGAAGACTGTCGACTGTAATGAAATAGAAGAATCTACAATTTCTCATCATGAATCTCTACAATGGGGCAGTACTGTTGAAACTCTGGAGTCTTGTTCAGAAACTTCAGCCAAAATGCCTGAGGAAATGATATATCTTGATGACATTGATGAGTTTGTATCACCAGCTGTGAGCAAAGATGGGAATCTCCAAGACCAGAGATTATTCATGTTCAAATCATTTGGGAACCCGTTAAATAAGAAACCAGATTATGGAATCCACATAAATCTTGAGGAACGAAAGCTTTTTCAAGAGAAGTCCGTGCCAAGAAAGATGAGGAAAGCAAGTCGAAAACGATCAAAAAGAAGATCAGTACGCCAAGAAAATAGAAATGTAACAGCCAGTGAATGCAAAAGTAAATACTATGGCGTGTCAGGTGAGACCTCCCATGATAAGAAAAGCAAATCTCATTATTATCAACGAGAGCACTGGACCAAGATTTTAGCTCAGGAAAGCCGAAAATTATCTGCCAAGAAATGCAGCTTAGGACCTCCTTTTTACTTTCCTGGTACAGATGAAACTGAAGGGCAGGAGAGTGTTTGCTGGACACCAAAGGTTAAAAGCTCGAAGACACAGGATTTTACAATTCATAGTATAAAGGAAGGAAAGATCCAACCTGGACTTCAATTCTGTAAATATTCTTACAGAGGTGGACCAGAAGAGACCTGGGTAGGAGAACAGACTCAGCCGCCTTCCTTAAGGGCAATGTCTATGCCTTTGGAAAGGCCTAAAGAGAGTACTACAGATAACATTTTCAGGTCAAACTCATTTCCATTTGAACAACACCCCCACAGTGGATATTCTTCGTGTCGCCATATCCATCCAAAGCTTCCGGATTATGATGAACTAGCTGCAAAGTTCATGGCTCTCAAGAGAGCAAAACTTCAAAATAAACAGCAGCAGAGCAATCCATAGATTTAATGGGCTGTCAAAATTGGGTAAATATGTTTGTTTAAAAATCTTTTTGTAGAGCTGTTACATATATAGTGGAACGGCATTCATAGATTACATTCCTGTATGTATTTGTTCGGTACTTTTTCTTTTCTGTTTGTATTAGTCCACAAGTTTTTTCTTGGAAGCTAACTGTTTGCTAAGGTATACCAACATGTGAGGATAGACATTATCATTCATCTATGCAGATACAACTTTCCTGGAATTGCATTACCTTATTGTGAAAGTCAAGTAGTTCTCAGGTTTCTACATGATGGCTGATGCTATTTTATTTATCCAATAACCAACCAAATCAATCCCTATTGCCCTGTAACTTGATAAATATTGTGTTCTACACCTATAAAGATATGTTACATGTCAAAAATATTATACAAACTATAGAGAAGAATTATGCAGCACTATTATCAGCCTAAAACACTCCTTATGCCCACCAACCAGAAACTTCAATAAATAAATGAATGAATGAGTGGAACTATTTATTTCTTCAATATGTGATATTATAAGTTATTAGGTTTAATTATCCAGACCCTCTGAGGTTTGGCTTATTTACAACAAGGTCCAAAATTTTCAAAAAATTACACAAACCCCCTGGAGCTGACGGATGGCCGTTAAGTTGGATGGTTTTAGTGAAATGTCTATTTTACCCTTGCTAGAAAATAAAAAAAAATGGCCAAAGACTAAAATGACCCTTACCTGTGAAAATGGCCGAAAGGCCCTTGTATTGGCAGTAAAGAAGAGAGGAAGAGACAATTGTCTTCCTCATTCTTTTCATTTTCATTGGAAAGAAAGAAAAATTTCTCAAAATCCAACAAAATGGTCAGCCTACATTCCCAAAATTCATCTTCTCAAACCCGTGATTCTCCACTCTATTTCGGACGTTCATCGGCAGCCATTGGAGTTCACTTTCAAGGGAAAAGTTTCAAAAATACTAGGATTTGCAACTTTGATAAAGGTATGTTTTTTTTCTTCCAAAATCTGTTATTTTTGTTAGATATTGTTATCAAGTTATATATTTCTTCGGAATATGTCAACAAATACCATTTTTTCTATTTTTTATCATAATGGATGGATTTTTTTCTATTTTGTGGGTTTTCTTTTCTTTTTCCACCAAAAATGAACATGAATCGGTATTTTAAACATGATTTAGTCCGGGCATGTTGATAGATTTCAGTTTTATGATGAATGGTGTGGTAAAACAAATGTTACTGGACTAACTTCGGTTGTAATAGAATGTTGGATTGTTCTATTTGTTATGGGAAATCAGATGTCATTATATTGTAAATATTAGAAAACTAGAAGGGAGTAAATGTAATGTTTTACTGATTGTAGTAATTTAAGTTTTTCAATTTTTTATTACAGAATATGGGTTTTGGAACTTTTGACTTTGTTGTACATGTGCTTGACTCCACTTATAAGATTGAAAATGTAGATCATGAAGCATACACTTATGAAAAATTGATTTGTGATACAGAGAATATGCTAAGGAATGTAGCTTTTTCTGGAAATTTGATTTTTATGTTTAGGTCTGATTTGATGCATATTGATATTAGGGGAAGGCTGATTGTTTGTGATGATAGGTCTTTACAAAATATGTTTAAGTTCAATCAAGGTATAAAACAGATAGATTTATTCATACAAATAGAAGAGGCATCTCCTCTGGCTATGAATTGTTTATTTGAAAAGTTGCTAGAGGCTGCTCATGTTGATAAGCGGTGCAACATTGATAAAACTAATGGTGTAGAAGGTTTTAGTCAAGCCGTAGGGGAAGAAATTGATGCAGCTAGTAAGACGGTTGAGACTAAAGAGAATGGAAGTGTAAGTTTTCTGGATATTTCTTAAATTACAAATAAATGTTAGGGTTGTATTAGTTATTTATTTGAAATATGAAGGGGGTTTATGTAATATATATACACACACACACAAGTTAATGGTGTATGCTGAAGTTTTATTTGAAACATGTCGACTTATTTATAAGTATGTTGCATATATTGCTTTATATTAGGTTATGGATGATAAGTGTTCTGGAGATCCTGTTGGTGAGGGTAAGACTGTTGAAGCTGTTGAGGAGCACGTTGTTATGGGTTCTGAATGTGGTGTTGAGCCTATCAGTGAGGATTCACAAGCTCCACAAACTACGGTGGAGCCTATTAATAAGAGTTCAGAAGCTCCAGAACCTGTTGTAGAGCTTGTTGCTAAGAGTTCAGAAGCTCCACAAGATGTGTTGGAGCCTGTTGCTGAGGGTTCTGCAACTCTAGAAAATGTGGTGGAGCCTGTGGCTGAGAGTCCTGTAACTCCATAAGATGAGCTAGAACCTGTTGGTGAGGCAACTACAGCTTTAGAAGATGTGGTGGACCTTGTTGCTGAGGGTTATGCAGCTCCAGAAGATCTAGTGGAGCTTGTTGGTGAGGCTTCACAAGTTGATGAGATAATAAACCGAGCATCTAATTTTGATGCTAGTTATCAAATTGGTGATGATAATCCTGATGTTGATGCTACTATGAAGGTAAATTTCAACACTCTTTTTTCTATGTATGTTTTGTAGCATATACTTAGTAGCATTTCCCTATCTGTTCTAGATTATTGAGGAGATAATTAAAGACATTGTTGATGAGAGGGATAATATGAATGAAAATGAGAGGGAGAATGCTGAAGCTGAGTCAAATGCAGAGAAGGTAAGTTAATTGCACTTTCAATTGTTATTTTGTAATATCGGGGTCTTGATTGTAATGTGTAAAATACATGGGGGGAATCAATAATTTGGGCAATATTAAATATGTAATATGAGGATGAAGTTGTAAAATGAGGGTGCATTTGTAATGTTTGAGGAAATTCAATGATAAATTTGTAATGGTAACATAAAGATTAGGGGGTTTATTGTAGATTTATGTAAACAATATGTGGTTTGTTGTAAGTTTATGTAAACTTTGAGGAGTTTATTTTAGTTATGTTACATACGTAGGTCCTTCATACATAATCTGAAGTATTGTTTATCTTTTTGTTGTAATGTACTTTAGATTGCAGAAATTTTCTTGAATAAGGCTATTGTTGATGTCTTTTTTCGGGATTGGGGTTTGAATGAAGATGAAAATAATACAACTGATGATCCCAATGATGGTGGTAAGTCAAATAAAGGTTAGCAAGAGGAAAGTGAGTTAGAGGCAAGTTCCTCAGAGTCAAGTGAGGAAAGTGAATCAGACTTAGATAAAGAAGAGACAAGTGAATCTGATAAGGAGTTTGTTGTTGATGCTTCAGGCTCTGAGTTGTCTGACTACCAATCAGATGACCATTGTGAGGTTCAAAACTCATCAGATGAGGAGGTTCTAGATGATCCTATGGGAGGTGCTGCAATGGACAGAGAGGAATTCATCATTCCAGGAGACTCATCATCAGAAATCAAACTTTATAAGGGAATGGTGTCCTATACTATGTATGCTTTCAGAAATGCATTACAAGAGTATGCCATAAGAGCTGGAATTCAGATCATTAGGATCAGGAATGATAGAAATAGAGTGACTGCAAAGTTTGTTGTTGATGGTTGCCCTTGGAGGACTTATCCCTCCACCATGCCAGATGGTGTTACATTTTCTATCAAAACAAAAGTACCAGATCACACATGTCTTAGAGTTGATTGCACTAAAGAAGCTTCTGCTAAGTGGATGGCTAGGAAGTTGAAAGAAGTGCTAAGAGATAATCCCACCATAAAGCCTAAAGGACTTAGGACAGAGCTAAAAAAATATGGGGTTGAGATATAAGGATCTTGCAGTATATATAGTTGGTACAGAAAATTTATTCTTTCTTTCTAACATGTTGTGTAGTTTTATTCAAAGTTCAGGAGGATATTTGCAATGTTCCTTAATTTTTATTTATAAAAGGATTAGGTTATTCAACCTATGTAAGCTTTTTATTTTTTTAGGGGGGCGAAAGTAATACTGTATAGTGCAACTTAAGGAGATAAAAAATTATACTTTAAAATGTAAAATCAAATATTAAAAAAATCAAAATTATTAAAAATTTTGTCAAACTGCCAATTGCAATAGCTTGCAAAAAATATCACAAATAAAACCTTATAATCTTAAACATATTACAAATAGATCCAAGGGTATTTTTGTCTGAAAAATAACCGTCACAGTAACCGAATGGCATTTTTGGACTTTCATGTAAATTTTTTGATGATGTTAACATTTTTTTAGATAGAGGCCAATGGACTTTGAAAAATGTAAGATGGAGCAAAACATTATGGGAAATTAGTAATTTCGTCAAACGTTTGAATTTTTGGATAAATAAGCCAAACCTCGGGGGGGTCTAGGTAATTAACCCTAAGTTATTATTACTAACTTAATCAAAAGGAAAGTTCCCTTTCTTTCTTTCCTTTTTTATCCCTTAGACTATTGCATGAATTTTCTCAAGAGTCAAAGTATCCAGGCATGAAGTCTTTGGGATTTTGTGTTTCTGGTAGGCCAAATGGGTTCATTCTACTAATTAATGATCCTGCACCTATTTAACACAAATATAAATGAAAATTTGAATAGCCTTGAAACCAAAATCAAAATAGAGTTGGGAAATCTAAAGAGAAAAAGGGAAAAATTGGATCCCAATGTGGTTTCCTTTTATCCTGTAGGCAGAGAGATTACATAAAATTGAAGACCTACACCTACATTATGTTTGGTTTAAGGATTTTGATAAAGAAAGGAAAAAATTAGAGAAAAGGAAGAGCAATATATATATATATATATAATCTCAAATTTATTTGGTTGTTAAAGAAAATAATGAAAAAGGTATGGAGAAAAGAGCGGCGATGAATGTGATGGAGAATACGATAGAATTCAAATAGGCTTTTTCCTCATTTTCCTTATCATTTTGTAAGGAAAATTTATTTTTCTAGGATACACTTTATTTTCCCAAGTTTTTCTTTTTTAGTACTTCTCCTACCAACCAAACAATCAAAAATATTTTTCTTAACGTTTTCATTTCTTTCCCTCATCAAAATCCACGAACCAAACATAGTGTTAGTGAATATATATGAAGGAACTTATAAAAGGATGGCGAACATAGCATTTCACAAGAAAGTAATTCATAGAACTTTCACAACAAAAGCATTATAGATTTGCTTTTTCTTCATTACGTATAGAAAATTCCTTTCCACATTTCTCTGCTCAAGTTTACATCAATCAAACTTTAGTCATTGTCTGGTTTCTCAACATGAAGTTGTTGAGGAGTACTAAACATTGTAAAAGTGAGATAGTTATGCAATAGCCAGACTCTTGAATTGTTCTTTAATTTGGAGTAAATGCTTGCAAAGAAAATGAAAGATTTCCACTTTGCCCAAATGTTAACTAATGTTGCCATAGATACACGAAGTACTTTATCATATTTAGCTCAAATTAAAATAAAAAGATATGCAAACATTTTCTTAGTTACATTTTCTTCAAATCAGATGTTACTTGTGCCTGCCTCGTAAAACAAAATAGCATTATTAGTTCAAATTCAATCTAAATGATTGAACATCTAGCTTATATATACCATACATATTAATATTATTGGTGTTGTAATACTTTTTTTTTTTTTTTGTATACATGATGATTATGTACTTATATTATGTTTAGGGAATTATGAATTATTTGTTGGGTAAGAAGTGTTAATTATGCCAAATGGATAGCCAACGCATCATGCTTTTGCATAATATTTCTTGCTCTAAATTTGTTATGAGATTTTTTTTTCTCTTTAGATTCTTTCATTCCAATTGTAAATAGTTGATTGGTTCAGTTACAATTGACTATCATCATCTACCTCTATATATTTAGTCACTCTCTCTTTTTGTATGTATTCATTCATTTATTCAATAGATTTAATAAAATCACTCTCTTCATCTCTCTGAATTTTTTCATGATACCAGAGCCACGTTCTTCGTCATCACCTTCCTAAATGTTTTTTTTTTCATCCTTTTAATGGCGTCAACCTCAGACCCCACCCTTAACCTCTCCACCCCAAGTACCTTCACCTGACTAGAATCCCTCTCTCATTATAGTTTTCCCTATTCTCTCTAGCTCAAATTATCACTCATGGAGCCAAGCTACGTGCAAGTACCTTCTCTCCAAAAACAAGTTAGCTTTCATTGATGACTCCTTCCTCCTCCACCACATACAAAAACTTTGTTTCCTGTTTGGGAATATTGTAATACAATGATGTTATCCTGGCTGAGTCATTCCATTTTGCTAGCCATGACAAAGAGCATCATTTAGATTAATAAAAAAGTAGATGTTTATAGCAACCTTCGTGAAAGATTTTCCTAAGATGATGCCTTCTACATCTCGAAGCTACAAGAGAAGATTTATTCCTTAAATCAAGGCGAGCGTATTGTAATAGATTACTTCATCCTTTGGGACAAGCTGGTGAACTTTCACCCCCTTCCTTCTTGTTCTTGCTTTCATCTTTGTTCTTGCAACACTTTCAACACAGTGAATCGGCATTAAAATAACGATTACGTTCATTATTTTCTTCAGGGACTTGGAGACTATTTTTCTGATGTGAGGTCTTAGATACTATTTATGGATCCAATCTTGCCCATTAATCAAGTTTTTCTCTTGTTATTCAACCAGAATGAAAACTTACTCTAGTTCTTTGTTAACTGTTTATCAATCTATCTTAGTAGTTCCCTGCTTCTTCTATTCTAGTCACCAGTTTTAGAAAAAAAATTCTAAATCTCATAATGAAGACAATTGTTTTTTTCTCACCTTCTTTGGCAAACCACGCTACATAATTGAGACATGCTACAAAGAACACGGCTATTCCCCCATTTCAGCTTCGTGTGCGTGGTGCTTTGACTCACAATTTTGTTGCTATAGATTCTCCAGTGATCTCCACTGTTTCTGCCTCTGTTGCAATTCCTTTTGATTCTTCAACCTCCTCTTTAACTCAACAGTAGTACAATATGAATCTCCCCTTGCTTCAGCATTCTAACGTTGGTAATACCCTTCTTTCTATCGTTAACCATGTGCTTTCCTAGAATTTGGGCCTTTCTAATTTATCTCCAGGTAATCATACTTCTCATTCTAGTTTTTAGATTCTTCATACAGGTGGCACTTACCATATCATCTTCTCTCTTTCCTCTTTTAGTTTTTATAAGTTGATCTCTCCATCTCAGTTACCTTATTCACTAGTCATATTGTATGCACATCAATTTATGAGACTGTCGCACAGTTATCCACCCTCACTTTTTATAATGTATTTTATATTCCTTAGTTTTCATTTAACCTTGTCTCAGTTGCTCGCTTGAATTCTTCACATTTCTATTATCTCAATTTTCAAATTTCTTCTTGTGTTTTGCAAGCCCTAAGTCCATGGAGGATGATTGGTACAACTAGGATGGCCTCTGCACTCTTAATTGCATTCCAACTACTTAACCCAGCCTGTTATATCTCTCACAGCTACCACTCTATAGTTTGATTTGTGGCATTTTCGCTTATGCCATATCTCTAACTCTAGACTAAAGTTACTAGCTTCCCATATTCTCAACTTATCTTCCATAGTAACTCTATTTGTGATGTTTGTCATTATGCTAGGCACAAGAAATTACCCTTTCCTGTAAGCTTTAGCAAGACTACTAAATGATTTGAATTAATATATATTGATATACGGTGTCCTTAAGCCAACCCTTCTTTACATGATTTTTCAGTATTTTTTGACTATAGTAGATGATTTTAGTAATTATACTTGGATTCATCTCTTTAAACACGAATTTGAAGCCTACAATAACTTGTACTCATTCATTACTATAATTGAGAATTAATTTTCAACCAAAATTCAAACGATACATGGCGATAACGAAGGCAAATTTGTTGCATCATCCTTCTAGCATCAAGGATATTATGCACTAAACCTCTTTTGTTGAACTCCCAAGCAAAATGGTACTATTGAACAAAAGCACCAACATAACCTTAATGCCACCTGAGCCTTACTCTTCCAATCAAACTTTCCTAAACATTATTTGATTTATACTGCTTCATGCCATCTATAATATCAACTGCCTATGGTCATCTCTCTTAGATAAAAAGTAACCTTACCAAATATTGCACAATACCTCTCCTGACTTTTCCACGTTCAAAGTATTTAGGTCCCTTTGCTATGTTAGTGCCCTCTATGCCAACCAAACAAAGCTTGATCCATGAGCTCGAATAGGTGGGTTTTTTGGTTAAAAATCAAGAGCTAAGGGTTTCTTCATTCTTAACTTTTATACTAGGGACATTTTCACCTCCAGAAATGCCACTTTCCATGAACACGTCTTCCCCTTTAAAGATTCCACCACCACTAATTCCACTCCTTTACCTAGTTACCCCATTGACCCTACCTTAGATTTGGAAGACTGCCAGCCTACGGCTCCTTCACCATTCCCCACTCCACCTCTTTGTCATGTAACCAGTCCTTGCAAATAGCTTCATACCTTACAACTACTGCTCCCACATTGCTTCCTCTTATGTGTTGGTGCTTTCACACTCAAGTATATCTCATCCACTTTCTAATATTTTATCTTATTCTTCTTCATCTCCATAATATGTAAAGTTTGTCTATTCTATTTCTTCTAACCTTGAGCCTAGATCTTTTGCACAAGCCTCCAAACTCTAATGTTGGGTTGAAGGCATTACATGAAATTGTTGCCTTTGAGCTTAATGAGACTTGGACACTCATACCTTTCCCACCTGGCAAAACTGTTGTTGATTGTAAATGGGTTTATTGGGTGAAATATCGTGCCGATAGCTCCATAGAATGATATGAAGCCTGCCACAAGGTACACTCAAATGGATGGCATTAACTATTTCAACACCTTTTTCTAGGTTGCAAAGATCACCATTGTCCATATGTTGTTGGCTATCTCTGCTGCTGGTTATTGAAACACTTAAATGTTGATAACACTTTTCTTCATGGCGATTTATATGAGGATGTATACATGACTCCTTCCCCAAGCCTTCATAATGTTGCTCTGAACATAGTGTGCAGGTTACGTAAATCTTTATATGGGTCGAAACAAGTGAATTGGTAATGGTACATGCAGTAGATTGCTGAACATTCCTTATTTATCAAAAATTATGTCTCTTCTATCACTGCAATTTTGGTGTAGTAGATAACATAATATTGGATGGCCCTAATCTTGATGAGATCATTTCTATAAAGTCATTTTTGGATGATACCTTCCAGACTAGGAGCTTTAGTGATCTCTATTTTTTCTTTGGATTGGAAGTAACTTTCCTCTAAAGGTCCTTTGTTATGCCAAGCAAAACGCCATCGATATTTTGGAAGATATGGGTTTCCTTGGCTCCAAACTTATAGTAGTTCCTATATCTTGTCGCAACTCCTATGTCTTCATTGAAGCTTGGTCAAAATTCTAGTGACCTTCTTCCAAATCCTTCTATCTTTCGTAGACTCATAGGTCGTCTCATATATCTTATAACATGCATGTGCCCAAATGTCGCCTTTGTGGTTAACAACTTAGTTAATAGATGTAACATCCGAAGCAACTTCATCTTTGGGTCTCTTTTTTATGCACATTCTTCGCTTTCATTGAAAGCATTTAGTGAGTCTGAACAGATTGGTTGCTCGGATAGCCGACAATCTATAACAGGATTTTATATCTTCTTGAGCTCTTTCTTGATCAGCTAGAAAGCTGAAAAATAGTCAACAGTGTTCTTCATTGGAGGCTAAACATAGGGCTCAAGATTTCAACCTTGTGCCATATCAACCAATTTTTCTTTTTTGTGAGAAAAAATTCGCACTTCAAATTGCTGCCAAAGCCACTTTCCAAGAAAGAATGAAACACACCAAAATCAACTGTCATATTGTTCATGAGAAAGTGTTATATGGCCTTATCCATCTTATGCCTCATTCTTTCTTGGATCAAATTATAGACATATGTACCAACCCCTCAGTGTCTTAATTTTTCAAACAATCATCTCCATGCTGAGCTTGCTCAGTGTGCACTCCCTAGCTTGTAGGGGCATGTTAAATATGCTAAATCGATAGCCAACATGTCATGCTATTGCATAATATTTCCTGCTGCAAATTTGTTATGAGATTTTTTCTCTTTAGATTCTTTCATCCCAAGTGTAAATAGCTGAGTGGTTAAGGTACAACTTACTAGCATCATATGCCTATATATATTTAGTCTCTTTCTCTTTTGTAAATATACATTCATTCATTCAGTAGATTCAATAAAATCATTCTCTCTCAAAATTTTATCAAAATGTCTCCTCAAACGGGAGAATGACTCTATGTATAATAAATTAATAAAAAAAGTCATTAATTGATGCAAGCTATAGTCTAGCTAGATATGACATTTGATGGTTTGAGTGCAAATTCCGACTCTATAAACACCGCTGAATTAAGGGGATAGGTGGGAAAAAGTATTTTCTCCTATTATCTAATGATTACAATATTTTAACAAATCAAATCCGTTGCATTTGGTCTTTATAATCCAACAATTATTATTGATGAATTGAATATGTTTCATTTCATCCAATGTAGAATGCATCCTTGGAATGCGATTTTGTGACAATCCCATGCAAGGATTTTCTATCATAGCAATGATGAGCCCAATATTTTGGTTGGTGGAGTTTTCTCTTCTCTCTTCTGGGGAAGGGGAAGGAGTCAAAGAAAAGGACCCTCACTTTTTGTCAATCCTACACACCTCATCTGGAAATTTTGTTTCCATATTCCGTTCCATGATTAATATCAGGCGTCCTTGAAAAATTCAAAAACCATAATATCAAAAACGTGACACTTGCCCATCCCTTAACTCGACTTCAACCAACATCAACAATCTGTCCAAAACTTCGTCACACTTTTGTATAGATAGATAGAAATTTCCGTATCAAATTTTAGTAAAGCATGCATCACCTTGTATTATGCATATGACCTTCCAACATGCGCATACAAGCATGTTTAGAAAAGAAAAAGTAAAAGTGAAAAAAAAAAAAAAGAGATAAAAAGGAAAATATAATGGCATATCTCATTACATTCTTATCAAACAAACATTTTAAAGTTTAAATTTTGAAATTATATATGTTAGCCTATGCGTGATGCGTGTGTATATACATACTCGTGCGAAAGATATTCTACACAATCAATTCAGTACTTTATATATATATATATATTATATATTTTATTACCGCAATTAATTTAATCATAAAAGCTACTAATAATAATTGAAATATTCAATTTAGATTATAATTACTATCGAATATAGTATCGTCTCTGCAATATCTACTAGCATATGGATCAAACTCAATATTGATAATTTTACTGAAATTCATGATTGAATCAATTACACTACTCTGTGTGTGTGCGTTTGGACTTCCAATCCTTGAAATGAAATCTAATTCATCTCAGTTTGCGAGGCATGTGAAAACCTATAAAAAAGTCTGAGAATGAATAATTGTGAATGATTTTAAAACAAAATTCCACAGCACAATATTCAAGAATTCTCCCTTGTTTCCTTGTGGGGTTGATATTTTGTAGAAGAAATCAGATAGCAACTTTTTTGTAATGAAGCGAGGGTTAGTGGGTTGCGGATGAAATTTCAATTATATTTTTTAAGTTGAGAATGATGAGTTGAAGTGACGGGTGGACCACCGACACGTGCCGGGTCAAACCGACTCCCACAGACACAGTTATATTGGTTGACTTCTTTTTGTTGAGGACAAAATATCTGACAATTTTTTCAATTTATCCGCCGAAAGTGAGAGCCACACACCCCTAACGTGTATGTATGCTAATTCATGTTTTTGCTATGCCAATTGTTATCATTGTCATCGCATATTTCTATGTTATCACTTGTAACTATTTAAATCTAATTCTGAATTGTTAAATATTCTAACAATAACTTTATATAGTGATCCATCAATATTATAGTTTAGAATAAAGGAAATTATAATTCTCCTTGAGAAGATATCATTTAATAGATCTTAGGATCAAAAATTACTATTGTGAAATTTTAACATTATATATAAATTAGCATGCAATCATTCAAAACATTTTGGACATGTTTAAATATAATAAAAAATAATAATAATAAAGAAAACAAAAGCAATTATTAGCCCAACTTTCATTCGTTAATGCTCATCAAAATTGGTTAGAAATAAGTACAACTTTTACAAAATCTTAGACACTAGACATGGGTTGTTATAAATAACATCAATAAAGAAGAAAGAGTTTTTTTTCTTTTTTTAATTTATATACACAGGCTTGCTGGGTATCCATTAGGTTTAGACCCTCAATTTTATACTTTATGTATGAGAATTATGTCGTTGGTTCAAAGACAACTCGTCAATTAAGAAGAAAAAGGTTAGATATATGTTTTTTAAATTTTTTCTTCATTAATTTAGTTTTCTTCCTTTAAAAGAGGATCTTTATTAATTCTCAAATTTTACCTTATAGGACTCGAACACGATTGATTTATTCATAAGTAGGAGAGTTTGTCGCTTATCCATTTTCCCCTTCATAAATTAAATTTAATTGCGTGAAACTTTCTTGCAGAAAAGTCTTAATTATATAGCTAGGAATAATTTATGCAGACACAGATTTGTAACTCAATATTCCTGTGCGAATAGGCCTAATACGAAAAGAGTTGAGAGTGAATTACTGTTTAGACCCGCAATGTTTCCCTGCCCAAGAACACACGTACCTGTGTGGTGGATTAAAGGTGCTCACGCCAAGTACCCAAATATTCCGAAAGCATGTAAATTGAGCAGGAATGGAAATCTTCTCCTACGGGATTTATTATCCCACATGTTCAAAAAGTAATCTTGTACTCCTTGTGTCCTGTCCGTGCTTTCCAAATGCATCTTCTTTTTTTCTCTAATTCTGCCATCCTTTTACTATGCAAGGAAAGGACAGTCTCCCCTCCCGGAAAAAGCAGGTATTAGCGTAAGATTAGGTCCATCTATATATTATTGCTCAACAAATTCCATGTTTATGTTTTAGCCGAATGGTTCTTGGCCTAAGGGCATTAGTGTGGGGTTAGGAGTTCGTCGAATCTAACGGACTCATGGCGTGTATATGTATTAAGAAAAAAACAATATTTTAGATAATAGGAATTTAATTCTTTCATCTTGAATTTTCTCTTTCATTTTTTTTTTTTTTTGTAACGATTTAAAATAAGACTATTTTTTTAAATAGCATTTGTTTAATACTATTGCCTCAATTAAAATAATGATGTAACATTACTAACTCGCAATCCATATTTTGAAAAATATTAATGTACGTAAAAGTATATAAAATCTATATTTTTTACTTTTAAATAATATGCAATATAGATAATTGATCATAGTAAAGTATTGGTTGATAGTTTTTTGGGAAAACGATATGCAGAAGATTAAACAAGACAATATATCAACATATATAGCTAGTTGCAGAAAGAAGACTCGGAGTGCAAGGACTTCAGCAAAAAATACTTAATAGGTTAAAAAGTTCTTTTTTTTTTTTTTTTTTCTCCTTAAATATTGAAAGGTAATCAATA
This sequence comes from Jacaranda mimosifolia, assembly GCA_018894105.1. Classification (NCBI taxonomy): domain Eukaryota; kingdom Viridiplantae; phylum Streptophyta; class Magnoliopsida; order Lamiales; family Bignoniaceae; genus Jacaranda; species Jacaranda mimosifolia. Next base: position 14,476,790 of record CM032129.1, read on the forward strand.
GCACCATTCAAGACATTAAAATGCCACAGCCTACAAGTATAATTTGAATCAATATATACATTTGAAGGAAGAAAATTACTACTAACATAAATTAATTTCCTCAATTTTACCACTTGAGCAAGATCTTGTTAATTAATAAAGCTCACTTGCTTAACTCGTCCTTTAAATTGTCATGATAAATTAATTGAGTGACATCTTTCTTACAGTTATAAATGTAAGGTATAGAATTTGAATGTTTCGTACCCTTGACTATGCACATAATTAAAAAAAAATAAAAAATCATCCTTTAGGGTTGGCTATTGAATTTTAATGGAAAAAGTCACTTCAAAATAATTTTCTCAATAACATTAACTAAGAGGGTGTTTGGGTGAGCTTTTAAGCTCTTCAAAACATCTTATAAGATGTTTAAGAGGTTATAAGTTGATAAACAGTGTTTGGTAAAAAAAAATTTAAAAAGAGTTTATAAAATTCTAAAATAAGATGTTAGGAGCTTATATGCTCTTTTAAAAAAAGTAAGAAGACTCTAACTTATTTTTAAGATTTTAACAAACTCCTTCATTTTTAACCATTTTAATTACACAATTGTCATTATTAATATTTTATAAGCTCCAAGATCTTATTTTATACAAACACTTCAACAACTTATTTTAAAATAAGATTTAACAGCTTATAAGCTTCAAAAATATCTTATAAGATGTAGGAGATTATAATATGTTTAAATTAAGTTTAGCCAAACACCCTCTAAGCCAATGCTTTATTTATAATTTTATCATTTAATTTATTACCTCTTGTCAAAATTTGAGATCGAAAGATAACATTAACGTTGCAATTAGTCATCTTTCCAGCATATTGTTTCGCTTCTAGCAATTAATTAATAGTAGTGTCTGGATTATTTACTTTCCACGATAGCCTCATTTATTTAGCTTGAAAGTCTATATTATAGGGCGAACGAGCCCACGGCTTAGCTAGTAAATACATAGGTGGGGGGCTGAAGATCCTCCCAAGACTTATGAGACATATAAGCAACATTTGATTATGTCTTTTATGTGATTTTAATATGTATTTTGGGAGAATGAATATTAAAAGTGATATTAAAAAATGTGAAAATTGTATTGAAAAATATAATAAATTTTGGGTTATGTTTTGAAAAATAGTTAAAAATTGATTTTGAAGAGTTTTGATATGTTTATTTATGTTTTGGAGAGACATTTTTTACTGTAACAATCAAATCAATACTTTTTTTGGAATTTTTGGAGTGAAAGAGGAATTTAGTGATTTTTTTTATTATTAGAATAATAATAAAATATATGTGATATATATAATATGTATTTATACATTAGAAAATAAGGAAGTTTCGAGAATAATGAAAGATAGAAGATAGTATTTTGGGAAAACTATTTTTAGTATTTTGGAGAGAAAATGAGGATATGTTTGGTTATATTTTTTCAAAATAACCAAACATTCCCGTAGCATTTTAACTAAATTTTACATCATGGGGCATATATGATGTTTTCAGTCGCCATATTGTATAATTATATAGATATATGATTATCCTCTTAGTTATTTATGATGAGTTTCTTAGTTATTTTTCAAAATCAAACTATTATAATTGATGTGAAATACTCTTATGACTTTCTTTTTTAATTTTTTTTATATAATTAAATTCTCTCATCAAGCCGCCTCCCTGTTCTTCAAGAATTATATTAGCAAACTATAATTTGGAAATCCTTGGTTGCATTTGGATTAAATAATTTATATTTAACTGAAGGATATATATATTCTCGAACTGATTTTGACGTACAATTGAAAAGATTGTATAACTTATATATATCAAAGGAGTTGAATTCTGAAGTAACTCAAAATTATCCATTTTCAATAGATTATGTTACAAAATTTAGTTCCTAATTAATCCTTTGCTTCAAATACATTATTAATCAATCAAAATTAGTATTTTGATCTAAATATGTAATTTAAAGCATATATTGGATGCGAAATAAAAAAGTTATTGGATCCTTTTGGACTTAGATAGTTTTCTACCCCTAAATTTGATTATAATACTAAAAAAAAATTAGGGCATCAACTGCGATTAATTCACAATTAATGGTTAAAAATTATAATTTTAAGTACAAAATTATCTTAACCAAGTCCAACATTGATGCTCTTGTAGCTAATCCTTACCTACGATCAATCCGTATTTGATAATATATGTATACACACACATTAATTTTTCTACTATAATGCATAACTAATCTACTATGCCTCGAATGTATAATGTTATCAATTGATAATTCATAATTTTTGTTGATTATGATAAAAAAAAATTACATTTGCTATGAAAATCTATAGTTATTATTAAAAAATTAATTTTGTATCAAATGCTTAATTTTTTTGGTAGTGTAAGATTGAAATTGGTATATCTATACATGTATTTTTTTTTTCCCAAAAAAAAAATGAAAGCTTTACTGTTTAAGGCTTTTTTCATGGCGTAATCTTGAAAATTCCATTAAAACTCAAACTCTTGGTTAAGATTTCGGAAAAATTAGTGGGCATTTGGATATATTTCCATCATATATTTTCAATTTAGAGCATTTTCAAAATTAAAAAAAAAAGGGCTAATTAATTTTTGTGTAGAAATAAAAATATATTTATATGATTTATTTAAAAATACAGAGTAGAATAGGCATAAAGTTGAAAATATATTTAATTTAGAATTTTTATGTAGGAAAAGACATGGATTTTGTTTAGAAGATTTGTATATTTAATACCGTTTTAGTAATTTGCGAATATTTTATGTCAAATTTAATTAATTTTAATGGATATGATATAGGATAATAGGATAAATTTAAAAATAAAAATGAATTTTATTTTTAGTAAAAATGAGGCAAAACAAATATGTTTCTAGTAATGCGAAAATGTAAAAATTAGAAAGATACTTTTTTCAAAAGGCATCGAAACGGGCTAATTCTCCAATCTGAAATGGTAGCTTTTTAATATTTTAGACCAAATGATCAATTACATATGATTATCATATTTAAATTTGTAATTATTTATAAGATATTGAATATGTTTAAGAATTATTATATAAACAAACAAATACTCACATTAATAAAATCTAAACTTTAAGATCTTTTAATCATTAATTAATTCTGAACCATACATGAAATTTTGTTGGTAAAAAAGGTTGGGTTTGACTTGTATATTAGACTGATTTTATATAAAAACGCAAAAAATCCAAGAAATGAACCAATCAGCATAAGCCAGCACATAGTACGGAATTTGAAGGGGGTTCTATAATGTGCGTTGTGCTGCACTCCGTACCATGAGATGGTGCTGTCTGATTGGCCACCTTTGTAGTTGGAGCCACTCTGTTTCAAATCTAAAATTCCACTATGCAATGCACATCTAGGACTTGTTACGTGTCACGCACCTTCATTTACCTTTGATTTGGATCAGTTTTCTTTTGTAAATTATAAGCATTTAAAAACTGATTAATAATATCTTTTTCACCAAATTATAATTGATTTTTAAAATAATATATATTTTTAGATTGAACAAAATAATTAACCAGATTAAATTTAAAGCTGATTATGTAAATTTTTGAGATCTAAGTAGGAAGATAACTTAATATTTGATGTGTAAATTGGATTGAGTTGTTGATTAAAGATAAACTATATACGGTGAAGAATTAATATCTTAAGTTGTATTATTAAATAAGGCATAAAATAAGCGCATCAACTTTTGAAGACGGTGCGGTGCGCCTAAACAAATTTCATAAACCGCCACACTTAGGTTTGAGCCTTGAGGACAAACAAACAAGTTTCCAACTTTCCGCCTCCATCTTCAGTCTTTAGCTTAACTCAAATTTCAAGATATTTTCCTTCCATTTTGCTGCTGTTTTCTATTATTTTCACCAACAATTAGACAATAAAATTATTTTTTAACATTTTCGTTCCTTTTTTTTTTTTGGGTCCACCAAAAGTAATTTCTAAGCATAAAGTAAATAAATATTTCAAAAAATCTAAAATTCTACCTGCAAGAAGAAAGAAAGACAAGCAGATTTTAATGTAAAAAAGATAAAGGATTTACAGTTGGGAGAGAAAAAGGGCAAAAAAGAAAGGGAGAAGGTTGGAGTACAAGCAACGGAAGTAGAAGAAGAATAGTAGTAGAAAAGTAATAGCCGTGTGGGACCAAATGCGGCAGGAAGAGACCAACCACGATGCTACTACACACGCCAAATCTTTTTTTTTTTTTTTTTTTTTCTGTCCTCTTATAACCCATGTACTTCCTTCTCCTCCCTTCCTAATTCTCACTTCTCAAATATCATCATCCCCTGCTTTTTATTTTTTATCTCCTCCAGATCCTCAGTTCCAAACTTTTTCATACAATAAAAACCTAATTTGGAATTCGCATTTGAGTTTCTGGACAGCCGCTCGCTCTCTTACATACCAGATACCAATTTGGGATGGATTGTTTAAGAAGTTCTCCAGTTCTTTTGTCTTGTCATGTTGGTTGTTAGTCTGAAAGCACCTGGGAGTTTGTTTTATGATTTCTCAGTGAATTTTAGATCCTGGGTTTCTATTCTTTTTCTTAGAATTGGTGATCCATCCCAAAGGTACCATCTTTTCTTTTCCATTCCTTTTTCAATTTCCCCGCGAATTTAAGGGAGCGGGCGGCCAAAAGATTGTTCTCTTTGATTTGTTTGGTAAGATTGCTATCAATGGATTCAGCCAAGGACAAAGGTAAATCCAAAATGGTGAGTGAAAAGGGAAGCCAAATGGATTGGGAGGGAGATGATGGCAAAGACTTTGAGAGGCAGCAATGGAACCCTGTTTTAGATGAAGTTTCCATGTCAAATAGGCCTCTCAAGAAGGTCAGAAGCCCTGAACGCCAAGAAAGCGCTTTTAATCCCTCTTCTTCGTTAGCTCAACAAGCAATACCACAATCTTCTTCTGTCCTTCCTTCTCAATCATTTCCCACTACTCCAGTGTCTTTTCCACCTCCTTATAATTCTGGCTTCGTCTTTCCGTTCGCCTTTGACAATTCTCAGCCATCATTGGAAAATCTACACCAGTTGGGATCGAATTCAGTTCCATTATTTAGACCGCCACAGCAAAATCAGCAGCAGATGATATCATTCTCTCCGCAGTACCCACAGAATTTTGCGTTCCCGCCATATTTTGCAGGGGAGGCCGCATCGTCATCGCAGCAGCAGTTGTTGCAGTACTGGAGCGATGCATTGAATTTAAGCCCGAGAGGCAGGATGATGATGATGAACCGGTTGGGCCAGAGTGGGAGGGCTTTGTTTAGGCCTCCTACAATGGCACCGCTTTCAACCACGAAGCTCTACAGAGGAGTTAGGCAGAGACACTGGGGCAAATGGGTTGCCGAGATTCGCCTTCCTAGGAACAGAACTCGTCTCTGGCTCGGCACTTTCGACACGGCCGAGGAAGCTGCCTTGGCCTACGACCGTGAGGCGTTCAAGCTAAGAGGAGAAAATGCAAGGCTGAATTTTCCTGAACTCTTCATTGGTAAAGACAGAGAAGGTGCAGCAGCAGCAGCACCTAATTCTTCTTCCTCGTCTCCTTCAACTTCCCACGAAAAGCCCCCACCGCAGGCGAAAGAAAGCTTTAACTTGCCAACTCCAGATGACGAAGAAGTGCCACCACAAACTAAGAATTCCAACCAAAACTCAGCAATGGAAAACGATCAAGTTCATCAAGGCAATGTGGAGAGTTCAGGTACTGGAGGAGAGAGTGTGTCGCCGTCTTCTGAATTGGTTTGGGGTGATATGGCTGAGGCTTGGTTCAACGCAATACCGGCGGGTTGGGGTCCAGGAAGCCCTGTTTGGGATAATCTGGATGCAAACAATAATCTGTTGTTGCCACCTAATTATCTTCCTCCTTTTGGGAATATTAGGCAACAAAATGATACTGATTCTCAGAAGCAGGACATCAATAAAGGTTCATCATTATCATCATCATCAGCTTCTTCTTCTTCTTCTTCTTCATGCCCTGCCAGACCCTTCTTTTGGAAGGATGACCAGGACTAAAACCTCCAGCTTTCTATTTTTTCTCCATTCCTACAATCAATTACGTACGTCCATACACACTCATTCACGCATACACACACCTGAAGGGGAGAGCAGCTTTTAGGTAATCTCCTTTAGATTATATATTCTTTCCCAGTTAGCAGACGCGATCTCATGCACAATGTTTGCAAGTCGTTAGTATCTTATTACATGTAGGATTTCAGACGGCTCTTCGGCTCTCTGTCTATAGGATTAATTCCTCATTGGCTGCACATTTTTCTGATAACAGCCTTTGGGAAACTTCAATATCAGGTTGGGATTGATAGTTAAGTTCCTTCCATTGCAATTCGGATGCCATCAGCTGCAGAAGGCTGCATATTTTAGGCCATCTGCATGGACTATTCACATTTGGCAGCTTCACTACTTGATGTTGTATTTACTTTATATTTGCTTTACACATTTGAGTTTGGAGAGAGGGAGACGGTTTTGTGTTCTCCTTTTTACTGAAGAATGTCCATCACTTGATCTGTTTTTGTCTGATGGAATCCTCACTTCTGTACATTCTCATGTTTGTTATGCCACTTTTTAATCTTTTCTTTGTCTATGTCGAGTGTCTACTTTATATGGTAATAGTTGCATTACAACACTTCTTGATTCTGCTTTTTATATTATATGCTGTAAAAATATTAATCCTTTGTTTGGACTTTAAATTTTAATGAAGAAACTATAAAGAATTTTGTTTTTTTCATGCTTCAAATGATATTATTTTTTGTTTCAACACTTGTACTTCAAAATTTTTCATTTCTTTTTCTTCAGTTATTTTTTTGATCCAAACATAGCATAAAGGAAGAAATTATGATGAATGGCTTTTGCATTTCTCCGCAATTAGAAAAAAGGGAAAAAAAAAAAAAAAAAAAGTGTGAATTATACTTTGCCCCACTCCACTTAAAGTCATGTTTTTTTCCAACTCAACTATGAAATATGATATCACGACTTACTCGTTCTAATTAATTAAGTTACGAATATTATAAATGGGCTCTAATTATATAAATATTTTTTACAAGTATTAAATCGAGATAATATCATTGGCATATTTGTTTAGAAGAACTTGTCCAACTGACAGAGAAAATATCCAAGCTATCTTACCAAAACAACAAATTCTCCCAAGGGGCAGTGGAAGGTGTGCAACAAGGACCAGTTTGGTGTCTTTTTTCCTGCGTCGGGTAACCAGAGGGGTAATAAGAGAAAAATAAAATAAAACATGAAAAAGAGATCAGAAAAGGAAAAAAAAATTAAATAGAAATCTATGTTAATGTTTGGTTACATTTAATATGTTTTGTATTATGTATTTTGAGATGATGAATTTTGTGGGAATGAGGTTGGGGAAAGTGAAAGATGTGATGGGGAATGTGATTGATTTTTATTTATATTTTGGAGAATATTTAGAAAATTATTATGGAGAGTTTTAATATGTCTGTTTATATTTCGAGATAGACAATTTTTACTGTAGCGGTCAAATCAATATTTTTTCTGTTTTTGTTTGGTTTTTGAGGTGAAAATGGAATTGAGTAATTTTTGTTATGGTAAGAATAATAATAAAATATATATGATATATATGTATATATATTAAAAAATGAGAAAGTTTCGGGAATAATAAAGGATAAAAGAGAGTATTTTGGAAAAACTTAATTTGACATTTTAAAGAGAAAAATGAAGTATGTTTGGTTATATTTTGACAAAACAAAATTGTTCTACCAAAATATAACCAAACATAGCTTATGATTTTCCATTATTCTCGTTTCTTCTTTTCTTAGAGCCTATTTGGTTTTGTTTTCACTCATCATTTTTATTTTCTCCTAAAAATAAAAATAGAAAACTATCAATTTTTCATCTATTTTCAAAAACATTTTCATTTTCAATATATTTTTCCAATACACTCTTACACTCTCTCTATATTTTCACACCTTATTTTCTCGTACTCTTATTTGAACAACTTTAATTATAAAAACATAACAACTTCCAAATACATCTTATTTTCAATCCTACACAATCATTTTATTTTAAACAAAATATCTGAACAACATTTCATTTTCAAATTCACACTTATAACTAACTTTTCACATTTTCATTTTACCATAATATAAAAATGTCTCCAGAAAACTACATGTTGTTAATATTTGGTGATTTGGACTTGTATTCACACAATCATATATATATATATATATATTTGATATTTAACTTGTGTTCCATTAAGAGGCCAAAAAGAGATCAACTTGGTGATTTGGACTTGCTCCTCTCATCATTTGCAACTATTACACAATTATGCATATTAAATATATTCAATATATCAATTCATCAACATCCACAGCAATATTTCAATGTATTTATGCAGAAGTAAGAATACACATAATTTATATATTTAAATTAATAAAAAATAAATCCTGTAGACTACACTTGCTATATATGTTAATCACAACATCTATTAATTTTAATAATATAAGCATATCTAATACACACATTCTATATTGAGATATCGCTATTTTCATAAGAAAATGAAAGTAAAAGTGTTATGAGCATTCCAACTATTCTAAATATTAAAATACGTTGGCAAGTCAGAGGGTTAAGGGGAAAAAAAAATGTAGCAATTGCGATCAATATTGTAATGGCTAATTATGGATAAAATCATGTAGCTAGAGGTCTAAATATTATTACAAGAAAACTTCTTTTTTACTAATGAAAAATTTATGATAAATGGGTTTTATCATAGTTTAAAGACAATTGTGATCGATTTTTTGTGGATTACTAACAAATTTAAAAAAAGTGAATAAAAATATATATACTAAATGATACTTGTGATGAATATAAAGAGTCTATATTGATATGCATATTCTGTCATAAATTTCATATATAATTCTAAATATGATTTTCAATTTGTGATGAAATTCTATCACAAAATTAATTTTATGACGTGCTTTATTTTCTTTATAGAACCAATTAGTTACGAAGCATATACCAACGAAATTGTGAAATAAATCCATCACAGAATCAATATCTCACTAATTAATTCCGTGACAAAAATAAAGTATGTTACAAAATTAATTTTGTGATGAAACTTCTACCGCACATCAAAAAATCATGTTTAGCGTTATGAAATTTGTGACGGACTTTTTATATCAATATGGACTCTTCATATCCGTCACAAGTATCATTATTAATATATATTTGTGCCTCCCCCCCCCCCCCCACCCCCTTTTTTCCCTAAATTCATTAGTAATCCATCGCAACTATTTTTGAACTGTGACGGAATATATCTTATTTGTTATAATTTTTTGTTAGTGGAGAGGTGTTTTCCTATATATGATGATTGTTTATTAATATTAAATTGCTACAATTTTTTTTTTTTAACAAGTACTTTAATTGATATCCAAATTTTGAGTACCTCCATATCTGTTTTTACATCTTTGATTTTTCGCTAAATGGATAGACCCAAAATGACATTGTATTATGTTATATTTTAACTCTACCAGGAATATAATATGTAAGGATACTTGATAGCAACGCAAGTTCCACTTAGTTCATGTCCCATATATATATATATATATAATATTAATCCACTTAATTTATCTTAGGAAATAACTATCTTTAGTTATCACTTAGTTATGAAATTCATATGACGACAAAACAATCGGAGGATAAGTTACATAATGGGCATGCCTTGTAAAGTTTAATTATTTTGTTAATCCGTGATTACTGATTTATGTGTTAAAAAATTCATGGGTGTGCCACGAGTGGGGCCGTCAACCGGCCCATGAGATCATCTTAATTTCTTAATCGGGACGTCAAGCTATCTAAACACTATGATTAAGACAACGACATCATTAAAAATTTAAAATATTATTTAAAAATTTGGGAAATATCTAATGTTGTGGTGAGATATATAGCTATGCATAAAAAATTCAATTGGTCTCCTCTTGGACCTAATCTGTCACGCCCAACATTGATATCATGGGGGGGGGGGGGGGGGGGGGGGGGTTCGGCTGCCACCTTTTTTTCTGTTCTTATCCCACAGTTTGTGGAGTATATATTTTTATAAAAGGGGTCGGATGCAGCATTTTTCTTTTTCTTTTTCCTTTTTTTTATACATACATACATACATATATATATATATATATATGAAAGACAAACCTAGGATGTACTGATTAAGAATGCATGTAAAAGGTCCGGTTTCCTTGAAACTAAGGGCCACTTTGGTTTTATTTTCAGTGTCATTTTAGTTTTCATATATTTTGAAAAATTGAAAGATCTAGTAGTTATGATTTAGAAATGAAAATAAAATTATGTTTGGATATTTTGTTGGAAAGTAATTATTAGAGTAGGGCTAGGGTTGAAAAGTTAGTTGATTTATATTTTTTATGTTTAAAAAAATTTATGTTTTTAAAATATATATTTTATTAATTTTAAAATGATAGTGGATGTTTTATATCAAATTAAATTTGAAATTGATTGATATGATTGTAGGATGATAGGGTACGTATAAAAAAAATAAAACTTGAAAATAAGAATATTTTAAATGAAAATGAATAGAAAATGATAATTTTTTATTTTCAAATAATAATGAAAACGAAAAGTGTGTTTGGAAAAAAAAAACAAAAAAAATAAAAACGAAAACAAAGAGGCCGTAACCAACAATTTCTGATCTTTCAAATGTCCAACTCATGCTTGAAACCTACGAGGGAGGACAGTAGATGAGAATTAATGTGCTCAGCTAGCAATTATTTTGCACTCATTGTATCTTTGCATGCAAAATTTTGTAATGAAAAAGAGAAGTTCAATAACGGAACTTGCTAAAAAATCTTTATTGTCCCCAGTAATAAACTAACACAATTTCTCCGCCACAATTTATGCGAAGTTTGGTAATTAATATGGTTGTTCGAGACTATAAATTTGAATTGTCTTCAATCTAAGCACAAAACTCCTTTTCACATAATTGAATGATGGTAAGAATTACTTTTGTATAAGATTTTAAGTTTGACTCGATGTGATATTATATTAAATGATCAATTTATTCAAAAGTTTAAGCTTTAAAAAAATAGACTTTTTTTTTTTTTTTTTTTGTTCTTTTGATTGATATTTTTGTATAGGCTTGTAGATATTTGATATTAGTCTACAATGTGGTGGCGACTAGGGATGCAAACAAGTCGAACCAAGCCTTGACTCTCTTTTTCAACTTGAATTGAGCTCAAATCAAATGAATTAAGTGAGCTTGAGCTTAGCTAAGAAAATTGTGGCTCAAGCTTTGTGCGAGCCCTTGTTTGAACTCGACTCAACTCAGTTCGATTCGTTAAGCTCATATTCGTTATCAAGTTATAGGGTCAAGTTTGAACTTGTGCTTGAAAAGTTAAATTATGTTATAAAAGAATATATTTTATTATAATTTTTATTTATAAATATATATATTTTTAAAACCAATATAGATTCGCGAGCTGGCTCACAAACTTGTGAATAAGAATTATTTGGCTCGAGCTTGGCTCAAACCTACATGAACTTAGTTTGAGCTCGAATCAAACTCGAATTCTTTCAAGCCAACTTATCATACTTGCGAGTTGATTCGATTTGTTTGCATATGACTTCTACGCAATGTATATAGCTCATAGTTATAATTTCCGAAAATCAATCCCATTGATCAAAAAGCTGATTTCATAGAATTACATTGAGAAGCTTCATTAATAATTACTTACACTCAAGTCAGAGAGAATATGCCTTTTGTGGAGGGAATTGGATTTGGATTAAAGGGTAGGGCCAGAACCGTCCACACTTATGTTAGTTGGACTTTCCTTTTCAATCTTAATAAGGCCAATAAACAAATTAAGACTAAATGACATCACTCAAAAAGTTTATAAACTTATACAGGTTTATATGTAGCTTCAGGAGGCCCCTCCTCTATACATTTTGATTTTTCTATACTTCGTTTTGAATTCAATGTTGGCATCAAAATTGCAATTGCAATAAATAGAAAATATACATCTATTTTGGTGACTGTGGGTTATATATATATATATGGTCTAAGAGAGGTGGTAAACTTTTGTCTTGTTGCCTCAAATACTTGAAATACAAATGAAGTTTGTTCACAAATTCTTATTTTAAATTATCAATTATCATGTCTTTCTTATCCCGAAAGTTCACAAGAAGAACTATCCAAAAACATTACATTCTTTTTCTTAATTTACATATGCAAGTACACCAAAAATTTGTTAGAATTCATATCTTAAACTTCATATGTACAAATATAAGGATGATGTCGTTAAACCAATTGACCATTCATAGAAATATCGCATACTTTGAATAGCTGTATTTAATCATAGATCAAAGCCCAACCTATATATCAACATCTACCTAGTAACTTAGAGGGTGTTTGGGTGAGTTTATAAGCTTCTCAAAACATCTTATGAGATGTTTTAGAACTTATGAAATGATAAAAAAATGTTTGATAATTTTTTTCAAAAAAGAGCTTATAAGATCCTAAAATAAGATATTAGGATCTTATAAGCTATTTTAAAAAAAGTAAGGAGATTCTAACTTATTTTTAAAATTTTAACAAACTCCTTCATTTTTAACCATTTTAATTACAAAATTGTCATTACTAACATCTTATAAGCTCTAAAATCTTATTTTATCCAAATGCTTCAATAATTTACTTCAAAAATAAGATCTAACATCTAATAAGCTTCAAAAACATCTTATAGAATATATGAGCTTATAAGATATTTTAAATAAATTTAGTCCAACACCATGTTAATCTTGCATGATACTCTCATAAATTAATATATTTAGTCCTCCCGCAATACAAGCACATCCAAGCGAACATTATTATGACAAAAATCACAACAATATCATCATGATGTGCCACAATGCTAGCTCAGCCTCTGAAATAAGATCTCTCGATCAAATGGCTTCTAATCAGTAGTAGCCATTCATGAATTAATTAGATTTCCCAAGTCCTTTTACCCCATCCAAATGTTTGCATTTTTAGAGATAATAATTTAATAATAAATGCTTTTCTTCCTAATTCATTAAGTTTTTGTATTAGGTGATAAATCCGTATGGTATTGCACTAAAAAAAAAAAAGAAAAGAAAAGAGATTTAGTGACCAATTGAGCGGTCACTAATTAGTGACCGTTTAATGATCAATTTAAATATAATATTTTAAAAAATTAGTGACCACAAAAAAGCAGTCACTAAACTCTTTTCTTGGTCATTAATATTAGTGACTGTATAAAGCAGTTAGTGATTCGGTCACTAATTAATGACTGAATTATTTTTTAGTCATTAATTTGTGATCAATTTTTTTTTCGATCATTGATACAGTCATTGCTAATTAATGACTACGTTTTTCAATCAATAAACGGTCACAAATATAAAATTTTAGTTTTTGCATATTCTTGTAATATGAAAGCATACAATTTATGTAACACCTATACGTAACAAAATATTGTGTTTGTTATAAATATATATATATATATAATTTTTTGATAATAATATATGTATATATGAAAAATATAAAAATATACGTACATATATAAATATATAATCACTAAATATTTCTATATAATATCCATATAATTGAACATTAATTTATTAATATATATATAGATACACAAAGAAATAAACAAGAATAACATTCTTATACAAAGTAAAAAAAATGAGAATTAATTAATATATACATGTCAATAAAATATATATATATAAATATTATATACATGTATTATGAGTAAATAAATACTTATAATATAATTAATAATATTATATATTAATTTGTATGTATTAGCATATATACATGTTACCATATATATGTGTAAACTATTTATTACTATACATATTAGTATGTATACTATTTTTTAATGTATTTATAATATATTATGATAAAATATATCTAAAATTTAAAGGTAATACTTATAAATGATAAATACTCTATGTTATTATATTGAGGAAATATTACACAAATATTGAATGAATAATTGCTATTTTTGTTAAATTTTAAAATGCGAAAGATATAACTTATACATAAGAATATTATAATTGCTTTTTGATTTTTAAATATTATATATATATATTATATTGTTGAGACAAGTGCATGAAAATGCATATAGTGTAGTGGTCAGTTACTCATTTGAACAAAACAAATATCTTGAGTTCGAATCTAAGAGAATGCAAAGTCTAATATAAATATTTTTAACCCATTAAAATCAGTGACCACCTAGTAATATACACAATTTTTTTCAATTTTTTTAAAATAATTAGTGACCGCCAATTGTTGATGACTCATGACTAATTATTGACTGATGACCGATTTAGGGATGGCAGTGGGGTGAGTCTGGCTGGCCCCATACCTCGCCCCGCCCCAAAAAGGCCCCACCTACCCCGCCTCGCTTTGTCCCTTCGGGTTGGCGGGTTTGACAGCAAAATAGGAGATTAAAAAAATTGAAATCAGTCAATGAAAGCATCAAGTCATAACTATTTGATAGCAATTAAAATTCAAATTTCTAGTACAAAAATAAAAAATCTATGCAAACAAAATTAGATTCTAAAAGCAAAATATGAGATAAGAATAGAATTAAGGTAATAACTAGTACAACATCTACATTTTTATACATTGTGAGTTTGTGACAGTAAACTAAAATAAACAAACTCAAAATTTTTAGGTTCAACAAGCTTCCACCATGTAGTTCTAATATATATAATATTTATATGGGGATGGGTAGGTAAACCCCATACCCTGCCCCAAATAATTCGAGTTATAAAAATCGTGCTCTATACCCCACCCCATATCCCGTTAAGCCACCCCAAACCCGTCCCATTCAGGGCAGGTTGAGCTCGGGTTCGAATTTTGACCCGTCCCATTATCATCCCTAAACCAAATTAGTGAGTGACACAAATTAGTAATGAGGGTTTCTGTGACCGATCCGATCAGTCACTAAATCTGTTAGTAATCAATTTTTTCATATTTAATGACCGATTTTGTGGTCACTAATACCCCCTTTTTTTTTTTGTAATGTTGGAGCCACGCGAAATAGGAGGTCCTAAGTTTAAATTTTGTTGCCACCAATTTATGATAAGGAGCTCCATATTAAAGGCTTTAGAAAAAAAGAAAAAAAGAAAATTCAACAGGTATATTAGTGTGTTGGAGACGTGAAGTATTCAATATTTCCCTTATGTGACCAAGAAAAGAATACATAGAAATACACATTACATAATGCCATACATATAATAGACTATCTAAACACCTTGCATATGAAAATTACACTCTTTGCTATACATATAAATCCTAAAAACAAAATCCTCGATCATGAAATATCAATGAAATTTCAATGGTGCGTATAGAAAAAAATATTTCTATAATGACGTTGGTGTTTCTTAACCCTAATTACATTCTTGGCTTCTCCGATGCTTGTCTTGTAGAGACAACCATTGATAAAAATTGAGAATCATATTCATATCATTTATAGATATGAATATATCTTCCGTTGTAGAGTGAGTTGATCCTCATCTCTTGAGCAATCTAATACTCCATTTTAGTCATCATAAAGGCTATTCTCATAATTATGAGAATAGCCTTTATGATGACTAAAATGGAGTATTAGATTGCTCAAGAGATGAGGATCAACTCACTCTACAACGGAAGATATATTCATATCATTTAATATAATTTATGAGAATAGCCTTTATGATGACTAAAATGGAGTATTAGATTGCTCAAGAGATGAGGATCAACTCACTTTACAACGGAAGATATATTCATATCTATAAATGATATGAATATGATTCTCAATTTTTATCAATGATTGTCTCTACAAGACAAGCATCGGATATATATATAATTTATATACACAAACACACGTTTAAAATTTATTAAGGTTGAAATTTTGAATCTCCTACAAAAAATGTGAAGATAATATCATTAAATCAATTTATTAGCATCATTATTCTCACAATATATAGCTCAACGAAATCAATTTTACAAAACAAAGATTTAACTAATGAGCACATGGTTTACATATTCACGATTTAATAAAAAAAAATGATCATGAGAGAATTAATTCATTAATTTGTTGACTAATATAAAAATTAAAAATTAAAAACAATTATCTAAATTCCATTAACAAAAACAGAGATCTAATCCGTAATATGTAAATTTTTTGAATGCTAGTATATAAAAATATATTTTCTAAAGATGGAATGATCATCTACTTAAAAAAAATTGAGCTATAGTAATTGAATTTTAATGATCACATAGCATGGTCACTATGATAATCAGTGCTCGTTTAATGATCGATGCGAAAGTAATATTTTTCAGAAAAATAGTGACAACATCAATGACCACATTTATTTGGTCCTTGATTCGATAATTAGTGACTTAACTCTTTTTTCAGTTATTAATATTAATAAGTATATAAAGCGGCCACTAATTCGGTCATTAATTAATGATCAAATTATTTTTAGGTCACTAATTTATGGTCAAATTTTCCCTTGATTATTGATGCAGTCACTAATTAGTAACTGCATTCTTTTGGTCAATAATTGGTTATAAATATAAAATTTTATCTTTTTACATATTTTTATAATATAGAAGTATAAAATTTATGTTATACAAAAAACAAAATATTATGTTTGTTTATGTAAATATATAAATATAATTATATATATTTATATATTTTAGAAATAATATATATCTAAAAAATATACAAATATATAATTCGTACATAACTACATAACTTTTAAGCATCTCTGCATTATATCCATATAATTGAACATTTATAAGTGTTGGTATAGATACATATACAAATAAAACAAGACTAATACTTTTATTCAAAGAAAGAAAGTGAGAATTAATTAATGTATATATACATGTCAATAATATATTATACATATATTATGAGTAAATATATACTAATTAAATATATAATATTATATATTAATAAATGTATTTATTATCATATACATGTATTACTTATTATTATACATATTAGTATGTATATTCTATTTCTAATGTGTTTATATATTATGATAAATATGCCTAAAATTCATATGTAATAGTTATAAACAATAGGTGTTGTACTTTAGTAGATTGAAGAAAAATTATACAAATACTAAATGAATAATTATTTTTTTAATTTTAAAACTAAAAAATAATAGTAAATTATTTATAATGTTAATTATTATTATTTTTTCAATATATATATATTATATTGTAGAATTAAGTACGTAAAAATGTATTTGGTCTTATAATTAGTAAGTAATTATGCAAACAATAGGTCAAGTATTTGTTGCCGAGTTCAAGTTATTCTTTTTACCTACTTAAACTTAATATATGGTCACTAATTAGTGACCACTATTCACTGCTAGTTACTAATCAGTGATCGTCTAATCAGTGACCATTAGACGGTTAATATGCAGTTACTAAATCAGTAATAGCTATTCATCGCTAGTCATTGATTAGTTACTGTCTTATTAGTGATCGCTATTCTAGCAGTCATTGATTAGTGACTTCCAAATTTAACAATGACAACCAAAATTTAATAAGGGCAAAAAGTAATGTGTAAATTATTAAATTGATATTATAATTTGTGATAAAATTTTTGTTGTCACACTGCACGTGCCATTAATAACATTTTTTTTTAATTACTGATAAATTCATACAAGTCATTGTTATAATAAAACAAAAAAATTATTAGTTAGTATACATGATTAATAATAAATTTATATTATATATTACTCAACATGTAAACCAAAATATTAATTTTGTCAAAATAGGAGTGCAAAAATATTGTCCCTCAAAGATGTGCTCAAGCTCCAAGAATAATTATGGACAATCTACTCAAATCTCAAAACTCACGCATTATACAAACTGAACCAACAATAGATTCTTAGCAATTATGTAAAATGTTGCTTTTTGTTGGTTTTGTTTCAAGGGTGTGTATATATATATATGTATATATATTTTTTTTTTCTTTGAAATTATTCTACCATGAAAAATGTGTTTGTTTAATGATATCATTTTTGTTTCTGTTTCTCAAAATCAAGACAAAAAAGCTATTGTTCATTTGGAGCCCAAGCACAACATCTTCAACCCAATATTATTGATGATATTTATTGTCTTTATTAATAATTATTTTGCATCTCAAGGCTCATATATAATCATGGACGGATCTACACAGACACATTTTGTATACAAAGACGCACTCCTTAATAATAATTCATTTAAATTTCAAATAAATATACTTTTAACATTAATTAAAAGCAAATTATTTTCTATAAATTATTATTCATTAATTTTTAAATCTTAATTTTTTTTGTTCTGACTTAAATAAGGAATTAATTATTTAAAGTCATTGGATTAAGTTTAATTTAATTTAATTTTAATTAAAGATAAATTAATTTATTAAATCTGAACATACTTTAATTTGGTAAAACTCAAAACAAAATTTTGGCCCATATTCACAATCAAATAATCAAGTGAATACAATTAACTTAGACCTATTAAGGTACTTTCATTTTATTTGTTAAAATTGAAATAAAAAGATAAAAGTAAGTGAATATTTTTTTTTCAAAAAAAAAAATCTTTTTCTTTTTTTATTTGTCGTTCAACTACAACAAATGAAAGAACTTTTTTCTAATAGAAATATTGGCAAGGACTATCTCAAAAATAAAATAAAAAATAACTTTTAGTCTATTGTCTAATTATTTATATCGAAAAAGATATTATTAAAAGTTTTGATATTATTTCCATTATTAATGAATTTTATGATACGAAAGACAGTCGCTTACAACTTCAATGAAGATATGCATTTCAAATTTATATTTAAACTTTTATATTTTATAATTTTATCCCCTCTCCACTTTCGTTTTTGCATCCGTCCTTATATATATACAATGTGACATAAAGCAAATAATGAGACACATCCCTTATCCTCATTCATTAAGTAAGTACAACATTTGAAATATATTATTAAAACACCATATCCAATCACATTTCACCTATTTTTCAGCTGGAAAATGCATATAACTAATTAAATAAATTTTCATTTTACACCCCGTAATCTGTAGAAGCCACGCTCGTCAGTCCAAACACATATTGATTTTCATACAAAAGCCCATCCAATATTGAAAGATGCTCTAAAAATTATGGAAATAAAAATAAAACAAAATAAAATTTTTTGTCTTCCTTTTGATGTTTTTATGTCCTTTACTTATGGGCTCTCTTAGAGGTCCAGGTCCGCTGTTGAGTCTTGAATATTAATCCATCTGCTATCCAAAACTATCCCTCCGACCAGCAAGCAAAATATCAAGCCTACCCCATGAATCATCACCTAAAGGTTCTAGACAGTTCCATTTTTTTGAAAATGGTGTTTGCATTTTGCCTTCCAAATGGTAAAAATATACATTTTACTCCTTCGAAATTCCAATAAAAAAAATATATCTTTTTGTTCAGTTTTACTCTTCTTTTCAATGTATTTTACAAATATTGAAACTTTAATACTTATTTGCACTTAGTAGGATAAATAAATTAATTTAAATTAGGCTAACTATAAAATGACAAAGAGAATTTTATACTTATTTTATTATAAAACACAATAAATTTTGATTTAATAAATTCTTAAATATTTATAAATAATCTTTAAATAATTAATAAAAGTTTCTTTTAGGCTAAATAAAAATTAATAACCCGTTCCGTTATTTTTTATTTTCATTTTCAAATTTTAAGAAGGTAGTTAGAAAATATTTTTTGAAATTGAGTTTGTATATGAGTACTATGTGAATGATTGTATAAACTTGAAAATGAGAATATATTTGGATGAAGAAATGTTTTCATATTAAAAGTCTAGCATTTTTATATAGAGTAGGAGTTTTAGGTGTGAAGAGAGTAGGAAACACAGAAGAATTAAAAATTTTAGGCCAAAATACATAGACGGTATGAACTACTCAAACAAGAATTTTTGAATAGTGAACAATCAGTTTAAATATTCACAATGAAGAAGTACTATATATTTTTTTTCTTATAGGTCCTGAAAGGAGGAAGGGTGGAATGCCAACGATGTCTGTTATTGAATTGATCCGACCTAATAGTACTCATTTTAGGAACATCCAGCAAAATGGTTAAGTCGTCAATTCATAGAATATGTAATGTATTTTATTCGTGGGGTGACAAATAGATATTTTACAAAAGGTTTTTAATTTATTTTGTGTGATTAATCTATTTCTTTCTTATTCTACTATCTATCTCTTAAAGTTTTAAGCGTGACGATAGTTGGAGTAGTCTATGGTGCAACTATGGTTGTGCATACTTCATATAAAGAATGTACAAATGTATTTAATCTGAATAATTGAATTTAAAATGTGAAATCATAACCTTTTTTTTGATGATTAGTTGGCAACATACTAAAGTACATTTAACTTGCTACATGTGCAAGCAATTGATGATAAATTTTGCTTGTACGTTGAGGGTGCACTATAATAATATAATTGCTACCAATAATAAAATTTTATTTATTTTGAATTTTATTTCTTAAATAGTTCCATATATATTTTGGGCCCATTAAATTGGGTTTTCCATTACATGCTTTTTCATTATTAAACCAAATATATATATATATATATATATATGATTGTTATATTTATATTTATTATCTTTTAATTTCATACATATTGTATTTTAATATCTTTCCATGTATTTGTTTTTTTTAAATCAATGATAAAATGATTGAATTTTCAATAGAAATGTCAAAAAATTACATATGATATACATTAATATACTTAAAAAAATTATATTAACTAGTTATTTTAGGAAAAGTGAAAAAATTTATTCTCAATTGAAATTCTTCAAATCAATTCAAAATTCTAGTTATATTATTATAATATTTAATATTAATATATTGGCTCACATGAATTTATATTTATATTTTAAGATTATTTAGAAAATTTATTTTCATATTAGTGAAATTATATGAATAAAAATCTAAATAATAAATAATAAATTATAAATTAATAATTTTTATTTTTATTAAATGCACAAGCATCTAATTTGTAATCGCTGGTGGTGTATATAAATCCGCTGGCAATGACTGCTGGGTTCGGTGCCCCCCCCACGCCCGGTGTGTGTGCAAAGTGCTGAAGTGTGTTGGGGTGTGTGGGTGCTAGTAGTGGACCCGTGGTGGGCGGTTGCCAATTGGGAAGAAACAAAATATTTAGTTTTTTGTTTTGTTTTTAGAATTTATTTATTTATTTGCTTTTTAATAAAAAATAAATTTAATTAAGTTAAATATTATTATTATTATTATTATTATTATTATTAAGTATGTAACTTAAAATTACTAAAATTATATTATTTGAAATAATAAATTTAAAATTTTCTTGTTTTCAGTTTTTTTTACTTATTAACAAAATTTAGTTAAACTATTTTAAATATGTCTGTTTAATATTATTGACTATACAAGTTAAAATTATTAAAATTATATTGTAGATGAAGTTATATATTTTTCTATTTTTTAATTTTATATCTTAATTAATAAATAATTCAATTAAATTTATTCATATTATTTTGGACATATTTATTATTTAACATTATAGAGTATATATTTTTAAATTATTAAATTATATTATTTACGATAATAGATTTTTATTTTTAATTTTTAATTTTTAATTTTTTGGGGGGAATATTTACCAACAATTAGATGTATTAAGATTTTAAAATACAAAAACAATGATTTGTTGTGAAATTAGCAACAATTTATTATAAAAAACATGTATAATTTAATTTGAGACTACCTCATATGAATAAAATACAATATTACCTCATCATAAACATGTCCAACTTTAAATTATAAATCTGCAACTCATTGTATAATTAGCAATAATCTGTTGTAAAATAATATATGTCATTCATTTAATGATACCAGGTAAATACGAACGTATCTCACCATAAACTCCCCTAAGATAGTTTTAGGTGTGAAGATATGTTTTAGGCGCAAAGGAAGTAGGGATTTTTGGTGTGAAACCCTGCCCATGATCATCAGCAAAAGGTTCCAAGTCCAACTTCCAGACTGTTGGATCTTTTAAAAATCTACACGACCCGGACAGATAAATAAATATCATAAGAGAATCCAAACTCAAACCCTGATTGGACAGAATAAGCTGATGTGGTCCTTAATCCATGACCACCTTATCCATTCCCCATTTCACTTCTCTTTATTCACGACAGCACCAGCGCCAGTTCCCCTTACACATTTCCTCATCAAACATAAAAACCCCCACTGAAAAGAACTAACTGCATTCAAGAAAAAACACAGAACTCCGGTAATTTATGTTATGGCTCTTCAAGCAGCTTCGTTGGTATCCTCAACTCTTTCAATTCCAAAAGAGGTATATATGCTGCACATCTGCTTTTCTGTTTTGTTTTGTGGGTTTAATTTCAGCTTTTAATTTTGATTAACATTAATGTTGTTAGAGCAAGGCAGTTGCAATAAAAGAGACTTCCATCTTTGGAGCTGCATTGCCGACGAGTTTTAAAGCTGATTTCAACTCTCATGCCAACAAGGTAATGCACAGATGGGTGTACTTTGTTCTTTTACTTAATTACATTCAACTATCGTTGATTTAGTAGAAATACTAATTTCCAACAGGAAAAAGAGATGCTGCTCACCAATTAATGTAGAATTATTTTGGGGGTATTTACTTGTGCAATAGCATAATCTGCAGCATAGTTTGTTCCTATAGATTTTACCATTTCACTACATGATAAGAATGAGAAAATTGAGGTTATAGTGTTTCTGATGATTGGAAAAAATAAGGTTATAATATTTGTTAATTGCAATAATAAGAAGCACTGGTGACTGGTGAAGATCGCCAATGAGACCTTACCCAGGTGATACCTAATTCTTACACGATTGCATTAGTGTGGTGTTTGTCTACTTACATAATATTTTCTAGTGCTCATGTTTGATATTCAAGTGTAATAATAGATGGATCTAATGAAGAGGAAGATAATATGTCGATCTTTGTGATCTTACAGTATGATAATTTTGGGGTTGCAGGATTTAAGGAGAAAACCATCAATTGGACTAATTAAGGCGCAAACAGCAGTTACAACTCCAGGCCTCAACCAGGCTTCATCCGACGACAAGAAAACTCTGCGTAAAGGCAATGTAATAATCACAGGAGCCTCCTCAGGATTAGGCCTTGCCACAGCAAAGGCTCTTGCTGAGAGTGGAAAATGGCATGTGATCATGGCTTGCCGGAATTTCCTCAAAGCTGAAAAAGCGGCTAAATCAGTTGGCATTGCTAAAGAGAACTGCACCGTTATGCATCTTGACCTTGCTTCCCTTGATAGTGTCCGCCAATTTGCGGACACCTTCCGATGTTCAGGGAGGCCATTGGACGTGCTGGTTTGCAATGCGGCTGTTTATTTGCCGACTGCAAAAGAGCCAACATTCACTGCTGATGGGTTTGAGCTTAGCGTTGGTACAAATCATCTTGGACATTTCCTGCTTTCAAGGTTACTGCTGGATGACCTGAAGCAGTCGGACTACCCACAGAAGCGCCTTATTATTGTTGGCTCCATAACAGGTACTAGTCTAAATTCACAGCCTTGTCATTCTATTATTCGAAAATTGAAGTTCTTTATCTTCTTTTGGCAACATTTTCCAGAAACCAAAGATGCTTTAAATCAAAGTTTTGCATAATCCAGTGCTTCAGAATAGGAGATGAAAAGCTTATTGGAACATAGGATCTATGTTGAACCGCATTATGATCTTCTATTTCAATAATTGCTTCATCTCCTTCCACCATGCTGAACATACGGCAAGTACATTTGATCTATGGCTAAATATTTCTAAAAGGAAATATTAAATACATGTGGCATGTATCCAGTGCAATGGAATAGGGGATGGAACACTTATTGGAATAAAGGATCTAAACTGAATGACATTCGGATCTTCTATTTCTGTAACTATTTCATCTCCTATTCCACTGTACTAAATACACGCCAAGTATATTTGATCCATAGCTAAATGTTTCGAACAGGAAATATAAAATGCATATGGCATGTATCCAGTGAATAGGAATAGGAGATGAAACACCTATTTGAATAGAGGATCTAAATTGATCCGGTACTAGCACAACTCTGATTTACTTTTGCTCTATTAGGGAACACAAACACCTTGGCTGGAAACGTGCCACCAAAGGCTAACCTAGGTGATCTAAGGGGACTTGCTGGAGGATTGAATGGAGTGGGCAGCTCATCCATGATAGATGGTGGTGAATTTGATGGTGCAAAGGCCTACAAAGATAGCAAAGTTTGCAATATGCTCACCATGCAAGAATTCCACAGATGTTACCACGAAGAAACGGGCATCTCCTTTGCATCCCTCTACCCTGGTTGTATAGCTGAAACAGGACTATTTAGAGAGCACATACCCTTGTTCAGACTTCTCTTCCCACCATTCCAGAAGTATATCACCAAAGGTTATGTTTCCGAAGAAGAAGCAGGAAAAAGACTTGCTCAGGTCAATTACAATCACTGAAGCAGTATACTTCCTCCACGTTCCCCATCATTCCCTAAGCTAAAAAAAAATATTCTTTAAAATTCAGGTGGTAAGTGATCCAAGCCTCTCAAAATCAGGAGTTTACTGGAGCTGGAATAAGAACTCTTCCTCATTTGAGAACCAGCTCTCCAAAGAAGCTAGCGATGCAGAGAAAGCGCGTAAACTATGGGAGGTCAGTGAAAAGCTTGTTGGATTGGCTTAACACAGTTCCAAGGGAGCAATGTTTAGTGATGAACAAACAGTCTGGCCTCAGATTCTCTATAACAAGAGAAAATTTTCCAGATAAGGTAACTTTCAGAATTAGCAGGTGTGAACCGATGAAATGTTTATAGAGATCTGAAGAACGCTCATGATAGACCAACGGCTAATCTTAAGCATTGTTTTTCAAAACATAGATTGGAAGTGCTTTCTTTCTCTCTTGGTGCATACGGAAATATAGACATGCATTGCTAAAGAATCTTTCTTGTTTGATTTTATAACTATTTTGCTGTAGCATATTTTGAGTTTCTTTCTGTCTTAACAATGAAAAAGTGTGGCAAATGTCATATTCCTATTTACCTTATCAGAAATTCATGTTGTCATGGTCTAATAACAACAGAATAACTAACCTCTGCATTTTTCAATTCTTGTACAAAAAACACAAATAGTCAGTGTATTAAGTACTATATATAGAGACAAAGTGCTGCGAGAGAATTAGTAGCAGCCAGCAGAATTTTTGAGTACTAGGATTGTTTACTTTCTATACTAATGTGTTTCTTGGCATAATTTACCTCAATATGATGCAACTTTTTTGTTTATTATGTTCTTGAGCGAACTTAAAACTGCCTCACAACGACACTTCCAATTTTATTTGACAAAATGGGTATTTAGATTTTCTACTTAGCAATACTAGTTCAAAGAAAATGAAATTCACGTCACATCCCTACTCGCCACTCCAGCTCACTATTAGCCTAGCTCTATCCATCCAAGAAGAAAAAGAAGTAAAATAGTAGTGCATCTCCTAAAGATGGAAAAAATAAAAAGAGAAATCATGAAAAAGCTGGGGAAAAAATATATATAAAGAAAAATATAAATAATATATATATATATATATATTGATGAGGGTGAAATCAGTTTGTATCTGGATCAAGTATTGCTTTCGGGTTGGTTTGACCTCTCTGGTTGATATATTGATGTAGATGGGCTGAGTCCTGCAATCATGAGCAAACGTCAGGCTATTCGAGGGGCCTTTGGCTTAGGCACTCCGATGCTCAATTCGGTGTAGAATCAACTAGATGAGCAGCAAAATGAGGGCTTTGAGTGTAGAGAATCGCATACCTTTGAGGGGCTGGAGTGAGGATATTTATAGCCTTCTCCCAGCGGGGATTTGTCTAAGATGCCTTTGACATGTTGTAATGGTTTTTTATCCTTGCTTGGGGGCTATTAAGTCATCTCCCACCCTTGTACTATTCCAGGTGGCTGTCTCTCTAGGTTTTGGGGAAAGAATAGGACACTGTATATGCGCCTCCTCTCTGGTGTGGCAGCATGGGCGGTATTGGGGCGGCATGTGCCATTAATGCGGAGACATGCTGCCTATCAGGGCATTTAATGTGGCAGAGATGGTTACACGCCTAATCGACCTCCCTAGTCGACCTAATATAGGCTTGGCGCGAGGCTTTTGGGCTGGATGAGCAGTGCGGTCGAGGCATCGATTAGCGGCCTAGCCTTCGAACGGTGTTGATCTGTATGGTCAATTGGGGTCACCTAACGTCGGTAGCATAATTGGGCCCAATGTATGAGGTGGGCCTGCCGCTACACCCCTAGGCCTGTGGTCTTTGGGCCGAGCATATTGCGCTATCCCATATCATGAGTCCCCCCCACTTCCAAATGCTAAACAAGGGAATCGACGAGAAGGATTGGGGAGTAGTCAGTTGAACGGTTACGCGGGCTCATCAACAAGGGTTTTTGAAAGTCGACCCGGGTTTCGCGCATTAAATGAGCGGTTACATCGTTCGCGTGTGCCGCGGAACGACGGTTACAGCATTATTGCAACCGCTTGGATTCCCGCACTCGCGCGCCTATAAATATACGCTGTTAAAATAATCATTTTTACTTTTACTGCCTTTGCGTCTGGTCGAGCGTCTAGCCAACTACTTTTGCTGCTAATATCTTTTGCTTTTAGTTCATCAACTCAGTAAGTTCTTTCTTTTCTTCTCCTTGGCGTTCTTGGATTTATTGTCATAATGTTGCATTTATCTGATTTTGAGGGTAGCCATGGGGGGGATAGCGAGGCTACTAACTCTGACTGGCCTAGGGATTCGCTGGAGGAGTCAAGTAGCTCATCGAGCGATAGCTCGAGCTCAAGTAGGGGTGATGGAGTTGGGCCAAGTCAGGTTCCTCCATCACGGGGTTGATTATTCACCCTGACCATTACAGCGAGATAGTGTCCACCATTACTCTTGTTGACTTAAGGCGTATTAGGCAGTTGTATCACATTCCTCTTGAGTATGAATTACTAACGCCTGGGGCTTCTGTTCGAATGCATCGATCCCTGGCCGGCTGCATCATCGTGTTTGAGGACGCTTTTAGGTGTGGTCTTAGGTTTCCTTTAGGTGGTCAGATAGTCGACCTGCTTAGAGGCCTACAAGTGTGTATAACCCAACTGCTTTTCAACCATTTATAGCTTTGTTGTATTAATGCACCTTTTCGATCAGCCTGCCAATTTTGATAACTTCTCCAATCTTTTCCACCTCCTGATGTCCCGCAAGTTGGGTAACACCGACGAGTCGGGTTTCTATTACCTAACTGCTCGACCCCATCGCAAATTCCTCGTAACCCTGGCATCTTCCTATGGACAAGAATGGAAAATGCGTTATCTCTTTGTTCGAGTTGCTGGGGGGTTCAATATCCCGAAGGGCTGGTGGATGGGCATGTCGAGATGCCGGGTAACCTGACTCCGACCTAGCCCAATACTTTTGTTCGGGATCTGGTCGAGTTTGGCCAAATGGAGGCCTCGGTGTTTATCGAGGAGAGGAGTTTGGTGTTGGCTGGGTTGTCGCCAACCTACTTAAATTTGCCTGTGGACGATCGACTAGGTAGACTGCGTTGCTTACAGTTTGTTATTTTTTTGTTTTTCTGCTCGATTTTAACTGTTGCTATCATGTTGCTTGGCAGATCGCGATGAGATCATGAATCGCTCGAGGTCTGAGGCTTTGGCCAGGGTCGAGAGGAACCAGCAACGCCGTCAGGCGACCGCGGCTCGTTGAGGAGCTGCAGCGGTCGAGGTACCTCAGCCAGAGGCCATGACACCTTCGCCGTCGCCGACTCCCTTACCAGCTCAACCTATAGCTACTGCAGGCAGCAACCCAGTAGGTCAAGGTAAAAGACCCATGGTGGAGCAGGCGGAACCTGCATTGAAGAGGATTGCTGCAGAAAAGCGAAAGGGGAGGGCTACGGGGTCGGGCCAACCATCGGGCTATGATTTGTTCGGGCTGCGTGGGGATGACCTACTGTACCACTTGCTCGCAAATTGGTGCAAAAACTTATCACACAATTGGTCGTACGAGTATATCGATGCCGGTTCCAGTTTCACGAACCAGTCGAGTGTTATTCCCTGAAAAGTGATCACCAACATCTTGGCATAGATGTACTCATTGTGCCTGTGCAGCTGCATCATGTGCTCGAACTGCATTAGATGTTAGTTTGGGTCCGACGAGTCATCATATCGAGGCAGGCCAGTCGGAATCTTGGTGTCGAAAGCAATGCGTTCGTCGATGATATCCTGGATGAAGGGAGAGTCTTTCTCTCTTCGGAACCTCTGTGGTCCCTCTTGATGGTGAAACTTCTCCGTGTTTCTCCTCGAGATCTCTTCCAGTTGTCGGTTCAGCTGTTGGACCTAGTGGGACACTTCTTCCCATTCCTCCTTGTCAGCCTGGGATGCATTTCTGTTCAGGTAGGGTCTCGAGCGCTCGACCCTATCGCACTGTGGGGCTCGAATGGGTCGAACGCCGTGGTCAACAGAATCTGCAACCTCCTCGTGGGGCAGGGGTCGGGCCATTTCCCTTGGAAAACGACCTGGGCTTACTTCGCGCCTCGAGGGGGGCCTTTTGGATTCTGGTTGGTCTTGGTTTTCTCTTGGCTGTCTCTCCTTCGGGGCCGCGGGTTGCGGTGTTGCGGTGTTGCACTGGCCGCCAACTTCGGTTGAGCGGTATGTCGATTCAGAGCCGCAGATAGTTGTGCTAAAATTTGTGCTAAAATCTGCTCGCTGATGAGCTGCATCAATTGGGGCATGGTCAGGGTGACCACCTGTTCTAGCTGGGCGCTCGACTCGGGAGCCCCAACTTCTTGCTGAGGTCTAGGAGGGGGAGAGTTGGATATCCTATTTTCTCCTTTTCTTGAATGGGCTTGCTTGGTGTTCACTTGGTGTTCACCATTTTCGATAGGGGACTCATGTTCCTACAGACGGCGCCAAATAATGAGGGTGAAATCAGTTTGTATCTGGATCAAGTATTGCTTTCGGGTTGGTTTGACCTCTCTGGTTGATATATTGATATAGATGGGTTGAGTCCTGCAATCATGAGCAAACATCAGGCTAGCCGAGGAGCCGTCTGCTTAGGCACTCCGACGCTCAGGTTAATGTAGAATCGACTAGATGAGCAGCAGAATGAAGACTTTGAGTGTAGAGAATAGCATACCTTTGAGGGGCTAAAGTGAGGGTATTTATAGCCTTCTCCCAGCGGGGATTTGTCTGAGATGCCCTTGACATGTTGTAATGGTTTTTTGTCCTTGCCTGGGGGCCATTAAGTCATTCTCCCACCCTTGTACTATTCCAGGTGGCTGCCTCTCCAAGTTTTGGGGAAAGAATAGGACACTGTACATGCGTCTCCTCTTTGGTGTGGCAGCATAGGTGGTACTGGGACGGCATGTGCCATTAATTGCAGAGGCATGCTGCCTGTCAGGGCATTTAATGTGGCAGAGGCGGTTACACGCCTAATCGACCTCCCTGGTCGACCTAACATAGGCTTGGCGCGAGGCTTACAGGCTGGATGAGTAGTGTGGTTGAGGCATCGATCAGCGGCCTAGCTTTCGAATGGTGTCGATTTGTATGGTCGACTGGGGTCACCCGACGTCGGTAGCATAATTGGGCCCAGTGTATGAGGTGGGCCTACCGCTACACCCCTGGACCTGTGGCCTTTGGGCCGAGAATATTGGGTTATCCCATATCATATATATATATATATAAAGAATATTAATTAAATAGGATGTCACATTATACTAGAGCAGTAAGTGTTGCATTTTCTTGTTCAGGGGGACAAGTTTTATCTTACTCAATTGCCCGGGAGGTAAAAATGTTACCTAATTTGTAGTTTAGGGGAGCAAAACGATCTCCACAAGTTTGAATGTATGTTCAGGCCTATTAGAAATTGAGTAAGGTTTTGGATCAGGGGCATCCATATTTGTACGGATTGTAATTTTAACATTTGTGTGGATTTGCATTTCCTATTAGTTTGAGACTTTTCTTGTGTGCAAATAATTACATAAAATTTCTTATCCTCTTAGAATTTGTTAGAATATGTAATTCTTTTCATCCTCTCTCATTCTTGGAGCATCACAAAAAATTTATTTCATAAGTTTAAGGTCTAAAAAGATGTGCAAGATCAGGTAACTATGTATCTAGATGAGTAGAAAATACTTAAAATTCTTTTTCAGTCGTAGACTTAAGACTTACTTGTAGGCCAACTTCAATCTCGGCGATGATTAATAAACTTATGTTGTAAGATACATCAAAATCCACCAATGTTAATTTTCTAACAATGATATTGGGGTTGATATAGCTCAATTTCGTTGTTTCAATTGACAGATGCATGAACAAACCTTTGCACTCAACAAAATTTGAAACCATGATTTAAGAAAAGCACGAAAATTAGTCGTTAGATTAACACCATACGTATAGCCCCTTTGGATGTGGACTACAACACACTGATCTGGTGAAATCATACAGGTCTTTGTGAAGGATTTTGAGATCAATGAGGTTAGCATGCTAATT
This sequence comes from Jacaranda mimosifolia, assembly GCA_018894105.1. NCBI lineage: Eukaryota > Viridiplantae > Streptophyta > Magnoliopsida > Lamiales > Bignoniaceae > Jacaranda > Jacaranda mimosifolia. The sequence continues at coordinate 14,507,436 of CM032129.1, forward strand.
TCTATTTTCCCGCGCCCAACACTCATAACGCAGAATTCAGTTACAAATTTAAGCAAGAGCAAAATTGTATCATATCACAGAAGAAGATATTTTCCTTTTTACAGCAGACTTAGGGGAGAAGGATACAGGATTCAGGCTTAAAAAGAAGCAACACATGAAAACAAAGTAATACACATTAGCATTGGGCTACAAATACTCTAAAGGAAGTAGCAATATGGAGAAAGAAAAACAAGCTAAGCACATTCACCCGCAGAAGAAGCAACAGCAGTATCAATGCGTTGCAGCCCATCAACAAAAGTACAGGACTACTCAGAAAAACACATCATTCTAGAATTTGCAGCTGCTAACCAAGTAAGAACCAGATGAAGTAGCCGATTCACGAATATTGAAACCACTCAAAGGTTGGACAATACAGAAGCGGAACAAACATATTTATCATCTCAAGCCAACAACATCATTGTTGGCTATATCTGCAACAACAAGCTAAGTACAAAAGTAAAGTACATAGAACCAACAAAGAATTACTTCCTCAAATATTATAACATGTTAAGATCCACAAACACCTTGCATTCAAAGTAGTATATCAAAAGGTTCAACCAACAAAATCGAAGTGCACAGGATAGCTACTTCGCTGACAAGTGGGAAATCAGAAATTGCATCTAATATTTCAGTAATCATGAGAAGCAACAAATAATAACTTAGGACTTGGGCATTGAAAATACTAGTTCTTGCCATTCTCAGCTGCATGCTCTTCTTTTCCTATTGCAACTACCACCTTCTTCAAGATGAACTCTGTTGGTTGATGTGAATTCTCCACAGCTTTTGATATGGCTTGCCACTTCTCGCCGTGCTTTGGCTCTGCTGTGATGCATCTGTTCAATACATCCTTCTGAGTCTCCTCAGTGCCATGTTGAAGTTCAAATTTATAGTACAATGCCCAGAAATCCCCAATATCTGGAGCAAGAGTAACGGCCCTATTGAACCAGGACCTAGCTTTATCAACCTTCCTGTCATGCCAAAATATCTTCCCTACAGCAGCAAGGACATGAGGATCATCCCCACATTTCTTGTATGCATCCCTGCTTTTGGTTTTCTGCTGAGGCCGAGGAACCATCTCAATTGAAGCAGCCCACAGAATACCACTAGTAGGGCATTCCTGCAATGCCTTCGCCATCAATATATCAGCTTCCTTCTTGAAACCATGTCGGGACTCAGCTCGCACTGCAGCAAGCCAGAGCTCAGGAGTCTGAGGATTTTTCTTTCTGGCCATGGTCAGAACTGCACGAGCTTTACTTAGGCCATTTACTTTCTCCTCCAGGTGAGCAAGTGAAAGCCACAAAGGAATACAATTTGGGCAGTGCTTCAGACCTAACTCATATGTTTCCTTCGCCTTTTCCAGGTTACCAAGACGTTCCTCCAACTGCCCCAGCATCAGCCAAAGTTTGAAAAATGAAGGGAAAAGTTTGAGCCCTTCATCCAACAACCTCCTCTCCTCTGTGGTGTTTCCCAATTCTCTCTCAACAATCGCAGACTTCATCCAAACTCTCTCCGTTCCTCCCCTTTCTCGCGCCTTTGCAAGAAGCATTCTAGCTCTCTCAGGTTCATGGTTCTCAAACTCAAGCTTGAAAGCAGCAAGCCAAATCTCTTCAGAATTAGGGATTGCAGCATAAGCTTCTTGAAGAATTGCACGAGCAGCTGGCACATCACCAGCAAGCCACTTTTCTTTGGCACCCATCAGCCATAATACTTCTGCATGCGGTATGTAAGTAACTGCCTTACGCAGCAGTGCATCCAAAGATTCCCTGGTACCATGGCTCTTTTCAAGCTGAGCAGCTTTAAGCCATATACTCTTCTTAGTCAAAAACACAGTAAGGGCATGAGCATAGATGGCCCTTGCTGTCTCAATAGAACCTCTCTTCTTGCACTCCTCAGCATCAGCAACCCAGGTCCTCTTCCTATCTTCTTCCTCTACCCCAACCTCAATTGTGTTATGAATTATAGCCTGGCAAGTGGCAACGGAACCAGCTCTTTCGGCTGCCTCAGCCTCTTTCATCCACATTTCTCTGTCAATCTCCAGGCTCTCCCTCTGTAAAGCTCGAATACCTCTTTCTATAATCTTTCCAACCATGGCAGTATTCCCATTAGCTTCTTCCAACTTTGCAGCAGTGATCCATATAGCTGGCTCCTTGGGGAGCTTCTCCCTAGCTTTATTTAACACCTTCTTCGCATTCTCATAAGTTTCCAACCTAGCAAGAGCTAGCCACAATTCCACATGCAATGGGCAGCATTCCACAGCTCTCTGTAACAAAAGTCTAGCATCTTCCTCATTGGCAAGCTCAACAACTGCCTTCCACAGCCTCACTGAATCCGGAATATGCTCAAGCCCTTTCCTCAACACCCTACTCTTATTCGCATCATCCTGCTCAAGTTTCGCTGCCTGCATCCACAACTTCACTGAATTCGGGATTGCTTTAACACCCCTCGCAATCACGGCTTTAGCGTCAACATGGGATGCCAAACGGCATGCCTCTAACCAGACATCCTCGCTTTTTGGACATTCCTCACATCCTCTCTTGATCAACTGCTGGGCAGCCTGAGTCTTCCCTGCCACCTCCTCCAACCTCGCGGCTGCTATCCAACCATGGGGATGCTTTGGATTCGTTTGCGTGACAGATTTGAGTAACAACCTAGCCTTATTAATATCGGATACCTCAGCATCACTTGTAATCTTCATACTCTTCAAATCAGTCAAGTAACCCTTAGGATCCACCACTGTCAAGCCAGAAACAGAATCAGACAATCTATCCAACTTCAGCGACAATACAGTCCCTCTCCCTTCACCTACAGCAGTCAAATCCGTAACTGGAGTTTGTGCCCATGGAGTTTCAGTGCCACCAAGTGCCCTGCTCTTCGGATCCAAAGCACTCACATGCTCTTTTTCCTGCCTAGCTTTTTCCAAAAGCGTATCTGGAACTGGAACAAAACTCTCAAACCTTTTCTTCTTATTCCTCAAAGAGTAATCCCCTATCTCGGGTATACTATCCCACTCTTCAGTAGATAATGTGTACAATTTCCTCTTCAAGTCTGCAAACTGTTCCGTAATTTTTGGATTTGAGGCTCGATACTTCTCAATTTCCTCTTTAAGCCTTGCCTCCCTCCTATCCTTCCTGCGGGAATCCATCCTCTTATCAATAGCCTCCCACACCGCATCAGCCTCCTTATCCTCATCATCATACTCTGCAGACGCAAACAATCCCGCATCATTCCCCTCAAACTCATCAAACTTCTGATTCTCATCGTATCCCTTCTCATCATTATCATCCTCTTCATCCTCCTCCCCAGGGCCCTTCCCACGGCCACGGCCAACACCAGTGGCCCCAGCAGCGCCAATTGCAGCGGCCGATCTATCCGGCAAGTCAGGGGCAGCACGGGCTGGACCAATATCAGATCGGGTGGTGAAGCCCGTGGCACCACGGCCGAGCCCAGCAACATAATTCGGGGGCGGTTTTGTGTTGAGGAAGTCCAACCTGTTCTTAGGAGGGACGGGAGCTTGCATACCGCCGCGGAAAGGGACGTGTAGGGTTAGGGTTGAGTTTGGGGAAATCCCAAGGTGAGAGAGCAAAACGCTATCGTTTTCCGAGGTGGACAGGAGGCGGGCGGACAAGTAGAGGCGCTGTTGGGAAATGGGTATTAGATAATTTCGCTGAATATGGGAGCTAAGCGCCTTTAGAGTGGTGGTGGAAGGATTGAGACTCACGATTAGGGTTTTGTTATCTGCGGATTTAACAAACACCATTTTTTTGGCGTTTGATTTTCGTATGTATGTGCGTGTGTGTATAGAATAGATCACTTACACAGTTCAGTATTTGTTGGAGTGCGTGAAAAATTGGAGAGAGGATTGAAGAAGAAGAAGAAGAATGGGGTGGAATCACCTGCAACAGACGCTGACGATTTTTTCCGATAAACGGGCGAAAGCTTTGAAATGGTGTTTTTATTGTTGAATTGTAGGTTTGCAACAGACCACCACTCCCCAGTCGGTTTGCAATAAAAAAAAAAAAAAAAAAAAGAAGCAAAAATAAAATATGAATATGGTCTCAGTTATTGAAATAATCTTTTAAATTAAAAACACTTCTAGGGTACTTATCCTGAAAGATGGCCTGTCGAATACGTTTTCTACGACATTGAATTCATTTTTAGCGAACTAATTAATTACATATTACATTTCAAAATGGGTATCTTATTTATAAATATCAAACCCATTTTCACCTTAGGAAAGTCATCATGAATTTCTTTCACTTTAGTTTAATTTTATGTTTTAATTTGACTACCCATGCATTTGTTTTAACCAAAATACACCTCAAAAACCTTATTTTCTCTTTATTTATTTGACATAATTTCTTCTCTCTTCATTCTTTCTTCTCTCTCGCGGCTTTCTCCCGTGAACAGCAGGCAAGACCTTTTTTTTTTTTTCTTCCCCTGTTTTAGCCATTGTCAAATTGGTTCAGGAAAATCCTTACCCCATTTATCGCCGCTTTATTTTGAAGTGGAGTTTATTAATTGCGTAACAGTAGGTGGAAGAAAGTAAGAATTTGTGAATTTGAACGTAATAAAAATGACTTCGAGTGGCCAAGATGCTAAAACTAAGGTATTAAGAAGTTGTATGTATGATGGAGAACTCTATATTTTATCAATTTATGAAAGGCATGAGAGTGATAGAGTTATTGTTTCACATTGAGAAAAAATGGCCTGAAATTAGTTTTGAGCTCAATAAATTGCAATATTTCGCTCCACATCAGAAGATATTTTGCTTAAAATAGGCATCGTAGATATGATGGTTGTCCAAAAAAAATGAATTAGAAAGACATGGAAGGAAATCTGTTATATGAATTGGTAAGTTTCTTTATATTTTCATATTAATATTGCACACTTTCTTCGTTATACTTCCGAAGTGTTTTGATTAGTATCTAATTGCTAAATGTTTTTCGTCCTTAAGAAGATACTTTATTTATACATTATCATACTTAGTAGTCCATTGATTAATACCAGATTAGTGCATTTTAGTACTTCCATTTTGATACTTCAATACTTCTGCTCAATCTGCACATTAGTAGTTCTATGAGTTTAGAGATGATTGGTCATAATAAATTGTGTTGTGGATTTATATAGTTGAATTTACATAAATTGTGTATGTTGTAGAATAAGATGATAGAACACATTGCATAATGATACAATATTATGGAAGCAAGCTTGTGCTTCTATTGAGTAAAAGTCTCTTTCCTACCATAGTGCAAACCGATACGGTGACAGATTTGTTTACCATTTTATTGTATATTTATACTTATATTACTATTAATAATTACTTATTAAATACTATTTTGATTGATTTTATTTCTCTTCAATTAGGAAAAAGGGGATGCAAAAAAGATAGATTTAAAAGAAGATGGATTAGAAATAGACAGTGTACACGTGCTTATGGTAGCTACTAAATTGTCCTTGTCTGGAGGACATATTAAGTTGTAGCATTTGTACTATATTGTATTTTAATCGAAGAATTTTTGTGCAATCATTTGTGTTGTATTCTTTGTAAAATACGGATATATTATACTATCATTTTAATGTGAAAGAAATCATGAACAAGTATTCTTTTTAACTATTGGGAAAGTTTACATGGAGCTATTGTCTAGATTTATTTTTCATTTTACAGAAAAAGTACTCGGTATTGGCAGTTATGTACTCCAAAACTATATTTATATATTTAGCTTGCCAATGTTGTGTACTTACTTTTTGTATTTATGTACTTGCTTTTGCAAAGGTCGAGATGAGGCTAAATTCGATGCATGAAACAATATGTAAGACACTCCAACGTGACAAAACTATGGTTTGTTGAAGAAATAGTTTAGATACGCACACGTTGAAGTGGTTTCGAACACAAACACCTATATCCAACTACTTGCTCTCTCATTTATAGCAGTGTGAAACTGTTCATGTATGGTATTGGAAATTCCTAATGTACTGATAATGGTACGCTATGGTCTTATGATCACGCAATGGCTAGATTAGGCCGAATTGTACTCGATCCCTTATATGCTTAGAATGATACTGAAAATCTGCGAAAAAGTACCCAATATAGGGATTTATGTACTCCAGAACTGTGTTTATATACATAATTTGTAAATATTGTGTACTTATTTTCCTTATTTATGTACTTGCTTTTCAAAGACCAAGATGAGGCTCAATTCGATGTGTGGAACAATACATAAGTGGCCCTAACGCAACAAAACTATGGTTTGTTGAATAAATGGTTTGGATACACACGTGTTGAAATGGTTTGGAACACAAACACCTACATTCAACCACTTGCGCTCTCATTTATAGTAGTGTGAAACCGTTCATGTATGGTACCAAAAATCCCTAATGTGCTAATAATGATACGCCATGGTCTTATGGTCATGCAATGGCCAAACTAGGCTAAATTGAACTTGATCCCTTATGTGCTAAGAATGATACCATAAATCAGCAAAAAGTATCCAATATTGGTAGTTATGTATTCCAGAACTACATTTATGTACTCAATTTATCAATGTTGTGTACTTATTTTTTGTGTTTATGTACTTACTTTTTTATAGGCCAAGATGAGGCTCAATTCAATTCATGGAACAACACATAATTGACCTCAATGCAACAAAACCATGGTTTGTTGAAAAAATAGTTTGGATACGCACATGTTGAGGTCAATTATGTGTTGTTCCATGAATTGAATTGAGCCTCATCTTGGCCTATAAAAAAGTAAGTACATAAACACAACGCAACAAAACCATGGTTTGTTGAAAAAATAGTTTGGATACGCACATGTTGAAATGGTTTGGAAAACAAACACCTATATCCAATTACTTGGGCTCTGATTTATAGTAGTGTGATAATGATAATGATACACCATTGTCTAATGATACACCTAAATCCCTAATATGTTGATAATGATACACCATTGTCTCATGATCACGCAATGGCCAGATTAGGCCAAATTGAACTCGATCCATTTGTGCTGAGAATGATATTGAAAACCCACAATTTATGTACTCTAAAACTGTGCTTATGTACTTAATTTGCAGATATTGTGTACTTATCTTTTGTATTTATGTACTTACTTTTCCAAAGACCAAGATAAGGCTCAATTGATGCGTGAAACAACACATAAGTGCCTTAACGCAATAAAACTATGGTTTGTTGAAGAAATAGTTTGGATAATACACGTTGAAATGGTATGGTACACAAATACCTACATCCAACCACTTCTGCTCTTATTTATAGTAGTGTGAAACTGTTCAGATATGGTATTGAAAATCTCTAATATGCTGATAATGATACGCCATGGTCTTATGATCATGCAATGGCCAGATTATGTTGAATTGAGCTTAATCCCTATTATGCTGAGAATGATACCGAAAATCGGCAAAAAAGTATCTAGTATTGACAATTATGTACTTTAGAACTGCATTTATATACTTGGTTTGCTAATGTTGTGTACTTATTTTTTATGTTTATGTATATGCTTTTCAAAGGCCGAGATGAGGCTCAATTTGATGTGTGAAACAACACATAAGACACCTCAATGCGACAAAATCATAGTTTGTTAAAGAAAATGGTCATGATAGTACGTGTTGAAATGGTTGGGAACTCAAACATACACATCCAACTACTTACGCTCATTCATAATAGTACAAACAATGTATGTATAAGCCAAATGAATCCTCCGAAGCCACCATCGAAAACCTATGAACGTATCATAATTATATGACTCCTAGGGTTAATACATCATGGTCTTATAGTCACGTAATGGCCAGATTAGGCCGAATTGGACTCGACCCCTTATGTGCTGAGAATGATACTGAAAATCGGCAAAAAAGTACCCAGTATTGGTAGTTATGTACTCTAGAATTGCATTTATGTACAATGTTGTGTACTTATATTTTATGTTTATGTACTTCAAAACTGCATTCCTGCGTGTTGAGTTATACTATCTATGTACTTATTTTGAGCTAACCTGTAATATATATATATCTTTACTAGTATTTATTTATAAATAAATTTCCAAATTATACTATAAATTGTAAACACCATCCATTCTAATCATCTAAATACACAAATTATAAATGTTATTCAATAGGAATATCAAAAATACTGAAATACAAAATAAGAAAATAGTTAATTCATCCAAATAATAACCATTCGAACACCACCATTCTCCCCTAGAATTCATTAAACCGTGCTCATCAGTAAGAATTTTTACAGCAATATGTGCTTGATATGTATCCATAGAACATTTATTTACACATTTTCAGAAATCTTTCATTTTTTTGCATAATACTCAGCCCAAAGATATACATAAACTCCACAGTCCAGGTCCCCATTTTGTTGGTGATTAAAACATATCTGCACTTCTTTTTGTGTCACAATATACCCGAAGTAGTGTTTTAGGTATCAAGTCATAAACTTAGCCTGCAAAAGTATTTGTTAGTTTTTATTAAATACTTGGATGAATGTATCACAAATATAAGCGAACTTTTAAAAACTTTTGTCATTGCTTTAGCCTGGGGAGACTAGGATGAGTTCATCTGTATGAACTTCTTCTAAATCATGTCTAACACAAGAAACAACTAGTGATAATAGCTATTAATAGGGAATATAATAAATTGGCACTTATTCATCACATCTAAATTTAGCTCTTCTAGGAACTTGCGCGTGCTCAGTTGACCAATAAATTTTGGAATTTCATCTTGTTTTATAGCACACCTCTTATTTGCTTTCTCAAGTTCTCTCAAAATTTTCTCCTATCAACAATTAATGTTAGAACTTGTTAAATCAAGTTGGGTATAGTTGAAAATACAAAACAAACACTATATACTTGCATGTACGGGTCATATACCAAATATCGTGATCATATTTTTCTTTGAATGAAGGGTTGCACAAGATCTTCATGTAGCGATTAGTTAAATCTGACCTCAATTCTTTTCCAAACAACATATTGCAAAGCACATATCCTCCAATCTGAAGATCAGATCCTTCCCAAACGATAACATTACCACAATAAATCATCATGTTACTCAAATCATAAATTTACTATAAAAAGAATAATGTATATTCACTATAATTACTCCATTTTATCTCGTTGCAAATATGAGTCAATAATTTCTCTCTCTTTATCAGATATCTCGGACTGCCCTTTATATTCTGCTCATCCTCGAAACTAATTAAAGAAGTCCTCATTATCTGATAAAGTGGACTATGCAGATCCAACCTCATCAACTTAGTATTTTAGACACCCTTCATCTTTTCCTATAAAAAATGCAATATTCATATCCAGTATTTTCTAATGCAATTTAGTACTTATCTCACTTGCATCAAGTATAAAAACTCATAAATATAGTATTTAAAATTTGTATATGCACAACTTCTTCTTCTTGCCATGGTCTTTATGAGTAATATGCTTTACTCTTGCTCTTTGTGGTGGGGTGCTAGGTGTAACAATGTCCATTTCTTTAATTTTTTTTCGTCTTCTCATCTCGGTCTCGCATACTTTTCATTATAGAAGCTATGGTCACTTCCAAAGGTAGGACATCCCCTAATTCAGGAGTTTTAGGGTGAATTCCACCATCATCACCTTCATCTTGCTCCTCTTTTTCATGTTCTTTTTCATCTTTCTCTTGCTTTTTTTCTTTCTCTTCTTCCTCATTCTCTTCATCTTTTTTCTCCTCATTATTTTCCTCTTCTTCTAGCTCTTTTCGTTTCGATTTCCCTTTGTCTTTCTTCTTCTCAGCCTCAACTCCAATAGCAAGTCTTTTATTCTCAAGAAAGAAAGTTTTTCTTTCAGTAATTCTATCTCTTTCTCTTTCTCATTCTCATTCAACTTCATTGCAAGCCATATACATCTACAAGTGGTGCTCTGTGATGTATTGGTAACAACAATTTCTCCTCATTAGGGAACAGATAAATATCCAAATCCTATTCAAACATAACTCTATAGCTTAGTTTGTAATTTTATATGTACATAAAACTATTATAACAATAAAGACAAGGAATATAAGTTATTACTATATTTCTAGTAATCGTCTTGAATTTTTCTTCTACATCAGCAACTTTCATGGGGATCTTACTCTCATACTATTGAAGTAATTGTGGAAATAAATGCAGCGAGTTTGTCATTCCCAAGAAAGGAATACGTTCATTAACCCAAGCCTGCCATTCAAAAGAAGAATTATGCAATGTTATAGTTACTCAATAATAATAATAAAAAATATTAATAGTAACAATGCCATTAACTTACCATCAAAGTATTTCTTTTTTGAACCTTTCCCCATTTCATCTCCTAGATGCACCAAAATCTCATCATGCAAAAAGTTAAATGCACCAACTTCCCATTCATAAAGGCCAAATGGAAGATAAATTGTCCACATACTGCAGAAGGAATCCAGGTGTGGAATCGTTACTAGTTGGAAATAAAATACAGTTGAAAACTAGTAGCATGTACATCCTAACAAAATCATATATATTCTGATCACTATATTTTTTCTGCCAACTCTTTCAATCTTTTACAAATCTCAACTCAAGCGACATTTTATTTTTTCCTTCAAATATTTGTTTAATAGTTTTTGACTCTATCTTTATATCAAAATTCATAGATTGCCCCACTTGCTGCAATCCCACAATAATAGAGAAGTCTCTTGCAGTAAAAGGAAGCCTAATATCGTTACCAAAAATAAAAGAACAAAACCTAATATCAAACCTCCTTAAGAGAGCTTCAACTTTAGTAACACTAAGATACGCAGAAAATGAGGTTCTCATTAGTACTTTAGTGTGTCTCAAGCTCATCTTACCATGCAACTCTTTTGTAGTATTTTTAAAGTACCTAGAGAGCATCGAGAATATAACTCAGAGTCTCAGTTACCTTCGGTAGTTTGGTGTGCATGTCCCTGAATTTTAGCCATTATTTCTACAAAAAAGAGAGACATGTATAACTACATGAATAGTGCATTGGAGGTTTTGAAACATCAAGTCATAATTTAAATATTGAAATTTTGAATTTTTGTACCAAAAAGACTTGCACATAATACTAAATTAGAGGCTTTGTGTAATGCAACTCACAATTTAAATATTGAAAGCTTCAATTTTTGTACAAAAAAAACTGCACAGCATACTGATTTGAAGGTTTTGTGTACTGCAAAGTTAGAATTAAAATACTAAAAACTTGAACTTTTCCATTGAAAAAACTAGAACATAATACTGAATTGGAGATCAATACTGTAAGTTACAATTTAAATACTGAAAATTTGAATTTTGATATCATATTATTTGAAAAAAATGCTAATCATATTAATGATGAGTTTGGAGGACTGGATGCCCAAGAAATGTTTAAACATAATGCATAGACATCATATACACAATAAATTAGATAATATCCCTAAAACTCAGTTACAAACAACTAATATACACTATACTTTATATGAGTTATAGAGTTGCTAAATTCAGATAACTAATATTTGAAGCATACAATTAAAACAACAATTGAAATATAAATTAACAATATGAAAGTTCCAAAAAACTTATATTAGGGGTTTTTTCAAATAAAAGAAAAGGCTAAGCGTGGTGAATTGAGTATATCAAAATAAGGCCTCATGTAGTGCCCCGACCCGGGAGGCGCCTACTTTTGTCTGGGATGCTACCTTGGTCGAGATTTTACTGGTAATTTTTTTCTTTCTTTTCCAGATAGTCTCAACACAAAATATAATTCTGTAATAACTCAAATGAGGAACATACTCATAATCAGAGCATAATACCCATGTCAACTAGTCATGCCATGAATTGTAAACCAAATTTGAGTCCCTATAATTTTATAATTGCTTAGAGACTCATGCCAAATATTACCAACTTTAGCCTATTACATTCATGAAAAGATAAAACGGGTAATCTACTAACATGCACGCTATTGCATTACATGCACATATATATATATCGTATTCTTACTGTTTTTATAGATCTTGATAATACTATATATACTATCCATCATGTGGCCTAAGCTTATAGTACCTTCTAGTCCTCAATCTGGGGTAAAGAACGGAAAGAATAATACAAGGGGGTAAATCCAAATGACTTAGTGAGGTAATGATCAAGTTACACCAACAGTAATAACAATGAATATAAGTATAGAATAATGTCAGTCCGATGTACATTAACTACAAATAAATGTCAAGGAAACAGGTTGTTAAACAAAAGATAGGTTTCACGGGGTCAAAACATGACAATAGAGCAAGTTGTTAAGTATAACTAGATTTCACAGAATCAAGAAAATACATTTGAGCGACAATATGTTAGATTTTACAAATCATGAGCTGACTCCCATACCAGCAAAGAGACATCTCAAGTTTCCTAATATTTCATGAAAAACCTCGTATTTCAAAACTCAGAAGCTGAATTAATTTTAAACAACTGAGGACGTGCTAAGTTGCAAAAAGCTCAGATTCAAAATGCAGCATTTCATTCAGTTTATAAAATTGACTGTGCAAGGGACATTTTTATAGATCTGATCGTGGAACGGCCTCCCCCCTTATGACTCCTAGTATTTTGTATAACTAATCCGATCGTGGAATGGCCTGCCCCCTTATATCGCCTTGATAAGCGGCCAACTCGCCAAACCTGTGCAGCACGAATTGGTAGGATCAATCCTCACCGATCAAGCTTCAAGCAGCAGCTAACCTCTGGCTGTCCCAAAGTTAAGATCGCAAATTGGGTCATGTTGGGTAAACCAGCCACCGACAGCCCAATGATGTCCCGATCATCTTACCAATCAGTCTTGTGGGCCCAAAATGTTCCTTAGGGCGTCCCCAAGGGTATTATTAATCATATGTATAAGCACAAGAGTCCCAACAGTCAAAGCAATTTCTTTCATACCACAATTGCCATATGAAACAGAATAATTTCAACAAATAAATAAGTTAATCAGTAACGGCCAATCAGCAAGACTGCCTCGCAACAGTATCACAAGATACGACGATTAGATGAAGAATGAATTTCTCAGAAATAGCACGATATGAGGTATTTAACCAATTATCAGGTCCATACGAGGGTGTTACAGAATCAATGTATTGAAAATGTAACTGTATGAAATGATATATTGAATTCGAGTAGATGGCCGAGAACATAACGCAATATCTTGTCACTCGACATGCTAATATTTTGAATAACAATGGTACCAGAACAACGGGCAAGGAATATCAATTCAGTTCAGTTTAGATAGACTATCAAAGTTCAATACAAGAATCATAGGATAGGATCGAGCGAACAAACAACGATTTGAATCTCAATACAACAGGATCTAGCAATCAAGATACATTAACAAATATGTAGGTTCTTTCCCCAGCAACGAAAGCTAGAATAAACCTTACCTAATAAGTGTAGAAGGGTTTCCTTAGCTGTTTGGAGCTCTCGCGTCCCTATTCTCTAGCTAATCTAGGGTCTGACATAAAATAACTTGAGTTATCTTGATATTTTAGGGTCTGACCTATTATTCTCTAGATCTTAAATACAAGCATAGTTAGTATCTTTATCAAGCTCTAAGGTCATTCGAACATATTTCTTTTGTCTCTTGGTTTCACCAATAAACACATGTATAATTTAAGGTAATAGTTCTTGACTTAATGGGTCGATAAGGAGAGTACTAACACAATTGTGTTTAGCTTGCGACACTATATTGGGGTTTCATTTAGGATCCTAATATTCAATAGCTATTTATGGTTATGAAATCTAGGTCCAGTCATTGAATTCTAATTAACTCTGATCTCTTAGATACATATCATTTTCAGTGTTACGAACTTTAGCCCACTTGTGTTTAAATTTTACCTTCCAAGACCATAAATACGTTTTTTTTTTACTTGCTTAGATCGACTCAATCCTACTTTCTCCACAACACGTTACATTTTAGGTCCTAAAAATCATATGCATAAGTCGGTAACCCGTAAATTATTAAATTTAAATCTTATACTCAACTCAGGTCAAATTATAATTTACTAACTTGGATTCAATTAGATGGTTAGCTTAAATTAGAAAAATTGATTGAATTAAAACTCGGCATGAGATTTACCTAAAATTGGCAAATAGGAGTCCAAATCCCAGCTTAAAATCAGTCTTATCAAGTCCGAAACAAGAATTCCTACCTTTTGCCCTGTGGCCACCGGAGCTACTACCACACCGCTGAGCCGCTGTCGTGAATAGTCATCAGAGCTAGGAGATGATCGCACTGGAAGACATGCCTCGTCAAGTAGGAGCAAAGCCCTCAAACAATTTTGTGTTTTGCCACCTGTAATGCTGTTAATTGGACAAAACCCACAGAGCCACCGCCATTGCGCCTCTACCCTAGTTCTTTGCTTCTGGCAAACTAAACCTGGAATTGAAGCTACCCAGAGTCTCCTCGTAGCAAACTTGTCATGTTCCACCCTTTTCCTGCCCTTAAAAGCAGTCGAAAACCTGAGTCTCGTCACCATCACCGCTTGTCTACCGTCGACCTCATTTTTCGGCCATTTTATCGGTTGTTTCTAAATATTTTTGGTATGGTTGGATTCCTTGAGTTGTGAGGAAACTTTTTATATGTTTAGTTTTGAGCTTTCTGATCATTTTTTGGTAGTCTGAAGGTTGAGTAAGGTTGGGTTTGATTTTTGAGAATTTAAGAAAGTCTGGTCCTTAATCTATATATATAATAATATTTTTAGCCTCTTTCAATTTGACCCCAGAATTATTAACCACCTTCAATCAAGCCCCTTGAATTTTAAACCGCCTTTAGTTTAGTCCCTAATCTTCAATTCAACCCTTTAAAGTTTGATTTTTCACACATTGACCCCAGAAATTTCAAATTTCAATCAATTAAGTCCAATCTGATTTATTTTAAAGCCCTTAAACTTTTAATTCCCTCACATTGACCCCTAAATTTTATAATTTTGAGCAATAAAGCCCTTTTCTTAGTTTCAATTAAATCCCTTAATACCTAATATTTATATCTAAACCTTAATTAATTTAATTTAAGCAATTACCAAATATATTTTATTCAATCCACATATTAGTTTGTTAACATAATTATTTACGATTTATAATCCGAGAGTCGGGGTGTTACACCTAAAATAATTAAAACCAACATCAACAACAAGCAAACAAAGTAACGTACTGCATTTCTTTATGTATTTCAATACAAAAATAGCAGAATTGAAAATTATGCAGCTTATCTTGTAGGTTATACAATTAAGGGGCGAAAATAAAAACTCTTCTAGCTATAGCCAAAAGAACGGAGAAAAATCAGTCCCCAACTAAGCAAGTGAAATAAATGAACATGTCATTGCAAAACCAATGTGAAATTGACAAGCACAGGGTTGTTGTAGCACTAGAGTGTCGAGTTACAAAATGGAGGGAATGGGAATAGAAAAACGTGAAGTGGGTGGGGGGGAGTTACGTGAAGTAACATTTTTGTTAGTAGGGAAGTGGAGGGATTTATGTCATTTTCAATTTAAGTGAGGGCTTATTTGTCTTTTTGATTTAAGTGGGGAGTGAACTCAAAATCAAAGTTGGAAATGGGGAGTTAAAGTAGTGGATGGGACTGAATCCTAAAGTGAAACTTAGTTTGGCTACTTTTCTAATATTAACCCTTTCAAATGATAATACTAGTCCACATTTTTCAAAATACAATAAAAAGAATAGCTTAAATTCAAAATTTGAGTAACATGGATCACTTTAGAATTTTTTTAAATATCTTATGCTTTATCTCTAGATCTTTAATATATGTATATATATATATATATATATTTGGAATAATTCAAAAGTACCAAAAACAACTTTAAAGTTGTGAATCAGTCCTCTCCCACTCATTTGATAGTTTTGACTCCTTAGTTGAAGTTATATTTTAGAGTTCACTCCTACTGATTTAATTTGACAAAAATACCCTCATATTGGTTATTCTCTTGCACATTTTTTTTTGTCGACACACACAATCTTTATTTGTTATACCAACTCTCTCTCTCCCCTACCAACACATCAGAGCAGTATCTTTCTTCTTTTTCTTGCTGTTGGCAACTAATTTCAGCAGAAGGAAACTGAGATATCTAGCCTCATTTTTCTGCATTTTATTGTGAACCCCATTTTTTGTATTTTGGCAACATACAACAGCTTCATCAGTGAATAGGAGGAAGAAGGAGGCCCAATTTTCTTCAATTTCAGCTTAATAAAATGTCGGCAAGTGGGCAAGATACTCAAATTTAGCTACCAAGAAGTTCTGTTTGCAATGAAAAGTTTTATATCTCTTGTTAATTTATGAAACTATGAGCTTCGCAAATTTAAGATTGGGAACAAAATGATCTAAAATTAGTCATGAATTCAACACATTGCATACCTCGCCCCTGTCAAAAAAATTTGTGTCACTTTGAATATTGATGATGACATTTACAATATAGTTCAATTGTATATATTCTTGAAAATAGCCATTGTTGACATGATGGTTGCCTTAACAAAAGAATAGAATGGACATGGAAGGTAAGTCAGCTACATGTATAGGTAAAGTACATATTTTCATATTTATATTACATTAATTTTTCAATATACTTCTGATGTGTTACAATTAATACAACTTTATTATATGTCTATTTCCATTATAAATTTTTTTGTTTATGCATTAGCGTACTTACTAGTTTAATGATTAGTATCACATTTGTGCATTTTAGTATTTACGCATTGATACTACAATACTTTTTCTCAATTGTTATTCATTTGACTTTGTTATTTATTCTTTTGCAATTAACACCTATTTATGAGTGAAATATAAGATGATATTATGTCCCAAGCAAGAGAAAGAACTAACAATAAAATGTATGATGTTGGCAAGTCTAGTGGTTGGAGTTTTGAGGTGATTGATAATAACAAATTGTATGATGTTGAATTTACAGGATTTGAGTTGTGGAGAATGGAAAAATGATAGGATGCTTTATCATATGTTAACTAAATCCACAAGGAAAAAAAAGTAAAAAAGAAAAAGAAAAAGAAAAGTCTAAAAATGACCATGGATCAAATAAATTAGAAGAACAATATGGCTAGAGAGCTCAATTAACTAAGCCCACAAAGAAGGGCATCAAAGTCGTAATGGACTGGAGCTTATCAAGAAGAAAAGACTATATAAATACTAAGCCTCAAAGAGAAACAAAACATGAAAAATTATTTACAAGAAATCGCGAACTTTTGAAAACATCCAAAAATTGAGAACTTTCTGCATGAGTTCCAGAGAAAAAGAACCTGAAACTCTATTGTATATTGGAATGGACTCGAGGTCCATTTCTGTGCAGCATAATCTTGGATCCACCTATGGGAACTTTGAAAAACAAAAAAGAAACGCTGGGAATCCAGATGAGTTCTAGAGCTGGAGTCTTTGACAACTAAGTGGTCCCGAGATCGGAGAACATGGAGATGCAGATTCTTCCTTTGAGTATCAACCATCTTTATTCATATCAATAAGATGTGGCAATGTCTTTTTTAGCACAAGCAAATGAGCCACCACTAAAGATGATTGCAACCTCTTGGACATACTTCTTGTGATGACAACGACATTTTTTACTCCAACACTTGAAGAATTTGAGGCAGTAATTATCGATGTTGCGGTCATGTATTCAGCCATTTAATACTTTAATTTTGATGAAGGAAGAGATGAGAGGTAGAGATGGTCCCACTGAGCGTACCAGAAATATATGGTGCAAATTTTGTTGCCTGCAAAAACTGAAACTACAAGATAAGAAAATTTTGTACAAATAAAATTTTTATTGGAACTTATGATGTGGATACAATTGCTAGTCTAATCCTCTAATTCTTCCCTTCAAAAGATTATTTTGAACTTTGATGAGCTCCACGATGAATGTTTTGAACATCGTGGATATCCTTGAATTCGATTGAAAAAATAAGGCCAATCAGAGTGCTTGGCATAGTAATCTCAAATCAAACACTGTAATTTGACGAGCTCCGTAATGAATACTTTGAACATTGTGGATCTTCTTTAATTTAATTTGAGAAAATAATGTCGATTCTAAGGTTTCACATTGTAATTTTAAATCAAATGCTGGGATTTGACAAGATCCGCAATTAATACCTTGAATACCATGGATCTCCTTGAGTTTAATTTGAGAAAATAATGTCAATTTGAGAGTTTCGCACCATAATATTGAATCAAACACTGTAATTTGATGAGCTCTGCAATGAACTCTTTGAACGTTGTGGATTTTCTTGAATTTGGTTGGTAGAATTATTGAACTCCTTCAAGGTCTCTCTTCTTTGCTATGAATTGTGTTGTCTGGAATGAGTTTTAATCATCCATTTATATATATGTTTAATGAGAGACTTCTAAATGACATGAAGTTATTCGATAATTATCTCTTTGATGAGATAATATCAAATATCAAGAGATAATATCAAATATTTTGACTTGATTGGTCTAGTACACATACACGCCATGTGTCGCAACTTAGTTAGTCCAAAATTGCTAGGCTACAAGACTTAATTTGATTGGTTGTCACACTTCATCTTGACAATTATTAATATTTGATTTGAGCACAAAATAAATACTAGAGTATTATTTAAAATTAATTGACTAAAAAAAATTACATTAGTGACAAAATAATAAGTGATAATATAAAAAATGTCAATAATAATATGTATCAAGTGACAATAGCTTTTATTTTGTTACTAATGATATTTTTTAGATGACAATAATTTTTGTTTTGTCACAATACGACTCATTAGTGACAAAAATTAATATTTTAAGTTATCACCATTAACAATTAGCGTCACCCATTTGGTGACAACCCAGTGACAATAAAAATTGCCACTATAATTTGTGACAAAATTTTCATTGTCACTAAGTTGTCACTATAGTGGTGTCACCAATTGTCAATGGTAGCCGCTTAAACATTATTATAGTCACTATTTAGTTTGTAAAAATTATTAAGGTGATAAAACAAAATCTTTTGTCACCTAATATATATAATTAGTGACGATTTTTGTATTGTTACTCATTATTTTGTCACCAACTTATCTCTTTCTCTCTCTTTTATAGTGACTATTTATTTTTGAAATTAAATTTAGTAAATCCCAAGATATAAATAAAATTTTAAATTAATAATAACTAGCACATATCGCTTCTTAATTGACCAAAAAATGGTTTGTCTACACCATCATTTTTCTAAAACAAATTCGTCTTTGTTGCTTCATGTTCTCATTCAACTCCATATTACTTGGTCTAAAGTAATTTGTGTCTGATGATCTAGGAAATCAATTTGACACCACTATCTGAAGCCCAATTTTGTTACACACAGGTTTCTAATGCCGAATTTGAAACATTAAACTTTTATAGCAAGCACTTTTGGTAGTATATATCCATCCACCCCAACAAAATACTTAAAATTGTGATATTCAATCTTTCGAAGCGACAGATGGTCTGAAGATTTTAGGGTTAATCATAACAATTTCTTTTTAGGTTTGTGTAGTATATATGTATTTTCTCTGTAATATGTATAATTGTATTTGTTTTTACTAAGATTTGATATCATTATGAACTTGTAAATTCTTCCTTATAATTTATAGCTATGATGGAAAAAAAAGATTACATTAGTAAATATAGAAAATCAAAATTTAATTTTAACCCTAGCATTTTTAATTTTTAAATCATCCGAATGATACATTTACAAACCTCTTGAGGTTTATGTAATCTTACACAATGCCCGCCTAGGATTTGTCAATATCCAAAATCTTCCCTTTAAGGTTTCATACATGTTATTAATTTTAAACTATCGAAATTATTTTATATCGTATAATAAGTACATGCGCCTTGAAATATTGTAATTTTTACTCTTAATATCAATCAAAAGTATATCAAAATTTAATATTGTTTTAAAGTGATAATTTTATAGAAAAAATTATGTTATTTAAAAATAATTAAGCACAAATATTTTCTCTATAAACTTATCTATTATCTTCGAAATTCCTTTTTATTTTCTTCACCACAAATTAAAATTAGAAATAGAAATTAAGCAGTTATTCAATTTTTTGAGATAAATAAATGAAACCATATACTAATATTTCTTATCGTACATATAATTAAATTCTTCTTCTAACTCTCAAGCTCAATTTCTAAATTGTTACCACCATTAGTTGTTGTGGCCTCTGTGGATTACCATTTCTTGGTAAGTATGCGAAGAAGAAAGAACAAAAAAGCAAAAATAGACAAGTTACCAGTCCAAATTCATCCCCCCCAAAAAAGAATAAATTTGGATTGGTATACTTGTTTTTTTTGGATTGGCATACTTGTTTTTTTTGGATTGGCATACTTGATTGAAGGCTAAAATTGAGTTCAAATTAGGAATGCCAATGTGAGGGTTGGATAGGGGATTACTGGTCCCCATCCCCATCCCCGTTTCCCAAACTAATCTCCATACCCACCTCCATAACCAATGGGGATAAGAAGTTTGTACACCCAATGGATATGGTGATTTTTGCATATATTCCCCATTCTATTCTATTTTCTTTTTAATAATTTGTTAAGGGTCTCTTAGTATATTAGAAAAATGTCAAAGGTGGTATGTTGTGATTAAAACATAACTTAAGACAAACCTCATTAAAGTTTTGTGTAGTTTTTGATAGAGGGTGATCACTAATTGCTGAGGCTTAAAATTGCTTATAAATGTATTGGGCTGGAATCTAGTAATATCGACTAGTGGATGCTCGAAGGATAAGCTTCTAAGATGTTAGGGTCGAGTCCTGCAATAACTAGTAAACGTTAGGCTAGTCGAGGTGCCATCGGCTAAGGCTTTTCGACGCTCAAGTCAGTATAGAATTGACTAGATAATCGAACATGAGAGTGAGGGCTCAAAGTAGAATGTGGCATGCCTTGTTGAAGGTAGTATGTGGGGTATTTATAGCTTCATCAAGATGCTTAGTATGTCTAAGATGCCCTTGTCAAGCATGGAGGGTTGTTGTCCTCATCTGATGGCCTTTAGGTCTTCTTCCAACAGTATACTATTCCAAGTGGCATGGTTTAGGGCATGATGGTACATTGGTGGTGCGTACTACTTTAGCATAGTTGAGAAAAGGCAGTAAGGTGGTGACATGCGCCATTAATGACACACCGCCTGAGGAAACATTAAATGCAACTGTGGAATTGTTTCCATGGTTCGACCTCTCTAGTCGAGGAGAGTATTTCTACAAGATACCTTTCCCAGCTCTAGCCGACGTCGTTGTGGTCGGATGGGGTGAATCGGCGAATCCTGGTCAAGGTCGACCATGATTTGGTTGAGAAGGAGAACACCGGTGCCCGACGCAGTGGGTAAGGTCCTAGAGGTTGAAACTCGATCGACTGGTTGTGCCTGTCGGTGGCCACCATGTATTGTAGGGCTGCCCTGGTCGAGTAATATTGGGCTGGGCCTGTTGGGCTATCCCATATCATGAGTCCCCCTACTCCCGAGTTCTGATCGAGATTGCCAACGAGAAGGATCTAGGAGTAGCTAAAAACTATCAACTGGACCAGCTCGACAAGAATATGAAGACATCGACCAGGGTTTTAGTGCATTTAATGTAGCGATTATGCTTTGGCAGGCAGAGCGTCAAGCGGCGGTTGTGTAATTATTACAACCATTTCGGTTGTCGTGCACCGAAGCCTATAAATAGAAATGGTAAAAATTCTCATTTTCACTTTTACTACCTTTCGAGAGGTCAAATTTCAAGCTTTCACTGCTTCTTTGAGCTCATCGAGTCATTCTTGCTCCTCGAAATCTAGTAAGTTTTCTCTCCTATTATCTTTCTGTTCGATCGTAATATGTTGAGCGTGTTCGGCGAGAATAGTCCTAGGGAGATCAATAGTGATGAAACAAGGTCGAATAAGGGCTCGCCTAGCGGGTCTGGCAATTCTTCTGGCAGTGACTCGACTTTGAATAGTTTGGACGACGATCGTGCCACTACAACAAGTGAGGCTGGTCCCAGCCAACCGCCCGTCTCTCGTGATCGGATGTTTACCCCCAATCATTACAACAAGATGTTGTCTAGAATAATCAAGGAGGACCTTGTCCTTATTTAGCAATTGTTTCATGTCCCCTTGGACTTTGAGTTGATTGTTCTGAGTCCCAACGATAGGATGTGCCAACCTCCTGCCGGTTGTGTCACTATCTTTGAGGATGCTCTTTGATGCAGGCTTAGGTTTCCAATTGCCCAACCTATAGTCAACCTCCTTTGGGGTCTTCGAGTCAGTATCACTCAGTTATTACCCAATTGTTTCTCAAATATATATAGTTTCGTCGTTCTCATGCATATGCATGGTCAACCTCATTCTTTTGCTAATTTTAACAACTTGTTTATCTCCCCATGTCTCGTAAGTCAAAGAGCACAGAGGAGTTGGGTTTTTATTATCTCACAGCCTGACTACCATCGAAAATTTTTAGTCACTCCCTTTTCCTTTTTTGAGCAAAACTAGAAGTCCTAGTATTTTTTTGTTCAATTTTTGGGTGGGGTTGGGTTTAATATTCCTCGGGGTTGGATGTGGGGTCATGTTGATATACCTGGGAATGAAACCCCAAGTTAGCCCAACAAGTTTGTCAGGGATCTAGTCGAGTTTGGGCCAATGGAGGCTGGGCTACATCGAAGAGAGAAATTTGGTGTTGGGGGGTTTATCGCCTACCTGGCTAGAACTTCTTGATGAAGCTCGACTAGGTAGTTGGGCTATGTTTGTTGTTTTCTGTTTTGTTATGCTTATCTTTGCGGTCGATAGATGTTTCACATCCTTATTGCTAATGATGTACAGATCGAGAAGAAATCATGAACATAACCCGGGCTCAAGCAATTGCTCCTGCATAGAGGAATAAAGAGCGTTGAGAGAACACTGCAGCTCATCGCGAGGCACAGGTCGTCGAGTTGCCTCGAGTCGAACAACTTGTGGTTACTGCTACACTGATTTGAGCAGCGACTCCCCTAGCTCGATCAACTACTGAGGTAACAATTGCTGCTTCTCTACGGCGGAAGAGACCTTCGATCGAGCAAGGTGGGCCCACTCAGAAGAAAACCTCCGCCGACAAGGGTAAGGGTAATGTGGGAGCCCTTAGTCAATCGACAGGCTATGATATGTTTGGACAGCAGGATGACGACGTGCTGTTCGCGTTGCCTAAGCTGCCTTCGTCACGTTACAGCACTAGCAGGGCGATGGTTGTTCATAATTCTTTGTTGATGCTAACTACGGGGTCAATCAGGACGGCACTGAGTAAGGTGATGATGGTTGCGCTTTTTTTCTCCGACCAGAAAAAGTTTATGGAGCTCATCCAAGATGTGGCGCTGAGGGTATTTGTGTACCATTCCAACATGGTAAAGTTTTTAGTCGGGCCCCAGTAGCTCGTTGAGCATTTTCTATTTTGTTCTCATAGTTTCATTTTGATTGGGTCTATTTTGCAAGTTAGCCAGCTGGGCTACAATCTGTACAAGAGGTCGGAGCTGGCTCTGGGGGACCACAACCAGCTCTAAGGTGGCTAAGGGGGCGCTGAGATACTTAAGGCTCAGCTCGAGTCTTCGCAGGCCTGGATCGAACATCTAGAAGTGCAGCTGAATGAGAGTGATGGCTAGCTAACCCTAAAGGATTCACAGCTTCTGCTTGCAATAACGAAAAATAATAGGATAGATGAGTTGCTGGTGAAGGCTTGGGTCGAGGCACAACAGGCTCTTGGGTTTGGCTAGACACAGGGGTATAATGCTGCCATGCAGAAAGCTCTAGCAGAATTCTTTAAGAAGTTGCCCCTAATGCAGCGGGAAGCTGTGTAATAGTTTATGTTGTGCTCAGCCTTTATGGATGCTAGCATCATTTTCTCACTCGACGACATAAAGGAGGCTTTTGAGCGGGCAGTAAAGCAGTTCAAGTACTTGGGCTACTAAATCCGACCAGAAGATAAAGAGAGTTTGAGCCCAATACTCGATAAGCAACAAATAGGGTATGACATCCCCGACAAGGGGTTGCTCATGGAGACGGTGGCAGCTGCGCTCAAGGAGGGGGCTGCTGGAGCACATGCGTCTGGGGCCACTGCTACTCCTATCTCCGATCTTGTAACTGGGTATCAGAGGAGGCTGGATCAAGTCGCGAAGGAGTTTGATTTCGCTAATGACTTTGCCTTCAACATTATGGATCGAAAGGCAATTTGGCCGACTACCTCACTCCCATGGCAAGCACATTTCTCTCCGATGAGGTGGGTCCCTCTCGATCACACTTTGCTCTTTCTCCTTACCCAGATGCGATTCCTGAACAAGAAGTATAGAGTCCTCTTGTGGTCGTGCCCATTCCTTCAAGTGATGAGCTCGAGTAGGCCATCGAGGAAGGCGTGTAGGTGGCGCGAGTAAAGGGCTCTGGCTCCAATTGATGTGCCAGCTTGTTTTATTTCGTATTTTTGTTAAGTTTCTGGTCGCCCTGCGAGGCACTTATTTTTGTTCTTGTTCCTTTCGACTTTGTAATTGGATATTACTATGAAATAAATGACTATTTCTTCTTCATCAATTTGTGTTTGATTTACTTTGTTCATTCTTGTCGAGTATATCATCATTCATTGAGCAACAGTAATATAAAAAATGTTTGGTAATCATTCAAAAACAATTCGCCGTGAAGGAAACAAATTTAATCAAGTTCGTGGTCAACTTAGAGATTTTCTATCGTGAAAATAAGGGGGTGAACCCAAAATAGTTGTCATTGACGTCCAGGTCAACCTAAACTCGATGTAATTATTGCATCGCTTATGTCTCGTAGGTCTGGTTTTGACTACGTGACCGACTTTATGCTTGTTGGTTAACACTAAGCTCTATTATTCATCTTTATGGTCGATGGCAAGGTCAACTTTTGGATAGGTGATTGATCTTGCAATTTGTGACGTGGCTCGTAGATGCCGTCGAGTTGGAAACCGTCGTCGATGATTAGGACGACTTTTAATGAGTTGGCCGTTCTTTGACTTTGGAGAGAAGTCTTTACTTTTGCTGTTTACGCGCCATTGTCGACTACAGGGTCGAATTTAGTGGAATGAGATGCTCATCTTTATAATGCTAGAAGCCTTGATCTTTGTGATGTGAGATTGATGTCGACCATGAGGTTGTTTGTTATGTCGACTGCAGGGTCAATTGGGAATGATAAAATCATTCTTTAATTTAGGCTAGGAGTCTTTGTCCTATTGTTTGAAACCAACATCGACTGTGGGGTCGACTGGGAACAATCAAATCATTCTTTAATTTGGGCTAAGAGCCTTTATCTTGTGGTTTGAAACCGACATCGACTGTGGGGTCAATTAGGAATGATCAAATAATTCTTTAATTTAGGCTAGGGGTCTTTGTCTTTTGATGCGAGTAGTAAGTTGTAGAAATGTGTGTAGTTTTTGATATGAAAAGTTATTGTAGTACAATGGA
Organism: Jacaranda mimosifolia; assembly: GCA_018894105.1. Lineage (NCBI taxonomy): Eukaryota > Viridiplantae > Streptophyta > Magnoliopsida > Lamiales > Bignoniaceae > Jacaranda > Jacaranda mimosifolia. The sequence continues at coordinate 14,532,909 of CM032129.1, forward strand.
GACTGTTAGTATCTTTACACATAGAATTTCTTCAAGTTCATTGCATTCCATGGTTAAGGAAGCTCATTGTCGTTCATGTCTGTGAGTCGATAGGCATTGTGCTTTGCTACCTTGGCCACTGATTATGGTCCATCCCATTTCGAGTCGAGCTTTCCTATGTTCTTTGACACTTCGACCTTTTTAAGGACAAGGTCGCCTACTTTGAAGCTTCTTGGATGAACTATTTTGTTGTAGTGTTGTGTTATCTTTGATCTATACCTCTGCATCGTGGTGTAAGCTTGTTGGCGTAGCTCATCAATGGTTCTCACAAATGACACCAAATAATGAGGGTCAAAATCATGTATCGGTGTATTGGAACGGAATCTAGTAATATCGACCAGTGGATGGTCGAAGGATAAGCTTCTACGATGTTAGGGTCGAGTCCTGCAATCACTAGCAAACATCAGGCTAGCTGAGGTTCCTTGGCTAAGGCTCTCCGATGCTCAAGTCATTATATAATTGACTAGATAATTGAATAGGAGAGTAAGGGTTAAAAGTAGAATATGGCATACCTTGCTGAAGGTTGTGAGTGGGGTATTTATAGCTTCCTCAAGGTGGATGGTAAGTCTAAGATACCATTGTCAAGCATGGAGGGTTGTTGTCCTCATCTGAGGGCCTTTAGGTCTTCTCTTAGCAGTGTACTATTCCAGATGGCATGGTGGTGCATTGGTGGCGCGTACTACTCTGATGCAGCTGAGAAAAGGCAGTACGGTGGTGGCATGTGCCATTAATGCCGGGGCACACCGTTTGAGGGAGCATTCAATATGGCTGCAAGGCTGTCGCCATGGTTCAACCTCTCTGGTCAAGGAGAGTACTTCTGCAGGATACTTCCCCCTACTCTAGCTGACATTATCATGGTCGGATGGGGCGAATCCCAATCAAGGTCGACCGTGATCTGGTCGAGAAGGAGAATGCTGGTACCCGACGCGATGGGTAAGGTCCTAAAGGTCGAAAATCGGTCTGCTGGCTGGGCCTGTGGGTGGTCGGGCCACCATGTATTGCAGGGTTGCCCTGGTCGAGTAATGTTGGATTGGGCCTGTTGGGCTATCCCATATCACTGATCAATAGATTAGTCTATCCAAAATGTTAAAAGTTATTCAAACTTTTATTGTAGGTAAAATATGATTGAATAAATCATAAGAAATATATATATATATTTAATAAATCTTGAGGAAGGTTGTGTAGGTAACTAAATTTTATAATCATTATCACAAATTACTGCTGATATAAAATTTTCTAAAATCTTAATTATTTTCAATCGACGTGTGAAATAGATTTTTTTGAAGTCAAAAAAGCATGCAAGAAAATATTTCAATGCACAAGAAAGAATTTGTATACTGTATGCTTCGTCGATAAACATAAAAAAATAATATGGAGAATAGTCTATTAAATAAATTGTTAGAAAAATTTAATTAAGACCATGCATGCTTGTACTTTATGTAAACATATAATTAAAATATATAAACATATAAACTTATGTAACCCTATAAAACTATGTTAAGTAAAGAAAATGAACAGAAAGCCTACTTGAATGCAAGATAAAAATTATATTAGCCGAGACCTGTTGCTTCAACAGTCTCCTTAAGGTAATATTGCCACTCACGCGATGCTAGAAGGCTCATGGCAATTAACCTCCCAAGATACAATAGCTCTCCTTCGGTCTAAGGTACCATTGCAATAGAATGGAACTAGCGAACTTTACTAACTTGGAACTCTTCTATTAAATGAATAGTGATGTGAAAGTGCTTAATGTAGTGCTCAAACAAATGCTATTATGTATTTTTCTCTTTTTCAGTAGTTTGGGTTGGTTCTAAGCACTCTTATTTATAGTTGTGCAATGCAATTGTGTTGACGAGATATAATTCTTCACTAGAATCATAATTCTTTCTTTTAAGAACACAACTATAGGATAAAATCCCGTAACTTATTATTTTAAGGAAGAGTTATAGCCCTAATAAAGAGTTAGAAGCTCAAGTTATAGCTCTAGCTTTTGAGCTAATTTTTCTAAAGGGGTGTGTCCATTGGGATACATTAAAAATAAAATTTAACTATTTTATTTACACACCCACCCCCTTTTTTTCCAACCTGGATACACTCATTCTACCCATTAAAATGCCCTTAAATTATTTTTCAATTTAAACTCAATTTTCTTATTCAATTTTTTGAATTTTGGCATATAAATATGTCGAATTTTACAATCCCGCATATGAATAAGAAAATTATCTCGCCAACTATGTATATGAATGCTGATGCACACAAAAGAGTTCAAGCTTGAGCGAAATTGCATCGAGATAGATAGCTTGTGGCTTTGAACCTTCCCTAGTGAGAACTATCGGATGTATTCGCCAACTAGTGAATGTGATGTCTTGAACTGTTTGGCTTTTTATGTATATCAAGATAATAAAACTTCACACAACTCTGCCCAATAGTCAATTTAAGTTCTTACGATTGTGTTCATTTCGGTCCTGAACAATTCTTGGGATTCATGAGTACTCTCTGAGAATTTAACCTTAAAAATTCTCATAGGACCGACCCAGTCCCTATTCACATAGGTGGCTTCCTATTAAGAGATTCCTATTGCACCTCCACTTGAAGATTTAAGGTATAAGAGCCATCAAAAGCAAAGCTTAACCTTAACATTTTGCAGGTGGCATTGTCTACTTATCATAGGAATAGCATGCAGGTTGGACCCCCACAGTGCATCTACGTCGAGACACAACAACTTGTTTTTCCCTTTGAATATTTTTTGGGGTCTCCAGTCACATAGGTACGGTTCCCATTGTAGTGCCTCATTTGTTTTATAGGCTTAAGTCCTATTCCCCTCGATAATTTTTCAACTTGCTCTCTATTTAAGCCTTTGGTTAGTGGATACATAATGTTTTCTTTTGATCTCACATAATCAATAGAGATAATTCCATCAGAGAGCAGTTGTCTAATGGTATTATATATGTGACGTATATGTCTAGACTTACCGTTGTACATACTACTTTATGTCTTACCAATTGTCGATTGACTATCACAATTAATGCAAATTGCTGGCACATGTTTGGGCTAATTTCGGATATCTTCCAAGAAATGACGTAGCCATTCTGCTTCCTCACCTGCCTTGTCCAACGCTATGAACTCAGATTCCATAGTTGACCTAGCTATGCAGGTTTGTTTGGAGGATTTCCATGAGATAGCCCTTCCTCCTAAAGTGAAAACATATCCACTTGTGGACTTAGTTTTACTGGAGTCTGATATCCAATTAGCATCACTGTAACCTTCTATTACAGCTAGATATCTTGTATAATGCAACCCATAACTTAAGGTATATTTTTAGTACCTTAAGACTCTAATTAGTCAGTCCAATGCTCTTGACCTGAGTTGCTGGTAAATCTACTTAGCTTGCCAACAACGTATGCTATATCAGGCCTTGTACAATTCATGATGTACATGAGGCTCCCAATTATACGCGCATACTCTAGTTGAGCCTTTGCCTTACCTTTATTTTTGGTAAGCCGTTGATTTACATCTACGGGAGTTTTTGCAGGTCTATGTTCTTGTCTTAAGAACTTTTGTAACACTTTCTCAATGTAGTGAGATTGTGTTAGCACTAGCCCATGAGATGTCTAAATTATTTTTATTCCAAGGATCACATCCACTACTCCCATATCTTTCATATCAAAATTACTGCTTAATAGCTTTTTTTGTCTCTTTGATTACGTCATTGTTGCTTCCCATAATTAGCATATCATCATGTATAGACACATAATGACGTACTCAGAAGTGGTGCTCTTGATGTACACATATTTATCGCACTCATTGATCCTATAGCCATTTGCAAACATAACTTGGTCAAATTTTACGTGCAATTGCCTAGGTGTTCGTTTTAAGCCATATAATGACTTCACTAATTTACACACCTACTTCTTTTATCCTGGAACAACAAACCCTTCTGGTTGTTCCATATAGATTTTCTTATCTAAATCACCATTTAAAAAGGCTGTTTTAACATCCATTTGATGAATCTCAAGATTATTGATAGCTGTAAATGCAATCAACAACCTAATGGATGTTATCCTAGTCACTGGTGAATAAGTATCAAAGTAGTCGAGACCTTTTTTCGTCTATATCCTTTGACCACTAATCTCACCTAATATTTATCTATTGTACCATCTGCTTTTATCTTCTTCTTGAAAATCCTTTATTTCTAGAAGGAAGATCCATCAATTCCCACGTGTGGTTTTGCATGATGGACTCAATTTTTGTTATTTACCGCCTCTTTCCATAATGGAGCTTCTGGCGTTGTCATAGCCTCAGTGAAAGTTCATGCTTCACTTTGCAGCACATAAGTTAAGAAATCGAGTCCAAATGACTTTGGTATTCTAACCCTCTTGCTACGTCTAAGTTCATTTTCCTCTTTGTCCGATTCTTGAACTTCTCGAGGTCTTTTAATTGAGATTTGTCCTTCTTCTTTTTTCCAAGGAAACACATCCTTAAGGAAACTCGCATTCTTTGACTCGATAACAGTGTTAACATGAATATCATCTATATCATATTTATATATAAGGAATCTATACGCTGCATTATGTTGTGCATACCTAAAAAGATTCCATTAACTGTTTTAGGTCCTATCTTGTCCATTTTAGGAGGTGGAACTCCTACCTTATCTAGACACCTCCACCCTTGAAGATATTAGTAGGAAGGTGGACGACCTTTCTAAGCTTCATAAGGTTTCTTTTCTAGTTTCTTATGAGGTAACTTAATGAGTATGTGGTTTGCAGTTAACACTGCCTCTCCCCACATGCTTTGATGTGCTCCTGCATTTATTAACAAAGCGTTCATCATTTCTTTCAAGTTCTATATTTACGCTTTGCAATGCCATTTGATTGAGGTGCATATGGAGCTATCATTTCATGGACTATTCCATGCTCTACACAAAACTCTTCAAATAGGTAAATATATTCCCCTCCTTTATCACTTCGAAGAGTTTTTATTTTCCTCCCAAGTTGATTCTCAACCTCACTTTTATATTGTTTAAATACTTTCAAAGCCTCATCTTTATTTGAAAGTAAATAAACATAGCAATACCTAGTGCAATCATCAATAAAAGCTATCAAACATTTCTTTCCACCTGTAGATTGCACCATTTTTAAATCACATATATCGGTGTGAATTAAATCTAATGGTTCAGTGCCCCTCTCAATTGATTTGAAAGGAATTTTGCTCATCTTTGCCTTAATGCAAATTTCACATCTTGGTTTTAAGTCAAGATTTAATTTTGATAATAGGCCAAAGTTTACAAGTTTAGAGGTTGACTTGTAATTAACATGTCCTAATCTATGATGCCATAAATTAGACGAGTCAAGCAAGTAGGAAGAGTTTATTTTATTATTGGAATTAACACTTAGTCTATTTTTTGGTATGATGGTCATTACATTCATCTTAAAAAGACCATCGCACAAATAACCCTTACTGACAAGTATTCCATTTTTAGTAAGTACAAACTTGTCTGACTCAAAGACCATTTTAAATCCATTCCTACTTAACATTAGCCCTGACACTAAATACCTTCTAATTTCTGGCATGTAAAGCACATTGTTGAGAATCAACTCTTTTCTCGAGGTCATTTCAATATTACTTTGCCAACTCTATGCACCTCGGAGCTTGTGGAATTTCCCATGTATAAAATTTCATTCTCAACCTCCTTATAGGTTGCAAACATATTTCTATCAGCACATAAATGTCGAGTGGCTCCCGTGTCCACCCACCATTGATTGGGATTTTCAGTTAGGTTTACCTCGAAAACAATTACAAACAAATTCACGTCTCCTACCTTATCGGGTATTTTGACCACCTCAGTAACATTGGGATTCATCTCCTCATGCCAGTTGAATTTTTTGGGCTTTTTGACTTTCCCCACAACAATAGGTATAGAAGCAACTAGAGTGATCCAAACTCTACTACCAACGCCATTAACGTTGGACTCAATATTCGCAACATTAGTTGCCTTGTTATTTGATGCCATGATGAGAATTGCAAATCACAGCAGATTAGCAATTAAAATGCCTAGACTCAAATTTGCAAATTAAAAGTTATTTTCTTCACAAGAAAGCAAGCAACCGAATCTATTATAATTGCTATTGTTATTTTTTAAACAAATGATAGAAACAAAAACTCTTTAAATTCACATAGAATAATGGAAGAAATGTTGTCTTTCTTCTATTACCAATTTGTCTATAAGAAATTGGAGTCCTCTCTAAGGATACAATCGAGGCTATCTTTGTATATGATAGTAGAATTTTGTATGGATGTAGTCCCAATACTAAAATTAATATAGCAGGCTCAAAAGGTTCAATGAATTTATTATAAATCTTACACTTTAAACGACATAGCAAACAATAGATAGTAGTATTGATAGCTTAGCTGTAAATATTATTCAATAGAATAGGACAAGATTTTTTGTTATAGGACAGAATGTTTCCTTACACTTTTACTTACTCTATACACACATAAAATATACTATCACATGATAATTAAATAAGATAAAATAGTGAATACATGGAAACACTTATACAAGCTAGTGGGCTGTAGAGCTAATTTCAAATTAGATGTTTGCAACTAAACATACTACTTATTAGTTTGTAATCAAGGTGGTACAGATTATAATGCTTCTAGATACTTGAATATATTTTTTTATTAAAATAGAATATAAACCTAACTGAAGAGATATACTAGCACAACATATAAATCTTCATTAAAACAATATGCTTTTCGCAGAATATGGATAACACAAGTATTGACACAGAAATTTAATTGACCACAAGCAAACCGAACAAAGATATTACCTTAAGATTGTTAGAAAAATTTAATTAAGACCGTGCATGCTTGTGCTTTATGTAAACATATAATTAAAATATCTAAACATATAAAATTATGTAGCCATATAAAACTATTTATTAAGTAAAGAAAATGAACAGAAAGCCTACTTGAATGCAAGGTAAAAATTATATTAGGCGAGGCCTATTGCCCCAACAATCTTCTTAAGGTAATATTGCCCCTCACACAGTGCTGGAAGGCTCCTGACAATTAACACCCCAAGAAACAATGGCTCTCCTCCGGTCTAAGGTAGCACTCCAATAGAATCGAACTAGCGAACTTTGCTAACTTGAAACTCTTCTATTAAATAAATAATGATGTGAAAGTGTTTAATGTAGTGCTCAAACAAATGCTAGTATGTATTCTTCTCTTTTTCAGTGGTTTGAGTTGGTTCTAAGCACTCCTATTTATAGTTGTGCAATGCAATTTTGCTGACGAGACATGATTCTTCACTAGAATCATACTTCTTTCTTTTAAGGACACAATTATAGATAAAATCCTGTAACTTACTCTTTTAATGAAGAGTAACAGCCTTACTAAAGAGTTAGAAGTTTAAGTCATAACTCTAGCTTTTGAGCTAATTTTTCTATAGGGATATGTCCATTGGGATACATTAAAAATAAAGTTTAGCTATTTTATTTACATGCCTGCACCCTTTTTTCCAACGTATATAGACTCGTTCTATCCACTAAAATGTCCTTAAATTATTTATCAATTTAAACTCAATTTTCTTATTCAATTATTTGAATTTTGGCATATAAATATACCGAATTTTACATAAATTTCATAGCAACTTTTACATTTGGGCATCAAAGTTTTTAACTCATGCAAACATCTACAAACAATTTACTAGTCTTCATGAAAACATAAAAAATAAAGGAAAAAATAATACTGTCCGACAGCTGTTACTTGGAAAGCTCCATCAAAACTTAAACAAGTAAAAGGTCAAGGCCGTGTGATGCATTTAACCAGTTTTAAAAAAATTGTTGTTGCTTACGTGAATAAAAAGAATGTCCCACTTGCCATGGCCAAGTCTTTGTGTCTTCCCTTTCAGATCTGAAACACGCCCCCTACTCACTTCCTCGTCCCTCCCAATCCTTACTCCTTAATTCCTAGAGCTTGCTAAAAATTCTTGAACTTGTTGTATTTACATTTCTGTTTCTTCAGTTAGGATTCAGGCAACGTAGGTGTTTTGGTGAGATGGGTTTGGTTAGTGTCCAAGAAAATGGCAATACAGAGATGGGACTGTCCTTGGGAGCCAGTAACAAGTACAGAAGAATGGATTCTCAGGTGACACATGATGATGGTTTTGATGATGATTATGACGCCTCACAGCACCTCCATCAGCTGCAGAGGAGGAAGACTACTAGGAAATATGTCTTTGCCTGTTCTGTTTTTGCATCACTCAACAGTGTTCTTCTTGGATATGGTAAAGAAAAGTTTACTTCTTTGATCCACATTTGATTGCTTAGAACTGATGTTATGTGCTTATTCTTTTTCCCATTTTCTTTTTCTACAAAAATGGATCTTTGTTTTTTAGCTTGTCCAGATTAAGACAAAGAAGTAAAATGGAAAGGGAAAGTCAACGTTTGCTGCTTCCAGATGAACCCTATCTAAAGCCTAATATTGACAAAGTCTATCCTCATTCCAGATGAAAGATAAAATCTTGCGTAGTGATTTGAGTTGCTCAAACTTTTGGACTCTTCTTCTTTGGTAGGATTTAATGGGGCTGTTTTGCCTTCATTTGGTAGTGTACAGATCATATTCAACCAGGGATGGGATTGCATATGACAGGATAAATGTGAAAATTGTGTAAGGGATACAGTTAATGCCGATTTGCTATCTTGTCTGAGACTGAACTGGTTTTTCTTGGATTGGCATTACTAAAGAATGCTGTAAGGAGAAGTAAATTCTAAAATGTGTAAAATGCTAATTGCTGATTCTTGTAAATAGGGTGCATCTACCTTGTAAATTAAAATTTTCTTTCTAGCTACCTGAACACTGGACTGTGTAATTTTTCTTGTCAGATCCTTCGTTTTTTTTTTTCCTGCAAAAATAAAGAACATGCATATTCAACTATTGAGAAAAGATATAACCTAATAGCTAAAGTTTGAGAGGATTGCTGTTGTTCAATTGATCCATTTTTCATAACTGATACATGCCCTTTCCAGATGTGGGACTAACTACTTGTGCAAGTGGGACTAACTAGTAAGGTACTTTCATTTACAGATGTGGGAGTAATGAGTGGAGCAATCCTATTTATTAAAGAAGATTTGAAGATAACAGAGGTGCAGGAAGAGATTCTTGTTGGCATTTTGAGTGTGGTGTCCCTTTTGGGTAGTTTAGGTGGAGGAAGAACATCAGATGATATTGGTAGAAAATGGACAATGGGCCTGGCCGCCATTGTGTTTCAAGTCGGTGCAGCTATAATGACCCTTGCTCCATCATTCGAAGTACTGATGATTGGAAGAATCTTGGCCGGTGTGGGAATTGGATTTGGGGTCATGATTGCTCCAGTTTATATTGCTGAAATATCTCCAACTATTATCAGAGGCTCACTTACCTCATTTCCTGAAATCTTCATAAATCTTGGGATACTTCTTGGTTATGTCTCCAACTATGCATTTTCAGGCCTTCCATTGCACACTAACTGGAGAGTGATGCTGGCCATAGGAATCCTTCCATCAGTCTTTATTGCATTTGCCTTATGCATAATTCCCGAGTCCCCTCGATGGTTAGTGATGCAAAACAGAGTAGACGAAGCAAGATCGGTGCTTCTAAAGACGAACGAAAACGAAGCAGAAGTGGAAGAGAGACTTTCTGAAATACAATTAGCTGCGGGACTAAGCAACAGCAACAAGCTTGAAGAGAAAGCCGTATGGCGTGAACTACTGAGTCCCTCTCCGGCACTCTGCAGAATGCTCGTTACGGGCTTTGGAATCCAATGCTTCCAACAAATAACCGGAATCGATGCAACTGTTTATTACAGCCCTGAGATCTTTAAAGCAGCCGGTATTGCTGATAACTCAAAGCTTCTTGCTGCAACTGTTGCTGTTGGAGTGACAAAGACGGCATTTATACTAATAGCCATTCTTCTTATTGACAAAGTTGGTAGAAAACCTCTCCTCTATGTGAGTACGATTGGAATGACTATATGCTTGTTTAGCTTGGGTGCAACTCTCTCTTTCATTGGAGAAGGATCAGTTGGAATTGCATTAGCAATTTTGTCAGTTTGCGGAAATGTGGCTTTCTTTTCTGTAGGAATGGGTCCTGTTTGCTGGGTTTTAACATCTGAAATATTCCCTTTAAGGGTTCGTGCTCAGGCATCGGCACTTGGGGCCGTAGGAAATAGAGTCTCCAGCGGCTTTGTAGCCATGTCATTCCTCTCTGTTTCCCGTGGTATCACCATGGGCGGAACCTTCTTTATCTTTTCAGCTATTTCTGCTCTTTCTGTGGCTTTTGTTTACAAATATGTTCCAGAAACAAAAGGTAAATCACTGGAGCAGATTGAATTGTTGTTTCAAGATGGATATGAGCTACAAGGAAGTGAAATTCAGCTTGGGGACGTCGAACATTTGGTGCAGAAAGAATGACTTTTGGGCGTTTCTACGCCAGAAGAGTTAAATTTTCCCACTGCTTTATGAAAGATCATCAGCATTGATCACCATTGACTATCTATTCTTTGTACCCAATTATTTCTGTTAGTTGCTCCGCTGCAGGTTGCATTTTAAGAAGCACATACCGTTGTTAATTCACAGTGGATCACTCAGCTTTTCGAAATGAGAAGCCTGGACAACAAAACCGTTATTCTGTGCAAAAATATTCGTAATAGTATCTGCAGGCGATTGAACTGCTTGAGAGAACTATTTGTATAGTTATTTTGAAAGGCCAGAGTTTTCAATGTATCACAATATTCAGGTTGATATATACCTATACTTCTGTATGTCAGAATTTAACTCAATTATTTGGAGATCAAGTTTGACTAGACGTCTTAATCTCCATGAAATTGATCCTTTCTACTTTTATATTATAATAGGATTTTTTTGTTTTGTTTTTGGGGGTATTACATTTCTTAGTTCTAAGAGTAGTAGTCAATGAATTTACTCTTATAAGTAGGAGTGATTATTGATTTTTTGGATATACTATAGAACTTGTTGATGCTCATGAGTTAGTCATTTAGAGTTCCGAGTGAGACAATACAAAGGGAATGAATTAAGAGTAATTTTTTGGTAATTTTTTGAGTTTTTTATTTTTATTTTTTATTTATTTTTATTTATTTTTATTTTTTTAATTATTTTTTTAACTTTCCTTCTTGGGTTTGGATATATCAAAATAGGGGTTGTCTTATATTGTAAAATTCTCTTATAGTGAAAAGAAAAAAGAAAATTCCTATATAGATGCAAGCGATTTTGTTGAACCAGATAAATTTGTGTGTTTTTATTTTTCATTTATCAAGTATTATTTTACGTCATTAAATTTATAGATTTGATTTTTAGATCAAGATAAATTGAGTTTTGTACTAAATTGTTTTTTCTATTTGCCTAACAAATGGTATCAGAGCTCGGTTGGGATACAAGTTGAGATTTAGTTTCTGAAATGGGTAATATTTTATTGGCAGATCACTTCATGGTTAAAATTTTTGATGGCACGACGAATTTCACCCTTTGTAAAAGAAGGGCAAAGACTCCTAATACAATAAAGTTTAACAATAGCCTTAAAGGGAAAGGAGGTGAAATCGATAGATCTGAAGGATTCATAGTGGGAATGTTTGAAATCGCATTCTCTCAACATGGTTGGACTTTGTATTTTAGACAATATTATAAATAATATTGTTGATGATACATCAACACTTTGATGATTTTGGTCTTAGTTCATGATTTTGATTATGACAGTAAAATTCTCTACATGATTATAGTTTATTAGATTCTAAGGAAATTGTCATGCCCCAAATTCGAACCATACAGTCTAGTCTCGAGGCGTGAAACTCAATCTCAAATATATGATATTAACAATCCAAAATCATAAAGTTAGACAAGAACTCAAATAAATCCAATGCTAGTCTAATAACACAAAACTCGAAGTACCATTACCTAACCTCAACTAAAACAAATAAAAATCCATAATAACTAAAATCGAAATAATAGGCTTAGGAAAATATAGTAGTCTACAACAAAAATCTAATCTAAGACTTCAATCTTGATTCTCTTCATACGCAGGATCCACCTCTTCACTAGGGTTAGGATTTAGGTTTGCCAGAAGGAAGTTAAAGAAAAGAAAGAGCGTGAGTAAACGACTCAGTGAATGCCAAGTGTGTGCAATGTGAACTCATAAATTTAACATGGTTTGTATGGTGAAATTATTAGAGAAAAACATAAGTGGAAATCGTTAAATAGCCAAGAAGTATCCAATCAAGAATTTAATAAATAGTTTCCTAGACTAACAACTTAAACGCGATGATCAAACAGTGTTTGTTGTAGCCACTCAACCTTATGACTCCCACCGTAATAGTCCCTTATCACTTCGGGCAAGGTGCGACCTCACCAAAACAATGCTCGTGCCTAAGTCCTTGGGAAATCCTACGATCCACCTCAACCACAAACGACTTATGTTGTGCGTTGGGGGGATTAGGCCATGGGGGCTTCAAGTTCAACCGGCTAGCCCGCATCTGCGTAGTGAAGTCCCTCGCACACCCAGACCAAGTTGGATCTAACTAACAGTAACACTAACAGTAGCGGTAACAAAAATTTCAGTTAATCAGTTGATCATCGAATTTAACTACTAGTCTACAAGCATTAAAAATCATAAAGCACATGTTTTCTTGTAACGTGAAACAAAATAAAATAGTTTTTGTGTGCAGTGGAATATAGTTATAGTGCAGTGTAAACTGAAAACAAGTTACGATCAAATTACTATAGCATATATCATTTTGGGTTTTGAAACATAATATCATATCATATATATAGGTTTAGCCACTCATAGTACTTATTGACTGATTCAAGAACCAACTTTGACATGTGAAGTCCCAAATTATCCGCTCACACAAAATAATATTTGACTTAATTAACATTTCGTTCCACTATGAATACTAGCTATCCATGCCAATTCTACCCTAAGTAAGTCATCCCTATCTTTAATTCTATTCATTAAGTCTAATCCCTAAATTAATTTTTTTTGAGGAAAATAACCAAGCAATTAAATATTATTTAGTTACAAGCTTAATTAGCTAAGACCAAAACGGCAATCCTTAATCCTTTAGTTTTTCTCTAGAGTTGGGTTTCCAAATACAAGTGAAAAATAATTAGTCCATACAGTACCATATGGAAATTCAATTTGTAAATGGAAATAAAAATATTTATAATTATATTCATGGATATATTAACATATATATACTTATGTAATTATAACTATAAATTTTTTTGTATAGCATGTCGGTAAGTACACCATATGTATGCTGGATTAAATTAACCCTATAATTCTTAGTCGAAAATTATATGAGATTAGTTACCATTGAAAACTAAAGTGGAATTTTTTGCACAAGCTAAGAGCAAGAAAATCCCTTGTAGTCAAGATGTGTGAATTTTTTTTTTTTCATAGATGCGGTTAGGATTGACTATATCCCTATTCTTCTCCAAGCCATCTATTTTCCTATCAACACTATTGTCCCATTTAAATACAAGCACAACCATTGTTTCAATAAAAGGAATAAGATCCTAAGGAAACGAATCCACCAGATATTATTTAAGTTATTTCCTTGATACTCTAATTTAATAGACATAAAATTTATGGGCCTATCTACCACTTTTGAACCTAAATAAGATGTATTATTTTAATCAAATCAATTCCTCAAAGTGATCTAATTGGATAGCCAAAAAGGACATAATGCATGAAATAAATTATGCTATTAAATAATGGATAGTGTGTGGTAATCCCCAAAATTCATACTAAATTGATAGCAAAATTGCAAAGGATCCAAGTCTCCTTGATGTATCTAACCATGAGTTTTGCCAGGGCCACAATTTCCTCTATTTCTTCCTTCATGTAGTCTAATACAATAGGTGACAATAACATTAGCCGCAGCCAAGCTGGTGTATATAGCACCCTCCACTAACCTTGTAAAAGTCCATTCTCAATATCATACTTGCATTATTCAAAAGCTGGGGCTCAGTTACCCTAAGGAATCACAACTTGTCCAAGGTATCACTTGCATTGCTGACAAGTTCATGAAGAAACACCTTTTTGTTGCTATATAAACTATTTGCGATAAGGTCCATGAGTCGGCTAACCTTTGCTTGGTACTCATGTTTTTCAGTAGAAAGGGTAGATGTGTCAGATGCAGCAGCAGTTGGCTCATAACAATTAGGTTAAATGGATTGGTGGCCCCAATACGATGTTGCTACCAAATGTTAACACAGAGCACCATCTCTTTGTTGTATCACTCTTTCTAAACGGGTGATGATCGAAGGGAAAGGAGGAAGCAAGTGGTCAGTAGCATACAATGGCATTGCGGAGGACAACGGAGACGGAACGCCTTAACAGCTTGTGCATTTTCGCTGATTGTGTGGCAAGAGAGAGAGAGAGAGGGAGAGCTGCAGAATTTTGTGGTTCTAGTTGCAAAGGTAGGGTTTTAGAAGAAAAATATGAGGTTTTGATCCATAGGAAAAATATATACAAGGGGAGTGTTTGATATAAGAGGGACTCTTATTAATGTGTTCCTTCTAGGAGTAGAATAACTCTTTTATAATTTTAGCACCTTTAGTATTGATTCCTATGATCTCAATGATTTAAGTCTTAGTATTGATAACATTTTAATTCAAGTAAAATTACAACTTACTCTCCCCAAAAATTAAAATATCTACAAATATATGCATATATATGAAACTAAATAACAGTTATCATTATTTGGCCATGAGATAATTTAATGTTATATATATTTAACGAAATGATACTTCATCATGCCTTACCACAACTTTAACTAAAATAATAAATAAAATAAAATAAGGTAAATTAATCAATTAAATACAAAGTAAAATTCTGGAGTATTACAGAAATCTTTCCTTAGTTGTCTGATATTAAGGTTTTCTTATTTATCAAAATTGCTACTGTTATGGAACTATGATAGCATATATTTTATTTTTCGAACTGTTCATCATCCTTGGAAAATTTCTCTTACTCAATCTAAATTAAAGCACGTGTGGATTTTCGTGTTTATGGAATGTTGATCTAATGGATTCTTCCCTGTTTTCATCCAATGGTCCCTTTCTTCACTTATCCCTATTATGTGTTAAGCATACATGGGAAGTAATTTAGACATGAGATTTAAATTATGAGGAATCCATGAATCTCACTAATCAATTTTATTGACAAAAATAATATCCGATAGATAGAACAAAAACATACAAAGTTTACGTAGTTTGGTAAAATCCAGCTGCATCCATAGGAGTATTCTTTCTTCCATATAAGATAAATTTACCAATACAAGATAATCCTTGAATTTGACATATCCAAATTTAAAACAAGAAACCCTTTGTATAACCACTCTCAAACTACTAAAGAAATATTCACTCCACCCTTTGTGTTCTCTACTCGCAACTCAAAATATCTATCCTATGAGTTCCACGAGTTCCAATGTTCCTCTAATAATCAAATAAATTCTTCTATTTAAAAGAGTAAATTACTTGTTTACTCCATTTAAAATTAGAAAATCTAATATAAAAAAATTCCAATTCTACAATAGAAAATAGAAGAAACAAATCCCTAGAGACTAAGAGTTCAAGTCAAACTCGGTCTCCAAATACCTAGGCCAAAATCCTAATAATCTGCATCTTGACAAAGTTCCTCATTTCAACAATTGCTCATAACTCGACCATAAACTAAAATATAAAATCCCATTGGCCTTCAAAAATACAAATACACATGCCAAATTAGTAAGATCCTAACACCAACAAACTCATTTCTACCAATCCAAATATGCAACCTAATCAATGCCACTAGTTCACTACATAGAGGGATGACCTTGATTCATCCTCTTGCTCAGTAGGATTTCTCTCACATCCATCTGCATCCTAGAAGCCCTTTGGTACGCTCCACTTCTTGTCTTCCCTTGAGGTTACTAGATGGACCAAATTATCACATTTCTCTCATTTCTCTTAGACCTTTCTGCCATGTGTGACTTTCAGGACTCATCCTCTAGCTGAATATTCATAGCACTAGAAATCCAACTAGCTCAAAGAAGTTAGGTTCTTTTATACCTTTAGGACATAAGCCACACTACCCAAAGTATGAATCACCCTAATAAATATTTTGATTTTCACCACTCCAATATCATGACTCTACAAGTAGAACTATCATTCAAAAAAAAAAAATTACCCATTTTCTTCACTTGAAGTGAATAAAAATAATTTTTTATTATGCATCCAGAATCTAAAATCCAATCATCTTAAGAAGAAGTATCTATACAATAGAAATTGTAAGAATATATCTATCATATGTCACTATCATACTGCCAACATTGCCATGGCATTTATGAAAAACCTTGTCCCTTCCTCTTACTCTTGAACCTAACGCGCTATCCACAAATTCACCATTAGGTCCACTCCTATTACAATTTATTTCACGAGCAACCACGACTAACTCTAAACCCACCTCCTAGTTTGCCTATTTTTTATTTTTTATGAGATGACGGTGATGCTTTCACATGCTCCAACTCCAATGTATCTTTTTTATATAATAATATCATTAACTACCAAAGGAATTCGGGAGCAAGGTAAGAAGTAAAAAGGACTTTATCATCTTCTTCAATATCCACACCGACTTTATGTAGTTGATCCACCAGATCGTTAAATTGATTCATTTCATAAGATTGCACTCTCCTACATCTTTACGAACTGATTCATTTCATAAGATTACACCCTTCTACCTTTTTTCAACCCATACAATTACACTTTAGATAAAAGTCTTCTCGAGATATAATTTCTCCAACTTTGTCCATAACCTTGGTGTTGAATCTTCCAAATCATCACATGATATTATTGATAATGTTGTCCACAGTACAAAAATTGAATCATGCTTAGAGAACACGATTCTAATTCAATCCATTGTGAATCCTTCACACAATTCTGACCAAAGTTTTGATACCAATTGTTAGGCGTACAATGAAATCAATTTAGCTATGTGATTTAATTTATTAGAAATTCACAAATTATACCAACCAATTTAATGATAAAATTATTCTCAAATAAATAAAAAAAATAAAAACACACAAAGATTTATGTGGTTTAATAAAATCCAACTACATTCATTGGAGTATTCTTTCTTCCACTATGAACGAATTTTACCAGTATAAGATAATTTTTGAATTTGGCATATCTAAACTCAAGACAAGAAACCCCTTGTACAACCACTTCAAAACTACGATAGAAATATTTACTACAATCCCTACTCATAACTCAAAATAATTATCCCATAAGTTCCACACATGTTTCTCGAGCAATCAAATAAATACCACTGTTTATGATATTAAATTACCTGACTGCTCCATTTAGAACTAGAAATCCTAATATAAAAAGAAATTCTAACTCTACAATAAAAAGTAGAAAAACAAATCCTTGGAGACTAAGAGTTCAAGTTAAACTTAATCTTCAAATAATCGAGTCAAATCCAAACATTATGATCTGTGTGTGCGCGTGTATCTTTGTCTCCCTCCTTCCCTCTCCCCTATATATAGACAATAGCTTGAATTCAATTAAAAAGGTTATATAGTTGTGGAGTTGTAATTACACTTACATATTCATATATACAATTTTGTTGCATTATGCGTACCTTGTTATAATTCTCTTGCTTTCTACTATTTGTTTCTTGAGGGACCCTCTAGTGAAAAAACCTAGTAGAGCAGTACTACTGGAAGAATTTGTATTGGTTTAGTTTTAGAAGGAGGTTCAGAGCTTGTCATATGGAGTGACGGTATTTCGTGTGCCAAACCACATAAGCTTTGCAAGTTTACTAGCAAAAGTTCCCTTGAGGCTTACCTACAAATCAACCGATTCCACAATATTTTGAGAAATTTTATATCCCTTTGGGAATATGGTTTATGTTGCTTTTGGGAGTTGTTTATCCTCTCTTTTGAAAGCTAGTTTATCACCCTTTTGGATGTTTCTTCCATCACATTATTTTTGTCAAATTACATGCACTTTAATTGTACATATTTTAATTCATATTAATTTGACAAGTTTTTAAATTTTAAGTGAAAGCATGTAGCGGATGTAGGTATTACAAACCACTATAAATATTTGTGTCTTTTACTTATGTTTTATTATTATCTATTATTATTGTTGAGTTTGAAAGTTCAACTGGTTCATAAATTCTAACAATCAATTTAAAACACTTTTGCACCGACTTACTTTTTTATCATAAGCAAAAGTTTTTGAGTCACTGAAGTGGTCGGCAAAGTTGGAGAAAATGTATCTTGGGAAGACTTTATCTATAAAATTACTTCTAAGCAACAAATACATAGGCTAATGATGTAGGAAGATGATAATATTATGAGTGACATGAACCAATTTAATAGATTGGTGGATAAACTTCGACAAGTTGATTTAAAGTTTTAGATAAAGATAAGGTTCTTTTACTCTTACCATGCTCTCAAATTCAGTTGATAGTTTAGTGGTGAAGTTATTATATGAGAAAGATGCTCGAGTTGGAGCATTTGAAATATCCATGTTAGTCTAATGAAAAATAGAAAAAGGCAAACTAGGATGTGCGGCAGGTGTTTGCTTTGGTTGCCCATAAAATGAATAGTAATGAGAGAAGATCTAATGGTGGATCTATTGATAGTGGGCCATGTTTAAGGGTCAAAAGAAAGGGCAAGGCATACTACAAATTTCATGCTAGTGGTGACAACTTGATAGTGACATATGATGGAGATATTCACATAGCCTCTACTCTTGTGGATGCTTTTTCTTCCCCCCCCTCTTTTGGAGTTGATTAGATTTTAGATTTTGAATGCATAATGCATTTAGTGATGGAAGGATCATAGTGAAATGAGTGACCTTAAGGAATGATTGAAAGTTGAGCATGCCAAAAGGCTTCCAAGGTGCGGATAGGTGTGATTCTACTGGGCGAGATGATGGATTGAGGTCATCCCTTTCTGTAGCATGTGCATTGGCTAATATGAGCTAGTTGTTTTTAGTATCTTATTGATTTGACATATACAGTAATAAGTTGGAAGGCCAATGGGATTTGGTGTTTTGTTGTCATGGAGCCATGAATAATTCTAAGATGAGAAATCTCGCTGATGTAGGGATTATTGAAATTTGACTCAATTATTTGGAGACAAATTTGATTAGAATTCTTAATCTTTAAGGATTTTTTTTCTTTCTATTTTTGTATTATAGAATTAGGATTTCTTATTGCGTTAGATTTCTTATTTCTAGATGTAGTAATCAATTTTACTCTCATAAATAGAGGCCTTATTTATTACTTAGATACACTCATGGAACTCATAATATTCATGAGGTAGTTATTTATAGTTATGAATGGAGCAATACAAAAGGGATGTGTTGAGAGTATTTCTTTGGTAACTTGAATAGTGGTTGTATTAGGGCCATTTTATCTTAGGTTTAGGTATATCAAATTCAAGGGTTATTTTATAACGATAACATTCTCTCATAGTGAAAAAATAACATCCATGGATGTATGTGAATTTTGCCGAACCATATAAGTTTAAAAGTTTTTAGTTTCTACCTGTTGGCTATTATTTCTTTTCTAATATGGGTGTGATTGTGGATTTCTAATAAATCAAATTTCGCACCTAAATTAATTTCACATGTATCCAATACAGTAAATAATACTCTTATAAAGATGACAAGTGTCGTACAGAGTTGAGCATAAGATGGGGGTTGAATTATACTTTTTCAACTTTTTACGCACAACGGAATAACTTTAGGAATGCGTGCTTCTTGATCCTCTTGATTCAATAATTGCAACACTTGTAGTGCAGTAGGCAATAAGCAGTAGTAAAGAATAACGCAAGTAAAGAACACAGTATTATTAGAGAGCTTCGGATCAAATGATACTATTACTCTGCCTAAGCTTTGCAACTTAGGATTTTGAAAAAATTCACTATACCAATCTTTTACATGATGAAATCTAACTTATTACACAGATTTTTCTGGGAGCAATCTTAATCTAGATTTTTGCAGCAGCAATCCTAGCCCAGCTTTTCATGGGCTCAATCCTGACTCAGTCCTTTATGGTACAGAAGGAAAAAAATTTGACTTTTATTGGCCCAGTTAAAATTATTAGTTCTTTAAGGTATGAAAAAACCCATTTTCTGGGCTCAACCAACGACCTAGTCCTTTATGGTATAGAAGGACCAAACCTTGATTTTTGTGGGCTTAGTCAAAACTCCAAGCTTTTATCTAGCTAAGTTCGAACCAGTAACAAGTGCTTCACAAGGAAACAAATTTCTTCAACACTCTACCAATTTTTTACTAGATAAAGTTCAACCCAACTTTTATGGATCAAGTCTAACCAATACTCTATGCTTCCTAAGTAAACAACTTCCTTTAGCACCCATACTTTATGGATAAGTCTTAACTGGAGAATAGTGCATCCCTAGGAAATGAATTCCTTCAACACTTCGACTTTAAAGATAAGTCTTAACTTTACAACGATGAGTACAGAAAGTAGTATGGTTATAGAAATCTTATAAAATAGATTTTGCTCAACTCTTAATCTAGAAAAATTGAACAATAGGATTTGAGGTAATAGATTTGAGAGATTTCTTCAAAAAGCCTGAGAGAAGAGAACTTGAAACGGGTGTAAGCACTAGCTTGAATATTTCTTTAGCACTTCTTTCTTTAATTTGAAGTCCATCTTGGAGTATTTATAAGTAAACTAGTCATTTATGAACATTACTCACAAGTATGAAGTCTTTCCTAATTTTCTCTTTTTAGCTTGACAGACTCTGCTCCCTAGGGATTGACTTCTTGCACTTTTCATTTTCGTGCAAGTGTCCAATCAACACATGCTGTTTTTCCTATTAGCCATTTCAAACATCGAATTCAACCTTCAAATTTACCCATTGGAGTTTCCGAGTCATTTAGATGGGAAAATATGATCCTTCCTCTAATGTAACATGTAGGCGTTATTTAACTGCTTCCCATTAACTAGAAACCATTTCTTCCTTCAGTTCTTTCTTTCAAAATTAGATCAGATATCAACCATTGTTTGATCCCCTATATCTAAGAAAGAATAAGGAACTCATTAGTGCCGATAGATTGACTTGTTATCATCAAAACTAAGATTGGACCAAAAGATCAATAATAAGATTTTACTAGTTAATGCTATATTTTGGGAATTGTACAGGAAATAATTTCAATGAAAATAAAAAATAAGGCATATTCATGCACACATGTATAATATTTTAAAATTTAAAGCAAATATATGATAAAAAGCAATAAAAATGAAGTAATTGATCAAATTATTCAATTAGTTAAAGCTCCCTAACTCCGATAATTTGGGCTAAAAAAGTGTTAAACTAAAAAAAATCTCTCAACAAAAATTTCTTTAAATAAAATGTTCTTAATATTTTTCAATTCAAATTAAAAAAAAAAAAAAAGAACATAAGAGAACTTCACTTGGTGCACTTATCAATTCCCAAGACTCCTTTAATTAAGTGGAAGAAATAAGACAACTTTACTTGTTGGAATTAATTGGGACTTCTAGATAGTATGTTAAGTGGAGAAGAGATAAGAGTTCTTTTGGGAATCTCACATTAAAAAAATAAGAAAATGAGAGTCCATTTATTAAGTGAATCTTTTATTAAACTTTCATAATACTTTAAGGTTTTTGGGGAGTGTCCAAGCCTATGGGAATTTTATGTGTATATATATATATCTATATATATTGCTTGATATTAATAAGTAAATATATATTTAATAATTAAAACTTAGCACTTAGCACTTTTGCACGTGCACGATGCGGCGTGGGTTAAATTTAAATTATATTTTAATTTGGAGTTTAATGAAATACATAATTTATTTAATTATTTAAATTACCTTTTTAATTAGAAACAATATGACTATTAGGAAAAAGACAAGACTGTTAAAATCAGTACATTGCTTAAACTAATTGTCACTATTGTTGTGATTGTTGTTGTAACCTTATATAAGGGTAATTAATCCACACAAATTAATCATATATTTTTCAAAAAAAGCATTATTACTGTCCCCTCAAAAAAATATTCTCATACTCTCTCAATTATTTTCAACATCAACAAAAATTCTAAAGTGTTCTGCAATTCCTTGGGTGCCTTAGCAGAATCCTAGGGTGAATTGCCATAATCTCTACAGTACAAATAGTGGGGATAATTATCACCTTAAAGATAGTGTAGGAGTTTTATTGCACGCAATTAATTAAGTGCTTCAGACTTCCAACTTCGTCAATATATTTTCTAGCATGACTTGGTGCACTTGAATCAATTTTCGAAGCTCCTTTATATAAGAGAAAGTAGTAAAAGGAAAAATGATGTTAAACTGAGATGAAATAGGAAGGAAATGTCCAAAATTTTCCTTAAAAGAAGCAAGCCAAAGAAGGCCTTATAATGATGATAACCTCGGGCGCATTCTACAGCAACCAATGCACACCACAACGCAAACGCCAACAACTATTTTCCAAGGGCCATCTTGTGCAATGGATGCGCCCATGCTGCTAGGCGCTAACGCGCGGCGGCTAGCTAGCGTTTCCGTGGTGCTAGCCAGCAGAGTCAGTTGGCATATCATCGGGTTTTTTTCTTTTACTTTTTTTTTCGAAAAATATAGGTCCATTTGTTTTCATTTCCATCCACCATTTTTATTTTCATTACAAAATGAAAATTGAAAATCATCATTTTATATTCATTTCCATTCAAAATATTCTTCTTTTTTCATTTTCAAACTCTTTATAATCTTATTTTATCATCCTACTATTATATCAATCAAATTTCAAATTTGACTTGATATAAAGTACTCAATGTCATTTTTAAAATTAATAAAATATATATTTTTAAAAATAAATCGTTTTAAACATAAAAAATATAAATTAACATACTTTTTAATTTTATACCTATTCTAATCATTACTTTCCAATATTTCATCCAAACATATTTTCATTTTTATTTCTAATTTATAACTAACTTTTCAATTTTTGAAAATATATAAAAATTAGAAATGACTCTAGAAATAAAACCAAAGAAGCTCTTTTGAAACATAAATTTTTACATTTCTCCTCCATTATGGTTCAATATATCCATCATATGGCTAGCTAAATGTTTTTTCAAAATTTGAGGCTTATTCCTACTTCAAAGGCGTCAAATCGAATTGTCTTCTCATCATAATATTTGATTGTCATTTAAATAATATTTAATTTTATTAAATATATGTTATTTCATTCAAAATTATAAAATTATCTGAGAATTCTCATTCTTTTAATATTGCAATTTACCCCTTTATGAGATATTCAAATTGAAATACTATTATATATTTTATTTTATCACATCTTATCCTAGAAGTTCTGATTTGGGTTTGTCAAACATTCATCTTAAAATTGCATTTTCATATAATTTCAGTTTTTAGTGACACATTATTTGAAATAGTATGGCCAAAGATTTAAAAATTTTAAACGTCACAAGTTAATTTAAGAAATTTCTATTATCTTCAAAAACGTTATTGATTCTATATTGAAGTAGCATGTGCTTGCTGCAATGCACCGAAAATAATTATATGATTGAATAATTTATTTTATAATAATATTTATTTTACTTCATGTGATTAAAACATGAATTGAAATTATTTTTAGCATTTAATGAAAGAAAATCTATTACTAATTAAATAAAATAATATGAATATTTTAATTAAAACTATTATATTTGAAGATAATTTATGCTTAAATAAATTGTAGAATATCATGAATTGCTCACTCTAAGTTTATAAATTATACAAAAATTTATAAAATGATAAAATTTAAAATAAATAAATAAATAAATTAAGAAAATAAAAATAGCGTAGAATATTTTATTAAATACGCTTTAAAATTAGATATATATATATATATATATGCATACATATTTTGATATGATAAATAAGCAAATAATTTTATTTTAATAATGTAAAACTTTTTTGTATAATTCTTAAAAATACGGAAGTTATAGTAATAATTTTCATGACATTTGAGAATTTTAAATGTTAATTGTTAGAGTAAATATATATTTGTACTTTATCTATGAAACTAGCTTACATTAAGTTATTAATTATTTGATAACTAATTTTATAAGTAGTTTGTAACATACAATTTGTATAAGCTAAAATATCTCTTAATATTCCATATAACTCTGATAAGTAAAATTTATTTATTTTTATTTATATATATAGCTATTTAATTATTCTTCAAATGATCAATTAACATATATTATGTACTATTAAGTTATTAATTATTTGATAACTAATTCTATAAGTAGTTTGTAACATACAATTTGTATAAGCTAAAATATCTCTTAATATTCCATATAACTCTGATAAGTAAAATTTATTTATTTTTATTTATATATGTAACTATTTAATTATTCTTCAAATGATCAATTAGCATATATTATGTACTTGAATAAAATAATACATAAATTTTCAATATTAAGTTTAAAGAAAATTATCAATCTCTCATAAGTTTCTTTTATAATTAGAATATAAAAATTATGAATAATTAAATGAATACTTACTTCCAGTCATTTTTTTTTATCTCACATCATTAATTCATGTAAAAATAATTTTATGAATTATTATAAGAAAAAATATTAAAATAAATGTACGCGATATAATTATAAAATAATTTAATTAAATATATTGAAAAACATAAAAATTGATATCATTTGCTATTTCAGTGGTCATTTATCAAACCTTTGAAATTTTTTAATTATGTCAACTATATATATGTCCCATATAAAAGAATTTATTTCAAATAATTGAAAACGGGTTCTCTATTATTATACTCTATTATTATACTGGTAGAAAACTAAAATTATTTAAATTAATAATATAAAAATAAAGTTCAAAGTTTATAGTTGTTGTATGAAGTAACTGTTTATATTTGAAATCAATTCTTCAATAAAATTATTTATTGCATTCTATATATATACAATTTTATCTAAAAATAGTTTACATATCTAAAAATATTATAATAAAAATAATTGAATTTTAAAGATGCTGATAAATTGAGGACTTGCATATCAAATTATCAATTAATTTATAATTATTCATTTCTCAAACTTCTAACTCTTTAATAAAGAAGTGTTACTCTAATATTTTACAAAAATATTTGTTTATCTCTTTCATGATGTTAAGAGACTATTATGATTGTTAAGTATTTTAATTTTACTTTTGAAGTTTTTTAGAAAATTATTATTTAATTAATAAATAAAAATAATTTATTTAATTAAATGATCGGATATATTTTATTTATTCATTAATTTTTTGATTAGAAATAATTGAATATTATATTACTTCAACTAAAAATAATGTGATTGCTTCTATGTAAATATTAAAAAAATATATTAAATGTGAAAATTGGTGGTTGTTTTGAAATGACTTAGTTATCAACTACTTTTTTGGGATAAATTTTAAGTTTTTTTTGGATAAAAATATATAATTAAAGTTAAAAGAAAAAAAATCACTCTTTGAATAAAAAATAAGTTAATATTTATTAGGGCTCATATTTATTAGATAATTTCATTACTTCATATATCTATTTAAGTTTTTATAATTAATATTATCAAAGTGAATATAAATTACAAAATAATAAATATAACAATTGTGTAAAAGTATTTATTTAGCACTAAATTTTTATTTTTTAGCTGTATATACATAATTTTTTATAAATAATTTATTTATTGAAGAGAAATAAAATGATTTTCTTATAAAAAAAATTATAAATAAGTAAAGATTCAATCAATCAAAATAAACTTATCAAAGCACATGATATTATGTAGAAAACATGAAATAAGATTCTTCCTTATATGCACATAATTAGAAAAACATATAGTATTTCTTCATTCATTTGATAAGAAAATTGAAATAATTTCAACAACTTAATAAAATTATAATATTTTTAAATATTTCATACAATCACATTATTCGAGGTACATTATTCAAATATGAAGTATATATAATTTTTTTTATCTAGTTAAATCGAGAGATCTGCAACTAAAATAATAGTAAAATAAAAATTCAATATCAAAGATAATGTGACACCCCTAAATTTACCATTTTAAAAATTAAAATATTAATTTGACAAAATTTTGGGGTTCAAAATATAAATAAGGAGGACTTAATTGCTAGGAATTTGAAAATTTTGGGGATCAATCTATAAAAATTTTGGGTCAAATGGGCCAATCTAAAGCACTGAACAAACTTAGGGTTGAATTGAAAGTTTACAAAAACTCTTGGGGGTTCAAATGAAAGTTGAAGTAAAGTTATGGGGTCCTTCTTGAAAATTTTGAAACTAACTATATATATATCAAACCCACCCCCCTTATTATCTAATTCTCACATGCACCCTCTCTTCCCCACCACTAGTTGTTTCTCTCCAGTGCCCGCAAACCTCGCAACCAACCATACTATCACCTCCCTCTCAGCTCAAGAAATATGCTGGTGTTAAGAATCACCACAAATGGCTGGCGGAACGACCGAAGCTTGGCGCAATAGATGATTGTGGTCGTGGCAGTTTTGACATCCGTTGGAAACGACAGAGGTATGGGTTTTGACGGGCTCAGCGCGAGGAAGATGGTGGTGCCTTCAATTTAGTAAACCGACGAAAGATGGATGAGTAATTGAAGAAAAATGGGGCGGCAGTCCGGCAGTGGGCTGTGGCGGTCTTCTTGAAATTGATCAGCCAAATGAAAGAGTTTTGTGGAATTGATTTGGGAGGTCTTGATCAGCACAACAAGGGGCATCTTTTGGTGGTGGTAAAACTCAAATCCCGCAGCGGCGTACGTCGGAGGCGGCTTCCGGGCAGTTTCTTCGAGGTAATAAGCTGAATGCATGCATGCCAATCTCAGACCGTGAATTGGCTCTGAATTGTGCTAATTTGGGTAAAATTTGTTTAATAGATTAAATTGTATTGCTGATTTTCATTGTAAATTTAAGTAAATTGGAACAAGAATTATTATTATAAACTACAATGATCGGATAGGAATTTGATTGTAAGTATATGTGGACTCAGATCGTAAATTAGAAGCTAATTCCCATTAAATTGAGTTAGTTGACGTAAGTTAAGTTATTGACATTAAATTGTAATTATGGACTATTAGGATAAGATTTATGAAGTCAAGCCGAAATGTTAGGATGTATAAGTTGTGTACAGTGCTAGTGGGCTTAGATTGGTAATTAAACATAATTATTGTTAATTAAGTTAATCAGTGTAATTATATGTCCGACCTTTGTGTAACGTTGTAAGGACCGAATATTATAGGAATCTGAATTGATTTATCCACCAGAGCAAATATGACCCTCGTAGATATCATAGCGTTAATGGCTTAATTAGCATGCTTCCTTATGATATTTCTAGAATCGAGCCCCTAAAATTTTGCACTAATTGGAAAACAACCGATACTAAGAGATAACCGGATTAATTATTGTTTAAAGAAAGTAATACAAGTATTTTTGACATTTAAAATATTCTATTGGAATAGGTAATGAGACGCTAGGGTCTCCAGGACTGTAAGATGTGATAGCATCTATGTGGAGTTTAAGGTGAGAGTTAAGCCTATCTTTCTTCTAGGAAGTGAATGTTCCTCGATTGTTTGAGTTTTCTGTGTTTATCTGTTGAAATTGATTGTATTCATTCTGGTGCCCACAACTCTTATTGTGATATCTATTCTTGTCTCGTATACCTACAGCTTTGCTGGCTTTCCCATTATATATTGTTATTTGGAGTCTTGTCGACCAAATCTTGCTTTGTACTCTTGTTAATTCGTCATATATACTGTTTATATGGCCTTGCCGGCCAGTGTTCATAGATCATGTTCTTACGTTTGGCTTTAGGTACATATTTCTAAATAGTTGTTATGAAATACATTTTATCTATTGGCATTATGTTTGATTTCCTTGAGGAGGCTCTTGGTTCGGTTACCACCGGTAGGGACGCCACAGGATGGGATGGGCCCGAGACTAGCTCGAAAAGATAATCGGGCGGTATGGGCCAATGGTGACTAGTCTTCTACCAAAAATCATGACTTGCAGATATGTTGGAGGTAGCTATCTGTGAGTGGTGGGATTTGGCATATGGACAAGCCATGCCACTTACTGAGCCATATGTTTGGGTACCGAGCCGAGTGCTTGAGTAGCGGAGTAATAAGGGAGGTTGTCATGTTTATTGTACTATGTATACCATTGTCACTGATTGTTACTATTTGTTAACATTATGTACTATTCTAGGAGCAATAAGGACGGAGTTGTCAACAGTTTGTTAAATTGAGTATCACATGTGTTATGTTATAGTATTACTTCAAATTGTAAGATCTTGCTCGTTATTGAATCTTTTTTGAATTATTGCTCCATCGACAGTTTTTCTTTGAATGTTTGTCACATTTCTCCCTCACTAAGTCTTTAGGACTTACCCCCTTTCTATTATTCTTTATTTTCTTCCCATACAAGTCTAAGTGATGGATGAGGACTCGAGAAGTGCTCGAGAGAAATTATATTTTGTAACAGATTAGGTGCTATGCTTGTATATATAGATTACGCCAAATCTAGATGTCTAAACTTGAGAATGTATGTAAATGTTTAAGTGTGAACCTAAGACATTGGTATGTACATATGGTACTTTATGATATGATCTTTTGGGTTTATTGTGAACTGCTATCTATTGCGTAATATTAAAATTTTGATTTTCCCTAGTTGCCTTTTGAATTATATTTTAAGTTTGAACTGGTAGCACTTAGCTTAGGGATCACCCTGGGTAGGGCGTTAGAGGTGGTATCAGAGCTTAGGTTTTCAATGACCTAGGTTAAGATAGGAATGGTTTTTTTAACTAGAATCGATGGGTTACTACAGATTAACTTAAATTGGGGATTAGCTAGAATGTAAACACTTGGGTTAAGGAAAACCTGAGCTACACTAGGGTATGATCCTCAAAGTGTGGAATTCTCGATTAATAGAGACTAAACTTGACTTTGGAATTGTCTAGGATGTGTGTACTTGAGTTGAAGAATACCTAAGCTATGTCAGGATGTGACTCTTGGAATGTGAAATTTTTGGGCAGGAAATATGAAGTTTGATTGTGGAATTGAATAGGATATGAACTTTTAGGATAATGCTTGATATTAAGGAAATGAAAGGTTATGATCCAGATGGACAACCAGTGTATAACCTCTTACTTCTGATATGTCAAGCATTTGAAGTATAGTTATTGGTAAGGACGATACTATTTGGAATTATGGCGTTATGTGAGCAAAATCTATAAAGGTTGAATTCAATTAATGGATGACCATGTTGGGAAAAATTGTATTTACTGTGAAAAGAGTTACTTTGGGAATCAACATGGTGCAAATAACATTCGTGGAAGTTGTATATGATAGGCAAAGGGTCATTCTGAGAAGATATGTATTTGGGTCAGTAAATGATTACCCTGGGATGAGCAAATTCCTGCCGCATGCTTACGGATGAGAATTAGATTGTATATATAAACAGGAGAAAGGATTATTGTAGGAAAGAATATATTTGGGAAATGAATGAATTATTGTTAGGGATGAGTGATGTTTGACTTATGTATACAAATGAAATCTAAATGGTATGTTTGTATTAACAAGGGATATAACGATAAGAATTTGACACCATGGGTTATGAAAATTAAGAAAATAATCAATGATGAAAAGATATGTTTCTAGGATGACTAGTGTATAATTCAGTAATCTAGGGATGTCAAGCACCGGACTCTTTGAATTTCGAAAAGGTGAAATTTAGAGAAATATTTCTCGTTTAGACGTGTTTTGTGAGATTTTAGATTTATAAGTTGAGGATTTTCCTAAATAGAGTTGCATTTGATGATTTAAAATGTCATATGGATAAGTTAATATTTGATGAATTTGTATGGTGTAACTTAAACAATATAGTTGTCTAGGGAATGGTCATCGGCAACAATGGAGTTTTGAGGAATAAAAAAAATTGGAGAGGAACGGACATAACCGGTTCTAGAATACAGGGAATAATGGATAAGGGCAGGAGAATCAATTAAATGAGAGGTAGAAGAACAAATAGGAAAGATAAAGAAGATGTTGTTATTATCGTGACTAGTAGGAATGTGGGTAGGAGATAGAGATTGGTGCCATAATAGAATGTAGTCCCCTAATTTGAGGACATAGAAGGTGCGAATGAGAATGGGAACAATACTTGAAATGGAAATGTGCATCCTAGCATTCACGCGGAAAACTAAAGAACCATGAGGCGTGCTAATTAGAGAAATGGTCAAGGCGCGCATATATGTATACAAGTGACTAGTTTAGCTCAGTAAGTGGAATATGATGAATGTTTGGCTATAAAAATGATATACGAGATCTAGTAAGTTCTACCATCATGAATCATATGTCAGCAAGGTCAATTGATAGTTTAAATATTCTCAATAACTACTAAATACTAATTTATATGTACGACGATAGTATTGCGTGTAAATCTTATATATGAATTAATTGTATCCTTCACATCACATATGTTGATTGAACTTTTAAGGTATCTCAGCTTGCGTTTAGATATCTTATTTCTCTAGAAGACAACAACCATTCTGATATTGTTAATATTTAAGATGAACGCTATTGGCTAATCGAACTCAGACTCGTCCAATCAAGCTAAAATCATGATACGGTGGGAAATGACATTGCCAAACATTTTCAAACGTGAAGGTGATCCCATATCAACTAAATTATAGCAGGTGGTCATCAATCAACGAAACTATTACGCTCGAAAATTGCAATGAGGACGCTTGAATTAGAAATATCTCATGGAAAGAACTGAAGATAATGTTAAACCTTATTTTCCCTTTGCTAGTAGATCCAAAGGTAGAAATACTTGTGGCATAAAACTTATTGCAGTGGGAGTATAACCTTATTGATAAGTAAGTGAGGTTAGTAATTTTGAGAGTACAATAGAAACCATATTAAGGATAGCCTCGAGGAATTTCTAGAATTTTAACCCTCAATCATTGAAAGGATCAGATGAGTAAAACATAATGGTTTGAATTAAGGAATGATGAGAGAATTGGAGTATCAAGTAAACCTAATAAAGAGAGGAATTGAGTATTTGCTTACTTTTAGAAGAGATCTTGCATCACTGATAAGGATTGATAGAACAAGAGTAAGAGCTCGACAAAACACATCGAGTAGGGGATTAGAATATCTTTTTTTTCCTAATAAGCTATTTAACCTAATACAAGCACTAAGGCTTCTTTAAGATCAAAACTAAGGATGTGATACAATAGATAGAAATTCAAGGAAAAGATGGATTGAGAACTATCTTCTACTTGTAATACAGATATTACAAATTGAGATGATGTTATTGAGGTTGATTCGAGTTCATACAATATTGTAATACGATACATAGAAAATTGTCCGCATTATTAAGGTTGATTTACAGTGATCTTATTGATAAACCTAAGGAAATGTTAGATATGCTTATACCATGAAAGGGATAATTGTTCATGAGATAGTGATTACTTCAATGAAATAGAGATGCCACCGAAAGATGGAGAAAGAGGAATTCTCAAGGAATATAAATATGTAAATAAGTATGGTATGGGTATGATTTGGATTGACAAACACTTTGAGTCCCAAGGATAGGTTAACATACTCAAAGGTGGGTGAAATTAATGAAGGATAAAAATAAATATCACAAGAACGGGAAATTTTGATCTCAGATGCAGAAACTAGTGATTGACCTCGGAAATAAGTAAAATGCGAAATACACAAACGAGAATAAGTAAGTTGAGGAACTCAAGCCAATGTTCTCCAAAGGATAAAGGGAAACATGTAGTTGAGGTTCTAACTAGGTTTTTGAACATCAGAAGAAAGTCTGATCCCATATATTATTAGCCTTATTTTTCATATGGAATCTAAGAAACAACAGATGGATTGTTTGTCACTGTATCTAGTATGTATAATTATGTGAGCCTGTAGTTAGTTGCATGGAAGTGTATGACTTTTTATAAAAATCAGGCATGTTAAGTTTGAATTTGGCAACTCCTTAATGTAAATATTATGTAAATATGAACTTATGGTGTCAATAGTCATTTGTTGTTGTAGTGCTTTGTGATCTCTTGGAGAACCTTTTAAGTTTTGAAATAACATATGATAATGTGCATAAGGATTACCCAATAAAAAATAATTATTAAGCACTCCATGATTTTATGGAATCATCAAAGAGGTTTAAAACTCATTTTCGGGATAGTTTAATTTACTTCCTATAAGCTCAATTATGAAAATCAAAAGAAACTTTAAGTGATGATGGATAACGAAACTATAATTATGAGATTATTAGGATTATTAGATAACCCTAGAAGAATAAGGTGGCACCACGTGGCTTAGTAAGAATGGATATGTTGGGAAACCTAAAAGAGGAGATTCTTAAAATCTTAGTGAAATAAACATCACTAGGATCGGGTGAAGTATATTGTGACAACAAGATAAAACAGCATTTGATTGAGGCAAACTGGGAATGAGACCAATATATGAGCCAATATTAACTAAAATTCTTCCAGTCGAAGATGAGAATCTAGGGACCAGACTCTTTTAAGAGACGGAGATTGTAACACCCCTAAATTTAGCATTTTAGAAAGTAAGATTTTGAAAATCAAAATGTTAATTTGATAAAATTTTTGGAGTTCAAAATATAAATAAGGAGGACTTAATTGCTAGGAATTTGAAAATTTTGGGGATCAATCTACAAAAATTTTGGGTCAAATGGGCTAATCTATAGCACTAAACAAACTTAAGGCTGAATTGAAAGCTGACAGAAACTCTTGGAGGTTCAAATGAAAGCTAAAGTAAAGTTCTAGGGTCCTTTTTGAAATTTCTAAAACTAACTATTTAAATATCAAACTCACCCCATATTTATCTAATTCTCACATGCACCTTCTCTTTCCTACCACCTACGGTTTCTATTTGGCACCAACTAACCTCTCGACCAACCATACTATCATCTCCTTCTCAGCTCAAAGAATATGCTAGTTCCAAGAACCACCACAAACGGCCAGCGGAATGACCAAAAATTGGAAAGAAAATCTCGGTGCGTCAGATAATGGTGGTTGCGGCTGTTTCAGCGTCCATTGGACACGACCAAGGTATAAGTTATAACGGGCTCGATGCGAGGAAGATTGTGGTGCCTTCAATTTAGCAAATCGACGAAGGACAAAGGAGCAATCGATGATGGAGTTTCATGGAATTGATTTGGGGGTCTTGATCAACGTAGCAAGGCACATCTTTTGGTAATGGCAAAACTCAGATTTGGTGGCGGTGCACAACAATAGTCCGACGACTTCCTGGTAGTTTCTTTGGGGCAACAAGATGAACGCATGCATGCCAATCTCGGACCATAAATTGGCTCTGAATTTTGTTAATTTAGGTAAAAATCTGTTTAATCGATTAAATTGTAAAGCTAATTTTGCATTGCAAATTTAAGTAAATTGGACCAAGAATTGTGAATATAGACTAAAATGATCGAATAGGAATTCGATTGTAAGTATATACGGACTCGAATTCTAAATAAAAAGCTAATTCTCATTAAATTGAATTAGTTGATGTAAGTTATGTAATGCCCCCAAATACACATATAATTGGTAGAATTTTCTTTTATCATTATTTTTATTATTTTTATAAAGTTTTGGGGGTCAAAACAAAAATAGGGAAAGACTTAATTGTAACATATTTGAAAGTTCTGGGGACTGAAGTAAAATTATGTCAGGTCAATGGGGCGGGATGGGCCCTGGACTAGGTCCGAAAAGAAGATCGGGCAGCATAGGCCGACAGTGACTGGTCTCCCGGCTAATACCCACCCAAAATCCTAACTTGTAGATATGTTGGAGGTAGCTATCTACGAGTGGCAGGATTCGGCATGCGTACCAGCCATGTGCTTGGGTACCGGAGTAATAAGGGAAGTTGTTACGTTTATTATACTATGTGTATCGTTTGTTACCGATTGTTATTGTATGTTACCGACTGTTACCATTTGTTATCAATTGTTACCGTTTGTTAACATTATGTACTATTTTGGGAGCAATAAGGATGGATTTTCCAACAGTCTATTAAATTGGGAATCACATGTGTTATGTTAGAGTATTGCTTCAAATTGTGAGATATTACTCGTTATTGAATCTGTTTTGAATTATTGCTCTATCGACAGATTTTCTTTAAATGTTTGTCACGTTCCCTCCTCACTAAGTCTTTAGGAGTTACCCCCTTTTTGATATTCTTTATTCTCTTCCTATACAGGGCTAAATGATAGATGAGGGCTCGAGAAGTGCTCGAGAGAAATTATATTTTGTAACATATTAGGTGCTATGCTTGTATATATAGATTACTCCCAATCTAGATGTCTAAACTTGAGAATGTATGTAAACGTTTAAGTGTGAACCTAAGACTTTGGTATGTACATATGGTACTTTATGATATGATCTTTTGGGTTTATTTTGAATTGTTGTCTATTGTGTAATGTTAAAATTTTGATTTTCCCTAATTGCCTTTTGAATTATATTTTAAGTTTGAACTGATGGCACCTTAGCTAAGGGATCACCCTGAGTGGGGCATTAGAGATAAATTCTTATATGAACATACAAAAATATTTGAAAATAGTATTGAAAACAAATATATAAAATATAATTAATTGAAATAAAAAAAAACTACATACTAACACTTTGAAGTAATATAAATATTACAATCCTAAGTTGGCCCCAAAACTTTAATGTTGAATAAATATTGAGAAAATATAACGTAACAACATTGATAAAGTACTTAAATATATTCGAAAAGCATCTAATTAACTTAGAATAAAAATAAAACAAAAATAATATAAAAACGTGTTTCAAAAAAATATTAAATTTTTTCTACGAAATGAGCTTTAAATTAATTGAAAAGAATAAAGAAACACCATTATATTATGCTAATTGGGAAAGAAGCCCTACAATTAAAAATAGAATTGTATGAATAATGTAAAAATAAAATGTAAAAAGAATAATTGTAGAATAATAAAATTTATATATAAAATAAATGAAATATTTATCTATTAATTTTTTGATAAATTAAATTTAAAAGCTAGAATTTTGTTATAAGAGTACTTAATATGATGCTTATAAAATATTTTTTAAATTATAAACTTATTTAGTAAGATAAAAATATGATTATAGATAATTTTTGAATTATCTTAAGAGATAAAAATCTATATTGCAATTCTAGATAAGCACAACATGATATTTTAGTTATAATAGATAAGTTGAAAAATAAACGACCAATGACATTTTTTTAATTGAATTGAAAAAATCAAAATTCTAAGAATTTAACATATGGCCAAAATTGCACAATTAAAATTAAAATTGCACACTTGCGGGTCCCACAACTTTGTGCTATATATAATAGTAATAGCATGTGCCAGGTGCAATGCACCCAAAATAATTATATGATTGAATAATTTATTTTATAATAATATTTATTATACTTTATGTGATTAAAAACATGAATTGTAATTAATTTATCATTTAATGAAAGAAAATCTATTACTATTTAAATAAAAAAATATGAATATTTCAATTAAAAATATTTTGTTTGAAGATAATTTATACTTAAATGAGTTGTAGAATATCAGGAATTGCTCACTCGAAGTTTATAAATAATACAAAAAATTATAAAATGATAAATTAAAAAAAATAAAATAGTTAAGAAAATAAAAATAGCGCAAAATATTTTACTAAATACGTTTCTTAAATTATATATATATATATTTATAAATGCGTATTTTGATATGACAAATAAAAAAATAATTTTTTTTATAATATTAAGCTTTTTTGTATGATTTCTTAATAAGGTGGAAGTTATAGTTACAATTTTCATGATATTTGAGAATTTTAAATGTTAAATATTTTTTCTTAGAGTAAATATACAATATCTTTGTACTTTATCTATAAAAATAGCTTAAATTAGGTTATTAATTATTTGATAACTAATTCATTAATTAGTCTGTAACATACAATTTTTATAAATTAAAGTATCTCTTAATATTCTATATAACTTTGATAAGTAAAATTTATTTATTTTTATTAATATATGTAATTATTTTATTATTTTTAAATTTATCAATTAACATATATTATAAGTAAATTTTTAGTGTTTAGTTTAAAATGAAATATCAATCTCTTATAAGTTTCTTTTATAATTAGATTATTAAAATTACGATTAATTAAATGGATACTTACTTTCAGCCAAAATTCTTTTGATATCACACCATAATTTTAGGTCAACTGGGTCAATGTCATGCACTCATTAGCTAAAGAACTTAGCACTCATTAGCTGAAGGACTTAATTGAAAGATAAAACAAAATACTGGGGGTCACTTTATAATTTCTGGAAAATACCATTTATATATTAATTTTGCCTCCCTTTTTCTTCATTTCTCCCATGCATGCAAACTCGCTTCTCCTTCTCCGGCAACGGAAAAACCTAGCAAATTTCATAGCAATCTCTTCCTCTCAACTCAAATACTGCATTGATACTAATATTTCTTAAAAACAATGGGTGGGACGGCCAAGAACTTGACCTGAAAGTCAGGCCGTGGCGGAGGTGGTGGACGTAGTGTCACCGGTGGCGGAAGCTTGGGTTTGGCGTATGGGTTTTGTAGAGTTCAACTTGGGGAGTGTTTAGGTACCCTCAGTTTTCAGTTTGGACCATCGGCGATGGCGGAATTGGGAAGAAACAATGACGGTGGAGGTGGTGATGCTGCATGATCGGAGCTCCAATTGACAAGCAACTCGACATTGATTGGAGAAAGTGACTTGGGCATTTTGTTGCTCTCCCTGAAAAGTGTCTAATGGTGGTGGCAGTGACCAATTTCTGCGGCGGCGACTCTGAGATAGTTTAATTATCTTGTTGTTGTGGTCTCAAGAGCGGTGTTGGTTTGTAGTGATTGTACCCCGATATCAAGATTTGGTATAAATAGTTGGAAATGGGATTAATACCTTAAATGTTGTTCTTGTTAGTTTTTGCCATTCCTTGTATTTTGAAACTCATTGAAATATATGACTTGGACAGTTAGAATGTATGCATGAATATATATATATATGAATCTTAGTGGACTTGGATTTGTTATATAATATGTAAATCTTGGTTAATTAAGTTAATTAGATGATTAAAATCCCAATCTTATGATTAACACCTTACTTTTATGTAATTGAACCCTAAGTGACAATAGCAATGTGACCGTTATAATTGACTTTGTGTAACATTGCAAGGATAGTTATAAAATAGGAATCTGAATTGATTTGTTAACCGAAGTGGATATGATCCCCATAAATATCATAGTATTAACATCATAATTAGCATGCCACTTCTCGATAATCTCATAACCAAATCTTAACATACAGTAGTAACTACAAACAACTAATAGTAGAATATTATTAGTTTAATTATTGGTTTAGGGTCAAAACGAATGTCTTGATGATAAGTCCATTCTTTTGGTTAGGTGATGAGGAGACTGACCCCGCAAAATAGTAGACCGGAATAACATTTCTGTGGATGTCAAGGTGAGGGTCTAACCTATCTGTTCTTCTAGGAAATGAACTATCTTCATTGTTGTTGTTCTCTATACCTATTCGTCTGTACTTGATTATGTTCATTCTAGTGCCCAGAACTCTTATTGTCCTATATGATATTTGTTCTGTGTGCGCTACAGCCTTGCTGAATTTTCCTTGTTATGTTAATTTTGTGTCTTATTGACCAAATCATGTTTTGCACTCTTAATTGATTTGTTCTACATATCATTGTTTGGCTTTGCCAACGATTGTTTATTGATCCGAATTATGTGTCTGCACTCTTAATTGAAATCATTCTACATATTGTTTGTGTGGCCTTGCTGGCATTCCTTTATCTTTTGTATTGTTATATGAGAATAATTAAAGGGCTGAGTGCCCAAAACAAGCTGTTATGTTTGGAATAATTAAAGGGTCGAGTGCTCAAAACAAAGTCGTAATGGAGGAATAAGGAGAAACTGTTATGCATATTATGTTTTGGGTTCTATTTGATTCTATTTGTACTCTATTTAGGAAGCAAAAAGGACATAGATGTTTCGTTTGCTGAATTTGATATTATTTACGATCTAGTATGATCATGTTTCTAATTGTGATGCCTTGTTTATTGATAAATCTGTTAAGTTGCTGCTCCTTTGATAATTTCCTTTGACTGTTTGTCATATTCCCCCTCACTAAGTCTTTAGAACTTACCCTTTTTGTTAACTTTATTCTCTTCCCAAACAGATCTAAGCAAGGATTGAGGGCTTATAGCTTGGCTCGAAGGAACTATTTTGTAATAGATTAAGTATTGTGTATGTATATATAGACTTCACCTAATCGTAGCTCTAGGGCTTGAGGCGGATGATATGTTTGAATGCTAATCTGGGAGACTTTTAGAATGTATATATTGTACTTCTTGTAAGTTCTGTTGGGTTGAGAAGTATGTTGTTACCCTTTTGAGACTTGTTGAAATTTTATGATTTTCGGTTACCTTTTATGTTATGATTTAAGTCTGAATTAATGGCAAATTAGCTTAGGGATCACCCTGAGTGAGGTGCCACAGAGGTGGTATCAGAGCCTAGGTTTGTTGAAGACCTAGAAAATGGATATCATTGGGATTTGTAACTAAACTCCAAGATAGAAAGTTAGTTAGGATATGAATTTTTTGGGTATGGTGTTTGATAGTATGAGGTAGGAGAATATACCTAGGACGGCCAACCAGTCTGTAATCTTCATTTCTAAAAGTCGAGCATTGGACTTTAGATTGGAATTCAACCCTGGGTATTTTATGTGTTAAAAATGTTCTTAATTAGTATGATATTGATGGAATAAATTGATATACTGCAGGATGGCAGATGAATATAGGAAAGGAAAAGAACCTATGGACGAAGAAAGTAAGGAATCGTTAGAAAAAAGAATTAAAGTTTTAGAACAAGAGAAGGCAAGTCTCTTAGATTTATGTCAATGTCCTGAGGGACAGAGTAGTAGAAACATATCATTTGAAATCAATACTTGGGGCTAGGAGCTACGCTGTAGAAATACTGATGGAGGATATAGAACGAAAAGGTGAGCGTGTGAGGATAGTTAAAAGACATGTGGGAGGACTCCGCATAGCGCGGCCTCAAATGGAAGGAACTTTTAGAACTTAGGAGTTAGACCATTAGAAGATAGTTAACACGATCCTCATGAACATGGACGAGGTCAGGATGATAATGGCACACTATAGTGCTGCCATAGATCAGCTCATAGGAGTCAGAGTTGGGATAGCCACAGAGGCTGGACCCTCCAGGGTTCGCCCCTCCCTTAAGCTGAGATATAGACAGAATATTCATATTGAAGATGCACATGAAAGAAACACTTAGGAGGTACCTGAGGAGGAGCTCGAGAAGGAGCTCAAGGAGGATCCCGTACTGGAACCTTTAGTTGAGGCACCACCAGAGGTCGATATGGAGGATGAGTTCCATGAGTTTGAAGAGGAAAATGCTTACATGGATATGGAAGTGAATGGGGAAGATGAGGATGAAGATGTAGAATTTGATATCACCGACGTTGAGCATTAGAGATAGAGGCCTATGTGTATATGGCTAACTATGTAAATAAGTATTTAAGATATAGTATTAACTTTTAACCATTAAACTGGATAGAAAACGGCTAAGGTTAGTTAGACTTATAGGGTAATGCCCTAACAAGCCTCGTTATTTTGGTTACAACTAGGCGTATAGTTAGCATAGCAAATTTTAACATTTTGACTTGTATATATACTGATGTAACATTTGCTAGTGCCAAGCCAGAAATGTTAATGAAATTTTACTGTTGTTGTTGAATGACTAGATTTCTATTACAATGAATTTATTTAATTTTGTTAAAACTTTGCTTCACTCAGATGGGGCCTTGCACTTTGTGAATTACCAAGCTTCAATCATGTGGTGAGTAAAGCATTGGGATTGGAATTAGAACTGTAGAAAATCCAAAAGATCAAAGATAGGAGCCAAAAAGGGATAATGTACCCTGGTGGGCAGAATAACTCTGGGAGGAAACAACCAAAACTGTAGATTGGAGATACTAATCAACAAACACACCAAGTTGATGGGGCTACAAATTTGATTCAAGGAATGGCACCGAAACAATGTAGATTTTGTGGAAGACTGGAGGACTTGGCCATGAGGAGCCCGAATGTTGGAGAAAATAGGGTAGATATTTGTGTTGCGGTAGCAACCAGCACTTCGTGAATGATTGCCTCAAACGGAAAAACCCAGCACCTGTAAGAAAGGGGAAACAGAAAGTGCGAGCTTACACCTATGCCTTAACTAGAGAGAATGCACAGGATCCTAATGAAGTGGTTGAAGGAATGATTTCTATTTTTAAAATTAATAGTAATGCCTTATATGATCCCGGTGCTTCTCATTCTTTTATATCTACAACTTTTTCTCGAAAATTGAATATAAAACCCGAAACCATAGCTTATCAAATAGAAGTGCAGACACCCTTAGGAATAGGGTTAATAACAGACACTATGTATCGAGATTGCCTAGTTATGATTGGGGATGGTGAACATCCAGCTGATCTTAGACAAATGCCCATTGAAGAACGTAATTTGATCCTTGGAAAGAATTGGCTGTACAAACATCAGGCACAGGTAAACTGTTACACCAAGTGCATTACTCTCGAAGATAAGATACCAAAACTAACATGTCATTCCGCAGATAATACTTTCCCAATACCAATTATATATGCGATAGAGGCCAAAAAAATTCTAAGAGAATGAGGACAAGGATTCTTAGTGTATCTTATCAATAAACCCCGAGACATAGCCAACGCCCAAAGGGATTTCCGAAAGAGTTGAACTCATTACCCCTGATAGAGAGATAGAATTTATTATTCACACTCTTCTAGGAGCCATATTTTTTTATTCTAAAACTCCCTAATGGATGGTGCCAGCAGAACTTAAAGAACTGAAGAACAAACTTCAGGAACTATTGGATAAGATATTCATAAGGCCTCACACTTTTCCTT
The DNA here is from genome assembly GCA_018894105.1 of Jacaranda mimosifolia. NCBI lineage: Eukaryota > Viridiplantae > Streptophyta > Magnoliopsida > Lamiales > Bignoniaceae > Jacaranda > Jacaranda mimosifolia. Next base: position 14,574,099 of record CM032129.1, read on the forward strand.
GGGAAGCCCCAATATTGTTTGTCAAGAAGAAGGATGGATACCTGAGGATGTGCATTGATTACATGGAGTTGAACAAAGTCACTATCAAGAATAAATACCCCTTGCCGCATATGGAAGAATTGTTTGATCTTTTACAGGGATCTAATATCTTCTCAAAGTTAGACTTGAGATAGGGGTATAACCAGCTGAGAATTAGAGAAGAAGATATTTCGAAACTGAATTCAATTCTCGATATGGTCATTTTGAATTCTTAGTAATTTCATTCGGTCTAACCAATGCTCCATCAACATTTATGGATTTGATGCACCAAAATTTTCAACCATATCTAGACATGTTTGTGGTCATATTCATTGACAACATTTTGATGTATTCAAAAATGAGAGAAAATCATGCAAAGCACTTACACATGGTTCTCAAAACTCTGAGGGAAGACAAATTGTATGCAAATTTTAGTAAATGCGAATTTTGGATAGATAAGGTAGCTTTTCTTGGACACATCATATCCCAGGATGGAGAAGAAGTTGATCCCTCTAAGATAGAGGCAATAGTCAACTGGAAGAGACTTGAAAACCTAATAGAAGTTCATAGGTTTTTGGGTCTTGCCGGCTATTATCGAAGGTTTGTACAGGATTTCTCTAAAATAGCTGGCCCATTGACTAAGTTAACTCAGAAAGATCAACCGTTTGACTAAAGTTAGAACTATGAAAGGAGTTTCCAAGAGTTGAAAAATAGATTGACTTCGGCTTTAGTTTTAGCCCTTTGGAAGGATTAGAAGGTTTTGTTGTATATTTGGACTCTTCTAAAGAAGGGCTTGGATGTGTACTGATGCAAAATGGGCGAGTTATCGCCTATACATCCAGAAATCTTAAACCACATAAGGAGAATTACACAACTTATGACCTAGAGCTAGCTACTATAATTTTTATATTGACAAAGTGGAGACATTATCTCTAAGGGGCCACATTTGAGTTTTATGCTGACCACAAAAGTCTCAACTATTTATATTCACAGAAAGATCTGAATATAAGACAACAAAGGTGGATGGAATTTCTTGAAGATTATGACTTCTCTATTGCCTATCATCTAGGGAAGGCGAATGTAGTGGTAGATGCTTTGAGCCGAAGGGCTGAGATGGCCCACATACTAGGAACAGAAGTATCAAAGGTTTAAGAGCAGATGCAGTAGTAAGAATAAACCAATGAGCCTGGCTTGTTGGAGTAACATGCAGCTGGAGTTTAAAATTAGCGACCATGTATTTCTTAAAGTATCTCCCAGAAAGGGGATCCAAAGGATTGGAAAAAGTGGGAAACTCAGTCCGAGGTATATTGGTCCTTATGAAGTCTGTGAAAGAGTTGGAACAGTGGTCTACTGGATAGCACTGCCCCCAAGGCTCAACAACAATACATGATGTTTTTCATGTATCACAACTTCGAAAGAACCATCCTGACCCCTCCCACATCATCTCTCATGAAAGCATACCATTGGAAAGTGACCTGACATACAAAGAGCAACAGATTCGTATTCTAGATCAAAAATTTAGAGAGGTAAGGAATCAGAGGATTCCTCAAGTAAAAGTGTTATGACGCAACCATAACGTAGAAGAGACGACTTGGGAATGAGAAAATCTCATGCGCCAACAGTACCCCGAGATTTTCCAGTGGTCAAGTGACAATTTGGGGACCATATTCTTTTTAGGAGGGAGGTCTATAACATCCCCAAATACATAAATAATTGGTAGAATTTTTTATTTATTTTTATTATTATTATAAATTTTTGGGGGTTAAAACAAAATAGAAAAAGACTTAATTGTCACATATTTGAAAGTTCTGGGGACCAAAGTGAAATTATTTCAAGTCAATTGCGTCAATGTTATGCACTCATCATCTGAAGGACTTAATTGAAAGATAAACTAAAATATTGAGGGTCAATTTATAATTTCTGGAAAATACCATTTATTTATTAATTTTCCCCCATTTTTCTTCATTTTTCCCCTGCATGCAAACTCCTTTCTCCTTCTCTGGCAACCTTCCCTAACGATGGCAAAACCTAACAAATTTCACACCGATCTCTTTCTCTTAACTCAAGGACTGCATTAATACCAATATTTCTTAAAAATAACTAGTGGGACAGCCAAATATTTGACCTGAAAGTCAGGCCATGGCGGAGGTGGTGGACGGTGTGTCACCAGTAGTAGAAGATTGGGTTTGGGGTATGGGTTTTGTAGAGTTCAGCTTGGGAAGTGTTTAAGTACCCTTGGTTTTGAGTTTGGATTGCCGGCGGTGGCGAAATTGGGAAGAAAAAGTGACGGCGGAGGTGGTGATGCTGTATGATTGGAGCTCCAATTGACAAGCAACTCGGCAGCGATTAGAGAAAGTGACTTGGGCGTCTAGTTGTTCTCCCTGAGAAGTGTCTAACGGTGGTGGTGGTGACCAACTTCTATGGTGGCTCGGTGGCGGCTCTGAGATAATTTCATCATCTCGTCATGGTGGTCTCAAGAGCGGTGTTGGTTTGTAGCAATTGTATTCTGATATCAAGATTTGGTATAAATGGTTGGAAATGGGATTAATACCTTAAATGTTGTTCTTGTTAGTTTTTGCCATTCCTTATGTTTTGAAACTCATGGAAATATATGACTTGGACTATTAGAATATATGCAGGAATATATATATGAATCTTAGTGGACCCAAATTTGTTATATAATTATGTAAATCTTGGTTAATTAGATGACTAAAATCCCAATCTTATGATTAATGCCTTAATTTTATGTAATTGAACCCTAAGTGACAAATTGGCTTATTAATAGCAGTGGGACCATTATAATCGACTTTGTGTAACATTGTCAAGGATAGTTATAACATAGGAATCTAAATTGATTTGTTAACCAGAGTGGATATGATCCTCGTAAATCTCATGGTATTAATAGCATGATTAGCATGTCACTTCTCGATAATCTCATAATCGAACCTTAACATACAGTAGTAATTATAAACGATCGATAGTTGAATATTATCAGTTTAATTACTATTGTAGGGTCAAAACAAGTATCTTGACGATAAGTCCGTTCTTTTAGTTAGGTGATGAGGAGATTGACCACGCAGGACAATGGACAGGAATAGAATTTATATGGCTGTTAAGGTGCGGGTCTAACCTATCTATTCTTCTAGGAAATGAACTATCTTCATTGTTCTTGTTCTCTGTGCCTATTCGTCTGTACTTGATTATGTTCGTTCTGGTGCCCAGAACTCTTATTATCCTATATGATATTTATTCTATGTGCGCTATAGCCTTGCCGGCTTCCCCTTATTATGATAATTTTAGGTCTTGCTAACCAAATCGTGTTTTGCACTCTTAATTGATTTGTTCTGCATATCATTGTTGGCCTTGCCGGTGATTGTTTATTGATCTAAACCATGTGTCTGCACTCCTAATTGAAATCATTTTGCATATTGTTTGTATGGCCTTGCTAGCATTTCTTTATCTTTTGCATTGTCATATGGGAATAATTAAAGGGTCGAGTGCCCGAAGCAAGCTGTTATGCTTGGAACAATTAAAGGGTCGAGTGCCCGGAACAAAGCCATAATAAAGGAATAAGGAGAAACTATTATGCTTTGGGTTCTATTTGATTCTGTTTGCACTCTATTCAGGGAACAATAAGGACAGAGATATTCCGTTTGCTGAATTTGATATTATTTACGATATGGTATAATCATGTTTCCAATTGTGATGCCTTGCTTATTGATAAATCTATTGAGTTGCTGCTCCTTTGACAATTTCCTCTGACTGTTTGTCGTATTCCCCTCACTAAGTCTTTAAAACTTATCCTTTTTGTTAACTTTATTCTCTTCCCAGACAAGCATAAGTGAAGATTGAGGGCTTATGGCTTAGCATAAAGGAACTGTTTTGTAATAGACTAAGTGTTGTATATGTAAATACAGACTTTACCTAATCGTTGTTCTAGGACTAGAGACGGATGATATGTTTGAATGTTAATCTGGGAGACTTTTAGAATGTATATATTGTACTTCTTGTAAGTTCTGTTGATTGGAGAAATATGATGCTACCCTTTTGAGACTTGTTGAAATTTTGGGATTCTCGGTTATCTTTTATGTTATGATTAAAGTCTGAATTAATGGCACATCAGCGTAGGGATCACCCTGAGTGGGGTGCTATAGAGTTAAATTAATGGCATCAAATTATAATTATGGGCTATCAAGATAAGATTTATGACATCAAGCCAAAATATGGGGATATATAAGTTTTGTACAGTGCTAGTGGGCCTATATTAGTAATTGGAACATAATTATTGTTTATTAAGTTAATCGGTGTAATTATATGTCCGACCTTTATGTAACGTTGTAAGGACCAAATATTATAGGAATCTGAATTGATTTATCCACCGGAGCAAATATGACCCTTATATATATCATAGTGTTAATGGCTTAATTAGTATGTTACCTTACGATATTTCCGAATCGAGCCCCTAAAATATTGTACTAATTGGAAAACAACTAATATTAAGAGATAACTGGATTAATTATTGTTTAAAGAAAGCAATACAAGTATGTTAGACATTTAAAATGCTCTATTGGAATAGGTGAAGGAGTAAGTGTCTCTAGGACCATAAGACATGATAGCATCTTTGTGGAGTTTAAGGTGAGGGTTAAGCCTATCTTTTTTTTGGGAAGTGAATGTTCCTTGATTATTTAAGTTCTCTATGTTCATCTATTGAAATTGATTGTACTTGTTATGGTGCCCAAAACTCTTATTGTGATATCTTTTCCTATCTTATATACCCTACAGCCTTGCTGACTTTCCCGATATACGTTGTTATTTTGGGTCTTGTCGATCAAATCTTGCGTTGTACTCTTGTTAATTCATCCTGTATACTATTTATTTTGCCTTGCCGGCCAGTTTTCATAGATCATGTTGTTACGTTTGACTTCACATATATGTTTCGGAACAGTTGTTATGAAATGCATTTTATCTGTTGGCATTATGTTTGACTGCCTTGAGGACGCTCTTGGTCGGGTTACCACTTGTAGGGACGCTACGGGGTGGGATGGGCTCAGGACTAGTTTTGAAAAGATAATCGGGTAGGATGGGCCTGGGACTAGTTCCAAAAAGATAAACGGGCGGCATGGGTCGATGGTGAGTGGTCTCCCGACTAGTACCCACCTAAAATCTTGACTTGTAGATATATTGGAGGTAGCTACCTGCTAGTGGCGGGAACTGGCATGTAGACTGACCATACCACTTATCGAGCCATGTGCTTGGGTACTGGGGTAATAAGGGAAGTTTTCATGTTTATTGTACTCCGTGTACAGTTTGTTGCCGATTGTTACCCTTTGTTATCGATTGTTACCGTTTGTTAACGTTATGTACTATTTTGGGAGCAATGCCAATAGTCTATTAAATTGGGTATCACATGTGTTATGTTATAGTATTACTTCAAATTGTAAGATCTTACTCTTTATTGAATCTATTTTGAATCACTGCTCCATCGACAGTTTTTCTTTCAATGTTTGTCACATTTCCCCCACACTAAATCTTTAAGACTTACCCCCTTTTTCTTATTCTTTATCATCTTCCCATATAGGGCTAAATGACATATGAGGGCTCAAGAAGTGCCCGAGAAAAACTATATTTTGTAACATATTAGGTGTTATGCTTGTATATATAGATTACGCCTAATCTAGATGTCTAAACTTGAGAATGTATGTAAACATTTAAGTGTGAACCTAAAACTTTGGTATGTGCATATGGTACTTTATGATACGATCTTTTGGATTTATTGTGAACAGCTGTCCATTGTGTTATGTTAAAAATTTTATTTTCCGTAGTTGCCTTTTGAATTATATTTTAAGTTTGAACTGGTGGCAGTTTAGCTTAAGGATCACCCTAGGTGGGGCATTAGAGATAAATTCTTATATGAGCATACAAAAATATTTGAAAATGGCATTGAAAACAAATATATAAAATATAATTAATTGAAATAAAAAAAATACTGCATGCTAACACTTTTAAGTAATATAAATATTACAATCCTAGGTTGGCCACAAAACTTTAATTTTATTGAGAAAATAATAAAGTAATAACATTGATAAAATATTTAAATATATAAGAAAAGTATCTAATTAATTTAAAATAAAAATAAAACAAAAATAATATAAAAATATGTTTCAAAAAAATATTAAAATTTTTCTATGAAATAAGCTTTAAATTAATTGAAAAGAAAAAAGAAACACCATTATATTATGCTAATTGGGAAAGAAGCCCTACAATTAAAAATATAGAATTGTACTACGAATAATGTAGAAATAAAATGTAAAAAGAATAATTGTAGAATTATAAATTTTATATATAAAATAAATGAATATTTATCTATTAATCTTTTGATAAATTAAATTTATAAGATAGAATTTTGTGATAAGAGTACTTAATATGAAGCTTATAAAATATTTTTTAAATTATAAACTTATTTAGTGAGATAAAAATATGATTATAGATAATTTTTGAATTATCTTATGAGATAAAAATCTATATTGCAATTCTGAATAAACACAGTATGATATTTTAGTTATGATAAATAAGTTGATCATATTAAAATGAAATACAAAAGTAAATAAACAACTAATGAAAAATTTTCAATTGAATTAAAAAACTAAAATTCTAAGAATTTGACATTTGGCCAAAATTGCACAATTGCGGGTCCCAAAACTTTGAGCTATATATAATAGTACTAGTATGTACCCAGTGTGATGGACCGAAAATGATTATATGATTGAATAATTTATTTTATAATAATATTCATTATACTTCATGTGACTAAAACCATGAATTGTAATTAGTTTTAACATTTAATGAAAGAAAATTTAGTACTATTTAAATAAAAAAGTATGAATATTTCAATTAAAAATATTATGTTTGAAGATAAGTTATACTTAAATAAGTTGTAGAATATTGGGAATTTCTCACTCTAAGTTTATAAATTTTACAAAAATTTATAAAATGATAAATTTTAAAAAAAATAGTTAAGAAAATAAAAAAAAGCGCAAAATAATTTACTAAATATGCTTTTTAAATTATAAATTTTTACATGCATATTTTGATATGAAAAATAAACAAATAATTTTTTTATGATATTAAGCTTTTTTGTATGATTTCTTGATAATGTGGAAGTTATAGTTACAATTTTTATGATATTTGAGAATTTTAAATGTTAACTTATTTTTTTGTTAGAGTAAATATATAATATATTTGCACTTTATCTATAAACATAGCTTACATTAGGTTATTAATTATTTTATAACTAATTCATTAATTAGTTTGTAACATACATTTTTTATAAATTAAAATTTCTCTTAATATTCCATATAACTTTGATAAGTAAAATTTATTTATTTTTATTGATATATGTAATTATTTTATTATTTTAAAATTATCAATTAATATATATTATGTACATGAATAAAATAATAAGTAAATTTTTAGTATTCAGTTTAAAATAAAATATCAATCTCTCTTAAGTTTCTTTTATACTTAGAATATTAAAATTATAAATAATTAAATGGATACTTACTTTCAACCAAAATTCTTTTGATATCACATCAATAATCCATGTAAAAATATTTTTATGAATTATTATAACCAAAAAGATTAAAATAAATGTACGCAATATAATTATAAAATAATATAATTGAATATATTGAAAAATATACAAATTGATATCATTTGCTATTTAAGTGGTCATTTATCAAACTTTTGAAAAATTTCAACTATGTTAGCTTTATAAATGTCCCATGTAAAAGAATTCATTTCAAATAATTAAAAATGAGTTCCCCATTATTATATTGCAAAAAAAAACTAAAATGATTTAAATTAATAATATAAAAGTAAATTTCAAATTTTATAGTTGTTGTAGGAAGTAACTTTTTATATTTGAAACAAATACTTCAATGTAATTATTTGTTATATTCTATATAGATATATATATATATATATAATTTTATCTAAAAGTATTTTACATATCTAAAAGTATTATTGTAAAAATAATTGAATTTTAAAGACTTTGATAAATTGAAAACTTGCATATCAATTAATTTATAATTATTCATTTCTCAGACTTTTAACTCTTTAATCAAGAAGTGATAATTTAATATTTTACATAAGTATTTGTTTATCTCTTTCATAAGCAACAAATAAGTTGTAAATTTTTTTAAGTAAGTCACGATATTAAGAAATAATTATGATTCTTAAATATTTTAATTTTACTTTTGAAGTTATCTAGAAAATAATTATTTAATCACTAAATAAAAATAATTTATTTGATCAAACGATTGAATATTTTTTATTTATTAATTAATTTTTTGATTACAAATAATTGAATATTATAATACTTCAATTAAAAATAATATGATTTTATCTATATAAATAAATAAAATTATTAAATATGAAAAATTACTTGTTGTTTTGAAATAACTTAGTTATCAATTGCTTTTTTGGAATAAATTTTAAGCTTTTTTTGATAAAATGTATAACTAAATTAAAAAGATAAAAAAAATCTCTCTTTGAATAAAAAAATAAATTAATATTTACTAGAGCTCATATTTATTAGATAATTTCATTACTTCGTATATCCATTTAATTTTTTATAGTTAATATTGTCAAAGTGAATATAAATTATTAAATATTAAATATATCAACCGTGTAAAAGTATTTACTTAGCATTGAAATTTTGATTTTTAGTTGTATATACATAAATCTTTATAAATAATTTATTTATTGAAGAGAAATAAAATAATTTTCTTATAAAAAATATTATAAATAAGTAAATATTCAACCAATCGAAATAAACTTCTCAAAGCACATGATATTATATAGAAAAATAAACAAATTCTTTCTTATATGCACATAATTAGAAATGGGTAATCAAATGCTCATAAATTTAATGAATATTTTTTATAAAAAGATATATAACATTTCTTCATTCATTTGATAAGAAAATTGGAATAATTTCAACCACTTAGTAAAATTATAGTATTCTTAAATATTTCATAATATTGCATTATTCGAAGTACATTATTCAAATATGAAGTATATATAAAAAAATTTATCTTGACAAATCGAGAGAGTTGCAACTAAAATAATAGCAAAATAAAATTTTTATATCAAATATAAATTCTTATATGAACATACAAAAATATTTAAAAATAGTATTGAAAATAAATATATAAAATATAATTAATTGAAATAAAAAGTGCTGCATGCAAGTACTTTAAGTAATATAAAATTACAATCCTAAGTTAGTCATAAGAACTTTAATTCTAAATAAATACTGAGGAAATAATCAAGTGATAACATTGATAAAATATTTAAATATATTAGAAAAGTATCTAACTAAATTAGAATAAAGACAAAAAAAAAAACAATATAAGGATGTGTTTCAAAAAAATATTAAAATTTTTCTATGAAATGAATTTTAAATTAATTAAAAAGAAAAAAAATGTGGTTATATTATGCTTATTGAAGGAAGAAGTCCTATAATTAAAAATATAGAAGTGTACTACAAATATTTTAGAAATAAAATATATAAAAAATAATTATAGAATAACAAAATTTGTATATAAAATATTTATCTATTAATCTTGTGATAAATTAAATTTATAAGATGGATATTTGTGATAAGAATACTTAATATGATACTTATAAAATACTTTTTAAATTATAAACTTATTTAACATGATAAAAATATGATTATAATTAGAGTTGAATCTTACATTAAAATGACAAAATTACCTTCATATATATATATATATGAAATTACTTTATATCCTTATGTTTTTCTTCTTCTTTTATTTAATCTAAATTAAATAATTTTATATTTATAAAATACGTAAGATATTTATATAAATTAAATACTATCTAATATTTATAAAATTATAATACATACATACATATAAACAATTATATAAATACATATATATATAATTGTAATACATACATATATATAAAATATATATTTCTTTTTCTTTTGTTTAGTCTAAACTTAAATAATTTTATATTTATGAAATATATAACATACTTATATAAAGTAAATACTATTTGATATTTGTAAAATTATATATACATCCATATATATAATTATCAAAAATAAATAATTTCATATTTATAAAATATATAACATATTTATATAAATTATAGTATTGGTTCCCCTTTGGAGTCAATTGGGGTTGGATTCCTTTTGAAGGTAGGAGTTCATTACAGGGAGTGCTGCTAAGGTATTTTGGTTGTTCCTGCATATCAAATTCCAAGGTAAGCGTTGTGCTAAGTTTAGTTATCCGTCTATGTCGATTCAGTTGCAGTTATTTGTGTTTCTTGCGAGCCAGAAGATTGAGTTGTTTTCCTTTCATTCACCCTCTCCCTGTCATTAGTTATCCTAAGCCTTTCTTTCATCCCGCCATTCTTTCTGCAAACAATATAAAGATGTGTTTCAAAAAAATATTAAAAATTTTCTATTAAATGAATTTTAAATTAATTAAAAAGAAAAAAGAAACATCATTATATTATGCTTATTGAGGGAAGAAGTCCTATAATTAAAAATATAGAATTGTACTACAAATAATGTAGAAATAAAAAATGAAAAAAATAATTGTAGAATAACAAAATTTAAGTTGCAGTTATTCGTGTTTCTTGCGAGCCAGAAGATTGGGTTGTTTTCCTTTCATTCACCCTCTCCCTGTCATTAGTTATCCTAAGCCTTTCTTTCATCCTGCCATTCTTTCTGCAAACAATATAAAGATGTGTTTCAAAAAAATATTAAAATTTTTCTATGAAATGAATTTTAAATTAATTAAAAAGAAAAAAGAAACATCATTATATTATGCTTATTGAGGGAAGAAGTCCTATAATTAAAAATATAGAATTGTACTACAAATAATCTAGAAATAAAATATGAAAAAAATAATTGTAGAATAACAAAATTTGTATATAAAATATTTATCTATTAATCTTGTGATAAATTAAATTTATAAGATAGATATTTGTGATAAGAGTACTTAATATGATACTTATAAAATATTTTTTAAATTATAAACTTATTTAACATGATAAAAATATGATTATAGATATTTTTTGAATTATCTTATGAGATAAAAATTTATATTGCAATTTTTGATAAACACAACATGATATTTTCATTACAATAGATAAATTGATCATATCAAAATGAAATATAAAAGTAAATAAACAACTAATGAAAGTTTTTCAATTGAATTAAAAAACTCAAATTCTAAGAATTTGATATTTGGCCAAAATTGCACAATCAAAATTAAAATTGCATAATTATGGATTCCACAATATCGTAAGATATATAATAGTATAGATAGATATCATTTCATATCACATTTAATGCAAACACTCAAGGTATAAAGTATTTTGGCCACCAAAAATTTTAATTTTGTATGCATTAATTAAAGTGATTTATATTATGCATAGAAGGTTGCAGTATTATTAGAATTTAGAGTTAATGGTTGTGAATCATTCATTTCATATAATATATAGTTTAAAATGAATAATTTATGTAATCTAGTTCAGTTGTTCAATCTCATTGGTTGATCCCAACATGTCATATTTGGAATCACCATTCTCATTATAAGACAAACCATCATGTATAAAGCATATTATAATTTTAATAAATAAGAAATTTTTTTTATCACAAATTATGAACTCAGTTACAATAATATGTGATTTGTGTAATTAAAATCCTTCTGCGGAACACATTTCTATATAAAATACAATTATACGGGATTATGTATTTTTATTGTGTTCATCTAATACAAACTGTCAAAAGGTGCATCACGTGAAGCGATTCAATCATATATAAAATAATCAAATGGATCATACTTCTGGCCTGTGGGTGTTGGAATATAATATAATCCATAACACCTCCAATTTTTACATGCCCCTTTTACAAGACAAAATTTTTATAGGTTAATACTGTTAATTGACTTACTGCAACTGCTTCTTACTTGAGATTTTGACTGAGGCGCAGCGAACATTAACCGTTGATATACAATTGAGTTAGAATATATAATAGCGATTTGCGAAAGAAAATAAAATATACTACTAGTGAGAAGTTCCTCATTAGTTAAACTGAAGAGTTCTTTATTTGAATCGATGAGTTCCCCCTTGCTTAGCCTACACTGTGAGGGTGTTTGGCTAAAATTATTTAAAAGATCTTATAAGCTCTTACATCTTATAAGATGTTTTTTGGAGATTATGAGTGTGTTTGGATAAGCTTATTTAAAACATCTTATAAGTTCTTATATCTTATAAAATATTTTTGGAGCTTATAAGATGTTAGATCTTATTTTTAAAATAAGTTGTTGAAGTGTTTGGATAAAATAAGATTTTGGAGCTTATAAGATGTTAATAATGGTAATTTTGTGATTAAAACAGTCAAAAATGAAGGAGCTTGTTAAGATTTTAAAAATATGTTAAGGTCTCCTTACTTTTTTTAAAAGAGCTTATAAGTTCCTAACATATTATTTTAGGAGTTTATAAGCTCTTTTTTTAAAAAATTACCAAATACCTTTTAATAGCTTATAAGTTCTCAAACATCTTATAAAATGTTTTTAGGAGCTTATAAGCTCACCCAAACCCCTTCTATAAAATGTTAGATCTTTTTTAAAAATAAAGTATTCGGATAAAATAAAATCTTGAAGCTTGTAAGATGTTAGCAATAGCAATTCTGTAATTAACAAGATCAAAATTAAGCTAGCTTGCTAAAATCTTCTAAATAAATTAAAAATTCCTTACTTTTTTAAAAAAAAATTATAAACTTCTAACATCTTATTTTAAAAGTTGATAAACTCTGTTAAAAAAATATAAAAATTATCAAACATTTTTTGCTATTTTATAAGCTCACCCAAACTCAAATCCCCTCTGAGTCCAACATTCTAATTAAGGCATGGAATTCTGTCATCAGACCGGTTTGCTGATCGAGCCGAAAATTATATATATGATTTTCGTGGACCGCAAGTCCGCAACCAATTCTTTCCACAAGTACAACCGGAGTTTTTGTAAGATGAATTTATTTATGACTTTCATTGTAGCCTCTGGCTGTTCATTAGTTATAATATATATATATATATATATATCATTACTGTTGCGAGCTACGGTGGGTTTTTTGGGGCCAAAATCTTGCATTAGTAATTCCTATTTCTATATTTTATTGTAGCCAGCTACACTCAGATATACTATACTTTGGCTGCTTTTAGCCCATTGTTTCTGAAATTCTTGGATAAATTGTATTAATTCATGATCATTGATTTAAAATAAAATAAAACGGGTGACTATTCAATCATTTAGTTAATTTCAAGATATTGAATGAAAAAGTTGACCACTTGATTGGCAAACCAGTGCAGACGGTTTCATTCCCTCGTATAATTCAATTTGAATTTTTTATTTTATTTCATAAATATATGACATGTATACTTTAAATAAAAATTATTGATTAAGAATTAAATACATTCAACATATATAAATATATATATCATGTTGAAATAAGAGATGAAATAGATAATAAAATACAAGATTCAAAGTGCGTACAATTAGCAAAAAGAACATACATTGTTAAGACGTGTTTTACTACAAAGTAAAAAAAAAAAAAAAAAAAAAAGAAGAATGCTGAAATTTACGATAAAGAGTAAATCATGAATTGCATGTGAAACAAATAAATTCATAATCATGCTAGTCAAAATTTTAATAGAGTTGTTATTCTTTCAAACCAATAAAATATATAGAAATTTCATAAATTTGAATTGAATTTATTGATAAATTATATTCAATGAATGAATACAAAAAACACAGATAAAACACTACTTAGATTTATATCATAACATCTGAGGCTTGTTTGATTGGGCATATAGAATTAGGCAATATTCATATTCTAATGATACATAAGTCAAAAATAGTATCAAATACCATGTAATTTATTGTTTGTTTTGATTTTAGAAATTGGTGATATCCCACACTTGATACTATATAATATTTGGTTAGCAAGATTGTTCAATATGATTACACTTTGTAATGTTCAAAATGTTCTAACTTCTAAGAAGGTAAATTTTCAAAATGATGGTTAGGGTTTTCATATAAGGAGTAAGAAAGACTTTTTCATTCATTATCATATCAAATTTAAAAGGATGGAAAATGGATCAGACCATGGTTTGATCCATAAACCAGCTTGGCCCATAATATCATATTAAGCTGTAAAGGTATCATGAGCTATAAAAATATAAAGTAAACAAAAAATAAAATTTAAAAATATATTTATCATGTCTTATTATGTAGAGCAAACAAGCCCCTGACGTATAGAGATTCAGAGACAAAAAAATATTAATAGTAGCAGCATATTCAGTGGGGGTATCCAAACATGATACAGCTGAAGTTATTTTGGAATATTTCTCTGGTCAGAACTAGTTTAGCTTTAGGTTTTAGCATTAGCTCTGCAGTAATAAATAATTCATAAAAATTGTTAAATAGATGGGGTTTACCTACAGTGAAATAAAGTTATGTGAAAGTGAAAAAAACATGGCAATCGAGACATTTGGAAGTTTACAACAAATAAGACATGACTTTATTGTTTCCATTAGGAGTTAGGAGTCAGGAGTTAGGACTAGAACTTTTGGTTTGGAGTAGACCAAAAAGATAACTTGAGTTTGGTGGGAAACCGTGATCGATCGATCCATTGTTCATTTATATATATATATATATATATATATATATATTTTTTTTTTTTTTTCTTTCTAATCCAGTTGACATTTAGGGCAAGAAATGGCTGCCTTCAAAGAGTTTGGAGTACTAAAAAGCCAAAACTTCCGATTCCATTCATTATTATTTATTAGTCAATCCATGTGGGCGAACAAAGTCTTCCGAGTACCTTTCAACGCTGCCCACCGGACCTTCCCGATCCAGTAGAAGGTCGTTTTTGTAGTTACCATCTATTTCCGGTGATCTTTCTCAAGTCCCCATTATTGGCGTTTGACTTTCTGAGAATTACAACACTTGTTAATGCATCTTTCCTAACAAAGTATATGCAGAGAGAGAGAGAGAGAGAGAGAGAGACCATGATTATTTGTATGTGCCTTTCGTTTCTGATGTAAAAGAAATGGCTAGTTTGGTGGTGTTTACCCAAATTCTCTATGCACTTGTCTCCTCTGCAGCATTTCTGAAGTTCTCTCTTGGAGCAGATACACTTTTAGCAAACCAAACTATAGCTCAAGGGCAGACTTTGATTTCTAAAAATCAAAATTTTGAGCTCGGCTTCTTCTCCCCAGGCACATCTCTAAACAGCTTCTTAGGAATCTGGTACAAGAACACACCAGATGTTGTTGTCTGGCTTGCAAACAGAAACAGTCCCATTAGAGATTCACAAGGACTGCTCTTAGAGGTAGCTAGAAATGGAACACTAGTTATAAGCAGAGCTGGAAGCATCATCTGGTCATCAAATTCAACAGAGGTGGCATCAAATCCAATTTTACAGCTCTTAGATACTGGGAACCTGGTTCTTGTGGAAGCTGATTCTTCAGAGAGAAGCTACATATGGCAGAGCTTTGATTACCCAACTGATACCAGGTTACCAGGAATGCGTATGGTATACAACCCTGATACAGGCCTGGGTAAGTATTTGACACCATGGAAAAGTTCTGATGACCCTTCTCCAGGAGATTTCATTTACAGGATTGAAAACCACGGCTTGCCTGAGATGGCAATTTTCAGGGGGAACATGAAAGGATACCGGAGTGGCTTCTGGAATGGGCTTTACATGAGCATTCCCACCTTTTATAATATGGTTTTTAAGCCTGAACTGGTATTCGACAAAGACAAGTTGATATCTATCCAGGATCCTTACAACAGCTCAATTCTTACAAGATTAATGATCGACCAGTCTGGCATGCTCCACCGTTATGCAATGAATGAGAGGAAAGATAAGTGGAATCTTGTCTACACAATACCAAAAGATCCATGTGATGATTATGCTAAGTGTGGTCCTTATGGTATCTGCAGAATAGATAGAGCACCAATATGTGAGTGCTTGAAGGGATTTGCCCCCAAATTTCAACCAGGCTGGGACTTCCAAGATTGGTCTGGTGGATGTACTAGAATTAGGCCATTGAATTGCCAAAATGGTGATGGTTTTCTTGAGGTTAAAGGGGTAAAGTTTCCAGCCTTGTTGCAATTTTGGTTAAATACTAGCATGAGCCTCAGTGAATGCAAAACTGAGTGCTTGAACAAATGTAACTGCACAGGATATGCACAACCATACATAAATAATGGAGGCAGTGGCTGCTTGATGTGGTTTGGGGATCTCATTGATACCAGAGTGCTTCCTGGGGTAGATAGGAATCAAAATATATACATCCGCTTGCCAGCTTCAGAACTAGGTAACTCTATTTTATATCAGTAGGTCTGGGACTTGTCTTAGCCTACCATACTTACGTATCTCTGATTGGAAACTTAGGTCAGGAAGCAGTTTAAAAAACAGAAAGCTAATTAAATCAGTAACTTCTGTGTCCATTTCTAAAGTGTTTATAATAAGTTCATCATGAGCAAGTCTTTACCACCTATATTTTACATCAGAAAGCTGCTCATCTGGCTCTTTTTCCTTGTAGAATCTTCCACCAACTCAGAAAAGAAGAAGAAAAAGAGGCTTGTAAAGGTAATACCAGTAGTGTCAATTGCTTTGGGAGTTCTTATCTCAGCCATATTATGCGGGGGTATACTCGTAATCACAAGACGAAAGAGGAAAGGTAACAACCATAATCTTCGTACTGGAAGTCTTAAAATTCAAAGCCTTATGTTGAATACATCGGATTTTCTTTTCCAACATCTGCAGAAAGGAAAAATGAGGATTTAGAATTACCTTTATTCAATTTTGCAACCCTTGCTGCTGCAACAGACAACTTCTCCAAAGAAAACATAATTGGAGAAGGTGGTTTTGGTCCTGTTTACAAGGTAATTTCATGCAAGATGCCCAAGGTTTCATATTGAACAAAATATCTGTGTGATATTCTGAATTTGATACTAAGATATAAAAGCAGGGCAAGTTATCAGCAGAAGAGAATATAGCTGTCAAAAGATTGTCCGGAACTTCTGGACAGGGCCCTGAAGAGTTCAAGAACGAAGTTATTCTGTTTTCCAAACTACAACACAGCAACCTTGTCAGACTTTTGGGATGTTGCACTAAAGGAGAGGAAAAGATGCTAATCTATGAATACCTGCACAACAAAAGTCTAGATTATTTGATTTTTGGTATGGCCTAATAACTACTCCATCCTGTTAATTCATTGCACTAAACTAGAAGGATTCTGAAATTTTCAGTCTTGATAGTTACTAGTCATTCAATCATGTGCAGATGAGAATAGAAGAACACTGTTGGCATGGCCTAAGAGATATGACATTATCATTGGAATTGCAAGGGGACTGCTATATCTCCATCATGATTCCAGATTAAAGATTATCCATAGGGATCTCAAAACGAGCAACATTTTACTAGATGAAAATTTGACTCCAAAAATTTCAGACTTTGGCTTGGCAAGAACTTTCAGAGGTGATCAATTTATGACCAGAACAAAAAGAGTTATTGGGACATAGTAAGCTCTTTTTCTATCCCAACAAATGATATAGTCAGTTTAGTCACTGCACATAGGAACTTATGACTTGAAAACTTTGTACAGTGGTTATATGGCACCAGAATATGCAATTGATGGGAAATTCTCAGTGAAATCAGACATCTTTAGCCTGGGAGTCGTTATTTTGGAGATAGTGAGCGGGAAAAAGAATAGGGGGTTTAACCACAGCGATCACCATCATAGCCTTTTGGGACATGTAAGATGCACAAAATGAAAATTCCTTTTTTTGCTAGCTAGAAATACTAAACAGGGAACAAAATCTTATGTTTAATTTGAATAAAAGAATATAAAACTAAGGTGTAAAATGGTTGAATTTGTGGCAGGCATGGTTATTGTGGAAAGAGAATAAGACTGTAGAGCTAATGGATGAATGTTTGAAGGAGCCGTATGATGAATCTCAAGTAAAGAGGTGCATACAAGTGGCCTTATTATGCATTCAGAAACTTGCGGAAGACAGGCCAGTTATGTCATCTGTGCTGTTCATGTTAGGATGTGAGGGAGCAGTTCTGGCTGAGCCCAAGGAACCTGGATTTTTCATGGAAAGGAGTTCCGGAGATAATGTCCAAACTTGGACATCCACTAGCAAAGAATCAATAACGATAACTCAATTGGAAGCCAGATAGAAACGAGACAGGCAGAAGCTGCTGCAACACATTTGTACTCTAATCAATGTTTACTTTGAGGATTGCTTATGTTTGAATGCTGGGAAATTGGATACCGTGATTAATTGGTCAAGATAGAAGAGAAAAAGAGATCAAATTCATGATCAAATAGGGGCAATACGGATTATTGATAGAAAAATTATTGTAATATAGTAGGGAAAGCAATGTGCATTCAGTAATCAGTAGTATAAGAAACTTTCTTCATTTTTTTTCTGACTAATATATTATGTTGCTTTCTTGACTTAATATTGTGAAACTTTTCAATTCTTTATATTACGTTGTTCGTTATTACTCAAATAGTTTTTAAAACAACCAATCAAATTATTGAAATGTCATTCAGAAAAATTATCAATCAACTACTTAACAGTACCAACTGAATGTTTAATTGTTTAAAGAGGGAATTAAACTTTGTCTACATCCCATGTTATTACACTCCAACTGGATATTTCACTATGTAAACCCCACAGCAACGGTTTTAGCCTTTTTACTTCAGTGCCTGTAATATGACATCAGGTATAACGCTATATCCATGTATGTATTCATGATGCACAAGATTTCTTCCAACTGTAACGCCAGAAAGCGAACAAGAAAAAATACCTTGATGCTCAAGTTTTTTGCACTGAATTTTTCTATTCCAGAAATGTGCTGTATGCTTTTTCTGAAGAGCACACAAAAGACAAAGAAAAGACGGTGGACACAAAAATACAAAAGCATTTGAATTTTTGTAGTAATTTACGTTTAATGTACACTAAGATTGCAATCTAGTAGTCAAAATGAGATATGTTGACTCATATTACAGGTATCTATATATAGATATTATCAGAAATCATAAGCCGGAAATCTAGCATTCTTTGGTTGAACCATGTCCAAGAAAGATGAGCCATTCCCCCCATACCTTCAAACAGTGAAAAGGCATGATCTCCTCCATGCAGTTCTCCTGTTGCCAACAGCATGTGAGCTCTGTCAAGCAAAAAGCACGCAAAAGCTTTTGCTCTGTATAAATACTCGATAATTCCAGTTAGTCGATAGAGAGAGAGGAAGACAGGCATTTCCACTGATGCCATGACAAATCCCGACTCGTTTCAAAAGGCCACGATTCCAAACTACCTCTGCTGCATCCATAGCAGCTTCTAGAAACTCTTTATCTCCAAATACCTGAACGTTGACGGTTTTTTGGGAAAAAATTGTCAGCTAGAAAGTCAAATGATAGTGGAGAGGCAAACAAGAAGCCAGTTCAACACAATATTCAGTTTAGTGCAATTTCAATTGCATTTCAACGTATATGCGATGAACAAAAGTTTAAAAAAAAAGTAGAGTTCCTAAGTCAATTTATTTATATTTTTCAACATTTCAGTTCCCCTTATTTACAATAATATCTGGAGAAACAACTAACCTTTAAATGATTAAGAAGGTAATTAAGGAATACAAAGATCAACAGAAATGCATGCGCACAACAATATACACATAAATGCTTGGAGTCCAAAAGCAATATGGTTAAATTTCCATGCAGAGTAAAGAAAATATAAAAGCCTTCACAACATTAGGAGGGCAACCAATTGAAGACATCACCTCAGCTGCTTTGATGAGTGTGAGGGCAATCCCAGGAGCTCCATGACACCAGTGCACGAGAACATCTCTCTTCTTATCGTCTTCACTAGCAGGGTAATTTCCGCTGGGGAATCGATTTCTGATCATGTATATAAGAGTTCCCTTGACATCTTCAAGCTCGTCTGGTGTCAGTTCAAACTCCATCAGAACATGCATGATCCCAGCCAACCCATGGGCTGCACCCCAGTACCTCTCACCATGCCACTCAAACATCAACGGGCTCCCTCCTCCCCTTTGACCTAGTTTTCTTCCATTCTTGATAATTTCTTTCACAATAGCAGCCTGACCATGAACCATGAACTTTTAGTCATTTGATAAAAATTTAGCTTTTGCTTCAATAGAACTTAAAAACTTTTAGAACATGTACCATGGAGGTTGAAGGAATTGTCCCCTTGCCCAAATGCTTATTGAGAAATAAGCAAGTCCATAAGTACCCACTTCTACCATATAATAATTCATCAGGGTGATCTTTTGAGAGCTTTATCTGTTTCCACGATGGAATCCTTTCAATTTGATTGCAACAGTAACACAAATTAAAAATCTAGCAAATCCACCAGGGAAATTTACCTCTTTAAATTGGGACAAATAGTAACTAAGCAACATGATCATCACCCATGTACTTTGCCACCACAGCTCCCAGGGCACATAACCCAGCTCTTCCACATATAAAAGTCACATCCCTGATATCAGCAATATCTGTAAGATGCTTGAGTCCAACTATAATTAACAATACTGCCAATGTACAAATCATCTCTTCATACTGGATGATCAAGTTGCATTACATTATTTCTTTATGCTCATTTATAAACATTTCAGGTAAGCATAAAAATCTCTTAACTCGCAACTAACGCAGCATAATGTACAATTTTCCAAACTGCATCTCATTTTCAAGCATATATTCCATCTTCTACTTTTATCCTTGACAGAAAATTCTGAACAACTAGTGGCTTTCAGAGCAAAATGCAGAAAATAAATGTACTCTTGTACTTCATCTAGTAAGAACTCTGCACTGATCTCTACATTACTAACTCTACAACAAAAAAGCATCATTTGAAGTCGAAAGCACTACATGTTCAAATTGGAGAATGGATTCATTTCCTATCCATTTCCAAACTATAAGATAAAACTTACATTAAAAGAGGGAAACAATATGATGCACCACTACATATCACTAAGGTTAAAACCCAAAAAGACGAAAAGTCAAAACATAAGTTCACTCAATAATTATGCACTCTTTATATCGAAAGGATAAAATGGCAAGACCTAGACTGAGTGGAAGAGGAGTCACAGGCCTTAACAATCTCCAAGCAAAGACTCAAGTCATTCTTGTTGTGAGTCACTTGAAACGATTTGAAGAGCAAAACAGCAATGCCCAGTGTACCAGAATATAGAGTAAAATCTTCCTTGTGCGGCCCACTAAGCCCCAACATCTCGACCACAATCTGTTATCACAGAGTCCAAACAACAGTAGATACAAAAAATCCTATCAGTGCCTTTTACCCAAACATATAAAAATAAAACTTTCTCACATTTACCATGACTTCATTTTCGCCAAACCATTAACCACGCTAACCAAAAAGTAATCCATCCATAAATACACTTCCAGTTGGAGCTGCTTGTCCATCCACTATATTTAATTTATTTGAAGTATATAACTTAGAATAACCAACAACGTGATGTATATTACAAGTTCAAAGTTCTATAATCTAAACCAACCATTACATGAGCAAAAAAAATATCAAATTGTAGGCAATTTGACTTTGAACTTTAGGGGTTATCCTTAAAAATTTTCCGGGACTTTGTGCATAGATACAATCACAATTGTTATAGGCACACTGAACAGTTATGATTATCTTCACACCTACCAGAGAGTACATATTGGACGAAGGAAGTTATGTAAACTAGACAGACTTTAAATCTTGCATATTACACAAAAATTTTAAAAAGCAAAAAAATAAAAAAATAAAAAAATCAAGCAGCAACAGTTTTTGCATCATTCCCTTTTTTGAAATTAGAGTGAAAAAATGGAGTCTTGGGGGAGTAATAAAACAATATGGTGAAAAGAGAAGAGAGGGCAAATATACAGTTTCTTTGAGGTCTAGGGCTGCCCGTTGGAGTTGCTGAGAGAGAGTGGAGTAAGGCAGTGATAGGAGCCTCAACAATGACTCTTGAGTGCCTTGTGGCTGAACTTCAACTCTCCCACGCTTTTCTTTCATTTCTTCTTCGATCAGGTTCGGGTTTTCTGGAACAAAGTCTGGTATCACATTTGGGAAGTAACGGTCCTCCATTTTGCTATCAATTCTTCTCTTTTCTCTTATTTGCAGTTTGCTGGTGTTTTCGAGTAGAGGAAATTTCGGAAACGGTGACCTAATAAATATGTACGGTTAGCGGTGGTCAACGGAACAGGGGAAGAGGTGGAAATGAAGGCTATTTTATAAAAAAATAGAAAAAAAAAAAACAAATTACAAAAATACAGCACTATTCACAAGTTTTATAATTTTATAGTAAGTTGCAATATGTGACTGCAACTTTTAATAGTAATAAATAGTAACTTTTTTTTTTTTTTTTCCTTGTTCTATGTAACTTTGCCGGTTGGCCGGCTGCACCAGCTTGGTGCTGCTGGCCAGCGCCCAGATCTGAATTTTTTTTTTTAATTAGAAAAATAAATAAATAAAATGATTATTTGGGTTATTGTTTCAAGTTTGAAGGGTGTATACTTGTGTATTATTTCGTTTGATTGAGGTAAGTTTTTTAATTATGCTAAAATTTAATTATGTTTTAGTTATATTCATTATGTTTTGATTAATTATCTCCATTAATTAAAGTTTGATTTATGTTTTAGTTATATGAAATATGTATTATATAATTTGTCTCAATTAGTTAAAACTTAATCATGTTTTAGTTGAAATTTGATTTACGTGTTGGTTAAACTCAAATAATAATTTATTATTTTTGGTATAATAATTTGATTTATTATAAATAATGATTTATGTATTAGTTGAAATTTGGATTACATTTTATGTTAGTTTTATATGTTGTTATATTTGTTAGAGTTATGTTTTTATTTGAATTACAAATTTTGTTAGAATTATTATTGAGTTAAAATTTGTGGTACTACATATTGAATTGTATTAAAATTTAAATTTTCATTCAATTTGTGAAATTATGATTTATTAATAAATATGTGCGCTTGTAACATGTGCCTAATGATGCAGGCTATCTTGACTTGGTGGAAATCTTTTGTCAGTGTTAATTTTAGTGGAGCATTAATATACCAATAAATATCTTAACTTTGTGGAAAAAATTAGTTTTAGTTAATGATTCCAATCCTCAATTTGTTTGTCATTCACATTAATATACCAATAAATATTTTGGATGTACCTAATCATATTTTTTTAATTTATTTTTCCATCAAATATTTCAGGATGGATATAAGAGATATATATGGTCCACATGATCCCAGTATCTTATACATGCAAGATGGCCATCGATCAGAGAGTGTATTAGTTGGAGATATAGATGATACTTTACTTGTTAGATGAGGAGATAGAAGATTTTAGTTAATCTTATGACGCCAAGCTCTATACCCTCGTGTATTATCTTTATTAAATGAGATGGAATTCTATGGTGTCTACAGTTGTAGAAATATTGAGACTGATATTCATGTGATTACGGCTCTAGTCGAGAGGTGGCGCTCAGAGACTCACACATTTCATTTATGTGTGGGAGAGGCTACAGTTACGTTGCAAGACATAGCAATTATTTGGGCATTACCGATAGACGGTATTGCTGTTACCGGTATAGACTATGTTCGCAACCTCACACAGTGGCAAGATTATTGTCATCGTTATCTCTGATTCATTCCGGAAGAGCGAGACCTTAGGGGGTCACAACTTCATCTTACTGCTCTTACAGACCATGTACATAATAATAGAATTACGGATCATAGCACAGTTTTGGAGGTCCAACAATACGCACGTGTTTGTGCGTTGATGCTTCTTGGAGGTCTTATATGTCCAAGCTCATCAGGTTCTGCAATATCATTGATTTACTTACAGCATATGGAGCAAATTTATGAAGTCCGTAACTTTAGTTGGGGTAGTGCACTTTTATCGTTCATGTATCGTGAGCTTTGCACTGCATCACGTAGAGGAAGATCAAATATTGGTGGAGCGATGCAGTTGTTACAGGTGAAGTAGTATTATTTTGCCTTTATGTTAATTCTAGCAATTAGGTACGACGCCTAAAAAATTGTTAATTGTAGATTTGGGCATGGTCACGCATTACAACATTGACACCTATAAGATTAACTTCTCGTGTCGATGACAATGAAGCTCCAGTAGTAGTTGATGGACTGCCAATTCCTCCATATGGTGCTCGGTAAGATAATATATGTTAAAGTTTATTAACATTTTCATGCAACTGTTTGAACAATAGTTGTAATTGGTAGTCAGCGAGCACCTTTTAATACCCTATTTATACATTCGGACATGTTTGTAGTCAAAATGCCAAACCGCCATCCTCCATCATGAGATAATGTCCATTGGCTCTTGTCTATCCGCTCCAAGTAGGAGTAAGCACGGTCATTAATACTCTTTCTGTCGTCCATCTTTTTTTCAACTTTTCGGATTTGAACTGCAGCACCAGCTTTCCAACACATGTCCTTCAATAGAACATTCTTAAAATGTTTATTGAAATTTGAACACACATGCCTCAAACAAAATCGATGTACTCCACGAGGGGGCGTGAAATCAGGTATGCTCTCTACAGCAGCCAAAATACTACGGTGACGATCAGAAAGTAAACAATAGCCATCCACCCCTCTGATAATGTGTTTCGCCAACATCTGAAGGAACCATCTCCAAGACATCAAAGTTTTCTCATCTACTATAGCAAAAGCTATAGGCATAACATTCTGATTTGCATCCATGGCTACGGCAACAAGCATTTTATGTTTATACTTTGTGTATAGATGAGTTCCATCTACACTGATAAGTTTGCGGCAATGTTGGAACCCTTCTATACATGGTCGAAATGCCCAAAAGACATATTTCAACATCTTTTGTTCTGGTATGCCTGTTTCAAGATGACTCCATTCAACAATTGTTCCTGGATTCCATTTCTGGAGAACTCCCATATATTTCGGTAATTTTCTTACCGAGGTCTCCCAAGTCCCATAAAGTTTTTCCCTCGCACATTTTATGCTATTCCATGCCTTAGCATAAGAGATTTCATAACCATACTTTTCTTTTACCATCATTTGCACACTTGCAACCCCATAACTTGGATTACCTCGAACAGTGTCCAATAGGTCTAAAGCAATCATATTCTGCTTAAATTTCGATGATCTATTGAAATCTCATCCATAAGGCATGTGTGAGGGCATCCATACTTGGTAATTCTCCACAATCCATTTTTCTCTTTAAATATTCCCCTCACACTCCACGGACAAGAAGGTTGTCCTCTGTTATGATGTTTGCACACCACTTTCCATAACTTTGGTGTGCTCTCAAGAACCCGATATTCTCATCTCGCCACTCGCACTGAATAATCTTTCACAGAAGTGATAAGATGCTCCTTACTCTTGAATACCATTCCCACGTGGAGTGCTCCTTTACTTAAGTCGTAAAACTCAGTCCAACCACGAGTTGGAATATCCATAGAATCTGCCTGTATAAATATATCATTATCATCTATTGTAGAGAAGAATGGATATACGGGATACAGACTTGGTTGCGTAGTCGTGGATGTTTGTCTTCTCGTCTCATGTGGTAGTTGTTGAGGAGATGTTCCCTCGCCGTGTGAAGGCAATAGCTCTTCTATTGTATCAATATCTACCTCATCATCGTCACTACCACTAAAATCATCACTATCATTTTCATCTGGTTTTGAATCCCTCAACTCTTCATCACGAAAACTATCTACTTGTGGCTCTGGTTCACCATCATGAACGAAATGCATTGGGTTATCTTGCTCTCGTTCAAAAACTTGATGAGAGGTAGAAGGGTCTTCACCAAAATCATGAATCCCAACATTTGCAAACCCTTGCGTAACCACATGAACACTTATTTCTGTTTGAGTTGGGTATTGTTGATCCCATCCAAAGTCTTGGTAAGAGGCAAATTGACCTTCAGGTTGCATCAAAAGCCCTATGTAAGACCCTACTCCAAAAGTATTATCAACACCAGTCTGACTTATTGCTTCTGTCTCAACATATAATTCCACATTATCAAGTTGGCACTGTGGGCCAAACAACATAGATAAACCACCATCATTCTGTATTTCCACAAGTGTAGATATCCCGTACTGTTTATCCAAATAGAATTTTGCTTGGATTTTTAGTTTATAGCTACTGTTATCAATAGCTGTCGCTCCATAGATTTCGTGGCACATATCAGAATATGTTATTTCACGAGATACTCTAATAATACTGCATGCTAGACGATCATAATCCACTTAGCGAGAATCTCTAGTAATATTTCTACCAAAGTATATTAGAACAACAATGATACTCGAAGTCGACATACCTTCCACAAATACACACATAAATTATATTAATTAATCAGTCTAATCAATAATTATCATAAAATTTTGAAAAATGTTAAGATTTACATTGTTCAACATTTCTACAGTACACAAAAAGTAAATTTACATATACTAACAAAAATTTAATTAACTCAATCAAAATTCTAATAGAATTTTTCATTCACATAAAAACACAAATCTATGAAAATATAACAACATTTAATACATTAATCAAATTTAAACTAATATAATTTAATCTACTTCATAAATTAAATTTAAGCTAACATAATAAATCATATTTTAAACTAGCGTTTATAATTAATAATATTAATAAACACATAATGACATATAAATACTCCCCCTTATGTCCATCATCATCATGCAAGAAATTAAAAACCAATCAGCAACAAATGAGAAGGCTCCACCCCTTCTCCCAACATCCCATCCTCCTTTGTGAATGCACTAATTCTAAACATTTCTAAAGTATTATACTATAAAAATATTACAAAATTAAAACAAGATATCCAAGCTTACCTTTAAATGCTCCACTAAAATTAACACTGACAAAAGATTTTCACCAAGTCAAGATAGCCTGCGTCATTAAGCACATGTTACAAGTGCACATATTTATTAATAAATCATAATTTCACAAACTGAATGAAAATTTAAATTTTAATACAATTCAATATGTAGTACCACAAAATTTAACTCAATAATAATTCTAACAAAATTTGTAATTCAAATAAAAACATAACTCTACCAAATATAACAACATATAAAACTAACATAAAAGGTAATCCAAATTTCAACTAATACATAATTCATTATTTATAATAAATCAAATTATTATACAAAAATAATAAATTATTATTTGAGTTTAACCAACACGTAAATCAAATTTCAACTAAAACATGATTAAGTTTTAAGTAATTGAGACAAATTATATAAAATATAATTCATAAAACCAAAACATAATTTTAACTAAAAAATAAATAAATTTTAACTAATTGAGACAAATTATATAATACATATTTCATATAACTAAAACATAAATCAAACTTTAATTAATGAAGATAATTAACCAAAACATAATGAACATAACTAAAACATAATTAAATTTTAGCATAATTAAAAAACTTACCTCAATCAAGCGAAATAATACACAAGTATACACCCTTCAAACCTGAAACAATAACCCAAATACTCATTTTATTTATTTATTTTTCTAATTAAAAAAAAAATTCAGATCTGGGAGCTAGCCAGCAACACCAAGCTGGTGCGGCCGGCCGGCCGGCCAAAGTTACATAGAAAAGGAAAAAAAAAAAAAATGTTACTATTCATTACTGTTGAAGTTGCAGTCACAGACTGCAACTTACTATAAAATTGTAAAACTTGTGAATAGTGCTGTATTTTTGTAATTTTTTTTTTTTTGCTATTTTTTTATAAAAAAGCCTGGAAATGAATGAAGGTGGAAGGGGTTCACAAACTACACGTTAGGGCTTTGGCTCAAGCTCTGGCGATACTGCTCATTTGTCACCATGCCAAAGATCCCAACACATCTCAGTATTTTTTTAAGTAGTTTATTAAAATATAATAATAAAATATATTTAAAATATAATAATAAAATATATCCATTATTATATTTTAATCCTCGTAACTATTATTTATACATTAAGGCTCCATTTGGCTAGTATGATTGAATTGAATATAAGGTTTATCTAATTCAATTTTTTATTTGGTTCAAAAGTAATGGACTCGATTTTCAATTCAACAAAATAAGAGATTATGGATTCCACTAGGAGGTGGGATGTAGTACCAATGTTAATATTTTCAACTACAAAAAAATGAAAAAGATATATTTTTCCCTCAATTGTAAATTGTATTAATTAGTGCACAACTTTCATTTTATTACTTAGTTATTAATTATATGGTTTTCATTGATTTTTTGCATGTGGTATATAAGTTTCATATAATTTTGGTTAATTATTTAAAATATATAAAATTACCTAATAAATTATTTCATATGTTGGCGTTTTTGAAATCTTAAAATATTTAGTTTAAAACAGTGTTATTAATATGAGTTTGGTATAGCGAAGTGATTAAACACCGAATGATGAAATATTTATACTATATATAAAGTATCTATCCTATTTTGGTATGTTTTTTAGTGTATTTTACTCACTATTATTTTCATAACTACCAAGTCTTTTTTTTTTTCCCCTCTTCTCTAATATTTTCCTCTTTAAATATATATTTTTTTTTTACCTTTTCCTTCTATCTTAATTTTTTTTCTTTTATTCATCTAAAAATTTAAATAAGTATATTGAAAATATTAAAATTATATAAAAAATAAATGAATATTTTATTTATCTTCTACTATAAAATTTTAGCATATACATCGAGTGTGCTAAAATTGCTAGTATAAAAATCCCTTCAAATTTGGTTGTGTTTGTAGTTGCGTGAAATACATCAATTGTGTAGAAGAATACAGATAATTTGTGTAAAGAATATAGATAAGTTTGAACTTGATATTTATCAATAAACTTGAGTTTGAGCCTAAAATTAGAAGTTCGATGAGTTCGAGCTCGAGCTTGAGCTCATGTATTTTACAGATGAACCAAGCTTGAGCTTGGAATTTTTGCCAAGGTTGGTTCCGAGCTCAGCTCTTTTGCAACCCTAATCTCAATGATTGCATTTGTGACCACTAGTTGATGTAAAAATAAATCTTATCATAAATCAAAATTTATGACTGTGTATCCCGCTGGTCACGAATTAATAACTGCATTTCCACCTTATTTTTGCATACTAATCATACCATTTAAATTTCCTTCTTCCTATCCTAGTAGGCTTTTGATCCTTATCAAATTCATACTCATTTAGCCCAAGCCTAATTAATTAATTAATTAATCCCAATAAATTGATTTGACCAATTAATTTAACCAATTAATCTCATGAATTAAATTAACGCTTCATTTATTTAATTGATCTAATAAATTAATCAATATCAATCAAGGCCATGAGTTGATTGAATAAATCTCAATTAAGTTAATTAATTCGATCAAATAATTTATTTTAATCTAATAATTAGATTATATACATTATTTATTAAGAAATGGACTCGTCCAAGTTCGTATGTGATTCTTTAGGTAGTAGTGCATTTACAACTCTTTTGACTTAATTTAAATAATTATATCATTTTGATTAATTAATCTTTCTAAAATCAACTTATTGATTCTAAGAACCGATTAATCATGTTTAGCATCTCGTAATACAATAAGAAAAAATATAGATGAAGTAGTGCAAGTGTTTAAATTACACTACCAAAAAAGCTTGCAGTCACTAATCCACAAAAAATGGGGTTGCTGATAGAGTCAATGACTGCTTTTGTGACCTCAGAACGTGGTCAAAAAATACATCGTCACAAATCCAAATTTGTGATAGATTGTCTCATTGGTCACAAATTAATGACTGATTTATTGGTCACTAGTTTCATTGTATAAAAATGTTCATAAAATAATAAAGCTGTCACTAAGCAGTCTAGTGACCACGTATTGCAGTCACTAAATTTTAGTCATGTGACCAACTATTAATTTGTGACCCCCCTTGGGTCCCAAATTTGTGACTACACTTTTGCGGTCACAAAATTTCGTAAATAATGTGTGTATTTTTCTCCTTATAGTGACTGCTTAGCGGTCACTAATTGGTCACTGATTTGGACCGACCTTGTGGTCACAAATTTTCAATAATAATGTACTATGATTGGTGACCGCCAGGTGATCACTAATCATTCACTGATGTTTTGAATACATTTTTTAGCTTTTGGTGCCGAATCGCTAATATCCAACCTATTTTTTTATTCTCATTAATAGCAATCTAAAATCACAGGATTCCAAAATAATAATTCACCTTCTAAAAATAAAAACCAATACCCCAAATTCAATAATATTGCATCCAAATTAATGAACAAAATAAAGATTCTAAAACATAAACAAATAAAATAAGTCCAAACATGTCAAATTAATTTGAAGAGAATTATTTGTCTTTTCCACCATCATTTCCTTCATTGCGGAAGGAAGATATACCTTCAATCACATTTAACTTTTCCATCATTACTCCTAATGTTCTCATCAAAGCCTCCTCTCTTGCCTTTGACTCTTCGGCTATCTTCTTTGCATCCTCTCGCTCTCATAGCTTCCTCCATAATGATTGCTTCCCTTGTTGCAGTTGCCTTTCTTTTCTTAGACAGTTATTGATCAATTGCTTTTGCAATAGCATCTTGCAGTTGATCTTGACTAATATAGGCTGGTGAAGATGTCTCTGATAGTGACTCAAAGGAATTCCCAGCAACAATAAGCTCACGATAATGGTAAGCATTCCAAAAACCATACACTCTACCCTTACATGGACCGCTAATGATCTCAAGCCATTTCTTTGCATCAAATGAGCTTTTAGGAGTAGGGTTGCTGCCATGTTGACTAATATATTCTTGATAACACCCATCTTATTTGAATATCCAAATATTGAAAACAAAAATTAGCCTGAAAAGAAAAAAAAGCCTGATTTTTATTACAACTAAAAATACTTATCACATAAGTAAATACACTTTGTTAATAAAGCAAGACAGGAGAAGAATAACCAAGAGTAAGTTATATTGATGTATGAAATTAGAAGATATGAAAAACATTAATATTATAAATATATATTGTGAATAAACATAGTGAAGATGCAACTGAGAACTTAAGCCACACTAGTTAGTCAATATCATAAAAAAGCATGAGTATCACAAAACATTCATTTCAGCCTTGTAGGGATCAAAAGACAATAATATAGATGTCTCATTATCACATTATCCACCAAAAGGCTAATGAAGCTTGAAACTTCTATAATATGAAATGAAAGATGAAGTTCTCACCATTTTTTAGAATTAAAAACAATAGGAGTTCAATTGTTTGAAATTCATTCATTCTAAAAGCACATGTACAAAACTTGTTCCATTTGAGAATGGTGGATGATCTACTGGTGACTGATGGTGGCTGACTGTGGTGTTGATGGAGATTGACTATTACCATAAAAAAAAAAAGAAAACCTATAACTAGATAGAGGAATTTCTAGAAAGTCTCATGTATAGACGAACATATGAACTTGAAAGCTTTTAACCCTATTAACTTACAAATAGAGTTGGTGAACCACATTTCTAAGGAGCCATAAATCGACTACTCTATTCTCAACAAATGTATTTGGATAGATAAATAATATGCCCACTCTACTCTAAATTACTTAAGATAAAGCACATATTAGTTCCAAAGAAAGATAATTAATTAGTACTAGACACCTTGTCCCCATACCATTATTATTTTAACTGAAATTTAAATCAAATAGCTGTTTTGCAACTCAGCATGGACTCTTCTTTTCTAAATTTAAACCAAATAACTATTCCAAATGCAATGTGATACCTAATAAGCAGCGAAGCTATAACCTTTCAAGAAAACTATGTTCACCAAATTTAAGAGTACATCACCAATGCAGTTTTGACTATAAGTGTTCGAAGTAAAGATTTGACAAACAATTTGACACATATTACTAAATTCTATAGAATGAAAACCATGATCACATATTTCTGTATCATATAAAAAGAAAACCAATGTCTATACTTGTCAAGACAAAATTACATTGTAAAACTCATGTCATTTCAATTTTTTATGGATTTTGTACTTGCTTGGACCGTCTCAGATTTATTGTCAGTGTATTTCTCTTTTCCTTGTGCTTTCTAGTAAGTCCTTTCATGAAGCTCGACTTGACTAATTGATCTACCAGTTTGTGCCTACATTAAACAAGTTTAAATTAAAGTTTGCATTTGATAAAAAAAATAATAATAAATTAATGAAAGAAGTCTAACCTCCATTCTCCTTGCATGCTTGGCAAAAGAAATAGAGCCACCAGTATATTGACTCATCTTTTTCAGTCAATCCATTTTGCCTTGCTTTTTTGCATCTCTCTTGGTAGTTTGGTGAACTCATATGTATATCGCAAATTTTTTCTCAATCACTTGTCTGCATATTTTTAGGAACAATCTTTTGAATATCCATCGGGTCATCTACATCGGCTTCCTTTATTGCTTTCTTCTTGCATTGGTAGATGATATCCTTAAAGCTTCTCTTGTATGTTTCTCCCACGAGTGCCTAATACTGACTTCATATTTAGGCAGCCACAAAGCATTCCTACACAAAATGCACAAGGAAGAGCAAACATCAATGTTACAAAAACTAATTACATCATTTAATATTGTTATTATGCAAAAAATTAGATTCTTAAAGAAATAATTTACTCTAAATTTTTCATAAAGAAATTCCTCCCTATCTTGAGGAACTTGCTCCCAAGTTGGCCAAAGACCCATGTACTTCCTCAAAATATCCATGATTCTATGAGAAGCAATCCCTGTTATAAATCTGACAATTAATACAAGATGAATGAAATAAATATTTCCTAATAAATCTTTTGTAGAACTCTCATAATATTAACTTATGCACCAATTTTAAAAGGTGAATAAAATACCCGTCATGGTTTGGCTGTATAAAAATACGGCTATCACGGTTATTAGGTGCATGACTTCCTTATGTTTCACCTATTGTTCTTCCATGAGATGAATTTTGCTTTCAATTGATTACCACTCTTGCTCTACCTCATTATTTGGAGTCAGTAAATGCTCCTTATATTCTGGAGAAGGAACACTTTCCTCAGAGTCAACTACTGAAGTAGGCAATCCCATACTAGGAATCTCATATAGGGTTAGTGTAAAACGCGCGTCAGATTGTACTTGCCCTTGACTAATTAACTCTACCTCGCCTATTTGAACCTTGGCCTCTAGTCGACATCCTGCACAATTAAACAATAACATAGTCAACAAGTTAAACAATAAGATATAAAGCAAAATAAAACAATAAAAAAATAAAAAAGACATATAATGCAATCAAATAAACAAATAATATTTCATCTTACACATCAAAAGTTAATTAACCTCATCCTAACCACTGGTTGAATCAAAATCTTCAAACTTTGCTTCTTTTCCTCACTATTTTCTTCTTCGATTTCCTCTTATTCTTCATCTCCTCCATCCATTCCATTTCTTATTGACTGGATCAAATTATGTTGCATTTCATTAGAAGATATTTCTATTGTATTTGTATTTTGATCAACTAAGATACTTGAATTCTCAAGATCAACATTAATTGGAACTTCAAACAGAGTTGCCACATCATCTTCTTGATATGGAGCTTCAACATTTGATTCATTTTCTTGGTTTGACATTAAAACTGATGGGATATATATTTTCTACTTCTTGCCTTTATTTTCCACACCACATACCAATCCCGTCTATCCCTACTCATAGATAGAAAACTTGTGTAGCATACTTGTGCATGTTGAGCTAATATAAAAGGATCATTTGTATTAAGATTTCTCCGATGGTTGATCTCGACAAGTCCGAACTGTGGATGTACTTAATCCTTCTATCAGACAAGTCATACCAATGACATTTAAACAGACAACTTTGTTTCCTTGTCCAAAGTATTCTGGCTTCAATATCTCTTCCAACATGCCATAATAATCCACTTCGTCGTCACTTCAGAAGCTCCCCTATACTCAAACACCACTATTCATGGTTAATTTGTGCTCTCCATAATCGATCTTGTGGAATTTGAACCCATTCACAAAATAACTATTACACGTTTTAACCCATCAGTTAGGGCCTCGTGCTAATTGCCTAATATTTATCTCCAATCACATGGGAACTATCCATCACTTGCTTAAGAGTTTAGAAATTATACTCTATGGGTCATATAACAATTGACATTATTTAAATTTGGGATGATTAATACTTACATATTCTTGAAGCCATTGTGGAAATTTTGTATCCCATAGTCTCCCTAATTCGATGTCTATTACATACCGGTGTTTTCTGGACATGTCTTCATCAAATATGCTACAAGGACCCAAGGAATAACCATAAAATAAGTTTTCAAAATTTTATTTGTTTTATTGAATTTTATAGAGAGAACTTACTTTGCCAAATGAACGACCTCTAAACAATTTAGTAGCACATATCTATGCATTTCCATATATTCAGTATCATCTTCAAATAGTCAACCTTTTCTTTGAATCCAAAGAGGTCTCCCTGGATGACACAAGATTGAAAGAAGCCCACTTGAATCTACATCTCCACTATCATCATTTCTTAGTACCTGATTAAGCATTCTTTGTACATTAGGATCAAAGTACAATGAGAAGAATGTTGCAACTTCCTCAATGATGTAAGTTCTACAATAAAAGCTTCAACATGGGCTCGATTTTTAACTTTTTGCTTCATATGACATAAATTCTACAACGTAATTTATCACCAAACATTATAGTTTAAGTGTAAGATAATTTATGTGCAAATACAATTACTCTTAATAATACATAGGGATAATACATTTCAAATGAATACATCCATTAATACTGTACAGGTCCACCCACCTTAGCTTCATACGCTAAGTGGATTGGAAGATGCTCCATCACATCAAAGAATACTGGTGGGAATATTTTTTTTAAGTTTACATTGAATCTCAGGATATTTTTTTCAAGATGTTCCATATGTTATGCAAGATAGTTGAGCATATGTCCTTAAAGAAAGAACCCAACTTCGATATTGCTTCCCACACCGATTTAGGCAAAAGGTCACAGAAAGCAATTGGAATCAATCTCTGCATAAATACATGAGAATTATAACTTTTCATTGCATAAAACTTTGACTCCTTTTCATCTATGCATCGAGCTATATTTGAAACATAGCCATTAGGGAGTTTTAGGCCCTTAGCCCATTTTCAAATTTCTCTTACTTGTTCGATGCTTAACGAATAAGTTGCTTTTCGGCTTCCAAAATTTTTCTCTATTGTTAAAGCATATGGAGTTCTGGCTGATTACAATAAAGTTCTAAGTCCCAGTGTGCATTTCCATTGTTCTTTGACTTTTCCTTTATATCTAGAACTGTGTTGAAGATATTTTCAAACACATTTCTCTCAATATGCATCACATCCAAATTATGGCTAGTAAGATTAGTGCACAAATAAGCCAACTCTCAAAATATGCTTTTTCTAATCTAGTTATGTGTAATGCCAAATCCAGGCAAAGGACTAAGATTGCCATTCTTATCATATATTTGGGAGGGAAGTTGAGATACACGCCTCATGATTTCTTCACCTGACAAATGTGGATGGGGAGGCTTGTTTTCATGCTAGCCTCTCATAACATATCAATTTGTCATCTATATGTGTGACGAAGAGGTAGAAATTTTCTATAACAATCAAACTATGATTGCTTCCATTCATTCTATAGACAAAAAGATTTTGTATGCTCCATGCAATATGGACATGACAACTTTCCATGAGTACTCCAACAAAAATCTATGCCATAAGTAGGCAAATCATTGATTGTCCACAAAAGAGCTGTTTTTATCATAAAATTTTATTGTCTAAATACATCATAATTTTCAACCCTTTCAATCATAAGTTTCAACCCCTTCATTCCATAACTATTTCAATTCATCAATTAGAGGCCGTGAAAACACATCTAGTTTTTTCCTATGATATTTAGGGCCGAGAATAACCATACTTGAGAATATATATGATTCATCCATGCACATTCTTTGAGGAAGATTGTACACAATTAACATCACTGGCCAACAATAATATGGAATACTATTGTTGTTGAAGGGGGTGAATCCATCTGTGCATAATCTGAGACGAACATTACGTGGCCCTGATGAAAAGAAAGGATGAGTACGATCAAATTGTTTCCATGCTTCACCACGTGCAGGGTGTGCCATGCTACCATCCTTACATTAATTTTTCATTTCCTTAGACCTTTTTTTTATATATAAAGTCTTTGGAGTCTGGGAATTATAGGTAGGTAGCGCAACAACATATAAGACACATTTTTTTTTTGGAGCTTGGTGTTCTAGGCTTATATCTAGCGTGATGATAGATCATGTATCTTGTCTTTTCCATGCTCTCTTTGTAGTACAACATGCAATTATTAACACAAACATCAATTTTGTTACAATCCAAACCAAGCCATGCCACCATCTTCTTTGTATTATACAAGTTACTCGGGAAAGTCTCATCTTCTGATATCATACTTTTCATTACTGCTATGATGCGATCAACACATGATTGTGACAAGTTAAAATCAAAATTGATATTCAACAACTGAGAAACCACTGACAACCTATTATGCTTCTTGCAACCATGCCATAAAAGTTCTTCTGCATCTTTTAATAGATCAAAGAATTTTTGGACATGTCATTTAGGGGGTTGTTCAGTGTTCATTGGTTGTTCATCCCTATCAAATCCCCAATCAAAGTTATGCCTCTGGCATCTATAACCATACTCCTCATCCCTATATTTTTATTATTTTTGGACTCGGAATGTTCCCCAACAAAACCTTGAATCCAAGGTTCCTCGTGAGCATCCCATGTAGTGTAACCATGCTCAAAACCATACTTTTTGAGGTGATAATGTACAGTATCATGATTATCAAACCTCATATTATGACACTTTGAGTAACGGCATCTTATACAACCATGGTCTACAACCTCAGGATGAGAATAGACAAAGTTTAAAAATTATTTAACCCCTTTATCAAACTCATTAGATAGAAATCCATTTGCATCAAGTTGTTGCCACATCCAACTTCGATCGTTAGACATATTTTCTACAATTTCAGTTACGCACATGTTCATCAATATACTGCTTATTTAGTTAAAAAAGAAGATTCAATCTAATTTTTTAGGCTAATTTGAGCATCTGATGAAGGTGAATTGGTTAGGTACACGAGATTTAATGTTTATATTAGTTTTTGCTAATTTTAGAATATTTATTTTGTCACCTTTTTTGTGATTTTCATGTTATTCATAAGATATCATCTTTTATCTAATTTTTCAATGGACTTTAGTACCTAATACTCAAAGTTTCTTGGAGAAATTGAAGTTAGATGTAAGGGAAGAACTTTTGGAAATCTAAGGACTATGACTAGGAGTAAAAGTAATACGACAATAGTATATGAATATTCTTTTGTTGTCCCCCCGTCTTACTTGATAACCATTTATCTTGACCCTGAAAAATAGTTTTAACCTTTATTACTAAGTTTAAATTATATGCTTAATTTAATACTCTTGATATTTTTTTATTTTCGTTTAATGTTTTATTTTGTATTTCATATTATGAATATAAGCAAAATATATGCTTCAGTGTTATTTATTTAATTTCTAATATATATTTAAAATGGATTTATATAATTGAAAATGCAAAATGACATAATAAATTAGTATAGATCACATCTGAAGTATAACTTGGGGAATGATACATAATTGCGGTAGAAATACTTGAAGATACAATCAAGTAGTTTACTAAACAACAATAATATTCTCAAAGAATATGGGGTTGCTGCATACCTATTTCGGCAAATCCTACATAAACACAACCATCTTTGTATGTTAACTTGAGTTAATTAGACTTAAATTGGAGCAATTAATTAATTTAATATACATAGTAGTGTAATTAACTTCTTAAACTCTTTATTACATGATACACATATATATCACTAGTGATATAATTAGAACCTATCACAAGATATTTTATAATTTTAATTTGAATGGTATAAGTGATAGGGGTATAGCCTACAAGCCCAACAAAATGCCGGCCCAGTATTAAGTCCAGGTAAACTAGGCCCAAGCAGGTTTGCCGGCAACAAACTAGGCCCTAGGCCCAGATGCACCAATATCGAAGTTTATGGAAGTTTAGATCAACCTCAAAGGTCGATCCTCCTGACCATAGATGTCGGAACATGCAACTAGTGACGTGGCTGCCTAGAAGTAGGAGCATTAATGGAAGCCTCTGCCACCCATCGCATCTACATTAAATACAACCAAACTACCATCCTATTCGCATTTAATGGCCTTGACAGCACATCACCTCCGTATTAATAGTAGTAAAGGCGTTCCTAATTGCCGCCCCATCACAAGCATGATGCTATGCCAAGTCGAAAAGACCTATATTATCCCTACCTAAAGAAGAGAAGATCTAATCCATGTTGGGGCTAAGATTATCTTTTCAACTTCTTCTTAAGTACTATAAATACCTTCATCTTAGAAATAAAGGTATGCCTTCAATTGACTTTAAGCCGTTACTCTGCCAAATTATTCCCTGGTCGAATACTGACTTAAGCATCAGAGGGTCTTAGCCGAGGAACCTCTCAGCTAGCCTAACGTTTGTTCACTGGTTGCAAGATTTGACCCGCACATCATATCCTTAACCCATTTTTTTAGTCGAGTTGGACCGCCCGGTTGAAACCAAGAAGTCCATCTTACCAAAAAAGATATCATCGTTTGGCATTGTCCATGTGACATGAAATCTACCATCGAAAAATGGTGAACACTAGGCAAACTATTTATGAGAGGCAGAGTGACAGTAGGTTACTGCCACCACCGCTATCGCCGCCACAATCTCAGCCAGACCAGCAAGCCAAGGGTCCGAGCTCTCAATCGAAGAAAATGGTCACCTTGACAATCCTTCTGCTCATGCAAATAATTTTTGACCAAATATCCGCACATTTCTTAGCACAGTTGTCTACTACTTTGCAAAGGCACAATAACCAACTTGTGGCTGCAGCTAGTGCTATGCCACACTCCTTTGCTAGGAAGAAAGACCCTTATATGAGGATAAAATAAAGAATGAAGAACGTTGCAATCCAAGTAGATGTGATGTTAACCCTAGTCATTTCCCGTGAGACGAAAATTGCTATCAGCCTCGTGAGGAAGTAGCAAATCCAGTCGAACACCTCGCCCGATCTAATCGAGCCCAGCAATGCTAGAGGGTCTAGCGCAATAGAGCTCAGCAAAGTAAAGACCTACTCGAGCAGATCGAGATGAATAGAAAGAGATGTCATATCAAGTTCAAAGCTAAACAGGCGATTGGAAGAAATGTCAAGAAGATACACTAAAAGAATTCAACTTGACAACACCCCCAGGCTCCGACGAGAAAGGGAATCCCCATTCATCCAAGAGATAATTGAGGAATGCATAGCAATCGATGTAAAAATCCCAATTAGATTGCCTAAGTATGATGGATCAACCGACCCAACGAGCACCTACTTCAGTTCGAGCACATGATGCAGCTCCATGGCCACAATAACCATACCCACACAAAAATATTGGTCACCACTTTTCTGGGAATAGCACTAGAGTGGTTTGTTAAGTTGGAACCTACATTCATTTCTCCTTTGACCAACTCTGCAACAAATTCCTCCACCAATTCACTAGTAGAAGGAAAGCAAAGCTCTTTCATACTGAACTCCATACGGTGAAACAGAATGAAAGTGAGTCTCTTTGAGATTTCTTTGCTAGGTTTAATATCGAGGTATTAAAAACTGATAACCCCATGATTGAATTTTTTATTGATGTGTTATTCCTCGTACTGAGGCACAAGTAGTGTGCCAAAGCTATAGTCAAGAGAGATCGTGAACAGTAGAGGAGCTCCTCGACCTCACAAAGAGGTACATGAATCAGAAAGATATGAATAAGATGAAATATAGAAGCGAAAAGAATGAAAAAAAGAAAGGAAATGAGAAAAATGATAGGCATCAGAAGGACAACCACAAGAGGTTTCATAATTATGCTCTACTGAATACTCCAAAAAAAGGTCTTGTTTGCAATCCAAAATGAAAACCTCCTCAAAAGGCCAAGAAAACTCAATGAAACACCAGCCACAACAAACTCCAAAAAGTATTGCCATTTTCACAAGTAGAAGGGCCATGATATGGAAGATTGCTTTAACCTTCAAGACGATATTGAAGACTTATCTGACAAGACCACCTGAAAAAATATATCTATGAGAAGGCTAAGCAAGCCATGGCCTAACCCGACCAAACTCCTATAGAGAATAGTTTATTAGACCAATAAAAGATGATGAGAAAAGAGAAAGGTCGACGAAGATCGTCTCTCCTTGAGAGATGTGATTGATACTATTGCAGGGGGACCAATAGGAAGAGACTCTAAATCAGCAAAGAGACAAGAACAACAAAAGCTTAAATCAACCAAGTCAATGCTAACCAAGAAAGTTTTTCAGCTTTCGACCAGTGCAGACCCTATTTCTTTTTTAGATTATGACCTCTCTCACTTGGGAGGTCAATGAGTATAGAGCAAATTAGATTGGCTACTTGTGGTCACTATTGAGATTGCAAACTTCGAAGTAAGAAAGATCTTAGTCGACAATGGCATCTCAGTTACCATAATCTTCTTGTCGACATTAGAAAGAATAAAGTTGGGAAAGCTAAAGTTTGAACTAGTTCGTACCCCACTGGTCAGATTCGGTGGATCAGAGATCATACCAATTGGATCTATTAACTTGCCCATATTGTTTGGGGAAGCGCCCAAAAGGTGCACACTCATGGTCAACTATCTAGTCGTGGATGCACCCTTTGCTTATAATGCCATAATCAAGAGACCAACACTTAACAATATGAAGAAAGCATGGTGTTGCTACACCATTTCGATCGAGGCAAGCGAGCAAAAAGCCCAACCAAACCTGAAACCCTAAGGGGACATCCCAGTAATAGAACCCGAGAAGAGACAGCTAAACCAAAGAGAAAGAGAGAAGAGACAGGGTTGAGCTAGTTGAGGAATTCAAAATAATAGAATTGGAACCTGAAAATTCGGACAAGACCACAAGAATAGGGACTAACTTGGGAGGCAATATAAAGTGCATGTTGTCGATTTCCTTAAAAAAAGAATTGATGTTTTCTCATAGAAAATAATCGACCTCAGGGGAATTGACCCCCAAGTCATTGTCCACCATCTTAATGTGAATCCATATTTCAAACCAGTCAAACAGAAAATCAGGACATGCAATGTTGAGAGGTGCCAGATCTTCGAGGAAAAGGTCACCAAACTTTTAGAGACATGCTACATAATAGAAATACAATATCCTAGTTGGTTATATAATATAGTCCTTGTCCTTAAAAATAAGGGCAAATGGAGAATGTGTAATGATTTCACTGATCTTAATAAAGCATGCCCTAAGGACCCTTACTCATTAGTTGACTCAACAGCAGGTTGCAACCTCTTGAGCATCATGGATGCTTTTCAAGGATACTACCAAATCTTCATAGCTCCCGAGGACAGGGACAAAACCACATTTGTGGTCCCAAATAGTGTATATTATTTCTCAATCATGCCATTTGGCTTAAAAAATGCTTGATCAACTTACCAAAGATTAGTGAACTTCATGTTCAAGAATGAAATCGGTCAATCCATAAAGGTCTATATATGTAGATGATATGATTGTTAAGATAGAAAATAAAGCAAACTACTTATACGACCTTGATCACACATTTTCAATATTAAGGGCATTTGACATAAAGTTTAATCCCAAAAAATGCAAATTTAGAGTAAGGGGTAGAAAGTTCTTAGGCTGCATGGTCAACTATAGAGGCATTGAAGCTAATCCACAAAAGATATTGGCAATTCGAGACATTCCACCACCAAAGATAGTAAGGGACGTTCAAAGGTTGGTCGAAAGAATCATTGCTCTAGAGCAATTTATTGCTCGATTGGCAGATAAAAGTCCACCATTTTTCAAGATCCTCAGGAATGTGA
Source organism: Jacaranda mimosifolia (assembly GCA_018894105.1). NCBI lineage: Eukaryota > Viridiplantae > Streptophyta > Magnoliopsida > Lamiales > Bignoniaceae > Jacaranda > Jacaranda mimosifolia. Next base: position 14,616,269 of record CM032129.1, read on the forward strand.
GGAAGTTATAGTAGATAGAAAAATATGACTAGGCCCTGGTCGACCTAAAGCAATATCTGACCAATGCTCTACTACTTACTAAACCCACAGTCGGAGAGGTCTTGTACCTATACTTGGTAGTTTCTGCAACAGCTGTTAGTTCACTCTTGGTATTTACTCAGCAAGGCTCACACAGACTAATATATTATACCAACAAAGCTCTACAAGGTCCCGAGCACAACTATTTGGAGATTGAAAAATTCGCCTTTGCCTTGATCACAGTGGCAAAAAAGCTAAGGCCTTATTTACTGTCGTACACCATTATTATTCTAACGAACCAACCCCTAAAGTAGGTCTATCCAAACTAGATACATCCAAGAGACTGATCAAATAGACTATCGAATTAGGAGAATTTGACATCAAGTTTCAACTCCAAATAGCTACAAAAGCCTAAGTGTTAGCAGATTTCGAGTAGAGCGTGTCGACCTCCCTACAGTGGTCGAACAGGATCAACTAGTTTGGTCCTTACATATTGACGGATTGGCCATATCCTTCGAAGGTGGAGCAGGAATTTTTTTGCACTCTCCTCAAGATGAAGATTATGATTTCACCATCAAACTCAACTACACAATCACAAACAACAAAATGGAGTACGAAGCCTTAATTGTAGGTATGAAGATGGCCCTTGACATGAAGGTCGAATTTGTAGCAGCTATCATGGACTCGCAATTGGTCGAGAAATAATTCGGGAGGAACTTTGAAGTGAAAGAAACAACCATGAACACATACCTACCGGAGGTTAGGAGGCTAGAATGAGAATTCAAAAAATTCACACAAAGTCAGGTACCCAGGTCAAAAAATGATAGGGCAGATATGCTATCTAAATTTGCCAACTCGACTAGAGGTGCCAGAGAAAGAACCATAACCTTATTGGTATCAAATAAGCCCACCACAAGCAACCTTTTGACAAAGCCAAGTTTTAAATATTAACGAGTTAAACCCTAGTTGGCAAGACAAAATAAAATCCTACCTCAAAGAAAGAAAGCTACCATAAGACAAAGTAGAAGCTCGAAGGTTAAGGGGACGAGCAGCAAAATTTACCCTCGATGAGTTTGGTCAGTTGTATAAAAAGATCCATCTCAAGCCCCCACTGAGTTGTTTGATGTCAGAACAAGGACAAGAGGTCCTACAGGAGATCTACGTTGATATTTTCTAAAATCATTCTGGGGGACGGTCGTTAGCTCACAAGGTTATTAGGCATGGTTACTTTTGGCCAACTTTACTGAGGGACGTGGTTGACTTTTCTCGAAAATGTTTATCCTGCCAAGTACACGCCAATATTTCTCACCAACCAGTTGCAACCCTTATCTTAGTCCAACTCACTTAACCCTTTGACCAGTAAGGGGTCAACATTGTAGGATCATTCCTAAAAAGCCATGAGCGAAAGAAAGTACACTCTAGTTGCAGTAGAATGTTTCATTAAATGGGTCGAGGCGAAAGCCATACCAAAAACAACAGATGTAGCAATAAGGAGTTTTTCATGGAAAAATATTATCTGTCGCTTTAGTCCATTGAAAGTGTTCATATCCGACAATAGCACGTAATCCCAAAGCAAGAGAATGAGAGACTAGTGTAGAAGCCTGGGAATTAGGTAGCACTTCACTTCAGTGGGAAACTCGCAAGCGAATGGTCAGACAGAGGTCACCAATAGAACAATCCTAGATCATATCAAAACTCGACTGGAAGGATCTAAAGGTAGCTGGGAAGATGACCTCCCAGGCGTCTTTTAGGCCTATAGGACCACCCCAAAAATAGCTATGGGCCAAAGCCCTTAAACTTAGTTTATGGCTCAGAAGTAGTGGTTCTAACAAAATTAATCCTATATACAGCTCGGGTAATTCATTATAACCTGATCAAGAATGAAGCAGAAAGGTTATTCGACCTCAAGACAATCAACGAGCTTCGGCAGCAAGCATTGACAAAAATACAAAGGTATCAGTTAATCATAGCCAAACACTATGATAAAAGTATCGGGCTAAGATGCTTTAAAGTGGGCGATCTTGTCCTTAAAAAGGTTGAAATCTCAAAAAATATTGGCAAACTCGACCCAAAATGGGAAAGTCCCTACTCAGTGGTGAAAGTGATAAAGCACAACTCTTACCGACTAGCAGTTATGAGTGGAAATGAACTCCGCCAACCACGGAATACAACAAATTTGAAAAAGTTTTATGTGTAAACTGAGATCATGTAATCTCGCTTAGCCATGTTGATGAAAAAAAGCCCAATTCAATAAATATAAACTTGCCAACCTCGAAGTCATATGATTAAATTAGTTTTTCACCAATTATTAAAGAATATTAAAATCGACCCCGCAGTCGCATGATTAAGTTTGACCAATTATTAAGGAATATTAAAGTTGACCATGCAGTCGCATGATAGAGTCAATTTCTAACCAATTATTAAGGAATATTAAAGTCGACCCCGCAGTCGCATGATCGAGTCAATTTCTAACCAATATTAAAGAATATTAAAGTTGACCCCACAGTCGCATGATCGAGTCAGTTTCTGATCAATTATTAAATGATATTAAAAGTCGACCTCGCAGTCGAATGATGAAGTTGTTTTCTAACCTATTATTAAATAAAGTCAAAATCAACCACATAGTCGAACAATTATTAACCCCAAAGTCGAACAATTATTAAAGCAAATCTAAATTAACCTTGTCGTTGAACTAAAGTGGCATGATATGCACAAATATGGGATTAGCGAAAATACACGAGATCGACAAAATACACAACCAAGATTAGCATTAAAACTTCCAACAATATCCAAGATACACTTAAAAATAAAAGCGACATCATTAAAACTCCCGTCTGGGCTTTATATCAGATAAAGATAACTGTAAAAAAATAAAGAACTTTTGTAGCTAGAACCAGCGCCCTCTCATCGACTTTCCCGAGCAGCAACTTTTACAGCAACTTCGTCGACAACTTTATCAAGCTTATCTATCATGTCGACACCAACATCTAGAGGTGGACCCTCAACCTCTTGCTCATGTCCAGAATGAGGCATCCTCGCAGGATGAGATTGTCCATTAAGAAGAGGCGTTCAATAGTAGGGAACAATTATGCTACATCCACCTCATTGTTCTTGATCTCCAAGGCAAAGTCACTGATGAACAAAAACTCCTTCCATACTTCAACAGCCTTGCAGTGCTGCAAAACTTCAGCCTCTTCAAGGGGAGTATTCTCGTTGAAATCCTCGAGGAACTCATTCTTTAGAATATTGAGACAAGCTTTATCTATACTCGAATCTCGTACCCAAGGAACTCGAGCTGCTTCATGGCCCTATCAAACACCTCATTGGCGTCATCTATGCTAAATGTTACACTAGCATCGATAAATGTTGAACTCAACATAAACTGCTGAACGACATCCTTTCTAATATCAGACAACACTTTGAAAAACTCACCTCTAGCATAATGAAGGCAACACTTATACACATGGGCCCGACCTGATAAAGAAGCCTCCTGGATTGAGGTCATTGACTTCTTTAGCTGCTCCTCTAATCGACTCCTTCCTTCGATAGCAGCTAAGAGCTCAGCATCCTTCTCTTCGAGCTGCTTAGTCAGCTCCGCGATCCTCGACTCTAAAGATTCGACCTTAGTCTTGGTCAAATTATTATGTTCTTTCTCCAGATCATCACATTTCTTTTCCAACTTTTACTGGGCAATTTCGCACAACTCGAACTGTCGATGAAGATTATAGCCTAATTGCCCAACCTACAAAAAAGTAAATACATGTTAGGAAAAGAACAATTTCAGATATTAACTACGGTGAAATGGTATAGTTCGTTTGGCGTTAAATTTTACCATGTTTGCATAATGTGCAAACACCTTCAGAGCATCGACCTGCTCATAATTAAACATCTCCACTTGATCTCTTTGGAAAAGGCCAATGGTAATGACAACCAATGGAGTCATTAATGTCTAGGCCCACACCCATCATTGTCGAAGAATTTGACACCCCAATTTTTATGCTAACGTGAGGTTGGGGAAATGTGGGTAAGTTGCACAATTGCTCCACGAGAAGCGTCTCGTAAATAGCTATGTCGGCATCAATAGCCTTCCCCTTTCCCTTATCCATGGCACTTTTCTTAGGAGTGTCCTGCCCTTCGACCTCCGTTGCTTTCCTCTTAGGTCGAAGAGCTAGTTACTTGCTGCTCCCACACTCCAAGCTACAGGGGATAGACTAGCTAGCAGCACTTATTCAGCCTTAGCAACTTGACTCGTTGCCTCTCGACAAGCCACTGCAGCCTCATAGTGCTCCTGGGCTCTCTATTACTTCTGCATAGCTATTTGCCTAGCTCGATTCATGATGGACTGACCTGCAAGATAAAAACCATCTCGATCAAAAACTAAACATGTAACGCATACCGATAAAAGTTTAGATAAGTCAGTTTCTACTGATAAAAATTATTAGTCCAACTCAGGTTCTCGTCATTGTTCATCTCTACCCTCTTCATTTACCAATCCCTGGGGATATTAAAATCGACCCCACTGGGAGCTCGGACATAGAAATACGTCTTCTTCCAAGTTTGTCCATGGGAAGAAAAAGGGGTCACAAAATTTTTTCGACGTGTTCGAGCAGTCAGGTAGAAAAATCCTGACTCCCCCTTACTCTTGTGTTTTGAGACATCGAGTAATGAAAAAAATTGTTACAATTGGCCCACAAAAAGGGTTGGTCATGAATCATCATTAAAATAATAAAGTTGTATTGGAGGGAAAAGCAATTGGGTAACAACTGAGTTATGTAAACATAGAGACCTCTCAATAAGTCAACTATGGGCTAAGCTAGAGGAGACCTAAGCCCACACTTCAAGGTGTCCGAAAAAACGATCACACATCCTTTAAGAGGTGTACGCATCATCTCTCCTACCTTAGGTTTAATTAGTTTAAATCCCTTAGGAATAAAATACTTCACCCTAATCGACCTCAAATCATTCATGGCAGATATAATTTCACTATAATGGCGATCATAAATAATCTACCCCTCGATCGAGGAGGCTAGTTATCCTCCCCAGATCGCCACACCTCATCGATCACTGGCTCAGAAGGCTTTACTTTGCTGATAATAAGGTTGGAAGGCCCAACCCTTCATCAACCTCTACTTCCCCTTAGACGACATCTACTTTCTCCGGCTTACTAGAAGAACCTAACTCGCTACTTGATGTCTCATCTAAACTACTATTCCCACTAGTCAAAGCATTCAACGATCGGGTCTTCTTAGAATTAGAACTCTCAATTCTATCCTCCCCAACAACTCTAGCCATTTATATGAACAAAAAAGAAGCAAAGCAGACTAAATAGGAGAAGCAAGAGACTTGCACAAGATAGACGCACAAACTAAGAATAGCAGATTGCTAAAATGTGACCTGAATTCTCTAAAATTAAACATCTCAATGATGCAGTAAAAGGGCTAAATAGAGGATAAAAATAACTATTTATAGGCTAGGTCCAGTATGCCAACCGGTTAAATTGACCGACTATCAAATAATTAATGCATAGCCGTCGATCATCAGTGCACGAATATCAGTGTAACCGCCCAAAATGGTCCCGCCTCCAAAACCCCAATTGAGATTCAAAATCGATCCTGGCTAAGCCTCAAAAATGGTTCCCACCTTCAAACCCTAGTCGAGACTTGAAATTGGCCTTGGTCAAACCTCAAAAATGGTTATCGCGGCTCGAACTAAGTTTTCAACCATTGAGACACGTTACTCCCTACTTTGATTTGTATATAGTAGGTCAAACTATGGAGTGGGAGGACTCCTAGTAGGGGTATAACCCACAAGCCTGACAAAATGCCAGCCCAGTATTAAGTCTAAGAAAACCAAGCCCAAGCAGGTTTGCCAAGAACAAACTAGGCCCTGGGCCCAGATGCACCAATCTTGAAGTTTATGGAAGTTTAGATCGACCTAAGAGGTCGATCCTCCCAACCATAGAGGTTGGAACATGCAATTGGTGAGGCGGCCGCCTGGCAGAAGGAGCATTATTGGCAGCCCTTGTCCACCAATTGTATTCGCATTAAATGCAATCGAACCACCCTCATGTATGTATTTAATGGCCTTGATAGTACATCACCTTCGCATTAATGGCAGTAAGGGCATTCCTAATTATTGGCCGGTCACAAGCATAATGCTAGGGGAGGTCAAAAAGATCTAAATTATCCCTACCTAAGGAAGAAAAGATCTAACCCGTGTTGGGGCTAAGATTATCTTTTCCACTTCTTGCTAAGGATTATAAATACCTTCATCTCAAAAATAAAGGTACGCCTTCAATAGACTCTAAGTTGTTACTTTGTCAAATTATGCCCTGATCAAATACTAACTTAAGCATCAGAGGATCTTAGCCGAGGACCCTCTCAGCCAGCCTAATGTTTGTTCACTGGTTGTAGGATTCAGCCCGCACCTCATATCCTTCACCCATCTTTCTAGTTGATTTGGACCACCAGGTCGAAACAAAGAAGCCCATCTTACCAAAAAAGATATCATCAATAAGATATGATCAAATGTGTAGAAAAAATAAATAATTGGTTCAAAATCTGATAAATAGTAGCTTCCCCAAATGTCAGAATCCAACTTTTCCACATTAAGAATTAAACAATTGCATATTAACTATGTCAAACCTGACTCCATATGCTTTATTGTCAATCAAGAATAATTTATAAAAACCACTCAGCATTTTTCTTCAAAAACAACAACTTACATGCATAGCTATACAAATGCAGCCAAATATTGCTTAATATAAGAAGAAATGCAAACACTAGCATTTTAGAAGTCCTAAATAAAAGAATAGTTGGGCCTGCCTAATTTTGTGAAACACCAGGATAACTTCAAGAGCATGGACACATTTAAAATGAGGTGTACATAAGAATTTGATGCTATTATAAATCCTTTTGTTTCATTCAAAAACCAAAAGATAAATAACTATGTCCATTTGTTATACTTTCATGAAGACAATGGCACTAGAATTTTGAAATCCAACTTCCAAATTTGACTTATTTTTACCACATCTGACTAAAAATTGCAATAGTTGTTTCTTGAATTTGACAAATGTGCCCAGATAATTACAGTACTAGTTTAAATAATTATTTCTAGTGACATTGTGGAAATAAAGTTCCTATCATTCTTTCTTTCAAATGTAAGTTGACAATGACAATTGCTAAAGCAAAATAAATGCAAGTTTAAAGCTTAGCTAATAAATGAGCTAAACGAGAGCAATATTTATGTCAGAAGGTTCTTTCCCCTACTTTTATCATCTTACAAAGCACAATGCATCATGAGAATTCTCCAAGCACAAACTTAAGGGTGAGAGCTGGAACTTAGTTAATACATATTTGTTACCCTCTTATAACCACATTAAAATATTCTAAAGCATAGATTTTCAGAACTTTATACTCAAAGTAATTTATGTTTTGACTTCTTATCCTCTTTCCAGTCCAACTTTATATCGTAAGTTAAATACCTAAAATTATTTATCATCATTATCAGATATGAAAGGAGCAATTTACTTGAAGGCTTTTACAACATTCTTTAGCTCAAGGTCTTCTAATATGTTTCTCGCTCTTAGAGGAACTTCTGCAAAAACCATATGAAGTGATAAGTTATGTAATAAAAATTGCAAATACAGATCTCTTCACAAGTAAAAAACAAGCATTCCATGTAAATACTGTCTACAATTTTAGACCAATCACTTTAGAGGTGTAATTTAGTTCATAATGTATTGCAAACTAAGTAAAGCACTTAGTCATATCTCATAAATCATGACCAAAGGTAACATAGAAAACAAACCAAGGTTGATTTAGATACTTACAGTCAAATGAAATCTACTCTTATTTAATTTCTAACATGTATTTAAAATAGGTTTATATAATTGAAAATGCAAAATGACACAATAAATTAGTATAGATCACATTTAAAGTATAAGTTGAGGAATGATACATGATTGTGGTAGAAATACTTGAAGATACAATCAAGTAATTTATTAAACAGCAACAATATTCTTAAAGAATATGGGGTTGCTGCATACCTTTTGGGCAAACCCCACATAAACACAAGCCATCTGTCTATGTTAACTTGAGTTAATTAGACTTAAATTTTAGCAATTAATTAATTTAATATACATAGTAGTGTAATTAAATTCTTGAACTTAATATTATTTGCTACACATATATATATATATATATATATATCTCAATTGTGATATAATTAGAACCTATCACAAGATATTTTATAATTTTGATTTGAATGGTATAAGATCTTATCAAATGTGTAGAAAAAATAAATAATAGGTCCAAAAATTGGCAAATAGTAGCTTCCCAAATGTCATAATCCAAGTTTTCCACATTAAGAATTAAATAATTGCATATTAACTAAGTCAAACCTGACTCCATATGCCTTATTGCCGTTCAAGAATAATTTATAAAAACCATTCAGCATTTTTATTCAAAAACAACAACTTACATGCATAGCTATACAAATGCGACCAAATATTGCCTAATATAAGAAGAAATGCAAACATTGGTATTTTAGAAATCCTAAAATTACCCAACTTTTATTTTTCAGTAGGATTTCTTTATTCCCAATTTTTTGTCAATTTACATAAAATGCTAAACAAAACTCATATAAATAAGGAAATAAACAGTGAACTAGCCTAGCTTACTAGAACAAAATATCAATGTAAATTTGATCAAAAAATATGCTATCTTTCCAAGGAAAAAAGAGCATTTAATTTTAGTAGGGTACTTGTACAAATCTTGTAGAATGCTAATGGTCGTTGATCAAAATTTCTAATTTAGTGTGCCAGTACAATCAATGCCATAGATTTATCCTCAATTCTGCAAGTAGAGAGAGACAAATGGAGTTAAGAGGAAGCAAAGGGAAAGAAAACAGAGGTACAAAATATTGGGGGTTTAGTAAATGGAGTTTAAAAAAAAGAAAAGAAAATTGAGTTTGAAACAAAATTTCATACCACCCACTTCCTCAATCAAACTCTATTCTATTCTTTTGATGTTGTTGCAAAGGATGGGCTCTATTCTACAAATCCCAAATATGAAATAGATTATTATGAAATTGCTAAGGGAAAATATACAAAAATAGAAACACCAACAAAAATTTACTTGTAACACTCAAATGTTTTTTAGATCCAACACCATAAACCCTAGATGCTTCCCACTCTTCGCAAACTCGACCTCGGTTACTCCTGGTGCCAGTGAATCTTTATATATTTTCGATTGAACTTCTTCATGTACATTTGATTTTTCTCCAAGTACTTGAGTTTTTGTTGCTCTTTGCTTCTTCGATTCGAGTTATTTGGGAGTTTTCAATTTGACTAGATTTGGGAAAGGAATATCACTATTGATTCAGGAGTTTACACAACCGATAATATTTTCTTTTTGTTAGATTTGGGAGTTAGGGTTTGGGTTTTGATTTGTTTCTTAGAAGGGACATGAGCTGTTAATAAATGGAAAAAAAAGAATCGCCTTCTAACCTAATTTGCTTAGTGGTTTGAAGGTTATTAAAATCAATTCTTTCAATAATGTCTAGTGTTCGATCCTCACTTATATAAAAAGTTTTCAAATTTTATTAAATAATTGTGATCAATTTATGACCGATATACAGTCAGTCATAATTTAGTAACCGTATCCAAGAAAATAGCACAATTTAGTGACCAACTTTGTGACTCCAAAAAATCCGGTGACATGAGCGGTCACTAATTTAGTCATAAAGTCGGTCACTAATCGGTAACTTTTTCTGAAAAAAAAAATAATAATAATAATAGGATCGATCACAAATCAGTCACAGAGCGATCATTATTTGTGACCGTTCACTATTTTGTGGACTGTGGTCATTAAAACCTTGTTTTTTAGTAGTGAATTATGAGTACTGCGTAAGCAAGTTTAACATTCAACGCTTTCAAATTATACGTACTATGTACATGCAATCCTTCCATCACCTAATCACTTCATTGGACTTAGGATATTGATTGTAACACCCCTGAAATTCGATATTTTGGAAAAATACGGATTTAGAATTTAAGATATTGATTGATCGGATTTTAGGGCTTGAAAAAAATAATAAAAAGGATTCAATTGCAAGAATTTTGAAATCTTTGGGGTCAATTTGCAATTTTTAGAAATTCTATTGGATGACATTTTCAAATTTTGGGGGTTGCATGGCATTTATTTTGGGTCAAAGGGTCAAATGTTAGGCACTAAGATTTTCTGGGGGCCTGATTGAAGGAAGGCCAAATCTAGTGGACTTAATTGAAGGATGCTGGAACTTTTTGTGGCTAAATTGAAAAAGTTAGAAAATTCAATTATATATATTGAATTTTGCAATTCCACCCTTATTTTTCTTCATCTTCACCACCGAGAACCCCCTCTTCCCCCTTCGATGATTTCTCTAGCAATAGCCCTTTTCCCATATATGCTCCGATAACCTTCTTCCTCTCATTTCCAGCTTCACGTTGATACCACATGCACACACAAACTACCGGTGGGTCACCATAAAAAGAAGCTTGAAGGTGGACTGTGGCAGAGGTGACGTGCTGAGGCTCAGCTCAAGGATTTCACCGGTAGCTTCAGTTTCTCAAATGGACCACCGGCGGCGAAGTAATTAAAGAAAAACCGCGGCAGCGAAGCTTAGAGGCATTGAGCATTTGGAGGAGAAATTAAAGGCTTTCCTGGAGGATTTTGATAAAATTGATCAGGGATTTGGATTTGTTGAGCTGAAATGTAGCTTCTGGTTGGGTTGTGATATTTTTCAGCAGTGACGGATGGTGGCCGGCAACGGCGCTCTGGCGGTGCTCTGGTGACCTTAGAATAGTTTCTTTTTCTCGTTCAGACGATCGCAGTGGTGCTCTTGGTTCATGATTCCAAGGCCTCGATAAGTAATTTTGGGTAATAGAGGGTTAAGAATTAAGCTTTAATTGAATTGTACCTTGTTATATATATAATGCGTATGTTGTACTTTCCTAATTTAGATTGTATCTATGCTAAGAATAGGATTTGGGATGTATTGATATAAATGTGATTGTGATTGGGATTCCTAAGCAAGGAGTACCTATAAGTTGTGGACCCAGATATTTGTTATGTTGGAATTAATTGAGTTAATTAAAGGATTTGAACCTTAACTTCTGGATTTATGGATTTAGATCCAAGTGATAGTAATTGGAATATTATTGTGAATTTGGATGATATGACGAGAACGATTATGTAATTAAGAACTAGTTATTGCTTAGTTATTAGACTTGATATGAAATCGAGATTAATTTGGATATAATTGATCTTATTGGTTGTTATTAGATCGATAGAGCCGTTTAAGCTTTAAATTATCATGTTAATATGATTATTTGGTGAATTTGGATTAATGATAAGCATGATAGTGATGCTGGGAGTCAAATATGGATTTTGATTGTAATTATACTATTTTGGTTAGGTGAAGTGGAAGTGGGTCCCGTGGACCGATAGACGGCAGATTGTGATAGTTTTCTCTGATACTACAAGAGGTGAGGCTCTGCCGTTCTGGCCTTAATTATATCTATTCTTGTGAAATGACCCCTATGAGGGTTCAACGTGCTTGTGTACTGTACTTGTTCTTGTTATTGAAACCCGTAAATTGTTTGAGATCTTGTTTGTCGTCTATTGCTTGTTTCGTAAACCCCTGTGAGGGCTTATTTGAATTGATTATTGATATCGTATGGCCTTGTCGGTATATTTTTTTATTGAATTTATTTATAGATACTTTTATGCAAAATCTATTTGGGCCAAGTGCTAATCCCAGCGGAATGCTGGGAGTACTATTCTGGATTTGTATTATTGTATTGATGATAGAAATAGTGTTATTGGTTGACTTGGTTTGCGATCTTAACTTTGGGCAGTCGGGGGTTGACTGTGACCTAAGGCTTGATCGGCTAGGATCGATCCTACTGATTCGTGTGGTTGCGATCTTATCCTCGGGGGAGGCTTGATCGGCGAGGATTGATTTTAACGATTCATGCTGCAGCAGTTTGGCGAGTTGGCCACTCGTCGAAGGGATATAAGGGGGTAGGCCATTTCACGGTCGTATTGAGGGGATATAAGGGGGTAGACCATTTTACGATCGTATCAAGGCGATATAAGGGGGCAGACCATTTTACGATCGTATCAAGGCGATATAAAGGGGGTAGGCCATTTTACGGTCGTATCATTTATACAAGTGTCAAGGCGATATAAAGGGGCAGGTCATTTCAAGGTCGTATTGGTTATACAGTATCAAGGGGGTATAAGAGAGAAGGCCGTTTTACGGTCGAATCATTTATACACAATCGGAAAGAATAAAAGGGAAAGCCGTTACACGGTCGTACATGTAAAATATACTATTACACTGGTTTTGTAAAATGTTCTTGTCTAGTCTATTTTATAAAAGTGATCAAAATCTTGGATTTTGAAAGCTGAATATTTCATGAAACAATTTTGTTCACTGAATTTCATTAAATCTAATCATGTCTATGAGTTCTGAAATTTTCTATGAAATTTATTTAAATGTGAAACGACTCTTCACCGGTATGGGATGGCATTGAGTTAACTCTTTAAAGTGTTGTATAATAAATACTAGTTTTTGGTTTAGTTCGTAGATTCCGTGAACTCCTTCAAATCTCCAGTACCCAAATATGTAACTTGTATTTTAGTTATTTGAATTCAGAACGAATGTTCTTTTATACCAACATATTGTACTCCATTTCATTCTGATTCCTCCTACACTTGCAAATGCTTGCCCCACTGAGTCATTCGGACTCACCCTCTTTGTGTTTTTCCTTTTGTTCTTCGGCTAGATTGAAGAGTAGAAGGCATCCTGAGCTTGGGCTACCTTTTGGCATAGTGTAAATATTGTTATCATGATATCTATAACGATAAGGATGCGAGATGTTATGGTTGAATTGTAACAGGGGGCGTAGGTTAAGTTGGTGTCTTTTCTACTGCAAAGTATGACAGGTTGGGGTCCCTGATGAGTGATGTATATATATAAGTTAAATTATTAGTCTTTGAGAAATTTTGACTTGCTATGAGAACTTGGGTTTTGCTTGTCATTTGCAGCATGACTAGCTTAAATTTTAAATTATGAAATTTCTTAGGTTGAGAATTTTGGAGGGTGTAGTTGGTTTTGAAAAAAAAAAAATAGTATTGGAGTAGCACCTCGATTCGAAGCAAGCACCTCTTGGACGAGGCATTACATTGATTATTAGCCAAAATAAAAATATCCTAATAACTATATGTGTGTGTGTGTATATATATTCCTAATTGTTTTCTTTTTTAATTTAGCAATAAAATTAGAGTACTCCTCTCTTAATTTTCATCCAACCTTGGCCAAGGATTTTCTAAGTCAAGAAAGATTTTATTTTTCATCTAAATAAGTTATGGATCATTTGTTGACCACTCAGTAATCTTCATATATAATCAAATTAAGCCCAAAATATTCGTTATTATGATTATTCATACAATTAGAAATATACACACACAAGGTTAGTATGGTATTCATAACATTATTTTGTTTATAATTAATTAGGCATTTCTAGCAAAATAGTTCACTATATGTATTCTTTAACTAGCACCCATATATATGCATTAGTAGCCCACACCAATATCCATAAAAATATTTTCCTTACAGGCATGTATCGTATGAGCAAATTTTAATACATTATTAATATCCTATTTAAGAGATTCTCGACTTATATAGTTTTAAAAATAAAGTTATGTAGTACGTAATATGTCATGATCCTATCACATGCACAAATAAAGAAGAAGAATGGTATATTTTATTAATGTTAAATGAAATAAAAAATTTATATCAAAGCAGGGAAGGATCCAAAACTGAGATTGTGGAGGGCTATAATTATAAAACATAAAAATTTAAATACAAATTTTATAATTTACGAATTCAAAATATATGTCATTATCTAAGTTGAGCACGACGCTCTTAATTCATATCATAAAATTTTCCAATGATCGAATTAATGTCAAAATTTTTAGCAATGTATTTCTTAATATAATTAACTAAACAATTGGTTAAAAAGATGTTACATCTTAATTATAAATAAACAAACATCAAAGTTAAACTTTTCTTTAAATTTTCACTTACCTTTGTTATTTTGGACTCAATCTCGTTAAAGTTAAAAAAGAAAGAAAAAAAAAGATTTCTTGAGATCCTAATAAATCGTAAAGGTTTTCGTTAGCTAGATCCCTATAAACATGTTTTCAAACAAATAGAAAAGAAGTGCACTAATGGGTCTAAACTAATTGTAAATTATTTGATTGTAAATATGAAACTAAGAAGTTTGTTTTAAATTTTTCAAAACTAAAATAGGTAAACAATTAATAAAATTTATTACTAAAATTTTAAATATATATAAACTATAAATTCTTACAAAAATAAAAAATTATAAAAATATTGGGGTGCAAATTATTACTAAAATTTTAACACTATATATAAATATAACGAAAATAAAAAAGGTATACAACCAATGATCCGGCATTGTAGAGTATAAAAACAACCAATCTAATTTGCTGGTCATGCACTTCTCTAATACTTTTTTATGTTTAAAAATTAATGTATTTATATATATAGGTTTTAGCATAATATACCAATGTATAAATAACTCATAACAAGTATAAAATCATATAATCCAATTAATTGTATATCTAAGTGAACCGACAAATCAATGAAAAATACCATTGTCAATATTAGGACAATATATACATAGAAAATATACTTGAACCTATAATAAATTCTTGCTATTTTAATCGACTTCGGCCTATATATGGGCAAACAATTGAATAAAAGGGACTGTTTCACGTGAAAGTCCAACCTCAATTAACATTTTTTTTTTTGGTTAATTATATTAAAAAACAAATTTTACTATATGTATTCACATATATTCATACATATAACATAGTTTTGAAAGAAAAAAACCGTATATGGCATGTCTTAAATTTAAATATCTGTATAAATGCATAACATCAAATTCAAAATTTCTTATTCTACATATATAATACAATTAAGTCAAACTCCGTGAACAAAAATTACATACAATGAATAGAAATTTAAATTATTTATCTGATACGGCTTCATATAATTAATGTTCTTTCCTACAAGTGTACGAAAAATAAAAAAAGAACCTTGGGTGGATTGTACACTAACTACTGACAATTTCCGGAAAAAAGGGCTCCATCTTTAACTTATATATATACACACACACACACATATATATATATATCAATGAATATTTATTATTACTATTGTCCTTATTTTAATTATCTTTAAGAAACAAAATAAATAAAAGATGTTTCTTGTAAAATTTTAATATTGTATACCCTTTTCAATTTGCTTAAAAGTTAGCATGAAAAGATAAAAAGTGACTTAAGTCTTCTTGATTAATTCCAGCACAAGTATATGATCATTAAGCAAATGACGAAAAAAATGAATGAAGTGTAAACTTAATAGTAGAATATTTAATTTGTTCATCTAATTAAGCCACTACTAAATTAAAAAAATTTATGGTTGTAAACCAATAAATTTACTGCAGGAATTCAAAAACTTAGTGTTTACGTTGTTACATGGGATGAGAAATGATTGATGAATATGAAATACAATAGATGATGGGACCAAATAATCAAACAAATTAAATACTATGTGTACTTTATAAGATTATTTAAATGATATATTAGTTCATATACATTTTAGCAACACTTTTTGCTTCAAAGACTCAAAATAATACTTTTATGAATATACATTACTTCAATAAGGGTTATTAATAAACTAATTTTTTTATAATTGATCAAATTTTTATATTTTTCAATGAAATTAATAATAAAATTGTAACAACAATATTGCATAAATTTATTCAAGTAAATGTCATGTAAACACGAACTTAAATAATTTAATTGAACTTATTTTACCATATATAATGTTAATTTTATTTTTGTTATATTTAAGTAAAGTAATAGTTGACATCTACTTACTTGTATATTAATTAATTTACATTACAATAAGTTGTAAAGTTTCTACGAAGCCCTAGTTTCCAAAATAAGGACTCTGCAGGATTTTTTTGTAAAATTATAACTGGGGCTAAGACCTAATCAAATAGCTTTTGAGTTCTAAAATTCAATAACATGCAATGGCCCAATTAATATTTCAGGTTAATTATTTGAAATTTCCCAAGAAAATTGTAATTTCTTAATATTTTGAATTAATTAATTTGTCTTAGGATTATAGGAATAATTTGAATATTTTACTTTTATTAATAAATAACAAACGAGGTTGAATGAAAACATCCCACTTTCTAAGTGGGATGTCTCATCCTAAAATTAATAGTTTTTGTATTGGACCAAAGCAATAAAATGGTTTGTAATATATATATATATATGATATTAAATTTGACAAAATAATATGTTCAACGTAATACCTTAAAGTAAACATGCTCAATTAAATATATGGATAAATCTGTAATGATTATAATTAGGACTAATTTATGTATATGTCCGAGTTATGGTGTCCAAATTTCAATTTTCCTTAGTTGGAAATGAAAACTAATCTAGAGAAAAATATTCATTCAACCCACCCCGGTTGAATCATTCAAGAGGATGAATAATCCTCTACAACCACAAGCCAAAAGCCAGTTGTGTATATCAGCAATAAGAAACTGTACGCGGTAAAATTGTGAGGAACAGTATCTCAAATGCATGGACGTAACTGTCTAAAATGTACTACGTTTGAATGAGGATAATTAACGACGGGCGTATCTGACCAGAATTCCTTTGTCTTAACAACAACGAAACGAAAACAAAGAAAATAAAAGCGCTGAAATGCACCACTTTCTCCTACAAGTTTGATCACCCGGATCTCATCACACATACCCATACACAGTTATACCTACAAATATACGTACAAGATCAAGAGGGTTTCGCGAATGGAGTCCTTTGATGATGGTGCATATAACGACGTCATCGGAGAGGAGAATGTGAGCCCCTATGACGACGGCATGCACTACGGCTTCGACGGCGATAACAGCGTCGCATCACCACCGATGGACGGGTTCTCGGGGAGTCCCGTGAACGAAAACAATGACATGCAGTCCTCGGAGGTCTACGGCTTCGCCGGCTCACCTAAGGATTCTTCTCCGTCGCCATTTCACACCGCGAACGGCGGCGGCGGCGGGGGGGAGGACGAGTACGTGAAGCCGTACGACATCGCAGCTGACAATGAAGGGATTTTTACGTCGTCTGGTGGCGGGCCGCTGCTTCCAGACCCCGGCCAGATGCGTGAGGAAGGCACAGCTTTTCGCGAATGGCGCCGGTGAGCTTTTCAATCGGAATTCTATATATATGTACATACTTTGAACAATGTTTTGGATATTGACGATCTGTTGTGGAGTTTTATATGGGCATTAATCTTGTGTGAAAATTAATATGAATTGGATTGCTTCAAATTAATCAGAGTTCTAAATGCTCTGATTAGATCTTGGATTAGTCATAATAAAAAGGAGTATTATGTTTAATGAATCTTAGCAAGCACATAATTGACAGTTTATAATTCATGAATGTAAGGGTCAACCATTTTTACGCGTGGGTGGATTTAATGTTTTCGATAATTCAGAAGTGTTGGTTGATTTATTTTGTTTTTTGTTTTTTCCTTTTTTCCTGTTGTTTTTTTATAAATATGCTATCCATGTTCAATCAGATTCAAGTGGAAATATAGCTCTTTTTCTTTCATTTGCCCAACTTGGATGCGACACCATTCATTCAAGCTCTGCATGCGATATGCTCCATCTCTGCATTTTCCTTACTGTCTGCACTGTAGATTTTGTATATAATGTGGTACTCCATCAATTTGTTTTCTTTATCTCCCATTCTTTGCTTTCTATACGTGAGTTTTCTAAGTCTTGTCTTGTTAATGCAGCCAAAATGCCATTTATCTGGAGGAGAAAGAGAAGAAGGAAAAGGAGTTGAGGAGTCAGATTATTGCTGAAGCTGAGGAATACAAACGACAATTTTATGAGAAGAGGAATCAGAATTGCGAGACTAACAAGGCTCAGAATAGGGAAAGAGAGAAAGTACCATCCGACATTTTAATTTTGATGTTTACAAATATAATTGCATGATAGTTTGTGATACAACATTGATGAAATTTGTTTTTGTTCAGCTTTACCATGCCCAACAAGAGAAGTTCCATAAGGAGGCCGACCAACACTTCTGGAAAGCCATAGCTGAGATCATACCTCGTGAAGTTCCCAACATTGAGAAGAGGAGAGGGAAAAAAGAAGAGGAAAAGAAACCTTCAGTTCTGGTTATTCAGGGACCAAAGCCTGGAAAGCCAGCTGATATGTCCAGAATGCGTCAAATCCTTTTGAAGCTGAAGCAGACGCCCCCGCCCCATATGATGCCACCCCCACCGGAGAAGGACGGTAAGGACGCAAAGGATGGGAAAGATTCCAAGGAAGGGAAGGATGCCAAGAATGGGAAAATGGCCACACCAAAAGCGTTGGAGGATGGAAAGGATGCTACCCCAACAGAATCCTCTGCGGTTGGAGGAACGCCTGTTTCACCTGCTGAAGATGCGGCAAAAAGAGCTACTCCTAAAGCACCCAAGCCAGATGAGTCATCTGCTACTCAAGGCGAAGAAAATGTGGAGAAAGAGGCTTGATGAGTATTGAATTTTTTATTTGCCTAATCAATTTTTTTCATTCAGTTTATCATTATTTCTCTTTAGATATATATATTATTCTTATATCACTCTTACCAAATAGCACAAGTAATGAGAGAAGCTCTGTTTTGAAACCTTTGCTCTGCAGTAAGGGATGCAGTTGCAGTGAGCTCTCTTCTAACATTTTTAGTTTAATTATATATTGTATTCGTTTTGTTCTCTGATAGACATATATTGCTCATTTCTCGTAGCGTTTACTTCCACAATATATTGAAGCTACCATTTACGGAAGGGAACCGTACTTCTGCATTTGATGTTTCCTTGAATATGGTTTTGGCGCCTTTCAGTGAAACATATTATGCTTTAATTAGTGGTACTTAATTTGGATGAACTGTTACTCTAGACGTTGGCTACGGTCCAGTACCTATGGTTTTTTCTAACATCTTATACCTCTTAAAAAATTGATATGTGTTCAAATACTTTTTTTAAATCAATAGTAATTAAGTTAATTTACTATATTAACCTTTTTTAATTAAATTAAAAATAAAATAATTTTTAATATGAAATACCTTAAATGTCCCTATGAAAAATTAATATATAAATAAAAAAAATCAAAATATAATTACCTAAAAAAATAGAAAAAGAAAAAAAAAATTCTTAATTAAACCATTACAACCCAATGAATCCACCATCCCAATTCTGTTCTTCAAACCCGCTAAGAAATTCAAAGGCAGAAACAATTTTCTGTTCTTCAAACATGCCACCCTCCCCCCAACCAGATTCAAACCCCCCCCCCCCCCAAAACCAAATTCAAACCCGCTCTCAAAATTTAAACTCACTGCGGGGTGTTTTCAATCTATACGTGCAAATTGATTTTAGAAATCGTAAACACAGCTCACTAACCACAGGCTTCTCCGGTGGCCCAATATTCAAAGGCGTCGGCGCGTGGCATCACATATTCGTCGGAATAGGTACACTTTTTCTCTTAATTGATTACTCATGTATTTTCTTGTGTTTGATTAATTAATGTAATTAGGGTTCATATAGTATCTTAATTAGATTTTGAATCAGTGTTAATCTATTGTTCTTTTAATTTCCTTGTGAAATGAATTGAAGTGAATTTATGTAAGACACCAAGTCTCTATTTATAATGTTTCTGTCATGGGCAAAATTTATGTAAAAAAATCCCGTTGTTAGCAATCTTTTGTTGTCTGTTGGTGTAGAACTATGGATAGATGATATCCCCACAGCTAGAAAGAGTTTTATTAGTTCAAAAATACTCTCAAGGAATTATTCGTTGGCTAACAAGAAAATGGGGAATTTGTTCTTAGTTTCAATGCTCTCACAGTGGATGAGAAGTTTGAGTTGTTCATTCTTTCCTTATCCAACAAAGGAAAAGAAGCAAATATAGAATTCTACAATATCCTCTTAAATCCTTTTGCGGCTTGTGTTCTGTAATGTATTGATGTGGTTTTGGTTGCTCTGGCTATTTTGGATCAGAATTTAGCTTCATTTATGAGACTTGGTTTGCTTGCAATTGCTATTTTCTTACAGTGGCTTACACCGGCTGGTTCCATGGTTTTGTCTCTGTACTATGCTAGTTTGGTTGCTCCAATTTTGAACTCTTTTTGTGTCAGTTTAAGGAATGATTCCTCAAAATTAATGAGTTTGGTTTTGGAATTTTCTATGTTTGGTTTTCTAGTCAAATAGTTGATGAATGGTTGAGTGGGATTTGATTCTACAATGACTCTGAATCTGTCCTAATGGCTGATAAATAGATGAAAGGTGTTTGCAATTGAATAAGTTGGATTTGTTTTGATTTTAACGAAAATCATTGTTGCTCAATCTGCTACTGTCATCTTGGCATATTTCTATATTCCTCTTGATTTTATTGGATTTTGATTATTAGTTGGGAAACTTTTGGTTATTTGTTGTCGTCCTTTATGTTTTGGCAGATAAGGATTTTGCATTGGATGTTGTTACGTGTCCTTCTGTTCATTGATTTTGTATTAGGATGTTTCTGTTGTTTATTTGGATGTTTCTGTAGTGATTTTCTATTGGATTTGAAATTTGAAATTTGAAAACAGTTTGGTTGACAATGGAATTAGCTTTAGAATAAGGGTATTGCTTGAATATTAGTTGTTGCTGGATATTAGTGAAGGAATAGTTGCTAGATTGATTATAATCTTGGCTTCTGACTTGCTGGATTGGGTTGAATTGATCTTTTGTTGCTTAGATGGCGCTATGTTTAAGGTTGCCATCTGTAGGCGAATTGCTGCTCCAGAATCTTAGCTAGGCGCCCATCATCCACTTTAGCTGAAGAGGGGTTTTGATCTTGGAATAGCCAGTGGGCCGCCCTGCTGATTTTTTTACTTAATTTATTTGGATGGAAGTGGGATTTCATCTATGGTCAATAGGTTTCTAAACCTTGCGGCTTGAGGGAATATTGGGCAATCTTTTTGGAAAATCTTGTTGGATTAACGGCTCGATATCTGCT
Organism: Jacaranda mimosifolia; assembly: GCA_018894105.1. Taxonomy (NCBI): domain Eukaryota; kingdom Viridiplantae; phylum Streptophyta; class Magnoliopsida; order Lamiales; family Bignoniaceae; genus Jacaranda; species Jacaranda mimosifolia. Next base: position 14,637,480 of record CM032129.1, read on the forward strand.
CCTCCTTGGCGCCTAATGAAATCGAAAATGCTCCTCAATTTAATTCAAAAATTGGGCAGTTGAAGGTTCGAACCTGCACCATTTGCCGCCAAAATATTTTGCAAAGTGTTGAATCTGGATTTGAAACTTGCTCTAATATGGGCGATCATAAGTTGATTTTAATATGCCAAATCTGGGACTCGATCTAGGTTTTTGGTTGGCGCCTAATGGCTTGATCTCGCTCTTCAATTTTATCCTTCTTTGTTGATTTGGGGAGTCGGTGTTGAGCCTTATTTGGGGAACAATGGAAGGCTTAATTGAATAATTTAATTGCTGACTGCTTGGATGGAGTGGATACTCCCCCCCACTACAAAATTGATTTTGACTTCTTTGTACATATTTTCTCCAATTCCTTCAGGACAATTTATCTGGGGGAGTTGAGAATTAATTAAAATATAATGTAAGGGAAGTAAGTACTTCCTTGTTTAGTTTTTTGCGCAAACACTTTGGTCTTGTAATTTCTTTTTGATTACTAATGTATCCTGGACCTATTGCCAAAAAAAAAAAAAACAAAACAAAACAAAACAAAACAAAAAAAGCAAACCTATATTAGCCAAGCAAGATTGAACAAAAGCATATACGATAAAACTGGTAATTTGTTCACAAGCACCAACACTAAATCAACAGATGAGTCTCACAAAAAATGAAAAAAAAGTTCTTTGAAATGTTTACTCATTACAACCTAAAAAACATCTATTCCACTTATATTAGCCAAGCAAACCTATTCTTTTTAAAAGAACACAAACTCTTTGCCACCCGTCTTTGTGCATTGATAGATCCAGCCTAAATAAAACATGAAAAAAATGAAATTTATAATCTACTGGATGAAGTAAAATTTAAAATTTCCAAATTCATATAAGTATTACAATTTAATTACTTCATTTAATCAATTTTGCATGTTGATATCATACATCATAATCAAGCACACGTACAACCCACAATCATACCTACATATCCAAAGATTTTAATTTCATTATAATATATAAATTTATTTCTTAAAAAAGATGCTTTGACTGATCTAATTTACCCATATCCTTGAACTGGAACCCAACTAGCCTTGTTATAACTGAATGTGTTGACAATATCTTTGAACATGTATTGATTTGGCTACCACTTCTCAAATAGAAATTGTACTTTTGTAACCTTGTAATGTAATATTGTTAAATTACTATAACCACCAACGATATAATTTTTAAAAGCATATAGTATAGACTTAAATTTTCATTCTTACCACTTTCTTAACGATCTCCATCCTATATGCATTTTGGATTGGAAGAGGATATGTGTCACAAATTATAATTTGTGAATTGTCGTACTCAATGATGCACAATATCCAATGATCCTTCAAGTCATAAATGGGGATGTACAACTTCTGCAAGTGCTCTATGTTGTCTGTAAATTTGGCATGCCCCTCAAAGTATGTCTTGATAAGCTGCTCATCACTATAGTTTAAGGTCAAGATGGTTTGTTGCATCACACAATATTTTTTTTTTTTTGAAAAATAATTTCTAATTTACATAATGAAATTGAAATAAATTATGAAAATTGCATACAAAAAAAGAATGTTGGAAGAAACTATATATGTGCATGTAAGTTCTCATCCTTCATCTTAAGTGAGCACATGCATGCTACAACACCAATAACCTTAACAAGATAATACCATTAGTGCAATTAAATTATTATAAATGATATACATATATATATGTATATATCTCCCAAATGCATATAATAAATTTTCTTATAGTGCTTGAGATATATTGACCGGGTCGCAAGCACTTTAGTGCTGATTGACTTACCAAAATCGATAACTAATGTACATATATAACGAATGCATTTTATTCATGGTCTATTAGTCTTTGGTCCTCAAGACCACTTGTGCAATAAAATCATAACATTTATACATGTTACATCGCAAACGACGATTCACATCATTGGGATTAAGAGGATGATTATGCTCATGCACAAATTTGGTGACCTTATATAGACCTGAAAATCGATCATGAGATACGTGTAGACTAGCTAGACATCCACATCTAAGGTCAGGTTTAGCTTGTCGTTGCCGAACATATCCTAAATTTGGTTTTCTTCTTAAACCCTCTCGTGAACACACCCACTCACAATTCTTTACCAACCATAATGACTGGTCTCTTGCTAATTTTTCACATTCACCACAATTATAACCATGACCCTTTTTTTTTATTTAACTTGCATTCCTAAAATTTGGGTGATACATTTTTGCAAGTTTGCTTCCAAACATCAAATCCTTCTTCTCTTCCATATGCAATATAGAATGATTGTGCTTCATCAATAAACTTGAAAACATATTTCATCACCTTATTTGGGTTGATGTTATTAGGAATATGATTTGGTGAATCAATTTCATCATCTCTATCACTACTATCAGTCTGCAGATAAGCAGCATCACTCATGAAATTTACTTCACTATTGTCATGGAGACTGAAATTCTCCTCTTCTTCAAATTTTATGTTACTCATCGTATGCTTGTATCTAAATTCTGGGGGAGAAAATTAAGAATTTTTTTTTTTATCACCACGGAATAATTTTTACTAAAGATAATAAATAATTTATGAGTATAAAATATCAAAATGAATAATTATGCGTGATGCATTTGGTATAAAGCCAAAACAAGCAAGAAAAAAGGGTCACTTGTAGGTTGTGTAGAAATCATAGACCAACCGAAATAGACACTAGTTGATTACCAACGGATTATTAGTAGAATTATAAAGAATTAAGAAGATGTTATTTATATGTAATTAACTCATATGAGAAAGTAATACTTGTAATCATAATCAATAAAAGAGAGTTGTGAAATTCTAGATTTCAAGTGCCCAAATAGCATGTCAATAAGGCTCATAACTATTTTTGAGGCTCAATTACTGAAACTTCTCGCTTAATCATTTTATTCTACTAAAATTCAAAATGGGATGTCAAGATGGCTGTAGAATTGAAAAATTATATTTTGTCAATAAATTATAAATTATAATTTATATCATTCTCTTATTTTATCAATAAATTATTAGTTAAACATACTTTTAGTATAAATTAGTAGAGATACCCGAGGAGATTATATCAGTCTGTATTCTTAAATGCTTTTTCAGGTAAGAGTGAGGTGAAAACATAAATGGAAAGAAGAAATCAAAAAAGGATTCAACACATGTATATTTGTCAAAAAGTACCAAGGCATAGCGACCTTATCAAACTAAACCATTGATTAGATCTTGGCCAAAAATATAGAAGCACAATGTCTTTTATCACATATCTCTCTCAAAAAGCCCACTGGAATTACACTTGAGGTAGGCAATTCTCAGTTACCACACTATATATATGTCCTTATATTTGCCTTAAAGTTCATTTAAATTGATTTGAGTTGGACAATCTAACATTCTCAAGTGCTGCGGCTTAGCACTATTCTTTCTCTTAGCAATATATATTAGCACTATTTGCACTCTTCTTTTATCACAGAATGTTGGACAAAAATATTGGACTATCACAAACTATTAGCACTATTTTTTTATCTCAGAATATTAGCACTATTCTTTCCTTTCCCCATTTGTTGATGATTGATAGTAATATGTTGTGAGAAATTAGTATAGAACCACCAGGTGTAAGCCACAACAAGAAAATAGCAATTGCAAGCAAACAAAGTCTCAGAAATGAAGTTAAATTCTGATCCAAAACAGCCAGAGCAACCAAAATCACATCAATACATTACAGAACACAAGCCGCAAAAGGATTCAAGAGGATAATGTAGAATTCTATATTTGCTTCTTTTCCTTTGTTGGATAAGGAAAGAATGAATTGCAACTCAAACTTCTCATCCATTGTGAGAGCATTGAAACCAAGAACAAATTCCCTATTTTCTTGTTAGCCAACAAATAATTCCTTGAGAGTATTTTTGAACTAATAAAACTCTTTCTAGCTGTGGGGATACCATCTATCCACAGTTCTACACCAATAGACAGCAAAAGATTGCTAATGACGGGATTTTTTTTTTACATAAATTTTGCCCATGACAGAATTGTCTCACTTCTAACATTATAGACAGAGAGTTGGTGTCTTACATAAATTCACTTCAATTCATTTCACAAGGACATGAAAAGAACAATAGATTAACACTGATTCAAAATCTAATTAAGATATTATATGAACTCTAATTACATTAATTAATCAAACACAAGAATATACTTGAGTAATCAATTAAGAGAAAAAGTGTACCTATTCCGACGAAATTGTGATGCCATGCACCGCCGCCTTTGAATATTAGGCCACCGAAGAAGCCTGTGGTTAGGGAACTGTGTTTACCGTTTCTAAAACCAATTTGCACATATAGATTGAAAGCTCCCCGCAGTGAATTTGAATTTTGAGAGCGGGTTTGAATCTAGTTGGGGATAGGGGGCTTGAAGAATAAAAAATTGCTTGGGAGGGGAGGTTGAATCTGGCTTGGGGGGGGGGGGGAGATGTTTGAAGACCAAAAAATTGTTTCTACCTTTGAATTTGGTGGTGGGTTTGAAGAACAGAATTGGGATGGTGGATTCACTGGGTTGTAATGGTTTAATTAAGAATAATTTTTTTTTATTTTTCTATTTTTTTAGGTAATTATATTTTGATTTTTGTTTTAGTTATATATTAATTTTTCATAAGGACATTTAAGGTGTTTCATATTAAAAATTATTTTATTTTTAATTTAATTAGAGAAGGTTAGTATAGTAAATTAACTTAATTACTATTGATTTAAAAAAGGTATTTGGACACGCGTCAATTTTTTAAAGGGTGTAGGATGTTAGGTAAAAACCATAGATACCGGACCGTAGCCAACCCCTACTCTCTAATCTTAGGAACAATATATGCTAGTAAAGTGTTTGTAACATAAGAAAGAAAATAAATAAATAAATAAAGGAAAGAAAAAAGTTCTAGTAAAGTGTAGCAGGGTTACCTTCAAATGGTAAACTATGCTATGTGAGATACAATTTTTAATACAATTGATATATGTATTCATGGAATAGAACGAGAAATAAAATAGTGTTCTGGTCAAAATCTATAAAGCAATGAATTGATAATATTTTGAATTGTTCATGTTTGAGATGAAAATTAAAAAAAAAAAAAAATTATCAACTACCATGAATCTCCAATGATTAAGTGTAGGAATTAACGTATGTTGTTGTTATGTTAAAAGTTATAAGTCCAACGTTATATATGTTGGTGATATTACAACTCAAATGTTAGTCAAAGTTGAGTTTGTAATCATATAATATTTAGTTCAAGCATTAATGTTTTTTTTTTATTATAATTCCAACACATGGATAATTAATTCATTGTTGCCAAGCAAGTCAAGATTAGAAATATCTCCAAAACTAGTTTTGAATACGTACAAAATGTCTGTCCAAAGTGACTTGACTTGAATCACTCTGGGAGAGTAGTGTAACTAGATTTGATGCCAATGCACCAACCCTCCCGAAAAAGTAATCATTTGATTTGGTCAAGAGGCTTCATATATTTTTGTGGCTCCTCATTGTTCTCACTCGTATAGATGAATGGATCTCTATATTATGTCTTTACACCATTTACGTAATGCAATTAATTCCATTAGCAATTGAAAAGGTTATAAGACATGCAGATTAGTATAACAGTTAGATATGTAACAACTAATTAAACTGTATGTCGTATATTTTAATTGCAATATTAAAGACTAGATTAATGCATCCTCAGTTAGAAGAAATACCTCCAGGATACCTCCTTTCAGTATATGTATTAAATTGCTATAAATTAAACAAATTACTTCTTTTATCCACATTTCAATGTTTAGTCAACTAGATATAGTACGAATTCAAAATGTCAGTTTTTATTTATTTATTTATTTCATTACTTTGATGAATATTTTGAATATGGAGGAAAAAAAATTGGATTCTGATTTCATCATGCTATTTAATAGTGTTATATATTAGATAAAATTAAATAACCAATGCAATAATTTCATAAAAAAATAGTTAAATTGATGGTCTACAACACTAATTTGATATTTGATTACATAAAAAATTACATAGTATAATTTTTGTGTATAAATATAAATAATTGTGAATTTCTTAAAAGTTTGAAATGTTCTCCCCTAAAAAAAACCTAGCATATATATTTCTAAATAAAAGGACTGCTAAACAAGGAGGCAGCAACTTTACTTTTGGGCTGGTTGATGAAATTAAATTATGTGAAGATATTTAACTGAAGTGGTTGATTTGTCAAAAGACAAGCTAAATTGCCTCGTTTAGTGGCTTGAATTAAGGCATCAATCAATTTTTTTAAGTGCACTGTAAAATTTATTATGTATCAAGATTTTATTTTTAATATAAAGAGCTTACAACCTTGCCAAATAACCATTATTCTCATCCTTAGTAAATATTTATGTACACATGTATAACAAATATACTTAAGGATAATTGAATATTTTTTTGTGTTTTTAGCATCAAGTTTCGAGAATCACTTAAAATCATTAGCAGGACTTTCCTTTTGCAAATAACTTAAAAAGAATTTCTACTGGTGTATTGCACTCCTAGAATCCCTTGGGAATGTTTGTGTAGATTTGCATTCTACGAATGGCTTAGAAATTTTGCAGAGCTTTATGCTTCTGCAAGTGCTTTAGAATTTTTAAGGAATAGTATGCTTTGTGAACGACTTGAATTGTTTTGTTGAGCTTCATGCTTTGGAGGTCCTTTAGGATCGCTGGTGGAGCTTTATATTCCTTGAATAACTTAAGATTTTCTTCAAGTGTCACCCATTTTATCTCTTTCCTTTAAACTCTTTCAACTCTATTGAACAGCTACTTGTCAACTTCTCTTGGGGTATCCTTCACGAGAAAGAGGAGAGTAAGTCCAGTGCGAGCAGCACATTGGAGTTAAGTGTAGTGTAGAAAAGGAAGGTGGGAGATTGTTGTTGGTTTCGGGAGGTTAGGAGGTTCACGATGAAATGGTACATGTAATGGGCATCCAGGATTTGGAGGCACTCATTGGGTAGCTCTAAGCAAAGGTGCCATTAGGCTGTAGGTGATTATTGGGCGAAGGCGAGGGATGGGCTAAAAGTGACCGATATGTTGGAGGCGATCAATGGGTGTCTCCATTAGGTAGCTCCACATGGAAAGCAGCTTTGTGCTCAAGTGCGGGCGTTTGGGAGGTGTTTCAAGGCTACTTAACACATCTGATAGAGTTATAAACTATAGCCTGGAATACGTTCCGAAGACCATTAGGATCTTTTGTGGAGCTAAGTCATATGGGAAGTCCCTTAAAGTCTTCTGCTAAATTGTATTATTTTGTGTGCCTCTTGGCTTCTTCAGAGTAGGTGTCTTTTTGTGAGTTATTCAGGGTCTTATAGGGATGGCATTTTTGCAAGCGCCTCTTGAGGTCCTTAAGCAGACTTGATTTTTTGCAAGCTTACCTTGGGGGTCTTGCAATAAGTTTAATTTTTGCACCTTCTTCAAAAGCTAGGCCTACGGACACCACAAAAGATTTAGTTGTTGTGAGTCTACAGGGGACTGAGTAGGAGCCAAACTAGAACTTAGTCTTTTCCTCTTTTTCTTCATAAGGACAATTTCATTTTCGCTCTCTTTTATTAGTATGTTAGTTATCATTCTCCTTTAGATGGTCAGGTATAGGCCAAATGTAGAGTGTTGTTTGCATATTGAGGTATTATTAGACTTCAGTCTTTGTTTTGAAGATTTACAAGGTTTTGTTTTTTTTTCTTTTTTGTTTGGGACTAAGTTATTTAGATGGTTTATCCTACATGCTTTTTTGCGTTTTGAATGTCGTTTGTCTATTGTTGCATCTTTTTGCTTTTTGGCTTTTCATCATCTTCTTGGAACTTTACTGTGATAAGGAGTACTAGGAGTAAGTATGATCACGAGCCCTTTTGAGTCTCTTACCTTGGACTTAGTCTTTATAAGCCCCCCAGGGTCTTACCTTAGATATTTGTTGTAAATTTGTGTTCTCTTTTAGGGGTTTTGTTGAAGTTGTAGTTATTATCATTGCGCGCCCTCTTAGGGATATTAGTTTGGTCATTGTCACTGCACACCTGGGATCTTATCTCAAGATATGCCTATGATCTTACTGCGATGAGCAACCAAGATTTTATGCAACTTAAAGTTCCGTGTGCTTAGGGTCTTATGCAACTCGTGCCTAGTATTCTATGCTAGTCAAAGTTTTGTGCATGTCGGGTCTTACCAAGATATGCACCAAAGATCTTATCGCTACTCAAAGTTTTGCACACTTGAGATCTTACTACGACTAATGCCTAAGACCTTAAAACTATGCCGTTTGTTTTGTGGAGGGAGAACATTGGGGTCTCTTGAAAAAAGGGTTCATGGGGAGAGCTGCTCAAGGTTTTCGGTGGAGATGTTATTATTTCTATGTTCCCTCTTAGGTGCTTATTTGCCCCACATCCCATTGGAGGTTCTTTTTGGTTCTGGTGTCGAGTGCTACAAGCCCCCTTAGGGGCCTTATAGTTATGTTGATGTAGCTTACTCATTAATTAACATTGGAGTTATTCATTTTTTAGTCAATGTTACACGTTTATTGTTGCACGTTCTTGGTGCATGTGCCTTTTGAGACTCATAGTGACATATTCCTACAAGTCATAGTTGGGCAGTAAAAATAGACAAGTTCATAATGAAAAGTTATAATGTTATTTAAATTAACATAAAGAACACTTGCCGACTCCATGGTGTGGACAATCTTCTTTTCATGACAAAGATAGAATATCTACTTAATTTATTGGAAACTCAATATTTGAACACTAAAAAGGACAACTAGTTTTGCTGAAATAGACAAATTTATTCATATAAATAAGTCAACTATGCCTCAAAGGGCATATTTATTAAAGTTAGGGATTTTCTTCATTTGTGCAATGTTGACTAAGTTGCTACAAGTAGCTTCTTCTATGTTTAAGTTTTCTCATATTACAATGGGTTGTTAAGTTATAATTCTCCTCTCTGCTAGTTCGCGCCTTAGAGGTTTCTTAGGCAATATTGGGCATCATGCGTCTTTTTTGGAATGTACACAGTCATTCTGAATTCTAGAAGTTTCTTAAGACTTGTTTTTAGCTCCTACTAACTCCAGCAGAATACTTCGTCTACTAATTATCTTTTGGTGTTGATGACCAAGCTGAGTAGCATCTCCTCCATAAAGGTTCTAAGAGCAGTTAGTGCTCTCTTGAAAATAGTCGACAAGGCATGGGTTTACTTGAATGTCTTCACTACTTGATATTACTGATTCCTTTATTTTTCACCTTTAGGGTCTCTTCTCTAGTCTAAAGATTGTTTACCAGAATACTTAGGGTGACTACCACTTCTTTGGGGGTTTCTCCAATTGTGAGATTGTCTTCATATCTCTTTTCTTTTCGATTACTCACTTCCATGGTTTTTTCATTCGATCGAGTTGGAGAGACACTGATCTTTTGTTGTTGGGTATTAGCTCTGGTTAGTTGAAGAGAGGCATTATAGGGTATGATGACTACTGAGTTCTTGCTGCCTATTAGGATCTTTCTCATCCTCATTAGTAGAACAGGGAGGCTAGGATCATCAAGGCGTCAGTGCATTTATCTCTTCTCACCTCCAAGTCTCCTTCTTTAAAGGTGACATCAAATAGTTAAGGGCGCACTTTGCACATATAAGAAACTAGTTTTGGTGAGTGGATATGCATCTGTTTTGCAGTCCTAGTGAGAACCCTCAGACCTAGCAGATTTACCTACTGCATGTCTATTGGTAGTTATTGATACAACTCTACGGCGAATAAAATATTAACCACTTGTAATTGTGGCCCTCTTTGAGGTTCTGATCTTTGCTCTAGCATCTTCAAGTGGTTCTTTGTACTTTATATCTAAATGTTCTTTTAGGATCATCTTTGTTGCTAGGCAACAACTCCTCAAGATATCCTTATTGGATTGATCTTTCGATCTTCAGGCGGTTAATTTCTTTTGTAGTTCGTCTTTTGTTATGATGGAAATGCCAATGCTTCTCCAGATTTTGCTTCTTGAGGTTGTCTACTATCTTTCTAGTTGGGGGTGCTTTGAGGGCTCCAATTATGGGGTACCCACTTTTCTTTTTAAAATAGCTCATAATCTCTTATGGTTCTTCATGGAAGTTTTTTTTTCAGTGCAGATACACTTCTCAAGTCGAATCAAGAACTTTTCTAAAGTAGTTAGGTGCTCGTCTGACATGTGCTTTTGAGCTTTCTATTATGTCTTGCTCCTCGTTATATGATGTTTGAAAAGAGTTATGGTGCGCTTCGTCGAGTATATAGCCTTAGGCGATTATGTTATCGTCCAAATCCTTTTAGGGATCTTTAATTCCATCAAACTCTAGAAAGTTGGTAATCCAAGGATGACTAAACAAAAAGGACTGCATCTTTGAGAAGCAATAGCAAAAGGGAGGCACTCGCTTTCAGCTCCTCCTGAACATTAGGGCATGGTTGAGTTGCCTAGCACTCCTATTGCGGTGGGTAATCACTATGACTGGTCAACTCGGAGAGAGGACTGCATGTCCATATGTTGAAGGAGAGAGGGATGGTGCCCCCATTCTTTGTTCGTCCTTTTCTTTGTCCTCTATAGAGACAACAAAGCTGTAGTACTCCAACGAGAGGACTTGAGTTGCTTTAGAGGGGATGTTCGAAAACATTTGGGCCACTGCTTTGGCCTAACCTGTGGATGTGTTTTCCAATAGTACTATCAAAGCTTCTTGAGTTTACCTGTAGTTCTAGTCCTCTAGGGCCTAGTGCCTGTTGCACAAGTGCCTCTTCTGATGGTGAATGCACTTTAGGTGTTGACTTTGGTGCCAGACGAAGCTGCGCTTCAAGTGGATTGTTCTTTATATTCTCACCTTGTAGTGCAACTTGAGCACTGGAACCTCAAGCTCCGGATCTCATCTGCATCATCAACTTTTCTTGCTTCAAATGGAAGTTCCTAAACTGGTGTTAAATTTTTGCTACATGAAAATAGAACTGGGTTCATTTTAAAAAATCAAAAAATTTGATAGGGCCTCTACTCCTGCAATGCACCTACTTAGAATCAAAGCTCGAGATTTTTTATAAAATAATTTTTCGTGTTTGCTTTAGTTTTAGAAGTTGATATTTATAATAACTGAATGCTTAGTATGCTTTTCTCTTCTTGAGTCTGGATGTCCATCTTTGTGGACTTAATTCACTTGGTTCACAGGCTTGTTATTTAATTATACTTTGTTTAATTAGACTCTTTTATTTAACTTTTATTTTTTACCTTTAAACTTTATTTTTCCATATCAATAATAGTATAGGTTCGAGGATTTTTTTTTGCATTTTTGCAAAATATACATAGAATTTATGCATTTTCACCAAATTATTAACATATGGAGGTGAGATCCTAGGTCCTAGCAGTGCTTGTGGGCCTATTTCCTATCGCTATTTTGGATATTCATATGGAAAGTATTGAATTGATAAATTAAAGATTCAATGGGCCTTGTTTCTTCATCCATTTCGGGCATTCACATGGAAGATGTTGAATTTTTCAAACCATCCAAAGATTCAATGGGCCCATGTCCATGTTCGGTCATGTTCAAATAATTTTTCTTTTTTGTTTCTCGAGATCATTTTTCCTTAAAGATTAAATGTTGGCTGTTGCCAACAGCCAGCGAACTCAACTGGTTCCCTGGCCTCCCATGTGAGGGTTGAAGTTAACTGCAGCTTTGTTGCATTCCATCCACCGACAAGTATTGGCCCGTGAACAACCCCACATCCATCCCTCACGCCCACAATAGTATAATCCTAGTATTTTTTTTTTTATTTGTTATTATTATTGATATAAATGAAAAAGATGTAGAGAAAAAGCAATTAGTATTAACATAGTAATTATTCTTAGAGAAAAAGCAATCAGAATAACATAACATTAATTCTCTTTGAGTAGGGTGATTATGGAAGTTTTTGTCGCAATGATATAATATTCATTTTTTTAGTTATATTTACTGTTCAAAAGATAGGTCTATCACATGTTTATAAAAGTTTCTCTATTGTCATGAAAAATTAAGCAAAGTTTTATGCCATAAAACAATTGATTCACAAACTATTATCACAAATAAATCCAACATATATAATCTCTTTATAAGGGATAATAAATCCAAGGTACCTACTTAGATTACTATCTTGGTGGTGATATAATGGTAATCAAATTATCTACACTCTGTTCATGTGTTTGTGGTAGCTTATTACACAGATAGGTTTCTAAACAAATTATTTTAATTTAGTAAATATTAATTTTCTTCTTGGCTTTTGTTTTTCTGTCTCCATACTTTTCTTTTAAGGCCACAAATGTCAATTTATGGTACTGGTTAATACACTTAAAAAATGATAGATATAATTAAATTTAATGTCTAATTGGTTGAATGTGATCAAAATTTAAAATTTTCATTTCAAAATCATCTCAGGAGAAGTTGCCGCTAAAGTTCAATGAGCGAATTGAAGTTGAAGATGCTGCACCTGCACACTTACGGCCAAACAGCAAGACGAATTATAGTTTTGTCGGCTAAAGGACAAGGGAACCTAACATCAAGGGGAAAAGATCATCAAGTAATGAATATTGAGTATGAGTTTAACATTTAATTTCTTCTTTCTTCTTTCTTCTTTCTTCGCCCATAACCATCGTGGGCCATACTAATATCTCAACTACCTTGCGGAGCATAACTTTATTTTGTTGGGAATGCAGTGATAAATTCGTTCTTTTTGAACGCTAACCATATTTTTTTTAATTTGAATATTTTATAACATTGAGAATTTTAATAGTTATGGTCAAAAATTATATTAGTCATTCTTTTTCTATTTTTTAATTTGGCAAGAAAGATTCTAAAAATGATAGAGATATCCTTACACAGAAGTGATCAATGCTTTTCTATGGCGAGTTGAATTCAATTTGTTTAGCTTAAATCTGACCCGAATTATTCTCCACCTTTTATTACTACCAACATGGACGAATCAAATGATGCTAAATTACCCTTTAGATATATGCTAATTGTCAACAAGTATAAAATAGCTATATCATTAAATTTCGGTTTTAATTTTGTATTCCATTCCATATTCCATCTCCTATTCTATTTCATTAATATATGACATGTGTATTGAAAATTTTCTTATAAAAATAATTGATTGAGAATCAGATACACTTATATAAATACAACAAGTTGGAATAAGAGATGGAATAGGGATTAGAATAGAGGATCCAAAGTGATTAAACTTGTAAGATATGCTATAATATTTAAGTTTTCATCACTATGCTGTCTTTATATTGCTATTTTATACTTAAATTTACATAATCTAACTTGAGCATTTGAGTGTTGTTACTGGAACTTCTCTCGACAATCCTAATGGTCTTATTGTGCATGCTTTATGTTTTGAACCTCGACGGCAACTATCATTACGACAACTACAATTTGATAATTTAATAGACTTCAACCCTATCAAATAATCACCCTGATCCCACATTATACTTTGAGAGAATTTTTATAATAGAGGCAGTTATAAAGATATATATATATATATATTTGTGAATAGAATTATTATATTTTACAAATGATATTTGACAGCTAAATAACATAGTTTGAAGTTTCATTTCAATTTGTTTAAAGCTCTCTAAATTCGGTATAGATTAATACCAATTTATTTAGTAACATATAACATAATTACAAATGTTTAATATTTTTTGAAAGAATTAATAGTCTTTAATTAAAAAAATTGTAGCTCTAATAAATTTTCTCATCGACATTGGCCCGAGCGTCATTCCCCAGACAACTATGTCCAGAATAATTAACTATACTTTTATTTGTGCTTGTTTAAACTTTTCGTAACTTGACAATTGTAAATTGTGTGCAAAACAAATAATAAATAAATAAATGAAAGTATAGATCTTACCACGTATAAAATTTTGCCAAATTTTGCTGGGGTGGCAAACTTTTCTTTACCCTCATTACGTCGTAAACATAACAGACAAACTTGTATGGTTATGGGTGTTAATGTAGTTCACAAGTTATCATTATTTTTAAAAAAAATAAAAAATAAAAAGATCTATTATTATTCTCTGCTTTTGATCTTTATATAATAATTCCCTCAAAATAAATTATGAAAAAACTGAAAAACAGAAAAGAAAGAGATAGGCCGAGGCCGAGCAACTCAAGGGTGTCGGGGGTCCCACATCATCCACATTTTTTTCTTAAAAGACGTAAATATACCTCTAGCTATAACAGAAAGCATACAACATGAACATACAATCATACCGTGGCCGGCCCTCACTCACTGTAAAAGATAGACAACCCACAAACCAATTATACCTAATTCCCACAAAAAAAACATATACCACTTAAAACCGCACTCTCTCCTTTGGAGAGGGCTACATACTACTACATTTAGCAAACACTTACAATGCTTCACACACTAGACAAAGTAGGGGGGGAACACAAGGAAAAATATCTGCTAAAGATGGGTAAAAAAGAAAAAGTTAGCCATTGGGTTGCAACTTTTCTTGGCTACTTTTCTTTTCGGGGAGAAAAAAAAAAAAAAAACACTCGCCAACTTTAGGTGTCATGGGAATTAAAAAAAAGACCCTACTTTTTATTGGTGTAAACTTTACTAGGAGAGCTTGAAATTGAGGCGGGAGGTATAAGTGGCTTTAGGAGCCCAATTCCTGGGAATGACATCCCTTGCGGAGAGGGTTCTTCCCGTTGATAAGGTTGTAAGCTTTACGGAGAATGGCCCTTGTAGAGGTCCAGCAATAATGCACCAATTTGCACCCCATATGTGTGTCATCTCTAGCCACTCATTCGAATTGGCCTATATATGTAAAAGCAGATAGATATATGCCAAAATTTTGTCATATGAGAAAATAAAATTTGTTGGAACTACTTGTATAAGAAGCCAAAATATGAATAAATAAACAACTTCGATTAATCTTTTTATATAATCTTAGTGTGAAAAATCAAATGAACCATTTGATATTTCTATATTCTATTAAAGTAAAAGTTTCTCTTGCTTAAATTTGGGGAATAGTGGAATGAGGTCTTTATTTGAGCTTTCAATTGGCACTCAAAAATAAAGTGGGACTTGTGTATTATGCACTTAGGACTAGGACATGGCATTATTGCATTATTGAAGGGAAAGTGGAGGCTTTATTGGCCATGGCATAGCACAAATGAAGTGGCAAAACAATTAGGACAGATACCAAACAGAACAAATGTCCTTAGGAAATAAGAACTAAAGTAGCTAAATGGATCTCTTTTCAAAGGAGGGGAAAAAAAAAAGAGAAAGAAAGAAAAACTTATGCTGTCGGGGGCACGTGATCTGAAAGGTCTTAAGTTGTTGATTTAAACCGAAATATTCGGAATTGTCTAATACATTTTTCTTGATTTCTTGTCATGATTCTTCTAAAGCAATTAAAGAGGTTCTCTAATCTCTTTTAGATAGTTGCGAAAGTAGGAACTTTCTGCAAGAAATTCCTCTAAAAAGAGGAAAAGCTTCTTTTGACTTGGAAAAATTAACCAAAAGGAATAGTTTTATGGCCCCAATGTTGCATCTGCATTAGGACATAAACAAGCAAGAATTTTTATTGGAAACTTAGTGTTGCTTTTTTCATGTGATTTTGCCGACTTAAACACATGAAAAAAGTGTTGTACTGAACAGTCCCTTTAATTCCGGAAATTCTAGCTTGTATGAAAATTAAATTGTGATGTATAGTCCCAAAAAGGAAAATTAATTTGGGGATATTTATTCAATTACCTCTCTTATGTGCATGGATCCAACATCGCCATCTCCATCCTCAAACTCAACTAATAGCGAGAGCCAATAATCAGTTGATCCTTCATTAACATGGAAAGCAATGTTTTTCCCAGGATACTTGCACGGAGTCCTGCATAATTATAATAATAATAATAATAATAAAATTTACTGGATTAACTATGCTACGTAATTAAGTTTTTCCAATAAAACTAATAAAGGGAAATATATTGAATATATGTGCGTACACAGAAGAATATAAAAAAGGCCTTAATTAATTATAGTCGATGATTTGTCTCTTAATATATATTGGCCACAGAATATTCATGTCCGAATACTGTTTAGAATATCTTGAGCTCATTTGGTCAGTCGAGATATGCTGTAAAATTTTGACCAATAGGTGCAAACATGTGTGTGACTCTGACGAACGCATGACTTTTAAATAACAAATAAGTAAATTTATAAATAATTACAGTGTTTTTAATTGTTACACATGTAAGAATATATATATATATATATATATGTATTCATAGAAAATTTACCATATCGAAAGTAATAGTATCCGATGGTACTACGTATGTGGGTGGGTCACTTGTAAGATACGTGGGTCAGTAGTAAGATATGACTATTAATAATTATTTCCAAAGTACTATTTGGGTCCCAAAAATTTCATATTTACTGCAACTTATATTGTAGACATAATGTCGAATTGTATAATTAGTTTTTTAGAAAATACCTTTTTAATCAAAAATTGTACTAAAACGATGAAGTTAGTTATGTAACCCTATATACTCAGAAAAAGTTCAAAACGGTTTTTCATTTTTTCTTTTTTTTTTTGGGGGGGGGGGGGGTGTACAACAAAATACTACCAACTGCTAAAATTTTAGTATTATTTTCTTAGAATACTTCAAAGCCAAAATTATAGTCAAAATGATTTTTTAAAGAAATAGTATCGTTTCTTTCATAAAAATAATAATGTAACATCATTAAATTTAACATACTATTTTAAGAATGATAATAATACAACAATATGCAAACCTTTCACATTTCATTCTCATCTAAACTATTTATTTTGTGGATATAGACATAATTTGGGAGATTTATGATATAAAAAAGATTAAAAAGACTGATACGAATTAGACAAAATACTAATCATACAATGGCCTTCTAGATTATGCAATTTTGGTGAATCGTAAGAGAAATTTGAGGAGAATGTCATTTTCAAAGAATAAAACAATTGGTGGTTAACAGTTAAGCATAATCTTAGATCCGTATTTTATTATTAATTAATTGTCTAAGCTCTAATTAATCACAAAATGACAAAGCAGAACAAGACCGTTAAAAAACACTGAATTAAGAAATACAATATAGTACCACACAGTAGCAGCATGACTTCAAGTACAGACACATTACCTCCGGTAGATGACCGGAATTTCCCCGCGGTTGCGCAGCTGCCCTCCTCCGCCGGCAACAGCCATTCTGCCGAAGGCGGCGCCGCTGAGATCGAAATGCGTGCGCCCATTAGAGCAGTACCCACCGGGGCACTCGTCGGTTATAATGACGGTCACGGCCCTCCTCGAACATATGGAATGGTCTAAGCACCTGACTTTGTAGCACGCGCCGCAGCCTTCGCCGCCCTTGAACAGCACTGGGCTCACCGCCCCAACTCGAGCCCTGAACGGCTTCACATCCACTAGTGACCCGTACCCACACGCGCCGCCATCGCTGCCGTCGCCTTCGGGGCTGCCGTACCACGTGGCGGTGGCTGGATACCAATGTGGGTCTGCCACAGCGACTGCGGCGGCAGAGCCCACTAGCATGCAAAAAATGAAAATATAGCAGAGTCCCTCCATAATGTGAGTGAAATGGGGGGCGTCAGCGCCACCTCTGAACAACCTCTTCACGGCGGCGCGTGGAAATCGGGTAAAAACTTGGCTTGCCGACACCTTTTTTTTTCTTTCTTAACTAGCACTGTTGAAACACAGCGCAGTTGGAACTTTGTACTGTACTAAAATAAACTCTGGTGTAGTTTGTTTGGTATGATGAGATATATATATATATATATATATATGTATAAGGTTGTAAGAAAGTTGATACGCGCGACAGAGCTTATGATTTTATATGAATATTTTTCTAAAACAAATTATTTTTTAAAATTATTTTTCAATTATAATAATGTTGTTACAGTACTTGGTTAATTGGTTTCAACTATTATTTCTAAGGATTGCAAAAATATGTATATAAAAAAGATTTTAAATTATGTTAATTATCATTTATAAAATTTTACAGTGCAGCAAATGAGAGTGTTGAGAGATTACAGTCCAATTTTGTATGCCCATGTGGCCCATTGAGATTTCTTTTATTCACGATGGTGCCACAACCTTTTTGAGTGGGGCCCAGCGACAGTTAAGGCGTTAAATCCGCAGGACAGCATCCACATGTCTGATTGTGAGTGTCAATGCTCCAAGTCCAAGGGCAGTTTGGGCATTAAAGAAAAGATGATCTTTCAACATTCTACCGTTAGTCTTGGTTTTGTTTTATTTATTGGATGTTGGGGACATGTGAATCGATGGAGGTCACCGGAGGGGGGGACCAAATAGTGAAGTCAGTCCCATTCTTATGTTGATTTGCTGGTTTGGGTTGTTCATAATGACATAAAATTAGTTTTAATGGTTGGAGAAAAGATAATATTGTAGAGTGTTGGCCACCTCATAAATATTATGGATATAATTACCATTTCTATAAATCTACTACTTTATAACCTTAGTGGTGTGTTATTTTGCTCATTACAAAATTAACCTCATTTCAAAATAAAATATTGAAAATATACTTCTCTTTTCTTCTCTATTCTATTTTTTCTCTTCAATCATTCACCTTTTTTTTTTTTTTTTTCCTTTTGTTGTTTTATTTCATCTTAATTCTTTTCCTTTCTTTTCTTTATTCTAAAAAGTTAAATAAATGTGTTAAAATATTTATGAGTGATTTCCATGATAAATTAAAATGCCACCCTCCATGAATTTATTTTTCATACCAACCAAACTATAACATAATAATAAAAAATCATACAAATTATCATATGATAAATAATCATGAGATGACCTAAAAAATTAATCATGCATGATGTTGCCAAATCACTAGTTATATATATAATTGAAGATAATAGAAGAGATATATTAATTAATATGCTTCTTGAGGTGCATAGACCATAAAATAGGAAATATTTACTAGTTGAATTCCAATATTCTTTAATTTTGATAGAAATTTTCTTTTCACTATAGCAAGTTTATGTATATATTTGTATTTTTCTAGAGTTATGACGTGGACTTATTCGTCAAAAATTATTAATAGAAAATTCATATTACAGGCTGAATCTCACCTTCATTTCTTATATATCTCCTTTTACAGATGCGAATCCTACATAGTAATTTCACATCATATAGGAATTAGGATGGATATATATTTGAGGAGAGTTCTTATTCTATTCAAGAGTATTTTCTTAATTGTTAAGATAATTATTATATACAAAATGTAATCAAAACTGCAATTCAACCTTTTGTAAATGGAAAATATATAATTGTCTGTGTTGAATGTTCTCTCATCGTTCACATTTTGGTCACTGGTCCTCATCAGTCATGACCATCATCTATCTATGCATAAAACTATATAAAATAAATTAATAGGGGTTGCATAGACGAGAATATTTGATCAATACGCAAAATTTAATTTTCTCCCAATTGTCCATAAGTTCAACTGGCCGGTTTCATACCATTTCCTTGACTAATTAATTAATACTAGTAATGTGAACGGTGGTGCCCCCAAACATTGAAATTTGAAAGCGACGCTACAACAGGTCTCCGGCCAAGTCTTCTTCCCACAACCCTCGCCCCAGTCCATGAGGATATTCAATCTCTTTTTTCATACTTAATGCTATAGGCTATATATAGTGCAAAGTTAAACTATTATTCAATGTTTTTTCAGTTTTCTATATATTTACATATACACGCACATCAAGAGTTCGTTAGATTTTAAACGCAAAACCTCATGCATATAAGTGTAAAAATGATATTATTAGTCCAATATACTGTAATCTTAATTTTTCAATTAATGTATTATATTACTATTAGTTTTTCTCATGGAATGTTTGGCTATGTTTTGACAAAACAAAATTGTTTTGCTAAAACATAATGGATCTATTTTTCCTTCAAAATGTCAAAATAGATTTTTCAAAAATATCAACTTCTATCTTTCATTATCCCCAAAATTTCTCTATTTTCTCATATATATACAAATATATCATATATATTTTATTATTATTCTTACAATAAAAAATTATTCAATTTCATTCATACTCCAAAAACCCAACAAAAAAATATTGATTTGACCACTATAATAAAAAATATCTCTCTTAACATATAAATAAACATATTGACACTCTGACTCTCCAAAACAAATTTGTAGGGCCCATTTGGTTTTATTTTCATTTCGATCATTTTCAAAATGTTGGAAGTAGTTAGTAGAAATGAGTTGAAAATGAATTTGTATTTGGATAGATTATTGGCAAAATAAGGATTATATTGGTTTTATTAGGTTATAGGTGGATTATATTGGTTTTATTAAGTTATAGGTGGAGAGAGAGAGAGAGAGAGAGAGAGAGAGAGAGAGGATATATAAGTTACTAGGAGAGGATATATAGGTTGTTCAGAAATGTGTTTTGAAAATGAAAATAAAAATAATATTGGGTGAAAATGTGTAAAAAAATGATGTGTTTCAATTTTAGAATAGTACAAAATGTAAAATTGGGCTTTGAAAATGAAACCAAACAAGTCCTTGTATTCCCTAAAATATAAACAAACATCCATCATATATCCTAATATCACTTTCACATTCCCCAACCCCACTCTCAAAATTCATTTCCCCAAAATATATATTATAATCATCTACAAAACTGAACCAAACATTCTCTTATTTTTCATTATAAGATTAATTTATGCTACTGTTATACTTATCACTATTAAACTTTTTCACAAATGAATTAAATTACCAAAAGAGTTACAAATCAATTAAAATCTTTCATATCACATCATAAACATAATTAGGTTTGCTCAGTCAGCAAAGCGTATAGGAACTTCATTTTCTGATTGGAACTGGTAAAAATAAATATTTAGTTGAAGTTGTTGATAGTGATAAACTGTGTGCCTTTATTGTACGCAATACCAAAATAATTCAGTAATTTTTATAAATATTTTAATAATATTGAATAGATGTGAAAAGTTTATTAATATAATTTGAAAGCTTATAATATCAAAAAAAATCAAGCTACGTTGGAAATTTCCCTAATAATAACTTCTTTATTTCTCTTAAGCTCCATTGACTTTGATCGGTGTGGATGAAAAATGATTAATGAAAAATATAATGAAATGAATGATGAGATTACATAATCAAATAAATATTTTGACTAAATAATGAAATAAATATTACGTATAATATATATGATTTTTTAAATGATGTATTAGTTAATTTTAACTATTACACGTGTACTTTGATGGGCTATAATATTTACAGATACACATTTTACCAATAAGTGCAATTCGACGTATTTTATTTTAGAATTATATGGACAATTTAGTTATTTTTCCTATTAGTAATGAATAATTGGGTTTGAATGAAGATACCCTAACTAAGAAACGGAATGTTTGATCATCCTTGTATGAATAATTTATTTTTAGGTTGTATTGGAAATATCATTATAGACTTTCATCTAACAAATCATATGTGGTTTCAAATTAGATAAAATAATATATTCAATCTTATAATTCTAAGCAAACAATATTTTATGGAATGGTTGAATTAATCAAGATCTATACAGCGTAGAACAAAAAGGGGAGGAATAATTGAAGTATATAATTGATCATAATCTGCGCATACAATATAGTTTTAAAAAGAAAAGAAAACTGCAGATTTCATAATATCATGACCTGAATCTCACTCTCGCCTTTTCATGCCTATATGGCCCCTTTGACTTACATTTTAATTACATAAAATATCTGAATAAAACAGCACATTCTTGATATAGATGCATTGACCTTTCTAAGATTGTATGATCAGTTTTGTGTTCATGTGTTTGCCAACTCTTAATTACACATTGATCGAATTCCGCAAGGATGCACAATTATTTTAACTCAATTTTAAACCATAATACATGATTTTATTAATATGTTGCATCCATTATTATAAATCATGATCATAATTTTCCTAATTTTTTTTTTCAACATAAAGAAGAGTGCATTTCTCCTGCACGATCAACGAATAGTCGTTGCGTTCTAAATAATTAATTAAGGGCATCAATTGCATAATCCGGGCAGGATATATATTGAGAGGATGGGGTAATACAAATTATAAGTTCACATAATTTTCATGAGATGGGTCGATTTTCCCTATTAAATTAAATTATTATTATTATTATTATTATTATTATTATTTATTTATTTATTTATTTATTTTTTACTAAGGCTATACAAATACATAAGCCATCTTTTACTGCAAAATATTACATGAATTTGAAACCAAAAGATATGAAAAAAAATAAATTCCATTAAAGTTTATGCACTATTAATATTAAGTTCAAAAAATGTGGAATATTTTATACTTCATTTTTAATTGCCATAATAAAACATAATTACGATTCATTAATTTATAGCAAAATTAAACCGGCAAAGAAAAAGAAATTGGCTTGAATTATAAAAAGGTAGACGAAAGATTGTCCAACAAAGAAGAGGAAAAGAATAAGTGTTAAGTGTTAACCTATTCTCAAATCATATATCACTTAAAACTTGACCTTAAGGGCTCTATCCATAGATAGTGTCCCTATGTTGTGTTCGGTCATCAGATAATTGATGGTTTGTGGCCCATACAAGTAACTGTGGACCTCATCCTATCAAGTGAAAGTGGACCACTTTATCTCCATCGCCATGAACAAATTAAAATGGAACATGATCTAATCAATTAGGTCCTTTGTTTTTACTCATCTCATATAGATCTAATATCCAATTCCCTACCTACTGGAGAACCCCACCCCCCCCCCCCCAACCAACAAAAAAAGAAAAGGAAAATCTCCAAAAAAAAAATTGTTGTAAATTAAAATTTCTTACGAAGATGAAAATGAAATGGTTGCTAGTTTCCACCCATGTTACTTAATGAAGTCGGGGATTCAAATCTAATAAACTTCTTATTTATATGTATATAAATAAAAATAACAAAAATAAAAGTTTCATTTAATTGCTTTATCTACTTCCTCATCCCAACATTATCTCCCAATCAACTCAAGCTAATGTTTCAAATAAGAAGTAAAAATGTGAAATTTTCATATGTCTTTTGTATTATTTATTCAAGTAGGATTGTCAACAGGTTGGATTTGAATCAAATCAGTTATATCCGAATTTAAATTCAATTACTAAAATTCATATCCGTATCCAACCCAATACCCCATAGGATTTTTGTTAGTCAAAATCGTATTTGAATTCGATGCATATCTAGAATCTGATAAAAAATCTGATTTGATTCACTACAAGCAAATTCACATTTAGTGGCATTAACTTAGTGAGATTTTATAATATAATGACACTAAAAGGTATTATGGTGATAGTTATAAAAAATGCCACTATAATTTAATATTTGGTGGCATTTAATTATTAAATGACAAACAAAATAGTGACATTTGAATAAAAATGCCAAGATAAATGTATTTCAAAGGCATTTAGCTAGTGTCACTATTTTTTTTGAGAAAAATGCCACTAATATGTTGTTATAGTGTTGTTTGAAGAAAAATGTCATAAAGTATTTAGTGGTACTAAATTGGTGGCATTTATAGTGTATGACACACAAAAATAAAATAGTGATAGTCATAAAAAAAGTCACTATAATAAAATATTTAGTAGCATTTGATTTTAAATGACATATAAAATAGCGGCATTTGATAGAAATGCCAACAAAAATATAATTTGAAGGCATTTAACTAGTGCCATTAATTTTTCTTAAAAACATGTCACTCGCATTTATTTATGGTGGCATCTAAAAAAAATGCCACAAAATATTTAGTGGCACTAACTTAGTGACATTTGATAGTGTAATGACACATAAGAATAATATGGTGATAATTGTTGAAAATTATCATTGTAATACAATATTTAGTGGCATTTGATTAATAAGTAACAAAAAAATAGTGACATTTGATTGAAAATGCCAACATAAATATATTTGCAAGGCATTTAAGTAGTGCCACTATTTTTTTTTTTTTAAATGCTACTCCTATTTATTTATGGTGTCATTTATAAAAAGTACCGTAAATTATTTAGTAGCACTAATTTAACTCCGTTTTACAGTATAGTGTTACTTAATAGTAATTGATTAATAAATGTTATAAAAATATAATTTTATTGAAGTTACTAACATAACTATATGTTAAAAGCATTTAACTAGCAATACTACTTCTTTTTTTTTTTTTTCTTAAAAAGAAGGAGAAAAACATAACTCATAATTTAGTTATGGTGTGACATGAAATAAATATCACACAAAAATAGATAAAGTGTATATAGTTATTAATAATTGTAAAATATACAATTTTATATCTTATCATAATGCATTGACAAAATTAACTACTTAAATATAATTTTAATGTAACGACTAAATTAATCATAATTTTCAAGAAGTATAAAAATCTAAATTTTTTCCCATTTTTTCCCCTCACCTATAAATTATAATTTTGAATATTTTCTATCTCTAAATTTAATGTCTCAAACTTTTGCAAATGTATTATTTAATATAATAATTTCGAGCATATATTTAAATAATTGAGAAAATATGCTTTTAAAGTATAAAAATATAATAATATTTTTGAATATTTATAATGAACATTTGGTGGGTGTTTGACAGTAAACTCATATCTTTTCAACTAAAATATCGCAGGTTCGAATCTTATACATAGCAATTAGAGTATGTTGGAGTCTCATAATATGGCTATTGGTGGTGGATTAAGACGTCATTCAAAGGAATCTTTTTTTTGTCATTTAATTTAGCATGTTATTTAATTACTTTTTATGGCATGTTATTATGTCATCTAAAGGGATTTTTTTGTAGCATTTTAACATCACTAAATGCATTTTTTATGGCATGTTAGCATGCCATTTAGAATTTTTTTTTTTTTTTTTTTACATTTTAACATGTCAGTTATTGTACTTTTTGTGGCGTATTATATTGTCATTTAAAGGGATTTCGGTGGCGTTTTAATATGTCACTACATACATTTTTAGTGACATATTGGCATGCCATTTAAAATTTTCTTTAATGGCACTTTGGCATGTTATGTAATGCATTTTTTTGTGACATTTTAATGTGCCATCTATTACTTTTTTTTTTCTTGCATTTTATTAATGTCACAATAGAGTTAAATTAATGACATTTATACCTTTAGCTATACCGCTACAAGTGACACTTTTAAAAGATGTCATTAAATATAAAATTACCACTATAATACTATTTAAGTTGCACTTTCTAATGCCACTAAATGCAATTTTTCTTGTAGTGTAACTTCAATGAGATTAATATAAAAAGACAAAGATAAATAAATATTTAAAAGAAAAATGAATTTTTCTTTATCTTTCAAGAACTAAAATTGAAAAAACTTTTTCCACTATAAATATTGTCAAGAACAATCTTAGAAAGCCTTAGGGCTTGGCCTATGAGAATTGCAAAACAACCAAAATATCTCATATTTTACCTTCAAGATTATAAAAAGATAAAGGTAAGTGAATATATAAAAAAAGTTAAATTTATCTTTATCTTTTGACGGCTACAATTGAAAGAACTTTTTTTGCTACCAATATTGTCAGGAATAGTCTTAGAAACAAAATAAAAGATGAAATTTTAGGCTTTTGCTTAATTACTTATATAGAGAAGATACTGCTAAAATTTTAACATTAATTCAGTTATTTTCAACTTTTAAAAAATATATATATTCGAATCGTGAATTATGAAATTTATATTTAGATTTTTATATTCTTAATTTTTACGCCCCCATGCTCCTATTTTTAGATCTGTCTCTGTTAACAGCCCTACTCCAACGTAGAAGTTTAAAATTAGAGTAATCACATCATTAATTTAAATGAAATGATAAGTTTGGAGTAAAAACGAAGTTCAATTCTAAGAAATAAAATCTTATCTAATTTTCCTTTTGTTTAATCCATTTGTCCCGTATGGAAGTGACGAGTGACAATAGCCAATCTCTACAAAGTACTGAGCACTTGAGTTAGCTATCCGATGGCAATGGCATGGCCTGCCGCCTGCCGGCAGTAACTTTACTAACAACCATTATCCAATATTCACCTCGTTCCACCACATTCCATTATTCCTTTTGGGCTCGTTTGATACCATATATTTGGGGGCTAATAGAGGGGCCAATCTCACCTACATACTTATTTGATATTCAACATTAAGCATGTGGATCGACTCGCAAATAATCGCCGGCCCGCAACTTTCAGTAGAGGGTCGCTGGTTGCGATTATTGAATGTTGGCTAGGGACGAATGTATTGAAGTATGTAAGTTCATTTTTGTCCCTCAATTAAGGAACAAATTTGGCAATTTTATCCCTTGGTCAAATCTGATTTTGAATTTCCCTATCCCCTTTTGAGCAAGCATTTCTGTCCTCCCCCCTTTGCGTAGTCAAAGTGTGTTTATTATATTATCACTTTAAAAATTAATAGACATATTATATATATAATTTATATATTAAAAACTTGTAATTTATATTTTGAATATTCATAATTTATATAATGAAAATTTATAATTAATATATTGAAAATTAAAAATTTATATTTTGAGTATTTATAATTTATATATTGATAATCAAAATTTATATATTGAAAAATTATAATTTATATATTGCAAAATTTATAATTTGTATATTGAAAATTGAAGATTTATATAATGAAAATTGAAAATTTATATATTGAATATTTATAATTTATATATTGAAAATTGATAATTTATAGTAAGTGTGAAAATTGAAATTTTTTGGTTAATTTATATATATACATATATATAATTTAAATTCTATATGTATATGTATATATATTTTTTTTCAAGGACAAAATAATAATCTAAAATGTAGTAGGCCCAATCAAATACCTGATAATAGATTATGAGAAATTTCAATGGTGCTTAATATATATCACAATCTCTCCTATCAAACAGAATAATAAATAATTCAATCTCACACAATCACCTATTATTACTATAGTCACTACTATCTAAATTCTATATGAAACGTGGCATTTAGGTTTTGTAATAACTTAGAATACTAAATTGATTTATGAGTTTAATCATGGGTTCCCCGTACTTGAATATTCAGAGCCCCAAGACAAGACCCTCAGTCACCTAACATTTAAAAATGAAGTACTAAAACACAACGATTTCAGAGTTTAATTTGGTTGGTTGTCAGCTCAAATATAAGTAGATCGAACAAGCGGACTTTGAGTTGGTCACCTCAATTGAGATTTTAAAAAAGGCCTCATCATATAATGCAGTGTATACTGACTATAGAGACTCCAAGAAATCAATAATAATATTGATTTTCCTTATAAAGTTTGCACCAATTTTTTCATTGTTGAATAGTTTGATTTTCTTTATCAAGTTTGCACCAAGCCTGATTAATGTGTCCTCCGTCAAGTTCAAAAAGTTATCCATATAGTAGGTGACCGAGTAGAATAAGCATATGAAGCTTAAAGCTCAATGAATATTCACCATAAAAGTACATAATGTACGTTATAGGGAATTGAAACCTCTCTTCATGCAAACTTACTATAAATTAATAATCCCACATTGTAATTTCACACGTTCAATTTAAAATAATAAAAACACTCCTTACTTTCTCTCTGTTTTCTCTTTAGCTTTGGTCTATCTTGTGAGGGGCAAGATCCCTAATATTTAATACCCCTCCTGATTATCTACATCAGTGATGATAGAATTGATTTCTTCTACCATCATATTTATTAAATAATTATTTCACCTATATATATATATCTTATAATTGTAACTCATAATGGAAAGAGAAATAAAGGTCTTGTAGGTTTTCATCTGCATTTCGCATGTGGACATAAGTCAAACCATCATTATAAAAAAAAAAAAAAAAAAAAGAGTATTAGCGAATGTTCAAGCAGTTACTAAATAAGTTTAATGACTGCTTGGATTGATCACAAAACCCTCATTTTGTAGTGGTCATTAATTAGTAACTGAAAAAAAATTGATCATTAATTAATGATCGAAATAGTGATTACGTAATTAGTGATTGAATTAGTAATCGATTCAAATATACTTTTTTTTTAAAAAAAAATTAGGAACTGCTTAGTGTCTGATCAGTGATTGATACGAGCAATTTCATCCATCATTATATTTTCATTTATGTTTAGACGTGCCCATTGTAATTCATAATTAAGATAGAATCGAGTATCATATAACCATTTTGGACATTGTATTTGTGGACATAGACATTATATTTTCCTTTTCTCTCTTCACATACTTTCTTCATCCCAATTTTGACACTCTTCTTGAATTTTCCAAAGGTGAAAGCTGAAAGCAACATAAATCAATTAAGAATTACTCAAATATTTAAAATAACGATATTGTTCTCTAGTAGTTAAGAATAGCCATATAGTTGGAATAAAGTATGGTTGTCACTAAACAGCCACTCCTTTTGGGGAAAATATGCGTTTGTGGAGTAAAGCTTTTTCGTAGAAACATGGGCTGCACTTGGATGGACAGTTATTTTGTGAAAATCATTCTTTAATTTCTTTCTTTTTTTAATGAAATTTGTTTGTTTGTTTGGTTTCTCACTTTAATTTTGTCAGAGTGATATCTCTCAAGTTTTCTAGAGAAATTTTGTTCCATCTTAAAAAGTTAATTTTCAAAAATGTTGCGAACAAGAAGTTAATAATTTTAACACCTTTTGAATATATTATAAAATGATTAGGGGGCAAGCATATCAAGAAAAATATTATGGATACTAAGCCAAAGCATATCAAGGAAAAATAAAATAAAAAATACTATGGATACTAAACCCTAAAGAGAAATGGGACATGAGAAATCATTCACAAAAATTGGCGAATTTCCAAGAACTTGAGAGTTGAGAACTCTCTGCACCGCGTTTTGGATAAAGAGAACTTCAAAACCTTACTGATTATTGTAAAGGACCATGACTCCATTTTCGTATAGCATGATGCATGTAGTTAGAAATTATAATATAGATTTTATAATATTTACCAATTTAGTGCTTGTTGGCGTCTCCCTTTGTAATGTAAAAGTAATGTTATTCAAGTTTCAACATGATAATATTCATTTGTCCATAATTATCAATTACTTGGTTTAGTCCCATTAATTTGGGAGTTGAATTAAGACTCCATTGTCAATAAGACGAAGAAATTGTTTGACAAGTTGTGATCCTATGTTAACTTCTAGGGTTAGCTTTGGGGTTGCAACTAGTTGGTGTAGATTTATTATAAGAAGGGATAAGGATGGGTCTGATTATAATTTGGATGTACTCGAGTCTGTCCCGTTTGGAGTGAGTGAGAAATTACAAATAGGCTTTAAAGCAGGAATTATCAATTAAAATTAGTATTTAAAATTTAAATTATATTTCTACAATTAGAAAGCAGGAATTAACAAACTTCATCAGCTTTCCAATAGAATATCCGTTGGAAATTTTTGGAGGAATATTTTCTTGGAAATTCCTTGAAAAATAATTCAATCATTTGACGCCTAAAAGCAACCAATTCCATTATAATCCATCTGAAATCTAATAAATATTTTGTCATGGAAAAATCACAGAAAAGTATTCGCAATAAGAGTTTCTTCGAGGGATCAAATTCCGTTGGAAATTCATTGAAAATATTTTTTTCTAAAATATGAATTTTTCATAGATTCACTAGAATTAACATTTTTTTTTTAATGATGGTGTGGACCCTTAGATTTCTCAATCAACTAGATGTGGGCCCATAACTCCTGTAATTTAATACGCGAATAATTTCTTATATGTATTTCAGCTAATTAAACTTCTTTAATTAACAATTCAAGAATTAATCTCTATTAATTTTAAGAGTACCTACACCTTATGTTGATGTCTAGCAATAAGCCCACGGGCCTCACTTACTTTGTTTTCAATTTATTTTAATTTTAATTTTTAGTTTATTTTGTTAAATTTTTTCATTGTGCAGTAAGTGTTCACACAAGTTTCGTTGTCTGCAAAATTAAATCACAAGACAATGAAAAATAATGGATAAATTGAATTTATATTAAAGAATAAAAGAATTACAATTTATTAGAGAAAAAAAGATAAATTCCCTAACAAAACTAATCTCCTAATTCTTCTCCAAATATATAATCAAAGGGCTTGAAGCTTGTTCTTGGATTTAAGGTATAGTATCGTTTGACTTAATAAAATAATACTACGAAATTTCTTTGAACCCAAACCGTGATTCCGATATCAAAGGACTTGATGACTTGATGCTTTGAAGAGGTATAAAACCTTCGTGGTAGTAATACTTCGAAACTTGAAGTTTAAAGACTTGAGTCTTGGACTTGAGAATATATGTATGTGAATATGTGAATATATTAGAATCTGAGTCTCCAGTCATCCCCTTTATATAGGTGTTTAGCAAGAGACTCCGAAATAACTTGAACTCATTTGATAATTATCTCTTTGATGCACATATTAAAAGATAATATCAAATATTTTGGCTTGATTGATCCATGCACATAGATACTCCACGTGTCACAATTTAGTTAGTCCGAGATTGCTAGGTCACTAGACTTGATTTGCTTGTGTGATACATCACATTGACACTTGTTGATATTTGATTTGTGCATAAAATAATATTAGAATATTAATTAAAATTAACTATTTATCTTTCGAAATTAAATTTAATAAATTTCAATACATAAATAGAAAATTTTAAACTAATATCTAATATATTATTTACACGTGTCATTTTCAATTGGCTTAAAAATTAAGCCGTCTACAAATGCCCCCACTTCAAGGCTTGATGAAAGATATGTCGATTATTCCTGAAAGAGACAAGACTTGAAGTATTTGATTTTTTTTTTTGAAGCCCATCAACAACATCCAAATTCTTGAATGAACAAACCACGCAACTAAGAGAAAAGCCCATTTTAAAATTCAACTTTGTTATAATTCTTTAAATGGAAAATAGAAGTCTTTTAAACCATCTGACCAAGAAACAAATCACTTTCTTTCATATGTATACATATATATAAGTGCGGCCCAAGCAACAAATCACTTTCTTTTATATGTATATATATATATATAAGTGTGGCCCACAACTTACTCTACTTTTAAATCCTTGGCTAATTTCTCAAGTTGCGGATTTCATTGTTATTTCAAACCTTAGTGGCTGAATTTTGCTACTATCAAATCTTGCCGCACAACTGACCTTCATAGATTGTTGTTGTTATTAAAAAAACAAATTGACCATCTGCAAAGTCTAAACCTGTTGCACTCTATTTTGCAAAATAAACTTTTGTTTGCGTAGAGTTTGACTTCAATCAAGACTTAATCTTCCAATTGTATTGGGAATCAAGAAAGAAAATAAACACTATGAAAGGAAGACCTCTCATGAGATTAATTCCATTCAAACATTTGCTTTGCAATAAACTTTGGTAAAATTGATTTGAGAGTTGTTGGGTTTCTCTACTCTCCCAATCAGCAGCATCTTTCTTTATTTGTTCCTGCATGTTAGTTGTTTGAAGAAAAGCCTCATAGAGTTCACCATTCCAACAGTTAATTTGTACAACTAAAAGAGGGTTGCCTGGGCTCCCCTGGCATTCATCAATAAAGAATCTTTACTCCTTAAAGGCATCAACCATTCCAAATACACAAAATTTGAAGATTTCAAGTAAGTCATCAAATTGAGGATGTTTCCATTATCTTTTCACTTTCTTCTTCATCCCCTTTTTTATATATACCTCCTTAAGTTTTCCTTTATTTTCCTTTTCTTTTGTTTCAGGTTAAGAAACATAGCCTATTTCTGATCAATTCATGAGGATGTATATTGAGGATTTCTATATTGAGGATCACACAGAGCCATTTCCATGTATTATCATTGGAAGTGACAAAGACAACTTCAAAGTTAAAAGTACTAGGTTGATTATCCTTAAATTAGCCAATGATGTTCTTCATTCCATATCTCGACCTCCCAGTAACTCCATGCATATCCAAGAGTGGTCCGAAGTGGCAACCAGGGAAGTGATTGATCCACGGTCTGGCATTACATCTCGTTCTAGGATACTTATCTTGAAATCCTTTCTTTAGGATGCCCAAGCCACTAGTTCAGAATTTTCATTTGCAGGTTATCATCCCAACATCAATGGACACTAATTGAGGATTCTCGCATCAAGGTTTGGCGAAGTATATTTTCATGCAAGTTATTGGGAATGGACAAAGGATGTACTAGGCCATCATATAGATGCTCTTCGTCAAGCTAGGAACTATGCAACAGTCCATGCCTTGCTTTTCAAATATGTCTGCCATAAGAACATCCTTCAAGCATTCCTTGAGTTATGGTGCACTTCCATGAACACTTTGTACACTGCTACTGGTGAATTTTCAGTTTCTTTATGGGATCTTCGTGTACTTGGTGGATTACCTATCTGTGGAGGTTTCTATGATGAAGTTATCCCCACTATAAAAGAACTACTTGGTGATGACAGACATGCCCCTTTTTCTACCATGAAGCTACAAGTATCTATTCCTGGCTTATCATATACTCCCAAAGGGCTTTGATGGTGTTCCTATTTCTGATTGGATTAGCTTTTGCTTTAAAGGACCAATAAGGTACACAGAGCCCCCTTTGAGATCTTCGTGAAAAAGGTCCACTAGCTAAAGATCTTTCACAATCCATGTGGAAGAATTGATGCATCACTTTTGCCTCGCACTAAGGAATATGATGAGCTATTTATGATGTTGGAGGTTGAAGAAGATGTTAGAGAGAAGACCTACTTAGCTACTTTCCTTTAATGCTGGTTATGCAGCTTTGTTCTACCACATTGCAAAGCAAATCTAATTCGTCTCACTATTTTTAAGGTCGCTAGTAGAATGGGAAACTGTGATTACTTTTCTCTTGCAATTTCTGTATTGGCAGACATCTACCGCAGTTTGAGGAATATATCAACTTTACCAAGTCTTCAGGAATCTTTTTCTATTTTTCCCATTCATTATATTTATAGTTGGATAGTGCACTACCTTGGCACTCATTTTTTATCCAAGTTGATGTAGGACGAGCTAAGATGGTCAAATATGTGGAGGAGAATATGGCCAAATATTTTGATCTTTTAGAGGCACGAGATTTGTAACTCAGTATCAACCTTTCAGCCATTCAAAATCTATGATTATTTCCACATAATCAATTCATAGTAATAGATGGCCCATGCATTAAACACTTATAAAGATTTTTTTGTAGCTTTATGTTCCAGCTATTTGAAGCTTATAGCCCTCATTGATTCAGTCGGCAATGTGGATTTTGTCAACATATCCCAGATAACTTAAAGAAGGAGATTCTTACTTGTACTTTGCACGAGCTTGTTCGACTCTGGCAAACATGTACCTTACTGAACACATCTTACAAATTTATCATTCATGGCAATACATCTTCTTTTCCATTGGCCACAAAGGAATATGCGGATTGGTGGGACAAACATTAGAAGACTTCACAAACAAAGGTACTAAAATTGTTCTCAAAGTTAATCAAAGGGATGTGAAATCAAATTCTAGTTAATCTAATCAAATTGGGGAAAGAGTTGAACAGCATGCATCTGAGCCTGGGCATCCTGGAAAGAATCCATCTCATTCTAAACAAGCCTTAATGAAAGATCCCAAAAATAACCCAGCAGCCTTACCTCTTCAAAATCTTATTGTTTCAAAGCAAGTTAAATGAGGGAATTTGGAGCCTATGGAGTACAACATTGCTGAACATACCAAAGTGCCGTCTAAAAGATATTGTGGCTTATTTGAGGTTTCATTCCCTACTGATGCTCCAATGGAAGGAAATGAAATAATTCTACACTTTCTTGCTCAAATGATGATTCTAGTAACCAATGCATAGTCAAGAAGAAACTAAAGGTTTTTGATTTAGATAACATTAATATTAATTCAAATTTCTTTGCAGATGTCCCAAGTTCTTCTTTACCTTTGGATGAATTAGAAAAATCTGTAATGTTATTATTATGCACCCCTTTTGTTTTTACAATATAAATTTGCCAATCCTTTGCACTAATCTCTTCTTCTTTTCTTCTTCCTTTTCTTTTTATAGCTTGCAGATCTTGAAATACTAGTCCCAATTACTTTTGAAGGCAGTCTTGGTTCGATAAATGGGGCTAATCCTTTTAACTTACTTAAAACAACCATTTCCCAACCGCTTGATGATGGCATGCAAGCTTCCCATGATACTGCTAATTCCAATAAGAGACCAAAGGCAATATTATCTGAGATTGCAAATGATAAGGCTTTTGCTAAGAAAAACAAGTCCAAAAAGACATTTGACGCTTCATCTTGGGCACTTCCAGCTGCTGAAGCTTCTGAATTTTGTCCTTGAGTTATAAAGATTGAAACTGAGTAGATATTACTCAAATTCTATTAGGAACGAATATGTCAAAAAATCATAAAAACTCCATTTGAGCAACTCTCAGAGATAAAACCAACAATTGATGATTTGATCACAGACATGAGATTATACATAAAAAACATATCATCTTTGGAGAACCACTTGAGATCTTTCTTTAAGGGTGCTTCCAACTACACAAAGGTTAAGTCAAATTTAATTAAAAAAGAAACACAGGAAACCTATGAGAAAACACTATTTTTTGCACAACAGGATCTTTTTGAGACCGAGGCAATAGAAAATGAAAGAGTTGATGAGGTGAATGGTTTTAAGGATGAATTTCTTCAAATCTCCAAGCAGCAAAGGAATTAAGAACATGACTTGCCAAGTTAAGTAATAAGGAAGAATTTGCAAATTCATCACTCCACAAAGCTGAAGAAAACTTGTCCATTATTCAGAAAGAAGTGGCTACTAAGAGAGATAAAATTTCAAAGCTTGAAGACACTTCATTTTTGACTGATCAAGAGGTTGAGGCTTTAAAGAGGATGGAGGCACTACTTGAAGAATCTCACAAGGAATTAGTAGCTTTAGATATACTTGCATGAACACTTAGCTACTTAGCATTTTATTTTCATTCTCTTCTTTTTAGCATCATTGATGTAAAAGAACACTTGATTACTACATATGCAATACAAAAGTTGTTCTTTTTTTTTAAATTCTCCTTGTGCATTCTTTTTTTTATTTATTTATCTAGTATTTCTTCAAATTGATGCCAACTTCAAAGAAAAATTGTATTACATGCCCCTAATAATTGATTGGAATAAACTTACTTAAGCTCATGAGTAAAATTGGCTATCTAATGAATAGACCTAAATTATAATTGAATTTGAAAACAATAAAAACTTCTTCCAATGATATGCTTGAACTAAATCATCCAGAATTACTCCAATGATTTGATTGAACTTGGGAAGTAAATCATCCAAATTTGCTCCAATGATATGATTGAACTTGAAAAGTCATCAAACTTATTCTAGTGATGTGATTGAACTTGGCAAGCCATCCAAACTTATTCTAATGATATGATTGAACTTGGCAAGCAATCTAAACTTGTCCAAATGATGTGACTGAACTTGAGAAGTAAGTCATCCACATTTGATCCAATGATATGACTGACTTGAGAAGCCATCCAACTTTTTTTAATGATGTGATTGAACTTGACAAGCAATCCAAACTTGTTCAAGTGACGTGATTGAACTTGGGAAATAAGTCATCCAAATTTGCTCCAATGATATTATTGAACTTGGGAAGCCATCCAAACAAACTTTTTTTTTTTCAGTGATGTGACTGAACTTGGGAAATAACTCCCAAGTTGCCTATGTACCCTATCAAGGGCATCAAGTCATTACGCAGTTCAAAGTAAGCATTCTTTTTTTTGGAGAGAGGGTGTTGTTCACAGTTTATACTCATGTGGGCCAGGAGTATCCATTGCTTAACCACCATGGACTAGGTAGGGTATTCAATATTTTAACCACATAAAATATCTTTAGTGGAGAAAGTTAGCAATTTTATCGCATGCACTACCTTTGGTGGTTACCGTACACAATTTATACTCATGCGGACCAGGAGTAACATGCAGTTTAGGCTCGTGTGCTAAGGAGAAACATGCAGTTTACGCTTGTATGTCAAGGAGCAACATTCCTCATGGATAATATCGCTTCAAAAACTTGCCATTTATGGGGCCTATGCGCAATCTATCTTTGTCAACCAACTTGAAAGCACCATTAGTGTAGACTTCTTTTACCACATATGGACCATTCCATTTTGATATGAATTTATTTCCCATTTGCTGGGTGATGGTAATAGGCCTTCTTACTGCCAACACCAAATCTCCAACTTGAAAAGATCACATACGAACTTTCTTATTATATGCCCTTGTCCTACATGCTTGATAACATTCAAGCTGTTGTTGTGCTTCAAGTCTTTTATCATCCAATGCTTCCAATTCCTCGAGTCGAAGGCGAACATTATCTTTAATAGTGAGTCCTTCTTGAATTGTTATGTGAAATAAGGGTATTTAACTTTCAAGAGGGAGAACAACTTCAACTCCATAAACTAGTGAATACGGAGTAGCTGGGTAGCAGTTCGATGAGTTGTCCAATATGCCTAAAGAGCTTCTCCAACTTTTTCATGCCAATCTTTTTTTGATTTTGACACCACTTTCTTCAATAGGTTGCATAAAGTTTTATTGAACGCCTCTGCTAGACCATTTGTAGCCGCATTGTACATCGAGGAGTTATATTGCTTGAAAGTCAATTATTTAAGTATTTATCATTAATTTTCATCTTTAAGATTACATCCTTAATTATGTCAATTGTCTTTTCTTCTTTTGTTTTTAAATGGTACACACCTTTGCATGTAAATTTAGCAAATGTAAAGTATATATTGCAAACTAATTAAAGTATAGATTGAAAACTAATGTGAAGTAGTCAAAAGGAACGAAATAATAGCCTAACAACTAAATAAAACCTCCAAATTGCGAGCTTGAATTTATATTAGAACTTAAACAAACATTCTGTTCACAAACAAACTTCCAAATGAGTTTTCCAAAAAGCCCCAAAACTTGCCAGCATCCCTCGTCATAAAACCACATCAACAAACTTCCCATGACAAGCAACTGTATCCACAAAATCATCCCAAACATATATCTATCCACCAAAAGTTAACAAAAACATAAAGCACTAGTCTTCAGCAGTCAAAATGTGCTTTGCATGAGGGACTACTATCTTTTTCTTTCTCATTTCTTCTTTCCCTTTGTCTTCTTTTTGCCTTGTAGCTTGTCTATAGCTTCAGTGATATTGGTCAATTGAACAAGCCTCTTCTTCCCTTGTGTATTTGTCAAACTGCTTCCACTTTGAGACATTTAAAGTTGTTGGTGCATGGATGGTCCAGGTACCTTCTTTGGAACTTGATTTGCATGGGTTTCCTACATATTAAAATTAAAGTTAAACTGTGAATGTTATATTTCATTAAAGTATAAAAACATTGTCAAATGTGCTAAGGTATATACCGTTGCTTTGCCCTTTGCTCTTGGAGATCTCCTAAGTCTAATACTCTCTTCAGTAGCAATTGTAACCTATATAACCTTGACTGAATTAGTCATCTGACTTAAATTACTTAAATAACTTAAATGAAATACCTTTGATGGACCTCTTGGAGACCTCCTAACAACACTTGTGGTAGCAGTCCTAGTTGAACCAACCTTGAGTGAAGTAAACATAGTGAAAATTAGCAAAAGTCATTATGGCAAAACTAAATTTAACATGTGATCTAATATTGTCCTGTTGCGCAGATTTCTATTGATGCACTGCAGTTGTTGAATTAGCCCTTTAATTGCCCTGTTTAAACTGAAAATTAATACAACAATAAATTAATCATTCTTCATATCAAAATAGTTGCTTACCTTGTCCTGCTGGAGCTCCTGTACTTGACTTGCACTTGCAGCCATGCTTGTAACCTGAAAGCACAAAGAAGTAAAATAATTTAACAGCAAGCATATGAAATGTGAATTAATTGAATCACTATTAAAATAATTTACCTAAGATGCTTGAGTACCAAATACATATTGCAATTCCTCTTGGTCAGTAGTGAAATATGTGAGTTCATCAACTGGTGGATTTGACTTCAAATGACATTTCCTTTGATTGTGTCCTTGTTGCTTGCAAAGGCTGCACTTCAAACCTTTAACTCTTTTCTTCAATTTTGAACATTGCTCTTCAACTGCTGGCCTCCCTCCGCTTTTCTTCTTGGTCTTCAATACAGGTTCTTCATTTCCTTTTTTTTTTCCTGGTTTTTGTAGGCCTTCCTTTCTTCCTCGAGAAGTTTGGAGGAAGTAGAGGTATATAGATAGTCTCTCCCAGAGATGTTGACTATTTATACCCACGATAGCACTCTCATACGCCCTTTGATAGCATGAAATAGTGCAACAAGGAGAAACATAGGACTTAGGATCCTGTCTTTGATTGCAAATTGCACATCAGGAATAAAGGTAAGGAATACCTGTTAAATCTCATCTCCTATATGTACAACTCCACCCCTCCAAATCCACACAATATGCCCCATATATATATGAGTTATTTGATAATGTGTATCATTAGCTTTTCTAGGGATGCAGTCACCTAAATTCTTGACATGATCATTCAAGATTTCAATCACAATAGGACAAAGGTCTTCTCTCCAAGTCCTAGCTTTATCTTTATTTTTTTGTAACCTTGTCATCAAATATTCCCTTATCCACTCTAGCATAGTTAGAATTGACTTTTCTCTAGCATATAGAATTGAACTATTGAATGACTCATAGAAGTTGTTCAAGACCATATCACATTTTGGAAAAGTACTAAGGTGTGATTTATTCTAATGAGCAGCTGGTTTGTCACTAAACTAATTTACAACAGCTGGATCAAGCTTAGCCATAGCTTGCATTCGAATTTTAAACTGCCCAATAGTAGTACTATTGGCAGCTTTCCAAAGGAGATCTTTGTACTCCATACCCTAGACCCAGCATTCACAAATTTTTTCCACAAATGCCTAACACAAAATCTGTGTTCATCCCCTGGAAACACTTCATCAAATGCCTGAATTAACCTCTTCTACTTATCAAAAATAAATGTGAATTCATATGGCTGAGTGATATATAGATTTTGCTTGAAGTCAAAAACTATGACTAGGAATCCCCTACTTCTCTATCAACAACAGCATAGGCAATAGGGTAGGGCTTATTATTAGGGTCAATACATACAATAGTGAGGAGAACTCCTTTGTGAGGGCTAGTAAAATGACACCCATCTGTCCCTCGAATGGGCCCATATCCAGCCAAGAAACCATTTTTCAGTGCCCCAAAACAATAATAGAAGTGTGTGAAAGTGTTTTCCTCTATGCCCAATATGACAGTTGACCCAGGATTAGTTCTTCTTAACTCTGCACTATAATCCCAAAGTTTGGCCACTACACCTTAGGATCCCCTCCATCATTTTAAGAGTCTTTCTCTTAGCTCTATAAACTTTGGACCAAGAAACACTAACCCTTACATCCATCTCTAGTTCCTTCCTAAACCCCTTAGTTTTTCTCTTTGGATCAATTTTCATTTTGTCCAAAAACCTCTGAGCTAGGTATGTGGATGTGATATTACCAACATCGTAAGTGGGCTGACATGTGTGTATAGAATGGTAAGTGTTAATTTGAAAAGTTGACTCATCTTCAACCCTATAAGCATGAATTCTCCACCCATACCTTTCACTCTCACACTTGGCATAAACCCTTTCCCTATCATTTCTGTTAATCTTGATGTTTCTCATTGATTGCACTGCTTTAGCATGAATAGCCTTCCTAAAATCAGTCTTATTCTTAAATTCATTCCTAATTCAAACTGTGGAGTATATCTTCTGTTATAATTAAAAGAAGGTGCATGTGGGACATCTTCTTTATCAATATCTGAGTCCAATTCACTTTCTAAGGGCATATCACTATCCCCAACTAACCCCTCATCACTGAACTGACTA
Source organism: Jacaranda mimosifolia (assembly GCA_018894105.1). Taxonomy (NCBI): domain Eukaryota; kingdom Viridiplantae; phylum Streptophyta; class Magnoliopsida; order Lamiales; family Bignoniaceae; genus Jacaranda; species Jacaranda mimosifolia. The sequence continues at coordinate 14,677,510 of CM032129.1, forward strand.
TCACTATCAGAGGCATACTCTTCTAGCTCTCCCCCAGGCTACATAATTTCTTCTTCAAGCCTCACATACTCCTCATTGGGATCTACATAAGTATTAAACAACAAATCATCCTCTAACCCCTCATTATCTTCCCCATCACTATAAAGAGAATCACTAGCACTACTTGAACTGAATTCAACATCATTGCCATTCTAAAATAGGCTCCCTATCTCATACATGGAACCAACCCCCCAAACTCATTGTTAATATCTTGTTGGTTTTGTGTTTGAGTTTGGGTTTCACTTTTAGAATGTGTATGGACCTGTGCTAGGGATTGTGTTTGAAATTTAATTTGGGCAGTAGATTGACCTTGATTTTGTATAGCAGATTGGCCTTGAGTTTGTATAGCAGATTGGGCTTGGGTTTGGGCAGCAGACTGGCCTTGACTTTGGGATTGGAATTACGCCCGAGATTGATATTGAGATTGAGATTGAGATTGAGATTGGGATTAGGCTTGAGCATTAGTTCTGGACTTTGCTACAGATTAGGCTTTGGATATACCTTTAGATTAGGCTTTGGATTTTTCTTTAGATGGGGCTTTGGATTTGCCTTTAGATTGCGCTTCTGATTGGGCTTTGGATTAGCTTTTTGATTGGGCTTCAGTTTGGGCTTCACATTGGGCTTGTGGTTGGGAATTGGATTGGATTTTAGGTTGGGACAAAATTGCATCAATTTTTATCTCTACATAAATCTTCACTTCCCCATATTTAGCACAAAAATCCCCAACCTTTTTGAGGTCATCATCATCATCAGTAATTTCTTTGAAAGTGCCAACCACCTTTTGGTAGAACTTCCTAGGGGTTCTAAGCTTCAAAGCATCACACAAGAGGTTCACATTCTTCAAATTTAAAATATCTACCTGGTAGTGGTCAAATTTCACTATGTTACCACTTTTATAAACACATGGAGGAGAAAAATCACATTGACCACCATAAAACACTGTAACAGTAATTTTTCCAGAGCCTTTATCTGTACATTACAAATATACAAGGAAAAAGAAATTATTAGTAAGTGATGAGCACTTCCACACATGCAATATATAATAAATAAACCACCAACCCTACTTGTTAATCCACACACACACACACACATGTATAGACGCAAAAGTCAGAGAGTAAATACTAAAGTGCCCCACATGGCCGACCCACAAGTTACTTTTACATAGGCAAACTGATTGAAAAATAGACATCATACTTGCAGATAACCCCACTTCTACAGTAGGCATCAAAAGACTCCAATATAGTCAAAGCATGAACAATAAAACATTATAAGTACGAGAATCATGCTTCGAAAACAACATTTAACTAAAAAACTTTAAACTACACATGGGCCCATATTTTTCATTTCAGTATTTAAACCCATACCGTATAGAGGAGGTGGTAAGTATAGGTTTTTAGACATGCGAACAAGCATCTTCAACTGCCTAATGCTTCTTGCCATAACGGCCAACAAAATCGAAAGTCCTACTGCGAACCAACTTCAACGTTTTGAGCGAAGAAATACTAGAGTTTTTCCTTCGATTAAATAGCTATGCATTTGTTTGTTTTAGGGTATACTAATTTAGTGTTTAGATTTTACAGATTTGGCAAAAAAATGAAAGAGATTTCATCTAGGGTTCTTGATTTAGGGGTTTTTCTTTCTAGGTTACAGATTTTGGGTTTTTTTTTTCAAACTTGTAGTTCAGGTAATTTTTTTCCCTACAAAGTCTGGTTTTCAATTCTGGTTTCTTCGCTATGAAGCTTTGACCTTTGGCGATTTTGTTCAAAATTTCAGTGTTTTCTCTTAGTTTTTGTTTGCAAATTTTTCATCCGCATTTTTTTCTTTACACAAATTATTTATGCATTTTTAATTTCTTTTAACTTTCAGGGTTTTTCTTTTCCTTAATTTTAGTTGAGTTTTAGTTATGGTGAGGTGGCAACTTACATGTAAGCTTATGTGGCATGTGGGTGACAAATGGCACGAAAGCCCTAAACTTGTAGCCCAATTGGAGCTGACTATACAACTTTTGGGCTTGATTGAAGATTTTTTAGCCTAATGGACCAAAAATGCGAAAAGCTAGATTAAATGTGATAACCCGAAACCAAAATGGAGTAAAAAAAAATCTCTCAATAGTTGATGGACTAAAATTGCATTTTTCCCCAAAATATCTTGTTATCCATAAACTTACAAAATCAAGATTTCGTTACAAATGTTTACATTGATAAAAAGATGTTACCAATAGCCAAAAAATATGCATGCTTGTGTTACAAATAAATATAGGTAACAGAATTTGTTATTATCTATAATTTTTTCAAAATAAATATTTTGTTACAAATAATTAAAATGACCAAAACTATTGTTACTTAAAATTGTTTTAGTAACCTTGGAATAGATTCAAGATATATTAGATGCAAAATAAGAGATTACAAGACACGAATGTTTGAGCGAGGTTCAAATAAAGGAGTACTTACTTCCCTTACATTACAAAATTAAAAAACAAAACTAAAGGATTCATGCAACTAATATCCTCTAACAGATAATAAGAGACCAAAACAATTTAAATAAAATGGGCTTCCAAAAAATTAATTTGGGACCTAGCCTATCTAAATTGATTGGTCTAATGAAGGTCGAATTGGTTTGCCCCAGTTGAAATCCCCAGCACATCAATTGAGCCCATCAAATAAAAGGTGTCTTGAAGCAACCCAATATTGAGACAAATTGCAACATATCTTTTTTATCAATATTGAAACTCAAGAAATTTCAAAAGAAATTTGGTCAAAAGCAACCCAATATTGAAACTCAAGTACAACGTAATTTCAAAAGAAATTTGGTCAAGAAATGACAGCCAGTATGCCTCCACACTCCATGTTATGAAGATAATGAATAGCAAAATCTAAAGATTTCCAAGATTGCTATATCAATCTCCTCCAATACCTGCAAAAATTAGATAATAACAACAATATATTTTGATAACAAAATCACCCATATTCCTTCTGCCACTGAAAATATTTGACCATAAGAACATCGATTTTGAACAAAAAATGCAGTTATTCACCACATTAATCCAACCCAAAATTATTATCTCCAAAAGAAGCCAGGAACCCCATTCTACATAAGTTATTCTGAACTACTACTACTAAATCCTCCAGTTTTAAAGCACCACAATTTACTACCAAGTAAATTAAAATAGAGCATCCAACACCGTAAATACAAAATCATTGAACAAAAGCAAGGCTACAGCTGCTTCTGATTTATTGAAATGGCATAATCCATTCCAGAACCACAAAACTAAACTCTTGTAGCAGGGTTGAAATTAGAGACCCACAACAATATAAGCTCAAAATTCTGTAATTCTATGTAACCAAAACATCATTATAGATTCCAAAAATCCAGTGGAATTACCAGCAATTGCATTATTCCAGTAGATTTACAGCAATGCAAAATTGTTGTAACAACGTTCAATAGAAGCACAAAAAGCAAAACAACATGACAGATTCATCTGCAAAACAGGTTTCCAAATCAATTCAAACTAATGGCAGCTTGCATAAGGCAAAAGCAAATATCACTACAACTACTTTATAATCAACAAAATATTAAGAGAGAGAATATACCATTTTCCATCATCGATTTACTTGCGTAAGGAGGGGGGCTAGATAAATGCAAATGCAGGGGCTGAAATGGGCTACCTCCAAAAAGGCGACTTCCATAGTTGTAATGATATGTCGAACCCCCAAAAAATGGCATATCATATGGAGACATTGATGTTCCATTGAATACAAAAGAGCCGTAAGAAGGCACGCTCATATACATTGAGGAAGGTGCACTAGAGCCTACGTACGATGCTGCAACTGAGTAACCCTAAGGTGCTTGCATTGGTGTAACAGTTGATTTCTGAAATGAGAGGTGTCTAGTTAGGTTCTTAAATGATAAAGATTTGGTGGAGTATTTAATCTCAAATGAATTCTTCACATCGTGTAAAGGAATTGAGTTTTGTGCATCTTAATTATTTTCTCCATTTCTAACTTGCTTCTAGAAATACTGACCTTCACTTTCAAATCAACCATCCTCATAGACCAAAGTAGCTCCAAATGAACCAAGATCAAATCGACCACAACTGTTCTACCTATTTACATTACTAAGAGGGTGTTTGGATGAGCTTATAAGTTGTTTTAGAGTTTATAAGATATTAGAAAGTTTTTAGTAAATATTTTAGAAAAGAACTTATAAGATCATAAAATAAGATATTAGGATCTTAAAATCTACTTAAAAAAAATAAGGATTGTCATAACTTGTTTTTAAGTTCTTAACAAACTTTTTTAGTTTTAACAATTGTAATTACAAGATCGTTGTTGCTAACATCTTATAAGTTCCAATATCTTATTTTATCCAAAACACTTCAATAACTTATTTAAAAAATAAGATCTAAAATGTTAAAGTAAGATCTAGCTTTTCAAAATAATCTTATAAGTTATGCCCCTAATTTAATTGGAACTTCCACAACACTCACCCTCACTCGAAGCATAAATCAAGAAACCTAGGAGGAAAAAAAAGGTGGGGACAAGAAATCTTGAACTTGCACTTTGTATTTTTTATTGTTCCAATAATGTAGAAATTTAATCATATTCAATCATCACTAATCAGTAGCAGTAAAAAGCGCTAGAATGACCATAGGTACTGCATAAAATTGATCCTGAAGCATAAAACACAAAACTAGTTTAGTGGAAATTGGGGACAATACCCGGACTGCACCTTATCTGGCATTTCGATCGCGATGATCCATAACTCTAACTAAATAATTCAAAAAAAATTAAATCAATGACCAGAGAGTGAGAAATACAAAAAAAAAAAAAAAAAAAGAAATAAAATAAGAGAGAAAAATGAAGAAGATCTAAAAGTAAACTACTATCAAGGTTAATATAGGCCATAGAACAAGCATCGTAACAATTGAAGATGTCAGCCTTAACACTCTCCATATTTGCTCAAATTATCAATAGAACTAGTGGAAATGGAATCACCATCTTTTTCTCCATTGCTCCTTTAAATCAAAAAGAAAGTTGTATGAAAATCTGTGCTAAATTGAGAGAAAACCTCCAGACCTTTCTAACTACACCTATCACGCTGAGATCATCTTGAGAATCTGAGAGAAACATAAAATTTGAAGTCAAAACAATCCAAATCTCAAAATACCTAGACCTTCGGTTTCGATTTTCAAGTCCAATTCTAGTTCCATGAACTTGAAATTTGGCTCCCATATATCTTATAGATCGACACCTACTGGGCAGCTGGACGTGAGGCCAATGGCTGCACAAGGCCTCACGCGGCCGGCTCGTCTACTCTGCTGTTGGAAGATTAAGTTTGGAAAAAAAGAAAAAAAAATAGAAAGACAGAAAAGGAGAGAAGAAGAGGAGAAAGGGGCGGAGAAGGAATGTGAATGAAGTGAGTGATTTCTAATAAAAAAAAAATAAAAGAAGAGGGTGATTGAAATTTAAGGTTTGTGCAAGATATTTTATTTTATATACAATAATTTATTTTTAATTTAAAAAAAGATTGAAGAAAGAAGAAAACTATACTGATACTAATAGGAATAAGCAACAAACCTTTATGGGTTTTTCAAATTTGGTGGGTTTCTCATTGTCTTTTCTCTCAAATTCTTCAATCAGATTTAAGAGAGGAGAAACCCTCGTGTAGGAAGAAAGGGGCAGACTAAATATGAAATATGGAGAGAAAAACTCTTTTGATACCTTGTATTTTTCGTTTAACTATAAAAAGTATAATTAGCTTTTTTGAAAATGACTTTTTTATAATAATAATAATAATAATAATATATTATTATTATTATTATTATTATTATTATTATTATTTTATTTATTTTTATTTTTATTTTTTATCATTTATATTATAATTTTTTAGTTTCCCATAAAATTTAGTTTGTTTTTGTTTAATCGTACAAATTGTAATTAGTTACAATATACTTATTTAATATAGGTGAATTATAAATTATGATCAGCTACATTATATGGAGATAAATTTGAATATACAATTTGATGAAAATGCATTTCAATTTATTATACTAGCAGTCAAGCCATGCCATCCCTACATGTTTAAATACATTTTAACAATTGTAATAATAAAAAAAATTAAATTTATAAATAGTACATTTGAATATACAATAATACAAACCACACTAAATAATAACATACAATATTGATTTCAATCTAACAAAATTTTATGAAATTGATAGTAAAAAAATCAAAAAAAAAAAAAGCAATATAGAACATATAGTAGGTTCAATGACAACTAAATGAGAATTATTTAAACTTAGAAATTAAATAAATGAGAATGATTTAAATGGTCACTATACTCTGGCACACATCATTTTGCGACAAATTAATATTCAGTAGCTATAAATGGTCACTATACTCTGACAAGCTTGGGCCACTATTTAATGACCAAAATTGAAAACTTTAGCAAAAATTTTAATGTTCGCTATCAGTAAATATCGATTGCAACCAATTTAATGATAGGTTTTTAAATGGTTGCTACAAGTCTTTTAAATGTATCATCAACAACTAACAAATTTGGTTGCATATACTAACAACAACAAATTCAACTTTGCATGATTGCTAAAAAATACTAAACATTCAATGAACATTGTCTCTAATTAATTTTTAAATGAGTATCAAAAAACTCTTCAAATATTTTTCAAAAAAATATCAAAAAACTCTTTAAATTTTAGTTTGAATCGTTAAATTAATTTTGAGCTAAATTTGCTAAAAAAGTTAATTCAAATAAATAAATAAACTAAAATAATGATAATTCAAAATTTTATTATTTAATTTATCGTGTTACTTAGTTTAGTAGATAATATTTTTGTTTAATTTCCCTTTTCAAAATTTAAATATTTTTAAATTAAAGATAATGATATTTTATAAAAAATTTAGTTTAATATTTAAATTTTTTATTTTCAAAATCAAATTAAACTTTAAAAGTCTTTGTCAACTTCCTTTTGTTTTATAAAATCTGCAATAGCTAGGCCCAAAAAACCAACTTTAATATTAAAACTAAAAATTATAAAATTTTATGTACATGAAAGAGGGAATCTAAAGTAAGAAAGATCTCAATTTTGTCTAGCAAAGAAAATAAAAGAAGAAAACTCCTCCCTTATAGGGAGCTTTTGTGGCAAAAAACTGAAGAACAAAGCAAGCAACAGGGGTGAGAGTTGGGCGGTGAAAGAAAATTATAGGGAGTTTTTGTGGCAAAAAAGCTAATAGAAGATAAAACGAGTTGCAAACTGAATACCTACATGCAGTGGCGTATCTAGGAATTTAAGTAACTGGGGTCAAAATATTAATAAAAAATAAATTTAAAATAATTAATATTTAATAAAAATAAAATTTAAATACATTAATCAAATTGTCTTTGACTAGTTTCCATATTCTGAAACGTTGTCATAATATCATCATTTGAAATGCTTATAAATACTTCTCTTTCTTTATAAGTTATCAAGCAATCATTAAGGAAGTCATCATTCAGTCGGTTCCGCAAATTAGTTTTGATAAATTTTATCACCGAGAAAACTCTCTCTACACTTGCAGTGGCAATCACAAAAAGCAACAAAAATTTACAGTCATTTTGGCCCCATTTTTGTAGCAACAAAAATTACTACACGTCAATCCTCTTTATACTGGGGTCATTTTGATATTAAGTGAAGTTAAAATACTATATATCCATCATTTCTATATAAATATATATATATATAAAACAAGTGGGGTCAATTGACCCCACATATGTGACTGTAAATCCGCCACTGCCTACATGCATACCGCCAAAATTACTGCCAAGACTCTGTCTTAGCAATTCACTCTTAATTTTGGCCGGAAGGGAAAAGGTTACCGCCGAAACTTGGTTACCTTTTTTAGATTTTTTTCGTTCTTAATTTTGGCGGAAAGGGAAAAAGCTACCGCCTAAACTTGGTTACCTTATCTCATTTTTTTCTCCTTTTCTTTTTCTTTTGAAGTAATAAACATGAACCATTTTCATAATTTTTAGAAATTTCTTAAATATTTTCTAAATTTGTTAAAGTCTACCTAATTTTTTAGAAAAATAATAAAAAAATTTCTAGTTTGAAACTTCATGCTTATTTTTTCTCCTAATAAACTACTCTTAACTTTTTAGATTAACAAATTTGATGAATTGAATTCTTTTTATAATTTTTTTTAGTTGTTTAATTTGATTTTTATGAATGATATTTAATTTTAATAAATTAAATATTTATAAAAATACTTTCTAGAATTTTTGTATATACATTATAATAGTAGACACAATTTTGAAACTGAATGAACTAAACAAGAAGACTAATTTTTCAATTTAAAGCTAAGTTTTGTAAAAGTTTGTAGTACAAATAAATGAATACGATTAACATAAATTAATTGTTAGAATAATATTAATAAATAAAAAATTAAATAAGAAGTTTAAGGGTATATCTTATCTAAAATTAGATAAGGGTTAATGATGGGATTTCTTTGGAATGACAAGTAAATAAAATAGATTTTCTCTATTTAAAATATATTTCATGAATTTCAGGGGTATGAATAATTGTTTTAATAGAGTTTTAGTAAATTTTCCCGTTAATAATTATCAATAGTATTCCATTTTATAGTATATGTTGTCGTAATGCATTGATATATTTTGCTTTTCAATGGTTTTCAATGCATTTTATAGTATAGTATATGTTGTCGTAATGCATTGTTATATGTAGATCTAAGTAGATCCAAACAAAGAATAATTTTATCTTTTACTTTTTAGATATTTTATTTTATTTTTAAATTTTTTAACTATAGTGAAGGATGATATGAGCATATAAAGAGGTTGTAGTGGACTTAGGAGCAATATGACCTACAACGTCAAGACTCTATGCATCAAACAGCCATAAAGCAACTGTGGGATGTAAGGGTTCAGGATGTTGATATATAAAGTTAGCATGCATTTGACAAGCTTCACACCTTTTCGCATAACTCATACAATCTTTAACCATAGTAGGCCAATAGTAGCCCATCCATTTAATCTGAAAATAATGCTTAGGACTCGACTGGTGAGCTCCGCAAACTTTAGAATGTGCCTCAACCATAGCTTCAGTTGCTTCTTCACCACTTAAACAGTGCAAATACGTACCTTCATAAGATCAACGATACAAAATATTTTTGTATAAAATGAAGCGATATGACCTCTGACACACCTTCGTCCTACGATGAGGGTCTGGCGGCAATTTTTCGTGCTTTAGATAGTCAATCAGTGATGTCCTTCAATCTTCGTCTTCACCAACTAAGACTGATATGACATTTGCATCCTCATAATCAAGCTCAATGGGTGAAGGCTCAATCCATCTATAGCACACTGGGATATTTGCCGTTTCTCCTTCGGAAAAGGTCAAAGTAGTAGATGCATCTACCATCCTATTTTCCTTTCTTGGGATGTGACTTAGGATAACACTTTTAAACTTGTTTAACAAACAATAGGCTAGTTGAAAGTAAGGGATCAAATCTTCCATTTTAACCTCAAACATTTAAAAGCTAATTAATAACCAGTTTTGAATCACCATAGACCTCAACTTCTAAGATTTCCATTTCAAGTGCCATTTGAAGCCCAAATCAACGCCTAATATTCTGCAACATTATTAGAGCACAATTCATTTAATACTACAGAATATGTCAAAACTTGCCTTTCTAGTGAAACAAAGACCCTCCGCTCCATCAGATCGAACTACTCCATCAAATAACATTGTCCATCCTGGCAAGATCTCAACGAAGAGAGCATCCTCATTGGGTAATTCATTGGATACCTTATTCTTTTCAGAAATAGGGTGATCTGCTAGAAAATTGGCAAGAGCTTGTCATTTAATAGCTTTTTGAGGTATATATGTAATCTCATACTGATTGAATACGACAGACCACTTAGCCAATCTTCTTGAAAGTACTGTTTCAGCTCTTTGATCAAAGAATCCATTTGTAGCTTTTAGATTTTTCATCATCCTTAGTTGAGGGTTTTTAGCCACATGTGAGACCTTTGATGCTAATGGACGAGATTGATTAATACATCAACTTCTCCTTCAACGGTGTGCTACAAGAATCCACTGACTGCTTTCTACCCAGTCACTTTATCAATGAATTGAGTGTCCACTAGCATTGAATCGAAACTCCTAAGCTGAAGCATTGTTGATGCCCCTATGAGTGAAGATAAGGAAAAACATTATTTTTGCTTCGCATATCACATGTGGCATCAGCTATTGCTATAGCGCTAGCAAGATTTGACCCAAAAACATCTTCTGTGATAAGAATTTTCTTTCCATCTCTTGCTAATGCCATGACTTTATCCTTGAAAACGAAGTATTTCTCTATTGAATGACCAAACCCGATGATACTTGCAATAATTTGGATTGTTCACCTTTCCAGCTTCTTTAGGACATTTTGATTTCGATAGTTCAATCAACTTCCTTGTCAATAATTCATCAAAGATGTGAGAAATATCAAAATTTGGAAATGGATACTCATTCTCTTGCATTTCTTTTAGTGTTTTCTTACATGTTGAAATGCATTAATCTTCAGTTTTCTCAACAACCTTTTCATAACTTATCGGAATCTTGATGGAAGCTATTTTGATTGCCATAGATTCCTTAGTAGCAGCTTTGGCATATTTTTCATTTTTCTCTAAATCTTTCTTTTTCTTCTTCTGGTTTTCAACAAGAATCTCGACCCTCTGATTAGTAATCCTAAGCTCCATGTCGTGGGCATGAGTGGCTAATTCCTCAAAAGTACGAGGCTTGATTCCTTGAAGAATGTTGAGAAGTTCCAGTGCATACCTTGAATACACATCTCTACTGCAGACGTCTCTGAGAACCTATGTAGTGCCCCATCTTGTGATAGCACCTAAGCTGAGGCACCACTCTAGTTCAATCTTAATTCAAGCCAAGAAGTAAGCTATACAGTCAATAATCCCATCTAAATTTTTTTCAAAACTTATCAAAGACATATATCAGCGGATTTCAAACTCACTAACTCTTTAAAACGTTAAATAAGTCATAATTCAACTTCTTACGTCTAACAAAACATATATAGGCATCACATCACCGACATCAATCCTGACACACTGCAATGTCACTAAATCCAATTACAACATTCAAGTGACCTATTAAACATCTGAGCACCCATTCTATTACAAAAGGTATTTCTTCACTCCAAGTTGGAACCTCATATTCTTCACTTATACCTGTATGAGAAAATCAAGATAAACGGGCAGTAGGTTCAAAGGACTTAGTGAGGGATAATTGTAACATATATAATGGGGATCTGTTGAGGAAAAAATCGACTTAACAGATCATCAATCAATAATTAATGAAAATACAACAGGATACGTTCAAAATGTCAGGAACAGTCTAACAGGCAGATTACCGTCGGTCAGTTAGATTACAGTAGGATAGAATAGTCCCAAAAACTATTTACATTTCAGTCAGTCTTATCCAAGTATGACAGCTTGGTACACGATAGTCGCGGACAAATAGTACATACCCATGAGTAGCCCTAGCACATCACAGACAAACAGACGAAAGATGCCCAGGAATAGCCCTAGCACATCACAGACAAACAGATAGTAGATGCCCAGGGATAGCCCTAGCACATCCTTGATACTTAGGAATAGCCCTAACACGTTGCCCATACCTAGGAATAGCCCTAGCATATGGCTAATAGACGGACAGAAGATGCCTAGGAATAGCCCAAGCACATCACGGATGCTTAGGAATAGCCTTAACACATCGCCCATACCTAAGAATAGCCCTAGCATATGGCTGACAAACGGAATACCCAAGGAATAGCCCCTAGCGTACATAGAACAAAATACTTAAGGAATGGCCCTTGACGTATCATACTTACAAATACTCAGGGAATAGCCCCTGACATATCAGATGTATAGACAATTACTCAAGGAATAGCCCTTGACATATCAGACTTACAATTACTCTGGGAATAGCCCCTGACATATCAGATGTACAGACAATTACTCAGGGAATAGCCCTTTGACATATCAGACTTACAATTACTCTGGGAATAGCCCCTGACATATTAGACGTATAGACAATTCAGAAAAGTACAAAAATGCCGATAGGGCAAACAATAACAGTACCGGACAGTACATATATCATAACAGTATAGATAACAGGACAGATAACAAAACGAACAGATAGTATATATCAGAAAAAATGTCTTGGGCGCCAGAACCAACAGAAATCAGAATCATAACAGAAATAACCCTTACAGGGGTTTAGCACAAATACTGATAAGTGAAATGAAGTTCCAGGTTGGCAGACCCTTACCTCCATAGTCTCGGAAAACTACAATCGTCGTCAGCAGCTTACTAGTCCACGGAACCCACTTCTGCATCATATAGACAAAGGAATAATCCACAATCAAAATCCTTATTCAACCCCGATAACTTTCAATAATTACAATCTTACTATTAACCTTATATCATATCCCAAATTAAATATTAGTCCAATTATCTTAATTAACCCATTTCTTGCCACTTAAATTCCAAATCCATAAAGGTAGGATTTTCTCTTCCAATCAACTCGATAATTCCCTATATTTCATAAAATTATATAGTCCAAATTGACTAAACTCATACTGACACATGCATATACCGAGTCTTAGTCCCATAATATCTCAAATTAACTACTTATGAATTTTCAATCCAATTTCATAAAATCATAGTTTAATCTCTTAATTAACATAATTAATCCAAACTTATCACTTAATAATACCTAATCTGGGTCCACTATGCCATGTCATAATCCATGCATGGGGACATATATACAAAATCTTATCTCAAATCCTCATTATTGGCATATTACAAAGTCCAACGGAAATAACGGTACATTACATGTATATATATATAACATATATAATATAACTTCCTTTACCCATGAATTTTCTTAACCAAACCTTGAAACTATGAACCAAGACCACCATCACGATCCTCGCGACGAGCCAAAGTTTCTGCATGAAAGTCGCCGGACTGCCGCCGTCGAAAAATACCAAATCACTGCCAAAATGCTCTTCTCAACCTCCTGAACCCAAAGCCACAACCAATTTCAAGCTTTTCCGCCTCAACAACCCTTAATTTTGCCTTAAAACCCCCTAAACACCATTCAAGCCACCGTCTCGGTCCTTTCATTTTTGCCGTCGCCGGTGGTCGAAACTCAAAACTGACTTCACCAAATGCTTCCTGGAGTTGAACCCGTAAAGAACCCACCTTAGTCAACTGTGAAAAGTCACTGGAAGGGTGAACCTCCCAAGCTCTGTCGTACGCCAGCTTGCTCTTCGATTTTTCAGCGTTTCACCGCTCCAAATGGGAAGTTCTTGGCACCAGCGTTATCACCATGAGGAGAAGAAGAGGTTGGCTAGCTTAATTTGGTATTTTTAGGCTCGTTGAAAAAAATCACCGGAGAGAGAAAATATTTGTGCATGCGGGAGAAAGAATGGAGAAAAAAGAAGAAAAATGGAAGAAGAAAGTGTTGACCAACTATTTAAATCTAATCTTTTGGAAATTGCAATTTTTCCCCAAAAACTTAAGTCAGATTTTCAATCAGGTCCTCCAAAGTTTCCTCAAAGTTCAATTTAGCCTTTAATTACGCTAGTCTATCACTTTAACCCCTTTGACCAGAATTAATAGCCATGCAACACCCAAAACTTCTCAAGTTAGTCCAATCAAGTTTTTGAAAATTACAAATTGACCCCAAAACTTTCAAAATCTTTGCAATCAAGTCCTTTTAATATTAATTTCAAACCCTAAAATTCGATTAACCAAAATCTTAGTTTTTTTCCCAAAATACCAAATTTTAGGGGTGTTACAGTCTATCCTTACAATTCAAACTTAATGCACGCCAATGGTTGATGTAGTCTACCATCAACTCGTCCTTCTATTGTATTTCATTGGTAAGTTCAATCATGCTCACAGTCTGATGCGTGCCACAGAAGCAATTCAAAAACTCTCTCTCTATTTGATCCCAATTATCGATGGATTCAGGTTCTAAGTCGATGTACCAATCAAAGGCATTTCCTTTCAATGAATGCACAGACTGTTTCACAAGAAGATCACCATAAGTCCCTGCATTATTACATGTCTCTATGAAATAGGCCACATGTTATTTTGGATTTCCCTTCCCATTAAACTGCGCCTGAAATTTTTATGGTTGATATCCTATCGACATTCTTAGCACGTCAATCCTCTTTGTATAGGGCTTTGAATACACAATAAAACTTTGAGAAGGCATGCCATACTAAGCTCTAATAGTATTGGTGATCATGCCCTGCAATTGTTGAAGAGACAGTGTAGCAATAGAAGTTGTAGAGTGGTTGATCTTTCTATCGATTCTCGCTTGTAAGGCATCTTCTCAACTTGTTTCTGCACCATTGTATGGCCAAGAGAAGATTGATGGTTGTAGCTAAATCCTCCATGATAGGAGTATTCCTATTTGTTCATGAGTTATGCAATTTGTAGATCTTTATCTTTTACAATCTTCTAGAGGTCAGCTATAGCTTAAGCTATTTGAGCAAGTTGTTCATCCATTGTTGTCACTCCAGATGCTGTAGCCGGCAACTCAGCAAAAGATGATGTCTTGGGATTTGTTTCCCTTGGACTTCCAAAGTCTGAATCATCAGATGGAATGAAATTAGTATTCTTGCCCGTAGTCATGGCTGATTGACAGATTCAGTAGGGTCAACAACATCTTTCTTGGCCAACACGAGTTGGTTCCTCTTAAGTGCCATTGAGTGGTTACAAATATCTTCAAAATTCAAACGAGAGAAAGAGATGAGGGGTAGATTCGTGTTCCACTAGTGATTTCATGAAGGTGTTGGTGATTTCCAGTTCAAATATCAGTCGATTATGATGAGTTTTGGTGGGCAAAAGTTGTCCACAATCTGTTGCGCCGGTAGAGACTTCATTGAAGGAGTTCAAGCATCGCTTCACATTTTTGGTTGGATTTTGCTTTTAAGGTAATTTTTTGACCTAAATCCACTTTAATGGAATCAAACAGATCCTTGGAGAGGTGTGATCAAGTTAGAATTCAGTTTTTATGTGTTTTATAATTGGATCCTTGGCTCACACCATCCTTCAAGTGGTATTAGAGCCTAAATTCATGCTTTAATTTGGATTTTTTGATGATTGATTCATGTGATGGATTGATCTAAATCTCCAAATACTTGATCCAACTTATGGATTAGATTTTTTGGGTGATGATATGTGTGGCTCCTTTACTTGATGAATTGAAAGCATGCTATATGTGTTTTAAGTGTTAATTTATATAATTAGTATGTTTTAATTCATAGTTGCTAATGTTGAATTTTGATTTAGCATTAGTTGATGTTATATGTTGATATAGCATGTTATAATTGGCATTAAAGAGTTTTGGTCATTTGTGGATCCAATTTGATTGGAGTTTGTTGGAGGTTATTGAAGTTTGAAGCATGTTTGAGCACTTGAAATTCTATTTTTTAAAGATGTTTTAAATCTGAAATTTCATCTATATTGTGTGATTTAATGTTTAGGATGTGTCCTAAAATTTTTGGTGCACAAAAATTGAGCCAAAATCGCATTGACTCTGTGCTAACCACAAAATAGGGTTGCTGCTCGCCGCACGCCGTGCGGCCGTGCACCCAGCATAGGGCAGACAATAGCTAGTTTGGTTTTGCTTGAGTCAAGGCTTGATTTTATGTTCTTTTTGTCACCAAAAGTGTATTGAATCATACGACATAGATGCACAAGTGTTCTGTAAAATCTCAAAATTATGTTTGACATTTTTGATTGCTTTTAGAACTTTTTCAAGTTAATCTCCAATTTTCTTGCAAAAATGAGATGCATCAATGTTATGCTTATTTTTGCTTGACCAATTAATTGTTTATGATATAAGCATTTAATTGTTGGAATTGAATGTCAATTCTTGATTTATTTATTATTCATTTAATTGTTGAAATGGATGATGAATGAATGTAGATGATCATGAGCTTTTAATATTGATTTTATTTGTTTCAAGTTGTTGACAAGGGGTTGTACTTAATTGGGGCTTGCATGCATCTTAATTTCTATCTTGTAAATATTATGAGAGTAGAATTACTAGGAGTGAGGATTTCTTTTTCTTGTAAATGTTGCAAGGAGCAAGGAAGATCATTGGAGACATGAAGACCCATGAATGTATGGGAATACAATCATGTAATAGCTAGATTTAATCAACTCACTTAAAATCAACTAGGTGGTGCACCTATAGTTCTAAGTGCACCACTTGGTTAAGCCTCATGGTCATCCCACCTTAGGAGCATACTAGGCGCATTTACTTATTTGTACTTTTCATATCCTATTGATGTATGATATGCATGTTTAGGATATAGAAAGCCTAAATAAGAAGGTAAAATTGGTGAGATTTTGGCAAGCGAAAAAAAGTCCCTCCATTTAGAATGTCTAAGTGCTTCCAAATATTAAGTCAAAATGGATACAAATTAAGAGGAGTTTTAATTAATTCATGCCTTCTGCCAATAGTATGTGACATGACGATGCTAGTATCTTTTGTGTGATGGCACTCAAGGTAAGGGTTACACTTGAGGTAGAAAGCTGTGATCACATACTTAGCATGTGATGTACCTTTGATTTGAGCTTCCCATGCATTGGCACTCGAGGCGAGGGATGTCATGGAGCAGTCTTGAATCGAAGTTTTGATTGGTAGGTCCAACTTAACATACAAGGCATGGGTCCACTTACAAGTCCTTAAGGCCTTGATTCTAACTAGGAAATGAGATTTCCCGAATTTTTTAAGGGCGGTGAAGAATGTGATAAAATAGTGAGAGAAAAACATACTTGAAAGACCACAAACATGTTTCAAATATCAAAATTCAATCACATGCTTATATTTTCTTTTATTGCTTTTTTTGTAGATTTGTGAAATCTTCAAACTCAGAATGGCTAAAAATCCACTCAATGCAATTTTGGAAACCAATAAACTAACCGGGCCAAACTTCCATGATTGGTTGAGAAACCGCAAAATAATTCTTGATTCTGAAAAGAGGACTTATGTCCTTGATCAAAGTCCACTGGACATTTTGGAGATGATGCAATCGATGAGGCCCGTGAATTGTTCACGAAGTTTGTGGATGATGATTTACAAACAAGGTGTCTCATGATGGCTTCTATGACCAATGAGCTCCAAAAGACTTATGAGCATATAAAGCATGCTAGTGAGATCTATACACACCTACAAGAGTTATATGGTGTTCAAACTACACATAAAAGGTTCGCTTTGTCTAGGGAGCTCTTTAGGTCTAAAATAGTAGAGGGCTCAAGTGTCTATGATCACGAGCTCAAGATGATTGGACTCATCAAGAAGCTTAGACAATCGAATGTGATCGAGGACAATGACCTCTATATAGATTTTATCTTACAATCATTGTCAAACTCGTTCGACCAATTCGTTTGAACTTTAATATGTCCAAGTAAGAAGTGATGATTAATGAATTGGTGAACATGCTAGTGACCGCCGAGGCAATGATGAAAAGGGACAAGCCTCTTATGCTTGTATCCTCCTCCAAGTCTAAGGGCCTTAGGGGTCCCGAAAAGGGAGGTAAAAGAAAGAAGAGTTCTTCCTCAAAAGAGAAGCAATCCTTGAAGAGTTCGGAGGGAATTAAGAAAAAGTAAGAGGCTAAAACCGATGCAACTTGTTTCCATTATGGCGAAAAAGGATACTGAAAAAGGAATTGCAAAGCTTACCTTGCAACCCTTGAGAAGGGTATGTACTTTATTAAAGTGCACTTGACTATAAATTCTTTCTCATGGGTATTTGATACCGCATGTGGTTCTCACCTTTGTAATTCTTCATAGGGGATGGAAAGAAGAAGGAGTCTCAATGAAGGGGATATGATCCTCTGCCTTGGAAATAGGGCAAAAGTTGCAGCATGGTCAATGGCGTAATCAAGTTAGACTTGGGGAATGCTTTCATTATACTTGATCCATGTTATTATGTACCTTCTCTTGTTAAGAACATTATTTCAATTCCCATTTTATATAATGAAGGATATGATTTTTCTATATCAGATTCAAGAAACAGTGCCCTTAGAGATCTTATTACCTTGGATTGGGCTAATCCTTTGCAGTTCCACGATAATATCTTCATTGCAATCACTGCCTTGGCCCTTGGCCTTTGGATTCAGCAGCAAGGTTGGTAGAGGATTTAGGTTCGAGAAAGGATTCATTCTCAATAATATCTTCAATAAGAACATTGTCGATACAAGAAAGTTTCTGCATGACTAGCTTAGGGGCTTGCTTTCTAACTCTAAGGTATCTTCTCTCCACGGTAACAAGTTTTTTAATTTTAACCATTTCATTAGCAATTTTGTCCATCACAGTTTTGTCAATCACGTTTATCTCTTTAGTTTTGGCTTCTGGATTAGTAAAGATATCCTGATTATAAGAGGTCAAGGTTGTGGGGCTGTCATGATAAGGACCTTTACAGGCATAAGAACTAGAGATTTTGGGCCTTTTAGGTAGTTGGAGATATTCAAAGATTTCTTCATAGTTCCTTTTAAGATTTGGGAATTGATGGAGTGGGTTACAGAAATGAGCTAGGCCTTTGTAACTTTTATTTGGGTTTATTGCCTTGGAGGACTGGAACAAGTTGGGTCAGTCCATTGGAAAAAATCTGGCGCTATGGTATCGATCCATGAGGTTGGGTCATGAGAGGGACTATATAGAACGAATCTAGATTTTTGGTATTTCAAGGGAAAATATTCCTAGGATTCTTTTTGTCAGTTGATGGATTTGATGAATCTTGGGCATTAAGTATAGTTATGAAAAAAGGCGGCTGATGAGGTTTTGTCCAGTCAAAGGACATGATTTTTCCAACTTGACAAGATAGAGATTCAACTTCTAACATGTTAGAGGTTGTGCTTTGGTAGAGGTGTATGGTTGGCAGAGGTTTTTTTTCCCCTTCATGGTTGTTTCCAAAGTTAGAATTTGTTGGCAAGATTTGTAGAGTCGTTGTTAGGGTAGGGGTTTATGGAAATTAAGAGGCTTGGCCAGTTTTTTTATGGATTGAAGGATAATATCAGTGACTTGAGGTGGTCTCGCATTCTCAAGATACTATGCTTTAATCCAGTTCCCAAATCTAAGCGAAGAAGGATCAGATGTGTTACCTTGAGAGGTATCTGAACATGACTATACCTTATGACCAATCTGCCACATCTAAAATAAAATTCGGCTAATCTTTCATATTTGATGTCAATAAGAACATCTCTTGCTCTTTCGCGATTTAGAACATAAAAATCATTGAGAGCTTTGGATGTGTTAATTTCAACCCTGATATGCATAAATGCCTAGACAACAACAAATAATTGATATGTGTTGAGTAGAACCATGTACTAATTAGCTTGAGTAGAGCTGAAATGATAGATATACTTTCCTTAACTGTATGACTACTTTAACTACTAGACAACAATATCATGTGTAATCTTGGAGCAAGATTTAATTGATATGTGTTGCTCTCAACTTTCAAAATTTCAAGTGTGTCTTAAATTGGGATAAAGTAGGTGATTATAGGAGAAAGGGGGGGGGGGGGGGAGGGGGAAGAAATAAATAAAGAAAGAAAGAAAGAAAGAAAGAAAGAAAAGTTGATTACACTTTTGTCATTATATTTACCAAACTTCTCATGTTGTTAATAATAATGATATCAATCAAACTTTTTATTAAGATCTTTCATTGTTTCTTATCCATTTATCCCTATCAAGTGGTCAATTAACTTAATAACATTGCCTTTGTACTTGAATGCGTGAAGTTTGGGATTCAAAATTTAACAAGCCCGAAGTGTTAGTGCATGTGTAAATAAAAAAAAAATCCTTATATTTAAAAATACGTGGTAAAATTTGAAAGTCAAAGAGAGCCTAAATGTGATAATTGCATATATAAAAGGATAAAATATATAATCAATCAATAGTTCAGAAATATAAATGTCATTTATCAAAAAAATATGTATATATAAATGTCGTATGCAAACAATAATTATTTGAGACTAAAGCTAGTCTATGGTGATTGTTTTTATCTTTATCCTCCCAAAAATAGAACAGAATAATAGTCGTACTTGCATTTATTAAAAAAAATTAAATGAATTATTCAAATATTTTCTTTAAGTTTTTCAAGATTGCATTGTCACTCCTTCAAATAAAAGTAATTTGACTTAATGCTACATGGTGAAAGAATTAAAAGTTTTCTCTCTAGGGTATCTAAAAAAAGGTTAGTTTGTAAAAGTTTAATATTACATATCTCTTTATTTAATTGACACATTTACTTTTTTAATTATTTAAAATTTTTAAATAAATTTATCAACAATTACTACATAGGGTGACCTACTTAATCGGTTTGTATGTGATTTTATATTATTTTTTAAAAATACTTCTCCCTTTTTTATCCTGAAAGTTCGGTTACTCCACCGGCCAGCCTTCCTCTTTCTCTGGTTAGGGCTAGTTCACATTGTCTCATATCCATAAAAGAAGATTGTCAATTTTACAAAATTACCACTTTAATTCTATTCCATACTTTTTCCATTGGTTTTTTTTTTTAATTTGCACACACTCATCAAGAGTCCATTTAGGCTCAAACTCCTGACCTCCCACATTATGTGGGAGACTTATGCCGCTAGGCTATAGGCCACTCAACATATTTTTTCCGTTGGTCTGGAATTTCAATATCGCTTCCGATTTTCCTCAGATAACAACTTGTTTTTTATTCTTAGACATTAACCTATATTGCATAGTTCAGTTTTCCTTTTTTGTTCAATCTAAATCAATAATGGTGCCCGGAAAGCTGAAAATTTTCAAGAGTATTGATTCCTCATTCTCCTACAGGTAAGTTTCACTTTTATTATATATTTAGAAATTTAACATTAATTTGCTATGTCACTTGGGTTGTATTAGAGTTTTAACTAGCCATCTTCTTAATTGATGTGTATCTGCTTCATTACATTTTTTGTTTCTGTGGGATTGGGGTTGTATGAGTTCATTTGTTGAAGCATTAGATAGATTAGGGGCTTGGTGGAAATGGGTGCTCATTGTCATCATCAACTTCTAACATGAACTCAACCGATACATAATCTCTGTCTCTCCAGAAAAAGATTAACTCCATACGTAGCCAGCCAAATATATGCTACAAGGGGACATCAGGTAGGGTATTTCAGTAAAAGGCAAATTATGTGGACTCTAGTACGTGCATGTGCCTGTAAGTTATGAAAATATATTGACATTGCCCTTGAAATCATGTGGATATTTATTTTCCTTACTTTATACGTTAGAAACCATACTTTCAATGTTTGTTGTGTCTCGTAGGTACTTGTTGTGAACTTTTTGTAATTCATGTGGATTAGTAGTTAGAGAATGCTATTTTAGCAAATGTTGACTGGTGCTACATTTAAGATAATTTGTACTTAGTTTCTTTTTAACTAACTAACTGAGCATTTTACTTATTCTATAATCTATACATTTTCACATAGATCTACAAAGATGTTATGAAGTTATGTAGAGAACACAAAGTATTATTATGTTGAGAGAAACTAAGAAGAGTGAGATTTAGTATTTTTTATGTTTATGTATCCAGTAATTCCTTCTATTTTTTAGGTTAAAATTTATATCTACCATAAGATTATCTCTATTTGTAAGTTCTAGTTTTGTCTTTGTGCAAATGGGATGCATAAGAGTATCAAACCATTCGTCTGTGGTTTGGTGGAAGCCTTGTAGAGTTGTTTGTAGTAATACTGTATCAAATGATCATTAACACCTAATTTTCCTTCCTTGTAACAATGAGGAAAGCAACCTTTCAAATAATTAGGTTGAAAATATGATGATAAAATATTTGTTTTTGTGCATCCCTTAAAGCTTAGTTGTAACTGAGCTCTTTAGACAGTTGAAGGTATCAAATGTACCAAGTTGGTCTTCGTTGGATGAATTTAAAGCTTCAAACCATGTCTTAGAAATCTAATATACCCAATTTATCTTAGCTAAAGGTCAAAGAGTCCTTATTATGTCTTAATTTCTAATAGCCTCTGCATTTTCTATTTCATTTTATCTTAGGTAAAGAGAAAATGAGAAGAAGGTGTAGTCTTTAGTCATTGCTTTACAATTTTCCACTAAAATTTCCATGGTTAACAATGTTTAATGATGTTTTTTTTTCTTATTCTTGCCTATACTATTAAATGTTCCCCCTCATGATCTGAAACGTTTGTTAGTTCCAATTGTCCAAATCTGCTGCTAAATTTTAGAGATACCATACTTTTGCTACCATTTAATATTAAGAAAGATTTGCCAAAAAAAAAATTCCTAATTTGAGTTAGTTTAACGGGTTGTGCCTTATACCAACAATCGATGCCAAAGCAGAGAAAGTCAAGATTTTAATGTTATAAAGTAGAATGTATAACATTGGCCTACATCATTTTGTTGGCTCAAGCCGTTATTGGATTGGCAATTATAAGCAAACCCTTACATTCATAAACAAAAATGCACCTAAATCCTTTTTAGTTCTTAATTGCACGCACATTAAAAGGTATCTCTTCTACAAGTAAGCAAATGATTTAAACAATTCACTTCAAATAATAGTCTCTTTTCCATCTTTGTTTGGCCAAGACTAGTACCTGTTATTATATTTTCTAACTAATATGTCCATTTTCAAGTTCAAAAAACTTTAAAAGGTTGGAATTTCTGGAAGTTTAGTAGAGATAGAGAGATAGAGATTAGCTTATACTGGGTGCATTAAATTTTGAGAGTGGGTAGGTATTAAGACCATTTGTTTAATAATTAAAATAGCTTCAAAAGTACACATGATATTCTTTAGTCAGATAATAGGCACATACAAGATTCTTCTCCCAATTCTTTTCATTATGTAATGCCTTTATTACATTCTAGATAAATATATAATTAAAAAATACTAGTCTTTGATAGGGTACATTGTATTGAGATTTTTAAGCATAAGTTTTAATACTTACCTACTTTAGTTATGGTCTAAGCTAGCCAAACTTTCTTGTACTCTTTAAAGATTGTTTGAATAGCTAACTAGTCAAAAATCCATTATCTGCTCTTTCTTGTTTATCTTTATTCTTATATATGTTTATTTGATAGATTTTCTGCCTAAGATTAAGTTTGATGTGAAGTCAAGTGTAGCACTAGGATCCAATAAATAAAGCACAAAATTAACTAGGCTACACTCGAGACCAAGGATCTAATCATGCTTTAAATTCAGATTTGGATGAAGGATTACCTTGAACGCTCAAAATCCAAGGAAAGTAGGAGGAACAACACTTGAAAACTGTCTTCCAGCAGCG
Source organism: Jacaranda mimosifolia (assembly GCA_018894105.1). Taxonomy (NCBI): domain Eukaryota; kingdom Viridiplantae; phylum Streptophyta; class Magnoliopsida; order Lamiales; family Bignoniaceae; genus Jacaranda; species Jacaranda mimosifolia. The sequence goes on from CM032129.1 coordinate 14,700,920, forward strand.
CAGTGGGTTCTTGGCAATAGTTTCCCAATCAAATCACCTCGAAATTGGCTGAAATTTGGACACAAGATCACCAACACCTTGATGAACATTCATTAAAAGATTCAGCCAAAATACAAAATCGAAAGCCACTCTAGGAATGCCTCCAAACTAACTGGACTGCAATAGATCTCCAAAAGCCAAACAATCCAAGTGTATTACCTTTAATGTGATGATCCACACACCAATGGAAAATTCAAATCTCTCGTAGATCAATTGGAAAATTGAGGAGAGAAGAGAGAGGATGAAGGCCGAATTTAGGAGGGAGAGGTGAAGAAAATGTGAAGCCTCATACACATGAGAAAATCATACAAAATTGGAGGGAAAAATGGAATCTAACAATTAGATCTAGAATTGCAAGCTAGCTCTCAAGTGGCCATCCACTGTATCTATATATAAAAGGAGGGAAGGTGTGATGCTAGTTGGCATCACACCTCCCATGAGGTTCCACCAAAGCAAGCAAGTTGCATGTGAAATTCACATTTCACTTGCATTTGAATTTCATTTGCAATCTTCATTTCATCTCATTAAATGTCATCCAAATAAATTCAAATGCACTCCAAATGAACTCTTTTACTTTAAATCTCCCTCCAAATTAATTCTTCACATTAATTAAATTAACCCCTTAATTTAATTAATTAGTCTTGATATAACTCTTTAAATTTAACTCCTTAAGCTAGAAAGTGCTAACTTAACTCTTTAAGTTAACTTGACTAATTGATAGTCATATGGCACCATCTAAATTAACTCCTTAATTTAATTGGTCTAATTTAACAATTAAATTGATCAAGCCAAAATGACCAAAAAATTAGTCAATTGTTTCCCTCCTTAAAATCGGTGAAGATGGAATTTTCTAACTCTTAGAGAATTTCCTTCATCATGTAGGATTTCTAATTGGCTTTGTATATGACCCATTAGGTTCTACCATTCATTGGACATGGACTCACAATTCTTGTGACTTTTAGAATATCAAAATATTCACATTAGTTTAAATTCCTTTAAACTAATGACTCAATTCAATTAATTTCTATTAATTGGAGAGTGCCCAATCTCCAAGGTTGATGTCCAACATCAAACCCATGGAGCCTAATTAATTGGCCGAAATGAATATGCTTTTAGAGAACCATTTTAGCTCTATGCTTGCCATGCAAATACGGTCCTTCCATCCTCTATCTCCCAAAAGAGGCCTAGGCAAGATATTTGCCGGCTCCTTAATAACCTCGATAACTATGTTTCTATTCCCAATGTTCTATTCCAGTTTATGATCTCATCTTCAAAAAACTCCTTTTCCAAATTATCACGCTGCCTTGTGCAAGGACTTCTTAGAATCGATCATTATAGAACACATAGGAGATGCACTCGCCCTTCGCAAGATGAGGAGGCATATCCCATCTTAGATCTCACAAACCTTCATGTCTAAGTTGCTCATACCCAAGCTCAACCCCAAAAGACCCGTTAAGTGGTCAAGAAAGAGTCAAAGCATGAGGACCTAAACACAAGGTTACCATAGTCCTCAGCTCAATGAACTAATTATATGCATTAGTGTAGACTGGAGAACTTGCCACTATGGCTATCTAGTGGATTCTCCAGGCGGGCCTTCAATAAACCTGTTCTCTAGCAAGCACCAACTAACATTCATGCATGTCTCACATGGTTTGCTCATGAAATGGAGCAATATCCAACCATTGGATATATGCATCATTAGTGTAAGTCTATCCGAATCTTAGATGCCCTATCTCATAAGATTCTATGACTTGGAAGATTTAAGATCACGACCATGTAAGACTTATTTCATGATTACCACCCATTGCGTGACCAAGTCCCACAGTCTTGTGTGATTTAAAGGCTTCACCCAAATTCCAGTGAAGTAAATAAGCATAAGATGAAGATGGCCATTTATAATTAATATCATTCAATCAATATTGTATCACAAGTGAAATAGTTTACTTGCCAATCTAATTAGCTGTAGGGCACTATTCCAACAATCTCTCATTTATCCTAAAACCAATTCCCCATAGTTTTAAGACCCATCTTCTCAAGATGCCCTTCAAAGACCTTTTGCGATAGGGGTTTAGTCAGTAGATCTGCTATATTATCTTTTGAGGCAACCTTCTCCACTCAGATGTTGCTTCTATTAATGATCACCCGAATCAAATGACATCGCGTCAAAATGTGCTTGGATCATTGATGAGATCTTGGCTCTTTAGCTTGCGCTACCACCCCATTGTTGTCATAGAAGACAACCACTGGCTCAGCAATGTTATACACTATATCCAAATTCTGGATAAAATTTTTCATCTAAACACCTTACTTCGCTACTTCTGAAGCAGCAATATATTCTGCCTCTACGGTTGAATCAGTCATGGTCTCTTGTTTGGAACTCTTCCAACTCACCGTGCTACCATTGAGGTAAAATATGAATCTAAAAGTGGATTTTAGGTCATCTACATGGGATTGGAAACTAAAATTCAAAAATTCCTCGAGTTTTAATTCTCCATCGCCATATATCAAAAACAAATCTTTAGTCTTTCTCAAGTACTTAAGGATTACTTTATCGGCCATCTAGTGACATTCACCGAGGTTGGGTTCAAAGTGCACTTAGAACGTGTGCAACATCTAGCTTTTTATATTGAACAGCATATATTATGCTCCCTATTGCGGATACATAAGGTATGTTCAACATTCTATGTCTCTCGTCATCAGTCTTAGGGGCCATAGACTTGTAGAGACGAAGACCGTGTCCCATTGAGAGGAATCCCTTACTAGATTCTTCCATACTAAACCTCTTTAGTATTTTGTCAATGTACAGTGTTTAGGAAAACCCCAGCATCCTTTTCGATCTATCTCTATAGATACATATTCCTAATATGTAGGATGTTTTTCCCAAATCCTTCATGGAGAAAAATCCTTCATGGAGAATGGAGTAGATAACCATGCTTTAGTACACTCTAACATTGCTCTCTCATTTCCAATGAAAAGAATGTCATTGACATAAAGCACAATATACTATATGCCACTCCCACTAGCCTTCTTATACACATAAGGTTCATACATATTTTTGACAAAGCCAAACGATTTGATTATCTTATTAGAATGTATATTCCAAGTTCGGGACGCCTGTTTGAGTCCATATATGCATCTCTTGAGTTTGCAAACCTTTTGTTCACTCCCTTTAGATATAAAACCTTGTTGTTGCTCTATGTAGATTTCTTCTTCAATATTTCCATTAAGGAAAGCGGTTTTCACATCCATTTGCCATATCTCATAGTCATAATATGTTGCTATGGCAAGTAAAATCCTAATGGACTTAGGCATAGCGATCGGTGAAAAGATTTCTTCAAAATTAATACCGGCTCGTTGAGTATAACCCTTTGCCACTAATCGCACTTTAAAGGTCATTATCTCTCCATTGACTCTTAGCTTTCGCTTATAGATCTACTTGCAACCAATGGGTACTATACCCTTTGGTGGATCTACCAAAATTCATACTTTGTTGGAGTACATGAAATACTATGTCCAACATAGATTCATCATAGGTCTTTGGATTGCTATCCGATTGGCCTATATCATGAGGTTGCTTCTTGATTCGGCCTGACTTTCTAAGAGGTTGTGTGAGAGTCTTGTTTCTCACTTGTTTCCACTGCTTGTGGGATTTGTTGATCATCTTGAACTTCATCAAGTTCAACAACAATGCCATTTCTATCTAATAGAAATTTCTTTTCCAAAAAGTGGGCATTCCTCGAAACAAACACCTTTGTTCCAAGGGATTATAAAAGTAATAACCCAAAGACTCTCTTGGGTATCCCACAAACTTGCATAAGATGGATCTACTATCCAACTTGCCTCCCACTAACCGCTTGAAGTAAGCGGGAGACCCCTAAACTCTCAAGAAAGATTAGTGAGGTGCTTTACCATACCACATCTCATGTGGCATTTTTGGCACCGACTTTGAGGGTACCATGTTAAGTAGCCTCGCTGCTGTATCTAAGGCATATCCCCAAAATAATATAGGCACATCAAAAAAGCTCATCATGGAACATACCATGTCCAACAAGGTACGGTTTCTCCTTTCAGCTACTCCATTATGTTGAGTTGTGCTAGGTGAAGTCTATTGAAAGAGAATCCTATTCTCCTTTAGAGAATCCAAGAATTCGGTACTTAAATATTCTTTCCCTCGATCTGATCGAAGAGCTTTAATACTTAGTCCATTTTGCTTTTTTACTTCATTCCTATACTCTTTGAACTTTTCAAAAGCTTTGGACTTGTACTTCACAAGATACATATGTCCAAACCGAGTACGATCATTAGTGAAGGTAATGAAGTAAGAATAGGCTCATTTCGCACTAACTCTTACTGGGTCAAAAATATCCGTATGGAACAAATTCAAAAGACTTGTGGTTTCCTCAGATTGTCCTACAAAAGGAGCCTTAGTCATTTTTTTCTTTAAACAAGATTCACAAGTAGGAAAGTCCTCAATGTCACTAACATTTAGTGCATTGGGAGCTTCTAACTTGTTCATCCTATTTTTAGGAATATGATCAAGTTTTGCATGCCACAAAATGGCATCTTCTTGGTTATCTAACTTTCTTTTACTTGATTGAATGTTCATCAATGAAGGTTGAGAATCCAATATGTACAGTCTATTGTTTAATGTACCTTATGCAATTAAAGAACCATTCTTTAATGCTTTCAACATCCCATTAGATATAGAAAAATCATATCTTTCACTATCCAAAATGGGAATAGAAATAATGTTCTTAACAAGAGAGGATATATGGAAGAAAGGATCAAACACAATGCAAGCATTCCCCAAGTCTTACTTGACTACGCCTTCATCCATGGCCGCAACCTTTGCTCTATTTCCAAGGCGAATGATCATATCCCCTTCATTGAGACTCATTTTTTCTAACCCTTGTAATGAATTACAAAAGTGAGAACCACATGCGGTATCAAATACCCATAAGGAAGAATTTTTCGTCAAGTGCACTTCAATAAAGTATATACCCTTCTCAATGGTGCTAAGGTAAGCCTTGCAATTCCTTTTTCAATGTCCTTTTTCACCGCAATGAAAACAAGTAGCATTGATTTTAGCCTCTTTCTTCTTCTTAATTCCCTCCAAACTCTTCAAGGGTTGCTTTCCCTTAGATGAAGAACTCTTCTTTCTTTTACCTCCCTTTATAAGACCCCATAGCCCTTAGACTTGGAAGAAAAAACAAGCATAAGAGGCTTATCTTTCTTCATAATCACCTCGGCGAACACCAATATATTGACCAATTCGTTAATCGTCACTTCTTACCTAGATATATTAAAGTTCATAACGAATTGGTCGAATAAGTTAGGCAATGATTGAAGGATCAAATCCACATAGAGGTCATTGTCCATGATTATATCTAATTGACCTAGGTTCTCAATAAGCCTGATCATATTTAGCCTGTGATCGTGGACACTTGTGCCCTTATTCATTATTAACCTAAAGAGCTCCCTAGACAAAGCAAATCTTTCATGTCTAGTTTAAACACCATACAACTCTTGTAGGTGTAGGTATATCTCGTGAGCATGTTTCATGTGCTCGTGAATATTTGGAAACTCATTAGTCATAGAAGCTATCATGATGCATCTAGTTTGTAGATCATCATCCACAAACTTCATGAATAATTCATGTACCTCATCGGTGGCATCATCGACAATGGTGTCCAATAGACTTTGATCAAGCACATTAGTCTTCTTTTTAGAATCTAGAATTATCTTCAGGGTTCTCAACCAATCACTGAAGTTTGGCCCAATTAGCTTATTGGTTTCCAACATAACGTTGAGTGGATTTTTAGCCATTATGAGATTGAGATTTCAAAAATCTACAAAAGACGAAAAGAAGAGAATAAGCATATGATTGAATATTAATATTAAAAAACATGTTCATGGTCTTTCAAGCATGTTTTTTTCCCACTATTTTGTCAATTCTTTATCCCCTAGAAGAATTTGGGTCCTAGTAAGAATCAAGGCCCTAAAGACTTGTAAGTGGACCCCCGTGATGAGTGCCATTCACAAACAATGAAAAGGTAAACAACTTTTGCTAATTGCATCTCTATGCAACCTTGATATATTTTGCCTCACTTTTCATGTAGATCCCCTTGATGGACGATACTCTACATTACTAAGTGTTAAGCCGGACCAACCAATCAAACTTTGATTCGAGACCACTCCGTACATCCCCTATGATGAGTGCCAATGCATGGGAAGCATCAAATCAAAGGTGCATCATATGCTAAGTATATGATAACAACTTTTTAGCTAAGTGTGACCCCCGTGATGAGTGGCATCACACAAAGATAGTAGCATCATCATATCATATACTATTGGTAAAAGGCATGGATTAATTAAAACTCTTTTTAATTTGTATCCATTTTGACTTAATATTTTCAAAGCACTTAGACTTTCTAAGTGGAAAGATTTTCTTGCTTGCAAAGATCTCATCAATTTTATCGTCTTATTTAGGTTTTCTATATCCTAAACACGCATCTCATACATCAATAGGATATGAAAAGCATAAATAAGTAAATGCATCTAGCATGTTTAAGTGGGTTGATTAAATCTAGCTATTACAAGAGTATAGTCTCATACATTCATGGGTCTTCATACCTCCAATGGTCTACTTTGCTCTTTGTAATATTTACATGAAAAAGAAATCCTCACTCCTAGTAATTCTACTCTCATAACTTTTACAAGATAGAAATTAAGAGGCATGCAAGCCCCAATTTAATACAACATTTTTCAACAACCTAAAACAAATAAAATCAATATTAAAGGCTCATGATCATCCTAATTCATTTATCATTCATTCAACACTTAAATGAATAATAAATAAATCATGAATTGATATATAATTCCAATAATTAAATGCTTATCTCATTAACAATAAGCATAACATTTATGCATCATTATTGAAGACTAACTTTAACAAGATTTTAAAAATAATCAAAAATGTCAAACATAATTTTGAGAAGTTGCAAAACACTTGTGCATCTATGTAGCATAATTCAATACACTTTTGGTCACAAAAAGAACACAAAAACATGCCTTGACTCATGCAAAACCAAAACTAGCCAGTGCCTGCCAGACCTGGGCACACAGCTGCGTGGCAAGCGTGCGCCAGGTAAGCCCGCTACTGGGCCAGGGCGGCAGTTTCCCCTGTTTCAAGGTTAGCACCGAGTCGTCTAGTTTTTAGCTCAATTTTTTGTGCACCAAAAAAATTTAGGACACTTCCTAAACATCAAATCACACATTATAGATAAAATTCTAGATTCAAAACACCTTTTAAAAATGGAATTTCAAGTGTTCAAACATTCTTCAAAAATCAAGTTTAAGTTAGAACAACATTCTCCTAGTATCTCTGATAAATCAAATTGGATCAAAAAATGACCAAAACATCTTAAGACCAAATTTAACATGTTATATCAACATATAATATCAACTAATGCTAAATCAACATTCAACATTAGGAACTATGAATCAAAATATACTAACATATAAATTAACATTTAAAACACATGTTAGCATCATTTCAATTCATCAACAAAAGAGCCGCAAGCATCATTATCCAAACACTCCAATCCATAAATTGGATCAAGTATTTAGAGATATTGATCAATCCATCACATGAATCAATCAATAAAAAGTCCAAATCCAAGCATGAAATTAGGCTCCTCTACTACTTGAAGATAAATGTAGCACTAGGATCCAATAAATAAAACATAAAATTGCTAAATTAACTAAGCTACACTCGAGACCAAGAATCTAATCATGCTTTAAATTTAGATCTGGATGAAGGATTACCTTGAAATCTCAAAATCCAAGGAAAGGAGGAAGAATACTTCAACACTTGAAAACTATCTTCTAGCTGCACAGCAGGTTCTCGGCAACAGTGGCCCTATCAAATCACCTCAAAATTGGTTGAAAGTTGGATAAAAGATAACCAACACCTTGATGAAGATCTAGCAAAAACATTCAACCAAAACAGAAAACCGAAAGCCACTCTAGGAATGCCTCCAAACTGACTAGACTGTAATAGATCTCCAAAAGCCAAGCAATCCAAGTGTATTACCTCTAATGTGATGATACACACACCAATGGCAAATTCAAATCTCTCATAGATCAGCTGGAAAATCGAGGAGAGAAGAGAGAAGACGAAGGCCGAATTTAGGAGGGAGAGGTGAAGAAAATGTGAAGCCTCAACATATGAGAAAACCACACAAAATTGGAAGGGAAAATGGAATCTAACAATTAGATCTAGAATTGCAAGCTAGCTCTCAAGTGGCCGGCCACTGTATCTATATATAAAGGGAGGGAAAGTGCGATGCTAGTTGGCATCACACCTTCCATTAGGTGCCACCAAAGCAAGCAAGTTGCATGTGAAATTCACATTTCACTTAGATTTGAATTTCATTTGCAATCTTCGTTTCATCTCATTACATGTCATCCAAATAAATTCAAATGCACTCCAAGTGAAATCTTTTATTTTAAATCTCCCTCCAAATCAATTCTTCACATTAATTAAATTAATCCCTCAATTTAATTAATTAGTCTTGATATAACTCTTTAAGTCAATTAGCTTAACTCCTTAAGCTAGAATGTGCTAACTTAACTCTTTAAGTTAACTTAACCAATTGATAGTCATATGGCACCAACTAAGTTAACTTCTTAATTTAATTGGTATAATTTAACTTCTTAAATTATTTAGATCAATTTAACAATTAAATTGATCAAGCCAAAATGACCTAAAAATTAGTCAACTGTTTCCCTCCTTAAAATCGGTCAAGATGGAATTTTCTAACTCTTAGAGAATTCCTTTCATCATGTAGGATTTCCAATTAGTTTTTATGTATGACCCATTGGTTCTACCATTCATTGGACGCGGGCTCACAACTCTTGTGACTTTTAGAATATCGAAATCTTTGTATTAGTTTAAACTCCTTTAAACTAGTGACTCAATTCAATTAATCTCCATTAATTGAAGAGTACCCAATCTCCATGGTTGATGTCCAGCCTCAAGCCCATGGAACCCAACAAATTGGCAGAAATAAATATATTTTTGGAGAACCATTCAAGCTCTATATTTGTCATGCAAATACAGTCCTTCCATCTCCAATCTCCCGAAAGAGGCCTAGGGTAAGATATTTTTTGGCTCCTTAATAGCCTCGATAACTATGTTTCTATTCCTAATGTTCGATTCCAGTTTATGACCTCATATTTGCAAAACTCCTTTTCTAATTGTCACACTACCTTGTTCAAGGACTTCTCGGAATCAATCATTATAGAACACATAGGAGCTGCACTCGCCCTTCACAACGACGAGGAGACGGATCCCATCTGGGATCTCACAAACCTCCATGTCTAAGTAGCTCATACCCAAGATCAACTCAAAAGACCAACTAAGTGGTCAAGGAAGAGTTAAATCATGAGAACCTAAACACAAGGTTACCATGGATCCTCAAGTCAAAACACTAATTATATGCACTAGCATAAACTGGAGAACTTGCCATTGCGGCTAGCTAGTGGATTCTCTGGGCGGGCCTTTAGTGAACTTGTTCTCTAACAAACACCCACTAACATGTGCCCATGTCTCACATGGTTTGCTCATGAAACGAAGCAATATCCAACCCTTGAATATGTGCATCGTTACTGCAAGTCTATCTAAATCTTAGATGCCTTGTCTTATAAGATTCTATGACTTGGAAGATTTAAGATCACGACCATGTAAGACTTGTTTCATGATCACTACTCGGTGCATGACCAAGTCCTGTAATCTTGTGTGATCTAAGGGCTTCAACCAAATGCCAGTGAACTAAATAAGCATAAGATGAAGATGGCAATTTATAATGAATATCATTCAATCAAGTTTGTATCACAAGTGAAATAGTTTATATGCCAATCTAATTAGCTGCAGGGTACTATTCATTATGTAATGCCTTTATTAAATTCTAGAAAAATATATAATTAAAGAATACTAATCCTTGGTAGGATACATTCTATTGAGATTTTTAAGCATAATTTTTAATACTTACCTAGTTTAGTCATGGTCTAAGCTAGCCAAACTTTCTTGCTACTCTTTATAGATTATTTGAATAGCTAACTAGTCAAAAATCCTTTATCTGCTCTTTCTTGTTTATCTTTTATTCTTATATTTTTTTTATTTGATAGATTTTCTACCTAAGATTAGCCTTGATGGTGATCTTGAATCATATATGCTGATGTATCTTATTAAAGAATTTTGGATGAAACGAGCATGTTGCATTCAGTATATTTAATAATGTCACTATAGTTTAGTACTGAAATAGAGCATTTAATATTTCAATTGCAATTTATGGTTAATTATATGGAAGGTGCATGTCTTGTGATAGTAGCTACAAACTATTAAGAAGAAATTTTGATAACTCAAGGGATTACAACTTTATTATTGTGAATTCTGACCTTTGTTTATTAACAAAATATAAAACTACTTGAGAGGATTATTTTAGACATAAAATAATCTATATCTCAAAATCTGAATCAATGATTGAAACTTCACTAAACTAGGCACTATCACGGCTATCTAATTCTGAAAATATGAGTGAGAATAAGAAAGAAATAAGATCCCACATGACTATTCAAATATAAGATACCTAAGAGTCCATTACAATGATGATAATTAATTGTTTGATACATCAACATAACTTTGAATGTGTATATTGATATTTTTATCAGAAACATTTTTTTTGGAAGTAACTGTATTGCTTAAATTATGTATGTGCAATATAGACTTACTAATTAGCTAAACCAGTTAATTATACTCAATTTATTTTGCTATTTGAGTCATTTAGCTTATTAATTTTTCTAAAAAATGTTGTTAAGTTTATTCAACTGCGAGAATGATATAATTTTAAAGGAGAAGGGATGTACTTCATTAGGGTCCAACTGCTTGCAGCTAGACACTAATTTAGTTGGAAATTTAGTGTTTAGCACTCCTGATGAAGCTGATATGTTTTGTTGGAATTGTGGTAGGCATAGTGGATTTGACATTAAAAGGTGTCATGAAAAGACAATAAAATGTGGTCTTGTGAAAAATGCTGAATAAGTTTGCGCTCAGGCTGGTTTCAAGCAGCCCCCTAAATATGTGCCCCAACATAAGCGACGACTAAGGAAGAAAGCAAGATGTAGATGTGAAGCTCTATTTTGTGTGGCTCATGATTGACACAATGGTCTTTATAGAGTTACAGATTTTGTACTGTTTCATAATCACCCATTAGAGATACTAGATACAACTCATCATCTACAATGTAATTGATAATGTCGTAACTAAAAAATTCATTTCATCTATTTATTACTTGAGATTTGTCAAATCCCTTCTATGTTTACTTATTGGTTGATTAGTAATGTTGAGTTCTCAATACAACTTCTAAAAATTGTGTAGAATATTTGAAACCTTCCGAGAAGAATCAGCTTATTGGAATGACAAGTGCAGGTATTAGCTCGTTCAAAAGCTATGGATTATTTAGAACACATAGAAGGTGGTGTTTGGTAGTGTTCAGAAGAAAGGATTGATATAACTATCTTAATAAACAAGGAATGCAAATGATTAGAGATGGACATATAAACATAGCTCTATCATTGCTTGATGGCATGAAGTTGCACGATAAATACATGATTTTTTAATATACTATTGATGAAAAATAGACATTGATGAGGCTATTTTAGACGGATAGAATGTCAAAGGCTGAGTTTGATTTGCTTGGTGATATGGTTGTGTTTGATAGTACCTTTAAGACAAATGCATATTGTTTTCCTTTAGTAATTATCATTGGTGTGAACAACCATTATAACACATGCATGTCTGGAGCTATTCTTTTGTATAATGAGACTATAGAATCTTATTAGTGGTCGTTGCAAATGTTTCATGACAATATGGGTGGGAAGATGCCAAAATCAGTGTTGATTAACCAGGATGCAGGGATACGTGCTGCAATTGAAATTGAGTTCCCTTTTGTGAAATACAAGATCTATACTTGGATTTAGAGAGGAATACAATGCAAAATACACATATACCAGAGTTTGCTCAATATTTTATACGCCTTTTGAAAAAAGAAATAATCTATTGAAGAGTTTGATTCTTCTTGTGTTAACTTGATTGAAAGGCATGGTGTGGTCAATCATCCATGGGTTGTTGATAATTTCAAAGGGAAATAATTATGGAGCGAGGCATATTTTTGTGGTTATTTTTTCGGAATGATGAAGACGACACAATGGTTAGAATCTATAAATTCCTTTGTGAAACTTTGTTTGAAGCAAAAAATGAAATTAACAGAATTCTTAAGGCAATACCACTTCTGCATTCAAAAGATTAGAGCAACTTTATATCAGAATCAAGAAGATTGTGAGAACTCAACCCTTTTTTTACTCACTAATGCATTGCAACTCCTTGAAGTTCATACTACTTGTATCTACACAACAAAGATATTTGAAATGGTCAGCAAAGAAATTAGGAAAGAGCAGGACTCAGTGGTGAGAAGCAATCGATCATGGAAACTCTATATTCACTTTCAAATTTAGCTCGTATACCAACATAAGTGGAAAGTGTTTCTCTATTAATATTGATTGGCCAACTCAAAAGTTCCAACGTGATTGCGAAAAGCTCGAGTCTGATGGGTTCCCATGTCAGGACTTGATTTCTGTTTTCAAACTATTACACCTGTGAGAGTTTCCCAAGAAATGCATTAAAGAGCGATGGACTATATCAATAGGAAAGAAACTATAGTGTAATTTTTTGATGCCATTCCCATTTGAAGATGAATAACGATGACGATTTGAGATATTGAATAAAGAGTGTGCAAGTTTGTGTCTGCAGTTGTCTCAATCGGATTTGACCACTTGAAATCAGTTATGTGTATCTGAGACTTGACTCAAGAAATAGAGGATGAGAATGTAAACAATTTACTAGTCGATGATAGTGTACAATATGGGAAGAAGAAGTTGCTTAGTGTTCAAGATCCTAAAATATCTTCTCATGATATTTGTGATCCAAAGAAAATTCATTCTAAAGGAGCGCCAAAAGCGAAGCAACAAAATTGTGGAAGATGCAAGTGTAAATATATAGCTTTTTAGGCTTGTATAAATATCCCTCCATCAGATTATTTGCTTTTGTATCTTTGAAGGTTGACTAACGTATTTGATTCTTGTAATCTCTATTTTTCCCATTGCAAATATTCCAGTCAACAAGGCCATAAAGAAAATACTTGCTCACTCAATCCCAAAAAGCTTGATGATCATCTTGTTTGTGGTGTTAAAAGAAAAGTGTCTGAGGAGACTGGTCAGTCAAAGAGTAGAAATTCTTGTGGCCTTGATAACTAGCAGGTTAATATTTTGGGTATCATTGCTTTTTCAATTCTAATTTAATACTGAATTATTTGTGGTGCACTGCCCAAGTTTTAGTTAAGTAAGAGTGGAGTAAAAGAACTATAGAGGTGATTTTAAAGTTATCCATTTGGAAAATAAGTGATTAAAGTGAAGTGTTTGGTATGTTTTTCTTCCAATTGTTATTGTTCTTATGCATTAGCAGTCAATTCAAAACTCCATAATGTCCTCTAAATGATCTAGTTTTTAAATTTCTTGATGATTATTTTGAAGATTAGTTCGTAAATGTATTGATTAAGATGTCAAATTATGTACTGGTTCTTGTTTTTGTCTTTTTATTCCTTCTCATATTTTTAAGGTAAAATCAATATACTTACCATAACAATTAAAATTCCATGTATTTGGATAATTTTACTAAAATATATACTCTGATTGAATGGTGGTCTGCACTAGATATGCTTCTCAAAGTGCTATCAGAGCCCAACTTTTCTGTTGCAGCCTAGTTGGTATGTTATTCTAGTAATGAAATAAACAATACCTACAAGAAAAATTAATATATAATAATTTAGTCTACACCTTCAATGGAAATAAATATATATATATATATATAAAATAACTAATAAATTACTACCTCTAAGAGAAATATACACCCTGTGACATAGGTTCTACCTTCATTTTTCCACTTGCTAACTCCATTACAAAGTTCGTCCAACACTATCCTACCCTAATTGAACTATTGGACTTTCTCCAAGTCTTACAAGTTAAATGTGGTGGTACAACTTGAAAAGAGAATGCTCGCAAATAATAGCATCATATCCATTACCTTGAACTATATTCCGCATGACATGCAATTTTTAAGCGTGTCACATAATTTTGATAAATCCGTCGGGACCCCATTTTTGTCCATGATTCCTACATATAAAGTAGGACCAGGATTCAACGTTATAGATGATTGTTGTGTTCCACTTGCAGGGATTCCAAATGCTTTATGAACTACCCAAGGATGTGTATCTGCAATATCATACTCTCTGGGTCAAAACAATGAAGTAACCATAATATTATACTCTTGTCAATGCTTTTTATCTTTAGCCTTGTCAATACTCCAAATCCCTACTCTCGATTGCCTCTATTTGTTCATTGGTGAGCCTCTTATTTGAATTCACAATATTATGAAGTGTTGTTCTATGACCGAACTTCTTTCCCTATCATTATTAAATATTTATAGTTTAGAATTTTCCAAAAATTTATTATATAACATAATACCAAACTATGAAGAAAATAACTCTAAACCTTCTATGCATTATGACTCATCGAGACATGATCATGAAACACAAATATTCTTGGCTATTTGCTATTAAGATATTAAATTTTCTAAAATTTATGATGCAATGCCGATATGATTTACTCACATTGTCATTCAATAGCGAATGTATATTATTTTCTTTTGCCATTTGGTCAACTACTTTAGTTGCCTCTCCAAAACGAGTTCGTTTATGGTCCACGTTCTTAAACATTGATGTGGAAGTGGTAGGGGAATTCATGCTCAACATTGTCCCCTTTGTACATGGTGGTGATAGAATAGGAGGGTACCAGTTTAAGCCTAACTTGGGACAATCGGACATTTCTTCATTATTTTGATGATCCAATGGCAACTTCCACTTGTTACCTCGGGCATCTACCATGTTCTTGCTAACAAAAATTTGGAATCTTAGTATTATATCTCATTCAATTATTTATCACATGGAAACATAGAACTACATAAAGGTAGCTAGAATTCTCTGAATGAACGACAACATAGAAACAAATGATTGCAACATTGGATATTCTCTTATGCACATAGAAACACACAGCCTAGAAATGAACATAAATTGTAACAATATTAGGTTTGAGGTCATATTATATAATTAGACCATTCAAATATATAAAAAAAAAGTATGATCCATAATCTTCCACAAACTTTCCCACACTATGTTATTTAGGAAAAATATGTACATTTTTTCCATTTTCTTCCTTTTTAGTAGAGAAAACAAGAGAACATAATGGTTGTACAAATAAAAATAAAAGAATGCAACAGAAAAAAAAAAAAGGGAAAAAGAAAAAGAAAAAATGAACATTGAGTGAAAAGTAAAGTGAATACCACATTACCACTATCTTGTATCCTAAGCATAATGTGCCACTCACAGCTGTCCCAAGCGTAATATGCCACTCGCAACTAATGTTACACATTGTTCTTCAACTATTTGATGATCTTTGCTACTTTAAAGGTTGCTTTTTTGAAGTGTGCAAGAATAATTTGCAAAAATATAGAACATAAAACTCACTAGACCATTTAATTGACAATTAATATGTATTGCATCTTATAAAAATTTACATATAGTAGAATATAAATCTCATACGTGACAACACAAAAAAAAATTGAAATTGAGAAAATGGCCTATTAACTTATCTAATAATTTAACATAAAACAACTTACAGCTGAACAGTTGTTGGAAAAAGTTTCAAACTAGGGAAAAAGTGGTAGATGAGGTGATCAAGTGCAACACCAGCGAAAGAAATTTAGGTGAGTGACGGTATTACCCAAAACAGTGTGGCTAGATTGCCCCAATCAAGTGTAGCGATCACTAGATGATTGATTCAACATATGAAGATTTGTTGATTTAATAGGAAATTGACATTAGATTCATAGCAAAGTGCTTTTGAGTATTGAGTTAGTATGCTCTCGAACGAAAAAAAGAAAAAAATAATTACTCAAACCTCTACTTTTCAAATTCACCAACTTCCAGTTGGACCTGATCAATTTGCTATTTCTCCAGACAAAATAATTTGCTTGACAAGTGCATACAATTTCTCTCTAATTTTTCATAGTATGTCGTCAAAATTGAAAACAACAAGCTTCATTTTCCTTATACACACAGAGCTCAGCAAATTGCTTGAAGAATTATGGAAAGCATGGAGTACGTTTCCTCTACAGTGCAATAGATTATGGTGGATTGTGGGGAGTAAAATCCTTCGTTAAACAAGACGAAACCAAAACAAAGAATGAGTTCAACTTATGTAGATGACGGTATTGAACTAGATGAATTGCTAGAACTGGATTCAAATTCAGAATGAGTAAATTGATTTTGTAGGAATTGGATATGAATGAATATTTTGTAACTAATCTGAATTTAGAAGAAGATAGAGTTATGAGCGTTAACCGAATTGGAAGAAAGACAGACTCCATAATTTTACTGTTTATCATTATTATTTAATTTTTATTTATTATTATTTATTTAAATATGAAAAAAATTAATGAAAAATTACTATTATTATAATTGTTATTATTGTTTCTTATTTATTTAAAATATAATTTTTTTTTTCTTAAAGTAAAAACATCATGAATCAGCTTGTAAACTTTAATTGGATTTATTAATCTTATAACTTTATTTTATAATAAAATTATTAGTAGCCTAGTGTTGATTTTTTAGCTTTTTAATATAATAATATATTATAATAAAATTGTTAGTAGCTTATAACTTTCTAATATTATTAGTAGCTTAGTGTTGATTTTGTAGTATTTTAATATAATAATATATGCAAACAATATTAAAATTATGTTGACTTGTATAAGGATAATGTCTTCTATTTGAATACAACAAACGAAAAGATGTTTAATATATAAATATTTACATAATGAGTGAAAATTTCCTCCCAAAAGCGATATATACACTTAAATTTGACATACACCCAATACTAATTGAAAAATTATACTAGTAGAAATTATATTCAAAATTTAATGAAGTCTATACAATTAGATGATATCAAAATTATTTTTGGTATAATGATCAAGGTACAAATCAGGACAAATTATATATCAATCTATATTTATACTATTATATATAGCACAACAGTGTGGGACCTACAATTATGCAATTTTGATTGCAATTTTGGCCAAGTGGCAAATTTGTAGAATTTTGAGTCTTTTAATTAAATTCAAATTTTTTATTAATTGTTAATTATTATCCCAACCGATATGATCATATCTTATATCTGATTTTCTTTCAAAAAATAAATTTAAAATTCAAAAGGTGTTTATGAGCACCAAATTAAGGACTCCTACAAAAAAATTATTCTATAACTTTCATCACATTAAACAAATCATAACTTATTTATCTGTACTTCTACTCTTCTTCTTCTTCTTCTTCTTCTTCTTCTTCTTCTTCTCCTTCAAGATAACTCTTTTATTCTAAAGTTTCAAGTGAACTTTCATTATGTTTCTATCAGCATTCATATATTTTTTTTCATCTTTATATTGATTCATTTTCAATATACTCAATTATCATTTAAATCTTTGTTTTTCTTTCTTTCTTTCTTTGTGTGTGTGTGTGTGTGTGTGTATGATGAATAAATGTTTTGCTGATAATAAAAGATATTACAGCAGAATTATAAGTAGATGATCTATATTTAACAATGATAAACCTAGAAGATTAGAAAGTTTTTTTTTTTTCTTTTCAATTACTTGCAAACCACCTTACTTCTTTTTTCCCTTTATTTTCACATCCGCTTTTGTCATTTGGGATTTTGAACCTTTATCAAGATGTGTGAGGTATTTCTTTAATTTGCAAGTTTTGATCTTTTTCTTTTTTTTCTTTCTTTCTTTTGTCAATTATAATAATTTGATTTAGTTTATAATTTATTATAATTCCTTTTTGTTGGGTTAATATTTTTATTCAATATTCTCTAAGTTCATATGTATTTTTCTTTTCTCTATTGTGGACCATAAATATGATGTTTGAAAGGTATCTTTTAATTCTAATTTTGGAAATTATTATTGTTATTTTCACTTTCATTATTTTGTTGTGGTTTTTATTCATTTTTTTTATCAAATTAATTCAATTTTTTCAAGTTACCTTTATGTAAATAATGTATGTATAATATATAAACATATACATATATGCACCAATTTTTCACTTTTCATATTTACTTGGTTTTAAGGACTACTTTTTAATTTTTTTTTTATTTTCATTAATTGATTTAGTTTTATTTAGTCATTACAAATCCTTTTTATTTGATTAATTAAATAACCCAAGTTTTTTTTTATAAATATCCTATTTTGATGTGTTACATAATTTTTGTAGTTTTATCTCTATTTATAATTTTTTTTTGTATGCAACAGGAATTTCTTAGACAATATTTTATATATTTCTGAACTGCTTCTTGATTTAATATAGAATATTCAAACTAATAAAGAATCTTAATTTTTTGGACCAAAATAATTATATTACTAAAAGATATTTTGAAATAGTTTAGATTTGTATTTTTTATGTGGAACCATTTGACCCAAATGAATTAGATCACGACTTGAAATCAAAATCGTTGATCCTCTACAAGATAAAATTTGAAGTGGATAAGGTGTTGGTGTGTGTGTGTGTGTGTGTATATATTCCTTCATATGTTATGTATGTTGCTCTCTTCACATTAATAATTTTATTTAAAGTACTATAGCATTTTTTATTTTAATGAATACTATTAAATATTACTACTTAACTATTTAAAATAATATTTCCTTTTAGAAATGATAATATTTTTTTATAGAATATGAAAAATTGTAATAACTTATCTGTGAAATCACAAAAAATTAGTTGCATAATTATATATATTTTTAATTTATTAGTTAAATGAATATACCATGCATAGCACGGGGTTTACGCTAGTTATTATATATACCGCAGTTTTGTATTGATCTAATTGAGCGATTTTGACAAAGTGTCAAATTTTATAATTTAGAGTTTCTTATTTCAATTAAAAAATTATAATTTTATTTACTATAATTATAAAATTATAATTATAATTTTATTTGTATCACCAATTTATTTATTACAACTAAAATCCACATTTTGTTCATCCAAATTATAATATAGATTTTTGTCTCACAAGTAATTCTAAAATATCCATAATCATATTTTTAGTCTTGGTATATAACATCATGTGCCTTGATAAGTTTATTTTGATTAGTCGAATCTTTAATTATCTTTCAATAAATAAATAACTTATTTATAGAAAATTATGTATATACAGTTTTAGGAATCCAAATTTCATTGTTAAATAAGTATCTTTTACATAATAGATATATTTCATATTTTAGTTTTTTATATTCGCTTTAACAATATTAATTATTAAAAACTAAATGGATATATAAAATAATGAAATTATCTAATAAGTATGAATTTTAAAAAATATTAAGCTTATTCTTTTTCATCTAAAGAGTCAAACTTTTTTGCTTTTAATTTAACTATAATTTTCCATCCAAAAAATTTCAAAACTGTCCAAATGAAAAATATGATAACTACGTTATTTCAAAACAACAATCAATTTTTCACTTTTAATAAATTCATTTGCATTTAAATATATAATCACCTTATTTTTAGTTGAAATAATACATTTTTCAATTATTCTAATCAAATGGTTATTAAATAAATAAAAGACTATTTAATCATTTGATCAAATAAATTATTTCTATATCTTAATTAAATAATTATTTTCTCGATAGCTTAGAATTTTAAATATATAACATTTAAATAATTTGTATTAAATATACTTCAAAAGTAGAAAAATAGCTAACAACCATAATTATCTCTTAATATTGTCAGTTACTTAAAACTTTTTTACAACTTCTATGTTTGTAACACCCAAAAAATTTCTCAATATGAAAATTTTGAATTAACCTAAGAATAATGATAATAATTGTTAAAAAGAATTAAAATGTGACATTTGGAAAACAAAATTGGGGTTACTGTTTAATATTAAAAATTCAAGGGACCAAAATTTAATTAAATAAGACTTAATTGGGAGAAATTAGAAAGCTCATAGGGCCAATTTGTGGCACTCATAAGTCCAGGGGTTCAATTGAGAGTCGGGGAAAAGTTTTGGAGCCCTTTTGTAATTGATGAAAACTATCCTATAAATAGCAAAGCCCACCCCCATTTTTATCAAATTTTCACATGCAACCCTCCACTATCTTTAACGGAAATTTCCCAACGGTGCCAGCGATCACCCAAAACAAATCCAACCATTAGCTTCCCCATGTCACAGCGAACACACCCACACCCAAAACTTCCAAAATCGATCGGCGAAGCAACCAAAAATTGAGCTTGAAGAAGGCTCGCGGCAGAGGGTATGGTCGCAGCTATTCCGGTAACCATTGAGCGCAACCAAGGTATGGGTTTTGATAGGCTTGGCATGAGAAAGACAATGGTGTCTTCAATTTGATGAACCGACGACGATCAAAGGAGTAATTGGAGGTGAAAAGAGCATGGTGGGCGGCGACAATAGTGGTGGTTTTTCCTCAATTCGCTGCAGCCTCTCAGCAAAATTCAAAATTGACTTAAGGCTTTCATTACGCGTGAGGAGATGCATTGATTGGTGGGTCTAGCTCCCATTTCCAGCTACGGCACATAATGGCGGTCCAGCAGCATCACTCAGTGGCTGAAAGTCAATTTGTTTGGGATGACGATCCACGTGCATACAACCTACTATCGCACAGTGATTTGGCCTCAAATTTGGTCAATTGGGTAAAACTTCGATTGATCAATTAAAATTAATTCCTGAAATTGATTTGGCTAACTTGTTAAGCCATCTTGAAGTGAATATCTATTAATTAGATCGAATTATGTAATTGTAAGCTACACAATTGAATATAGAATTTGTCTATAAAATTATGTGCGGACCCAAAACATTAATAGAAGCCTGATTATCCTTAATTGTGTTAACTAGTACATCTTGAGTGATTTAAATTGTACAGACTAGATAATTAAACATGGGCTTAGAATATTAAATTGTGTATTATTGATATTAAGGTGAAATAATGGCCTTAAATCGTTAAACTCCTTGTTAATGCTATTTAGCGAAGTTAGTATATTTTAGGAATACAAGCTAGAAATATGTTACATCTAGTAAAACTGCTTTTACGATCAAAGAATCAAAACCTAGTAACATGAGATTGTCGTAGCATGATTATATTAAGATTTAACTAAGAAGGACTCTCCTCGAAATGGGAAATTTATGTTGTTAAGACGTACTAGTAATTTAATTACTATTAAAAAGTACTACATAGACATATTAATATTTATATGTATTTTATTGAAATAGGTGACGAGGAGCCAGGGTTTTCAAGACCATAGGACGTGGATAGCACCTTTGTGGAGTTTTAAAGTGAGGTTATAGCCTTTCTTTCTCTTGTGAAATGAATCATATCTATTTGTCTATCCATTTGTGTCTGTTTGCAATTGTTTTGGTGCCCTGAACTTCCTTTTATGTTATCAAGTTCTTATCCCTGGAATCCCACAACCTTGTCAGCTAACACAGTGCTTGTTGTCAGCTCCTGTGCATGGGTTTTTATTAAAGTGGTCTTGTCGACCCATTTACTCCATCGTGTCTCCAAACTTATTGTTTTTCGCGTCATTTGAAGGGCCTTGTCGTCTGATATAATGCAAAACTTGCATTTGCTATTTAGCATTCGATTATATTTGTGTTCAAGATTTTGTATTATTTTCCGTTCATTGGCATTACATCATGTCACCCTTGGAGACGCTCTTGGGATGTTTTTACCTGTATGGATGCTACGGGTTGTTGGGCTGGGACTAGGTCCATAAAGACGACTGGGCGAAATACACCGATGGTGCCTAGTCTTCTGGCTAGTATCCGCTCGTGATCCTAACTCGCGGGTAGTTAAAGATAGCTATCTGCGAGTGGCGAGATCCAACATGTGGTTGGTCATGCCACATGTAAGTTATATTCATGTCGAGCTGAGTGCTCGAGCAATGGAGAGATAAGGAAGGTTTTATTCTTATTATGTTGTTATGTCTCATTCTAGGAGCAACAAGGTTAGGTTTTACCAACAATCCTACTAAGTTTTGTATATGGTATCTGTTATGATGTTTCATTATATCACATCTTCGTTATTACATGTATCGCTCGTTTGAGTTCATATCACGTCAGTACATTACTTATCACTTTCTAACTTCTTTGTTTTTCTGTTATTTATTTTAAAATTTCCTCCGTTATTGTGTAATTTTTTGTTGTGTACACTCGTTGTATTAAGTATTATTTATTCGAGCCTCTATTTTGTTAAAGTATCATTTTATAACTTCTTATTGCCTCGATTCTTCCCTTTTCTTAACTTGATTATTTATCCATCATATTAGAATTCTTTTGTCGGTTCCCCTCGACCCTATGCATTTTTTAATAGTTACCTCCCATCCCCATTAAGTCCTTTGGACCTATACCTCTTTCACATTCTCATTTCTTTTTCCCAGCTAGATTGTGATAGGTAGTAGGTAGAGCATCACAGGTTATATCAGTGTATATCATTTTTGTTAATGGTATTCAGATATATAGGAGCAAGACTTGTTATGTAAGTTGAAGCCTATAACACCATGTAACGCTTATACCTATGAGGATTTGATACGAGTAGGATCGTGGACTTAGATCTATCATGAATTTTGGTAATATGTAATTGAACTTACTGTTTTGGCATGCACCTATTCGAGCCTCTAAGACTTCAGTGCTAGAAATGTTGTGTATCTATTTTCAGCAGTGCCATTTAAGTTAGTATCGTTTTTGCAAATAGGTAGTTTACGATATCTTTGCATAAGACTTGTCATGTTGCCTCAAGGATGTTAAGTTTGGATTCAATCACTTGATGTGAGTATTATGTAAATGTAAGCTTATAGTCTTGAAGGTTGTGTTAATGTGGAATATTATATAGTAGGATGTGATAGAGACTTGGCATAAAATCGTTTTTTGGGACGCTATGAACTATTTAAATTGAATATTTTGGAGGCGCGTGCTTCGTTATGAATTATTAAATTAAGATCAGAATGGCGGCACCTCAGCCCAAAGCAGACACCTCCCGAGTGGGGTGCTACAGCATGTTATCAGAGCTTAGGTTAAAGGAAACCTAAGCTATGCTAGGGTATGATTCTCGGAGTGTGAAATTCTTAGTTAGTCAAAATTAAGCTTGACTTTGGAATTGTTTAGGATGTGAATACTTGAGTTAAAGAATACATGAGCTATGTTTGGATATGATTCGTGGAATGTAAAATTTTGGGGCATGTAAAGATGGGGTTTGATAGTGGAGTTTTATAGGATATGAACTTTTGAGATAGTGCTCGACATTAAAGAAGTGAAAGGTTGTGGCCGAGATGGCTTACCAATGTATAACATATTACTTCTGGTATGTCAGGCATATGAACGTATAGATATTGATAAGGATGATGCCGTTTGGAATTATAGCATTGTGTGAGAAATATCGGTGGAGGTTGAATTTGATGGGTAAATAACTATTTTGGGAAGAATTATATTTAGTGGGAGAGTTACTTTAGGAATCAACATAGTGCTAGCAATATTCGTGGAAGTTATATCTAACGAGTAAAGATCATTCTGGGAAGATATGTATTTGATCAGTACATGATTACCTTGTGACGAACAAATGCACGTCACGTGCTTACGAATGAAAATTAGATTGTATAGATACACAGGGAAAATGATTATTATAGGAGGGAGTTCATTTGGGAAATAAATGATTATTAGGGATGCATGATGATTGGCCATGTGTACAATTGAAATTTAGACGGTATGTTTATATTGACAAGGGATAGCATGATGATGAAGCTGAACCATATGATTTTAATTTGACACCAGGTTAAAAAGGAAAATATGGATGAGGAACGAAAGTCAGCGTCTAATAAGATATGATCCTCTGATCGAACCTGAAAATGTATGATGGTTGGACAAAGAGTTATGAACATATATCACAGAAATAGAAAACCACACCACGAACCTTCATGATGGAAATCTAGAAATGAAAAGTTATGAAAATTTAGAAAAACAATTGAAGATGAATAGGTATATCCGCCTAACGACCAGTGTAGGATCCATTCTCTAATAATGCCAAGAGTGTGACTCTTTGAATTTCAAAGGTGAATTTAAGAAAACATATCACCTATAGATGTGTTTTACGAGATCCTAGATTTATTAGTTGAGGGTTGTCTTTGACAAGTTGTATGGTGTGATTTGAACGATATATGAGAAATTAGTCTACAAATAATGAAGATTAGCTGCATGACTATGAAATGAATGTGAAAAGAAAAAGGATAAAGTCTTGGAGACTTGAAGGAAGGAAAGATAGTTTTGATGAAAGTAACGGTTATTCTGATAGGCCCTGAAGGCATAATATACTAGTTAAATGAAATAGGATGACATCATGGAATCTGTAAGGTTAGGCTATTAGGAAAACATTAGTGAAAGAGAGAAGAATGCACGATAGATTTTTGCTAAGATTGAAGATTAGTGAGAATGGCCAACAGATATATGAGTATATGTAAATATACCTAATGAGATTGCTTGTGGAGCAATAAATGTAGACACCAAAATCAATACACACTGAACAACAACTATCTTAGACCTAGTCGTGATTTTTTTGTTGAATGTTAGGTTATCTGTTAGTTTAACAACCATTTCATAGACACCGTATGTGGAAAAAGAAAAGCAAGAAAAATGGGGAATCTCTTATTTTATGCTAATATGGAAACTAATCGAGTCCTAATACGTCTTGTGTTTAGAAAATTTTTGTATATATTTTAAATCTTGTGCAATAAGAATTGACAATGATTGGATACTAATTAACGAATATCTCATTAAACATTACAGATAAGTGCAGCCTACACAACTAAAAAGCTTTCAACCTAATGAATGGCATCACAAAAACTAACCTCAACACATTCACTCAACCAGGAAAATCTAGAAGACACTTCGGAATGGAGACATCCAATAAGTGTTGAGGAAGAGACACGAGACTCAATAGTGCATCCAACAAGAAGAGGAAATATTATAGAACAAATGGTGGCAATGTGGCAGCAATTCATGCAATCACATCAGCAATAAGGTTAGATGAATAACCCCAAGAAAAGTGAAGAGCCTCCAAAGTTTGGAACTTCAGTGCACCTTCTTAAGTCCCACCCCCAATGTTTATGGGTGAATTGGATCACCAAAATATAGAAGCTTAGATAAGGGAGATCGAAGATATTTTCCCAATGTTAGGTAACCCAGATGACCACAAGTTTATATCTGCCATCTATGTATTGGAAGGAGCTGCTAGTCAATGGTGGACCTTGCTAAGTCAACTATGGAGGCATAAGAAAATACCTCATACATGGAAAAACTTCATACTGAAATTTATGGATAGATTGATACCACGAGAAGTGAGAGATGCCCGGAGATAAGATTTTTAAGGTCTTACCCTAGGGGAGATGACACTGTGGCAGTATAAAGCTAGATTTAGCAGATTGATCCGGTACACCCTGCAAGCACTAAGAGAAGAAGGGTGTAGAATCGAGAAGTTTGTTAAAGGATTAAGATCTGAAATACGACAGACTGTTACACCATACGAACAGTCTAACTTTGAAGAAGCCTTCGAGAGAGCCCTATGGGTGGAGCAAGAACCTTCTAAGATGTGTACAAATAAGAAGGTTAAGCGAGGAAATGTTGGAATAGTGCCTCACAAGCCAATTAGATTGGCATGTTAAACTACTCCTCTTGTGATACAATCCCAATAGAATGATATTCTTATGAAGTGGCAGTCTTCATCTTATGCTTTTTATACTCCACTTGGATTTGGTTGAAGCCCTTAAATCATACTAGACTACGAGATTTGGTCACGGATATGATGGTGATGATGAAACAAGTCTCTATGATCATGATTTTAAGGTATTCTAAGTCATAAAATCCTATGAGATAAAGCATCTAAGATTTGAATACACTTGCACTGACGATGCATATTCTAAAGGATTGGATATTGCGTCGTTTTATGGGCAATCTATGTTAGACATGAATTTATATTAGTAGGTGCTTGTTAGAGAATAAGTTTACCAAAGGCCCGCTAGAGAATCCACTAGATAGCCGTAGTGGCATGCCGGTAGTGGCAAGTTCTCAAGCTTACGATAGTATATATAATTAGTCCTTGGACTTGAGGATCTATAGTAACCTTATGTTTAGGTCCTTATGCTTTGACTTTTCCCTAACCACGTAGTAGGTCATATGGGGTTGAGTTGTGCATGAGCTACTTAAGCATGGATATTTGTGAGATCCAAGATGGGATCTGTTTCCTCGTTGTTGTGAAGAACGAGTGTATCTCCTATGTATTCTATAATAATCGATTCCAAGAAATCCTTGCGCAAGGTAGTATGACAATTTGGAAAAAGTATTTTCCAAAGCTGAGGTCATAAAGGAAAATCGAATATTGGATGTAGAGAAATAGTTATTGAGGTTATTAGGGAGCCAACAAATATCTTGCCTTAAGCCTCTTTTGGGAGATAGGAAACGGAAGGACCATATTTGCATGGTAAGCGTAAGCTATAATGGTTCATCATGATATGATTCATTCTTGCAATTAGTTGGGCTTTATGGGCTTGTTGCTGGACATCGACCATAGAGATTGAATTCTCTTCAATTAATAGAGATTAATTGAAAGTGTTATTAGTTTAAAGGAGTTTAAATTAATGTGGATATTTCAATATTCAAAATATCACAATGAGTTGTGAGCCTATGTCCAATGAATGGATAAACCTAATGGATTACACACAAAAGCCTAAGAAAACTCTTGTTTGATAGGAAGAATTTTCTAAGAAGTTAGAAAACTCATGACTATGCGGTTTTTGGAGAAAAAACGATTGACTATTTTAATTAGTCATTTTTGGCTTGATTAATTTAAGTGTTAAATAAATCAAAATAATTTAAGGAGTTAAATTAGACCAATTAAATTGAGGAGTTAATTTAATTGGTATCAAATGACAATTAATTAGGCAACTTAGGGAGTTAAAGTTAACTTAAGGAGCTAAGTTAAATTAATTAAATTAAACAATTAAATTGAGAATTTGAGTTTTGGATGAAAATTAAATGGAAGAGTCCATTTGAATTTAAGTTTATTAGTATTTCATTTCATGAGATGAAATGCAAATGTTAATTAAATACAAATGCACATGAAATGTAAAGGCACACATAAGTTGGAAAGTTGGCCAACATGCATGGAGGGTGTGTGTGATGGAAGCTCCCATCACCTCCTATATATATATGACATATGGCCGGCCATCTTCAGCTAGTTGGCATTCCTCGGGATTCATTACCACTTGGGAGAATTTAGCGCAGAGATTCTTGGCTAAGTTTTCCCCCACCATCACGAATAGTTAAGCTGAGCAATAAGATTACTTCCTTTGTCCAATTCAATCAGGAAATATCTTATAAGGCACAAGAAAGATATAAAGAAATGCTCAGAAAATGTCCCCATTATAGATTGAGAAAGTGACTTCAAGTGCAGACGTTCTACAATGGATTATCCATACATACCAAAGGAATAATTGATGATGTTGCAGAAGGTACACTTATGCGGAAAAAGATTGGGGATATATTTGAGTTATTTGAAGAGATGGCAGTAAACAATTATCAACGGCCAACTAAAAGATTAACTCAACCAAAAAAGGCTGCTGGAATTTATAAGTTAAATGCTACTACATTTTGACTACACAATTAGAAGCCTTAACAAAGAAGGTGGACAAGCTTGCAAGTATTATAATCCACCTGGTGTAGTAAGTTCAAGCAGTAGAGGGCCAATTTATTACTTGCGATATTTGTGGGGATGCGCATTCGAGTGATCAGAGTCAGCATACTTTGGAATCAGTGCGGTTTGTTGGGAACTTCAATAGGAATCAAAATAATCCATACTCAAATACTTATAATCATGGATAGAGACAATACCCCAATTTTTCATGGAGCAACAACAAAGGACAAACATCAACTCCTAAGCTGCAACCACCCAGTTTCTAGCAACCAATAAAGCCACCAATTCACGAATAGAAGCCATCATTAGAAGAGATATTTATTTTTCTTACTTATTTTTTCTCTTCTATTTGATTTAACTTTTAATTTAATTTTTGCTTATTTTTTGTTTTGAAGGAGGCTAGGTAGTGAGAAGAAGAAAATTTGAAAGAGAGAGAGAGAGAGAGAGAGTAGAAGTTTGATTGCCTAGGTGCAAGAAATTTTCACCTCAGCGCAAGGCATGAATTAATCATGCCTTGGGACAGTGGCCCGAGCGCAAGGGCACAGGCCACTTGCACCCTCGCACACAAGGCATCTTTTTATATCCCAAAGGCGTGCAATTGGGCTAGGGCACAATTGATTCCAGGCCCTAGCACATCACAGCATAAATATTATATTTAAAAAAAAAAGAAAAATAAAGAAAAGATAAAATTGAGAGACAGCAAGCAATCTGCCATGCCAGCCTTAGCTGACCCCACCCAACCATTCCCACATCCCCCAACCTATCTTTTCTTTTCTTTTTCTGTTTCTTTTCCTTTTCCTTTTATCTTTTGCTTTTCTTTTTCTCTATTTTTCTTTTTCTCTACTCCTCTCATTTAATTTTTTTTTTTCTCAAACAAACCCACCTACGCCACCATCCTCATCACTCCCTCTTTGGCATATTTTAGATATATTAGTATTTTAGATTGATTTAAATTTCTAGGTATTTATCATTTATAAAGGCTATTTTATTGATTAAAGTTTTGAATTAGTCAAATTTTTATTGCATAATTTTTTGGTTGTTTATTTGAGATTATTTGATAACTAATTGATTGATTGTTGAGATGAAGTGGTGGATGTTTGGATGCCAATTGAGATAAAATTGTTGAATGTTGATTTATTGATTGGAATTTCTTGATTTTCTTTAGATATTATTGGGAGTAATTTTGTTTGGAGTTAATTCACACCACCACCACCACATCTTTACATTGATGTTGCAATTCCACCCTCAAAGGTCAAGAAGGATGATGACACCATCAAACAATTAGGGCGTATTTTCTTCCTTTTCTTTTTCATTTTTGTTTTTATTTTTATTTTTATCATTTTTCATATTAGTATCTCTTATTTTATTCTTATTTTCTTGCTTTCTCTGTCATGATAGTATTAATACTTTGAGGGTAAAGTACCTCTCAAGTTTGGGGGGTTGCTCTACGAGTCAATTCTTAGTCCTTTGTTTTCCGTTATTTTTTGTTATTTTGGTTATGATACGGTTTAGTAATTGAGTCGATGTATTGCACGTACAGAAATTAATCTTCTTGAATCAAGGAAGATTTTACTACTTTAATTTTGTGCTTCGTGGAAAATTATAATTGTGTGATGATGGAATTGTGCACTTTGAGCAGAAGAAATGCTAGGATGGCATCCCCTATTTTTGAAGCACTCACTTTCTCACTTTTAGATATTGGTTTGATTTATAGGACATTTATGTACAAGTAATATAGGTAATACTTTAAACTCTAGAATTTTTTTGATTCTCTATTGTGAAATCCCAGAAAACACTCAAATAAGGGAAATGACTTAGGCCAATTTTGACCCATTTGAGTCTTTCAAGCCAACCAAATGATATTATATCCCTAGGGTCCCTGTTGAGCCTATTTTAAAGTATCCTTTTTATTTGGCAACTAACTCAACAGCCAGTCTAAACAATTGATTTCACCAAACAAATCCCACAATATTATATCCCTAGGGTCCTGTTGAGCCTATTTTAAAGTATCCTTTTTATTTGGCAACTAACTCAACAGCCAGTCTAAACAATTGATTCCACCAAACAAATCCCACAATTAGTTGTTAGATTTATTTGAAGCTCTTATGAAGATGGGAACAAACAGTATAGTGCTCATGAATTTGATTTCTTTCCTCCACCAAAAAAAAATAGAGAAAAAGAAAAATGGTGTAGATAAGGCCTCATGCACATAAAAAAAAAACAAAAAAGAAAAGAAAAAAAGTGCATAGTGGCATGAGCACCAGAAAAATAAATTTGAAAAAAGGGAGAGAAAGAAAGAAATTGAGAAGTACTATTCAATAAGTTTGGGGTAATATTGAAAGGTGATGATGAACAAGTGTTGTGGGTATTAAGTCAATACTATCCATATCTTTTTTACCTTTACCCAAACCTACTTTACAAGCTCTGAAAGTCCTAAACGATCCTTTATTGAGTGTATTCTACATTGGTGGAGATGGAGATGAAAAACACCTCTAGAGTATTATAGTAAAGTTTTGTAATTGTATATCAATTAATCCAAATTGCCAGTAACTACTTATAGAGAAATCACACACATACACGGGGCACTCATTTGAATATTCTATCTACTTATATGTGCATAGTGAAATTATGTCACAATTTTGGTTGACTACAAGTATAGCTTTGAAGTAGTTCTATACATGCATTTTAGTGTTGATGTGTTTTTCTTAGATTGTCTTTGAGTCTTTTCTTTGTGTTGCTCAAGGGCGGGCAACATATTAAGTTTGGGAGTGTTTGTTAAGTCCCTATTAGTATTAATTTTAATATCATATTTAGGACTGAACAAATAATTTTCTTGTTTAAAAAATCATAATTCCCTTGCTAATTGATGAAAATTTGGAATTGCAAAAATATAAGTAGAGAAATTACAAATAAGGGACAAATTGACACAAGTTGGTGGAAATGTTGATTGGATGACACCTTATGATCTAATCAAAGATGGACATGAGAGTCTTTATTTATTTGAGTCCTATTCCAATTAGAAGACTCTTCTAATCAGTTATAAATAGGCCTTTCAGATACTTAGTTAGGAAACTAGATTTAGATTTTCTATCTTGGATATTAGAAGTACCGCAAGAATACGAGATTCGAATGAGGACAAAGTAGAGATCAAATTCATCTAGGAATAGAGTTTCTTCATCTCCCTTTGATTTTCTTTTTAGATCTAGATTTGAGACGATGTTTCATTTTGTTAATGTTTTGTTTGACAATTCAATCATGAACTAATTCATTATTTTAGGATTATGATGGATTCTTTTGAATAAATTGATGCATGATTTTTTTTCCATGAAATTAGTAGCGCTTAAAGTTATGTCTTCCATTGTGTGCTTTTTCTATTTGATTGTTTGATCAGCAATCAAGTGCATCTTCAAATCCTAGAGGAGTCTTGGAAAAGAAAATCTAGGAATTGATTGACGATAAAAGAGCTTAGGATTAATTTTTCAAATTGATGAATTAATTAATTTGTGAGTAGGTTAGGAATATACCTACTTGCCCTAGGTAGTTAGTTGAGTGGTACAACCTTATCCATAAATTAGTTAATTCACATAGGAATATAGTGAATTGAATAAACTAGTGATTTGATTGCAGGTAATTTGGAAGAACCCTGTAATTGCATAAGATTCAAGACTAATAACCTGTTATTAATTTCATATGGAGAAAATTATATAATCAACTTATTCAATTGATGAAATCATAATTCTAGGCTTATATATCCTAGTGGAAATTTTAATCAGTACACTTTTTTCTTATTTTCATTAGTTTAGTTTTAATTCCTACATAATTAATTTTTTTCAATAAAACAAGTGTGTGATAAATTAGTAATTAATAGCGAATAATTTAGTTCCTCGTGGGATCAATACTCTTCTTATCACTTAATTACTTGTTGCAACACGTGGACTTGCGTAATTATTTGCATTATTTGTTTTGCACACCAACAATGGACTTACAACATTAAATTTGAGATTATGGATAAAAATTTGGTTTAAATGGTTAAATGTTTACTAATTTAGTTTGGTTAATATGTTAAGTTGATTACCGATGTATGTTTAAGTTAATCGGACCAAATTGTAATTGTGAACAGGAATGATTGGGTATGATTTTAGTTACAAAGTGATATTTAAACTCAGATCACTAACGACGTTCTAATTACCATTAACTAAACCAATTGATAAATTTAAGAATTCAGAATTTTAGACTAAAAATAAGAACTGGTTGTTATAAAAAGATACATACGAAATTCATAAGGATGGCATAAATTTATAGCTGACGGGTTAGGAATATTAAAATAAATAATGTTGGTGAAAATAAAATACTGGCCTGAAGTCGATAGAGTGTCAAATTGATATTGTTGACCGAAAGGCATGCTTAGGAAGCCAAATTATTAAAAGAATTCGGAATAAGCCTTTAATCGCCTAAATAAGCCAAATGTGATTATCAAACACATCGGTACAAGAACTAGGGCAAGAGGGGTGCCCCGCAGGAGATTAAGGACATTAGAGGGCGGGGCACTACGTCACTGATGTTAAACAACTTTTGAATGAAGGAACACTCACCTAGAACATTGATATGCTCAAGGAACTATTTGACTCTGCAACAGTGCAAGCTATTCAAAAAATCCATTTTGGTGCTTCAAGAGAGCAAGATGTGCTCATTTGGATACCTTCCAAGTCAAGGAAGTTCTTTGTTAAATCAGCTTATCTATGAGATCAAGAGAATCAGTTTTCACTTTATTCCAGTGATCAAGCTGTTGTTTGGGGAAAAAAATGGAATGCAAAAATTCATAACCGACATAAGCTTTTGATCTGGAAAGTTGCCTGGGATATTCTGCCTACTAAACGAAAGCTTGGAAAAATTCTCGGTTTGAATAATTTAGATTGTCCAGTTTGTGGAATTGAGGATGAGACAATTGAACATATCTTTCTAAGATGCCACCTTACTGAAATGATTTGATTCAATTCTAAATTGAACTTTATTCTTGCTCCATTTAGAAATGGACCAATCATAAAGTAGATTCAAATCCTTCTGCTCAACGAAAGAAATTTATTCCCCTCAATCTCTATTAATGAAGAATTCCTTATTTTTACTATTGTTGCTATGGAAATGCTTTGGCAATTTTGAAATGATATCACTCATAATTCTGATGCTAGTGATTTGCAGGTTCTCCTAAGCAGAATTGAAAAGACAACCAAGGACCATGCAAAAGCTTAAAGTGCAAAGAAGATAAAATTGGAACAAGAAAGAGCAGATGCACACCTCCAAAAGTTGGCTAGATCATGATTAACACAGACACCACGTTTAAGGATGGAGTTTCCTTCTTGGCAATCCTTGCAAGAAATGAGAATGGTTCAATCATTTATGCACAAACAAAAAAAGTGTTTTGTCATGATGTCCTTACTGTAGAAACTAAAGCAGTCGTCGAAGCATGCAAAGTCATACATCAATGGAAGCATCGCTAAGTTATCTTTGAAACAGACAACAACCAAGCTTGGTTGATGATTGTGGACTCAAGAACTCCCCCCAGTTGGACAAACAAGGTACTGATTGATGATATCAAGAGATTTTGGAATTGCTGGCCTAAGTGGAAATTCATGTGTATCTTTAAAATAACTAATTTTGCAGCCTATAATTTAGCCGAATGGGCTGAGAAAGATGATTAAAACTCCTTAATGCCTCTTAATCTTTTGCCTGTATTTCTTTGTGATGAGATTCATCCTCTTATTGAATCTATCTCTTAAGTTGTTTGATTAATAGAAGTTGATTAATTATAATTAAAAAAAAAAATAAATAAATAAAAGCTAATTACACAGAACCATTTTATATAATACACCCT
Source organism: Jacaranda mimosifolia (assembly GCA_018894105.1). Classification (NCBI taxonomy): domain Eukaryota; kingdom Viridiplantae; phylum Streptophyta; class Magnoliopsida; order Lamiales; family Bignoniaceae; genus Jacaranda; species Jacaranda mimosifolia. The sequence continues at coordinate 14,734,795 of CM032129.1, forward strand.
ACGAGCCTGGCCAGCAAATCATTTAAAAAAAATTAATAGCAGATATTGGCATGGGTTTGTCCCTAAAAATGTGTACTTTAATTTACTTTTGAATAGGTAACTTCATTGTGGGATTGAAAAAGTTTGGCAAAATTTAGTTGGATTGGTTAAAAAATAAAGAAAAATTAATAAGGCAAACAAATTTCTTTAGCTCTATTGAATTTGCATGTTGTAAAAACGATATCAATTTTATCAAAAGAAAAAGGTAGAATACAGTACTCAAGCCATATCGGGCCTGGATCATTTCAAATTTTAGGTCAAGCTCAAAAATGTAGACATATATTTTGAGCTTAACGAATCTTATTTTCTTAGGTAGATCTTAATTCATTGAAGTTCAAGTTCTGCCAGAGTTCTACTTAATTAAACTCGATGTTCGGGTGAATTTGAGTCACTTTAAACTCAAACTCCAAGATTTTCAATTTAACAAAATAATATAAAATTTAATAACTTAAATTTGTAAATTTAACATTCATTAATTCATTATAAATAATAATATTATAAAAAAAAACTCAGTAAAACATAATATATATATATAATATAATATATTAGCAATATGTCTATTGCAAGGTTGTCAATGGAGCGGAATTTAATTCAAATTCAATTTAAATTCGATCTAATTATTTAGGATCTTTAATGTAACACTCTGTCCGGGAGGTGTCTGCTCCCGGCTGAGGTATTACCACAATTAAATTTTCAAGAATTTCCAAAATATAAAATATACACCTCCAAAATTTTCAATTTAAACAATTCCATAACAACCCAAAAGATAAGTAAGATTAGAATCAATTATTGACATATATGTCAACTAAAGCCAAACATGAGTTTCCATAATTTACAATCACTCAAAAGCTTGCATCAAATATCTCAAGCTTTAATAATTTACACTTATTAAAAGGTAAAGAAGTAATCTATTGACAGACACATTATATTTACACTACACACATGTATCACATCCTTACCATTTGTAGAGGTCTTGATAATACTATGTATACTATGCACAATTGTCCAAGCTCATGTGCCTTCTATTCCTTCAATCTGGGGCAAAGAACAGAATGAACAATACAAGGAGGATAAGTCTAAATGACTTAGTGAGATAATGATCAAAATGCATGGACAAATTGTGATGCATGGAATACAGTATATGTATATAAGAAAAATATTTATTTCGAGTACGAATAATTAAAGCACATGTCCAAGCAACATGATATTGAAGAATAGATAAATTTCACGGAATTCACGAAATTGAGTTGGAGATCATGAGCTAACTCAATGTTGTCCCACACCAGCGAAGAGACATCTCAAGTTTAGTACACTGCGTGGGAAATCTCATATGCAAAACTTAAGAATTGAATCAAGTTAGAGAATCGTGTGTACAAGTACGTTTCATAAAAGACTCAAATTCAAAATTTAGGGATCAGTTCAATCTTAGAAAATCGACTGTGCAGAAACATTTAAATAAATCAACTGTGGGAGCACATTTAATAAAATATACTATACAAGAATGTTTTCACTTTGAGCTTTATGCCACAATCGTCATATAGAGCAGAATAAATCAAAAAAATCACTTCCAAGCAAACTAGTTAAATGGTTTCCATGACCAATGTATAATTACGTGCGATTCAACATGACTGCCTCTATCACCACAGGTCAGCTAACACAGGTGTCTCTATCACCAGTATATATAAATACAGACCAGTAGAGATGGCTTCCCCAACCAAAATAAAATAATTACCGGCCGGTATGGCAGCCTCCACAACCAGTATTGATATGGGGAAGTAAAACAAGCCTAATAAACCTAATAGAACCAGCCCAGACCCAAAAATGCATTGGGCTAGCTGACCAGTATAGGCTATCAGCATTCCTTCAATCGATCAGGATACAGTCGAAGGGCCTGCAGCCAAAGAGATATCTCGACCCTAAGAAGTCCTTCATTCGTCCAGAGTGTGAGAAAGAGTCCCACGATTAGGGAGACATCTCAACTAGAAGAGACTGACCTCCAAAACAAGAAGGTTTTTTCTCGCCATCGGTCACTATCACATCAAATGCAACTCAACCACTACTCTGCCACATTAAACACGATGACAAGTGGCATGTCTCTGCATTAAAGGAGCATATCTCCACCGTATCACCAGCATGCCTCTGTATTAAATGTGGAGATCTCCTCCATATCCCAAAGGGGAGAGATGTGCCACCTGGAAGGGAGTTTTCAAAAAAAAAAAGACCAAAAAAGCCCTCATACAAAAACAAGGACTCACACTGCGTAAAGAAGGGTAGCATAGACATTTTAACCTCCCATGTGAGACTATAAATACTCCATTGCAGCCGCTCCATTAGCTATATTCACTATAACTCTACCCCTCTAAATTCTAGTTGATTATACTAACTTGAGCATCGGAGTGCCTTAGCTAAGGGCCTCCTCAACTAGCCTCACGTGTATTGATTGGATGCAGGACATGACCCATTTTTAGCCTCATACCTATCTCCAATCCATCTCCTCATCGATTACTGTGGGCCAGGGCCCAATTCCCCAACTTTTATATCCAAACATCAACATCTGGCGCCGTTTGTGGGAACTAGAGTCCGTAACCTAAGTAAATGGTAAATAATAGGCAACCCATTTTTAGGAGGGGGAGACCAGAAGGTCCCCGACCCTACCTCATCCGCAGTAAGAACAAGATATGGCTAGACCAAGTTCCCAGCCAGAGCAAATGGTAACTTTGATGATGCCACAACTCATGCAGATAATAAGTGATCAAATATCAACCCAACTTTCAGCTCAGCTATCCACAGCGCTGTAGAAACACAACAACCTGCCCGCGGCAGCCACTGACGACACCTCTCATCCCTCCCATCACTAGAAAAGACCCCAACAGGACGACGGGGCATGAAATAAATGAGACGCCAACCCAACAAGCGCAATGTTAGCTGGATCGTTTCCCCCGAGAAAGCCCACCAGCATCCTCGAGAAGAGCTGGGTAACTTTGTTGAACACCTCACTCGACCCAACAGCGCAATAAAGTCTAGCGTCAGAAACCTCAGTCGAGTAGAAATTTGTCCCAAGCAGATCGGAAGGAATAGGAAAAAATGTCACACCAAGTCCACCAGTTGAATCGGTGCCTTGAAGAAATCTCGAGGCGAAACACAGAAAGAACCCCTTACCCAATGGCATTCCCTAACTCTACCATGAGTGGGAATCACCGTTCATTTAGGATAATTGATGAGTGCATAGCAATCGACGCCAAGATTCTGATCGACCTACCTAAATATGACGGGTCCACCTATCCAAATGAGCACATGCTCCAGTTCAAGCATATGATGTAATTCTATGGGCACAATGAACACACCCATGCCAAAATGTTGGTCACCATACTCTAGGGAATAGCATTCAATTAGTTTGATAAGCTAGAACTTGCATCTATTTTCTCATGTGATTAACTTTGTGATACGTTCCTCCACTAATTTGCCAATAGAAGGAAATCCAAACTCCCCCACACTCACCTCCATACGGTGAAACAGAATGAGGCGAAATCTCTTCGGATTTCTTTGCCAGATTTAATACTAAGGTGCTGAAGATTGATAGTCCTCGAATTGAGTTTTTAATTAATGTGTTGTTCCTTGGTCTCTGACACAAAGAAGTGCCAATGCCCTGGTAAGAGAAAAATCGCGTTCAATGGAGGAACTAATCGACCTCACGGAGAGGTACATGACCTAGGAGGATTGAACATGTTGAAATATTGGAAACCTAAAAATGACAAGAAGAAAGGCAAAGAAAAGAATGACAGGCAGCAGAGGGATGGCTATTGATCCCGTATCAAAAGGTTTCACAACTACACCCCTCTGAATACCGCCCAAAAAGGAGGTTTTATTCGCCATCCAGAATGATAACCTCCTCAAAAGTTTAGAAAGTTGAATGAGACATACGCTATGAAAAGGTCTAAAAAATATTGTCACCTCCACAAGCAGAAAAGACATAATACTGAAGACTGTTTCAACCTCCAAGATGAAATAGAGCAACTCATTCGATAGAGGCATCTGAAGAAGTACATTGACAAGTGAAACAGACATGACGTGGGCTAGGCCCACCAGACTCCCGAAAGAGAAAGGTCGATTAGCCCAAGAAAAGAAGACAAAAAGAAACTGAGGGGACTCTAAAACAGCAAGAAGGCATAACCAACGACGATTGGAATCAACAAAATCTATGCCAATCAAAATGGTTTTTCAACTTTCCACCAATGCAGAGCCTATCTCTTTGTCTGATTTGGACCTCTCACACCTAAAGCACCAAGGAACTGACAGTAAACTAAATTACCCACCTCATCAAGTCAATTGAGATTACTAATTTTGAAGGAAGATCCTGGTCAATAATGATAGATTTGCGAATATAATTTTTCTGTCAACTCTGAAGATGATGAATTTAGGAAAGCTTAAGTTCGAAACAGTCCGCACCCTGCTGGTCAGGTTCAAAGGATCCAGGATCATTCCTAAAGGATCCATTAATCTGTCTACCTCATTTGGAGAAGCACTCAAGAGGCGAACCCTTATGGTCAACTATCTAGTGGTCGACCCACTTTTTACTTATAATGCCATAATTGGGAAACTTGCACTAAACGACTTCAGGACATTCATCTCAATGTACCACATGAAGGTCAAGTTTCCAAGAGCTGCTGGGATGAGGGAACTACTTTGCAGCTTAAAGAAAGCCTAGCGATGTCATACTATTTTGATCAAAGCAGGTAAACAAAAAACTCGACCAAAACTAAAACCTTCAGGGGTCATCTCGGTAAGAGAACCCAAAGAGGGATAGGAGAGCAAGAAGAGAAAGAGAAAAAAAACCAGGGCCAAGCCAATTGAAGAGTTCAAGACTATAAAGCTCGAACCTGGAAATCCCGACAAGTCTATAAGAATTGGAACTAATCCAAGGAACAACATGGAGTGCATGTCGATCTACTTCCTTAAAAGAAATGTCGACATTTTTGCCTGGAAGCCATCTAACCTTCAAGTGATTGAGCCCCAGATCATCGTCCACCACCTTAATGTGGACCTCTCATTCAAGCCTGTCAAATGGAAGACTAGGACTTTCAATGCAAAAATATGTCATATAATTGAGGGAAAGGTCAACAAGCTTTTAGAGACAGACTATATTGTAGAAGTTCAATAATATCCTAGTTGGTTGTGTAATGTAGTTCTTGTCCTAAAAATGAGGGCAAATAGAGAATGTGTAATGATTTAACGATTTGAATAAAACTTATCCTAAAGACCCTTACCCGCTACCTTGAATAGATCTATTAGTTGATTTAACTGCCAGTTGTGACCTCCTTATCATGATGGATACTTTCTAAGGGTATTATCAAATTTTCATAGCCCCCGAGGATAGGGATAAGACCTCTTTTGTAGTACCCAATGATTTGTACTGTTTTCTAGTCATGCCCTTTGGCCTCAAAAATGCATGAGCAACATATTAAAGATTAGTAAACTTTATGTTCAAAAACAAGAATGAAAGTTTATGTTGACGACATGATTGTCAAGAAAGAAAAGAAAGCAAACTATCTAGTCCACCTCGACCACACCTTCTCAATATTAAAGGCCTTTGGCATGAAACTTAATCTCAATAAGTGCACATTTGGGGTTAGAGGCAAAAACATTTTAGGCTATATGGTCATTTAAAAAGGCATCGAGGCAAACCCTCAAAAAATTCTAGCAATCCAGGACATCTCATTGCCTAAAATGGTTAGGGACGTGCAGAGATTAGTCGGGTAGATCATAGCCTTGGGTCGATTCATCGCCCAACTAGTTGACAGAAGCTTACCATTTTTCAAAATTCTCAGGAATGCTAGAAAGTTTCAATGGATGGGAGAATGTGACCAGGCCCTGGTCAACTTAAAGTAGGACTTATCCACTCTACCAATGCTTGCCAAGCTTGCAGTCGAGGAGTTTTTTGCCTTTACCTAGCAATTTCGATAGCAGCCGTCAATTTGGTTCTAGTGTCGATGCAGCACGGCACACATAGACTCATTTACTACATCAACAAAGCTTTGCAAAGTCCTGAGCACAACTACCTTGAGATCGAGAAGTTTGCCCTTACTTTGGTCATAGCAGCAAGGAAATTAAGGCCTTACTTCTGATCATACTCTATTATTGCCCTGACAAACCAATCCCTAAAATAAGTATTGTCGAAATCAGACACGTCAGGGAGATGGACCAAATAGGCCATTGAGTTAGAAGAGTTTGACGTCAAATTCCAACCTCGGACAGCTAAAAAGGCCCAAGTATTAGCAGACTTTATAGCTGAGTGTGTTAACCTCCCTGTCATGGTCAAACAACAGCCATTTATCTGGTCTCTGCATGTCGATAGGTCAGCAACATCCGTAGGAAGTGGGATAGGAATTTCTCTGCGCTCTTCCTGAGCCAAAGAGTATGACTTCATTATCAAACTAGATTACCCTATCACCAATAATGAGGCAGAATATGAGGCCCTTCTTGCTAGCATGAGGATGGCTACTGATAGGGGAGTCGAGCATTTAGTTGCGGTCACAGACTCTCAGTTGGTCACAGAATAATTTGAAAGGAACTTCGAAGAAAGAGAAATGTCCATGAATAAATATCTCACTGAGGTCAGCAAGCTACAACAACAGTTTAAGAAATTCACACTCAGTCAGGTCCCCAAGTCGGAAGATGAAAGAGCTAATGCCCTATCTAAATTTTCCAGTTCAATGAATGGTACCAGGGAAAGAACTATTATGTTCCTGGTCTCAAACAAACCCACCATAAATAGCCTCAACCATAATCAAATTTGGGAGGTCCAGGAATCACCTTCCACCTGGCAAGATGAGATTAAAGCTTATTTAAGAGAAGGCAAAGTGCCAGAACACAAAGTGGAAGCCTGGAGGTTAAGAAGTCAAGAAATAACGTTTGCCCTTGATGAGTGTGGTCAGCTATACAAGAGACCCCTCTCTGGACCCCCACTGAGATGTCTAACATCGGAACAAGCTTTTGAAGTCTTGCAAGAAATCCACTCCGATATCTGTGGTAACCACTCCGAATGGTGGGTACTAGCCCATAAGGTCATTAGACATGGATATTTTTGGCCGACCTTACTCAATGATGCAGTCGACTTTGCCAGGAAATGCCCATCCTGCCAAGTGCCCTCCAACATTTTCCATCAGCCAGCTTCAACCTTCATCCCAGTAAAAATTATATGGCCATTCGACCAGTGGGGAATAGATATCGTTGGCTCCTTCCCGAAGGCCTCAAGTCAGATAAAGTACATGATAGTAACAATGGAATACTTTACAAAGTAGGTTGAAGGTAAGGCCATCCCAAAGATAACAGACGTTGCCATAAGAAGCTTCCTATAGAGAAATATCATTTGCTGTTTCGATTTGCCGAAAGTGCTGATATCAAATAACGGAGCCCAATTCCAAAGTAAAAGGACGAAAGATTAGTGTGAAAGTTTGGGAATCCAACAACATTTAACCTCAATTGGCAGCCCTCAAGCGAATAGACAAATTGAGGTCACCAATAGAATGATTTTGGACCATATCAAAACTCAACTTAAATGGTCCAAAGGAAACTGGGCGGACGACCTTCCCAGTATCCTATGGGCATATAGAACCATTCCTATAATTTCCATGGGATATAGCGCTTACAGCCTAGCCTACGATTTAGAAGTAGCGATCCCAACAAAGCTGATAGAGTACATAGCCAGGATGATTCACTATAATCCAATCTTGAACGTGGTAGAAAAGCAACTTGACCTTGAGATGATAGGTGAGTTGCGCCAACAGGCATACGCAAAAATGCAAAGGTACAGGTCGAACATGACCAAACATTATAACACCAAGAAGTTTTCAAGTAGGCAACCTTGTCCTTAAAAAAGTCAAAGTCTCAAAAAATGTTGGAAAACTCAACCCTAAATGGGAAAGCCCTTACTCGATAGTCAAAGTCGCCAAACACAACTTCCTCAGGATAGCAGATATGGATAGAAATGAGCTCCATCGACCATGGAATACGGTGAACTTGAAAAAATTTTATGTATAAAGAGAGATTCTTTAGTCTCGATTCAACTATTTTATGACACGTGAGATCCAGTCTTCTCTAAAAACACGCTTTTGTAATTTGGTTTCAAACCAATGAAGTTGACTTTATATTTAGTCGAACTTTTACTTTTGAATGCAATCATCGCTTGATTTCCTTTACAAGTATCCAATAACAATGAAATTGTTTACAAACGACCTAGTAGTTGTCTATAAATTTGGTTTCAAACTAACCAACAAATATATGCACGCCTACTTAATAATTTCATACATACATCTAATAAGATAAATTATTTAGAGTCAACCTCACAATCGACTATGGCCTTCGTTTCAAACTAATCAACAAAGATATGCATATCTGTTTTGTAACTTCATAACTATTCAATTTCAGACTCATCGAATAAAAATTAGCAAATGACCATAAGGGGTCAAGTAGACAGCACAACACCAACAAAGAAGGAAGAAGCGAAACAAGATAAAGACAAGGCAATAGTATGTGCTCAAAAATATTAAACATTGTATTGCAAAGACGTTCAAATTATACTAAATGTTGTATCTAAATGTTCATCACGCCTTTTGAGGCAAAATAAGTTAAACAGAACAAAAGGTAATAATAAAAAATAGCATCAAAATCAACTCGAGCCTGCCCCTTCCCCTATTATGGTTAGAGCAGCGCCTTCTGCCACTTCATCAATAGCTTTGTCGAGCACATCCGTGGAGTTCATAGGCACGACCATCAGTAAGCCTTCGACCTCCTAGTCCACTTTGGAATTGGGAGCTCCTACAGGTCGAGAGGGACTGAACTCCTCAATCAAGAACGTGCAACCAATGGCGGGGAAGTATGTAGTAAAATTCACTTGCCCATTCTTGAGGTCGAGGACGAAGTCACCAACAAACTCGAACTCCTTCCCCACTTCCATAGCCTTGGAATGAATTGGGGCCTCTGCCTCCTCAGCTGGCTTGTTCTCATCATAGTCCTCTAGACACTCATTCTGAAGTACATTCAGCAGAGCCTTGTCCTCCACGCGAATCTGATAGCCTAAAAACTCCAGTTGTTTCACTGCCTTCTAGAAGTCTTCTTTAGCGTCACCGATCACAAAGATAATGCTAGCTTCGGCAAAGGTAGGGCTCAACATGAACTGCTATACTGCCTTCTTGCGAATATCAAGCAGTGTCTTAAAAGAATTAATCCCGAGCATACCAAAGAGTGCTATTATATCTCAGCGCCAGACCGAAGAGTGAAGCCTCCTCCACTCCCAACCTCATCTGCTTCAGCAGGTCATCCAAACGACTCTTCTCTACCACGGTGGCCAACAACTCCACGTCTTTCTCCAACTCTCAGATCCTCGACTCCAAAGACTCAACCTGAGTCTTAGAGAGATCAAATTATTTCTTCTACATCTCCGTACAGTCAGCTAAGGCAAGCTCAGCCCTACAATAGAAGTTATAGCCCGACTGCCTGACCTACAAGAAGGAAAGATCAAATAAAAACAAACACAAGTGTTCAAAAATAAGGGCGAGCTGAACAAAAACTTACCATATTGCAATGGTATGCAAATGCCTTCAGAGCATCAATCTGTTTGAGTTCCATTATTTTCTTCTAGTATAAGAGAAAAAGACCAGCAGTTAGAACCTTCCAAGGGGTCACTCCTGTTGACCCTGCAGCTAGCATCAACGCCTTGTTTGCAACTCCCACATTTGATCCAACATTTGGGCTCAAAAAAGCTAGTAATGGGAATAACTCCCCATCAGATAACGACTTGAAGATGGGGCATTAGTCGTTTTTCCCTTCCCCTTTTCAGCATCAGCCCTCTTGCGAGGAGAAGGTCGATCATCAGTAGCCCTCCTTTTTGGTCAGGGCGTTAGGCTAGCGGCCTCAGCCGTACTCAAGGGAGTGGTTAGCGATGCACGTTGGGATAGAGCACCCAAGGACACAGCCTCTCGTCAGGCGGCCGCCTCCTAATGTTCTTGTGCCTTCTGCTGGCGAGCCATGGCTTGTTAATGTGTTCGGTTCATGATTTCTTGATATAAAGGAACACACAAAAAGGAATCAGAAACTACAAATGAACAATAAAAGTAATGCAACGAAATCAAATCTACCTAGGTGTGGTACTTGCAACTAAGCAAGCAAGAAGCTTGCTAACACTAGATTCCTCTCCTTTGTAAACTCTGATGCCTCCATTTCTCCAAAATCAACTAAATTTCTTATGAAGGTATTGCTCCAGGACGAGTTTTCATTACCAAGCATATCAACCCGACCCCTCAACCATCCCTTTGGAATATTAAAGCCACCCTCACTGGGTGCGTGGACAAATAAGTATCTCTTTTTCTAGGACTGACTATAAAAGGACATCAATGTCACGAGTATTTTTTGATGAGGGCGAGCGGTTGGATAATAAAAGCCCGACTCCTTGGTGTTACCCGAATTGCGAGACATAGGTAGGTGGAATAGATTGCTAAAGTTTACGAAAGAATGAGGTTGGTCATGTATCAACATTAAAATAACAAACATATATAGGATTGAAAAATAATTGGGCAGCAGCAGTTAGCTGATACAAACATGAAGACCCCTAAACATGTTGACTTTGGGTTGCGCAATAGGAAACCTAAGCCACACTTGAATGCTTCCTCAAAGACTGTTATACAACCCTCTAGAGGTTTGTGCATTGCCCAATAGGAAACCTAAGCCCACACTTGAATGCTTCTTTAAAGACTGTTATACAACCCTCTAGAGGTCTGTGCATTCTACTACTAGGCCCCAACACAGTTAACTCAAACTTGGGGGGAACGTGATATGTGCACCTAATTAGCTCCACGTCATTGCTAGTGATCTCAGACAATTATATCACTATAGTAGTTGGTCATAAATAACCTACCCTTAGACATCAGAGGTTAACTAGCCTTCCCAGATGGGCTAGCAGCCCCTTCGACCACAACCCTTGTCTTGTTTCCATCCTCCCCACTCGAACTCCCAAAAGTACTGACCTTTCACTAGAAGACTTGCTAGTCCCACTAAATGAATCACTATCCCTCAGACGACTGAGTGGCCTTGGAGTCGTCCGACCTCCCACTACCTTCTCTAAAGACTCTAAGCATGAGTAAGGTCTTAAAGGTTCATAAGAAAGAATGGGAAAGAGCAAAACTATGTAAGAACGAAGGAAAACTTACAAAACAAGGAAGGACAAGAAGTTTGGGATTCTCGCTTGAAGCTGGGCACATGCGATCATTTGAAGTAAAATTCGTAGAGCTCGACCTCTCATTAATGCAGTAAATGTGGTAAATGAGAAACCCAGTGCACTATTTATAAGGTTCAGGCAAAGGGTAATTCAACCGGCTAAAGTGACCGATTACCGAGTACTTATTTTGTAACCATCGGTTAATAAATTTAACTGCCTAATGTAACTGCCACATTTATTGCCATCAAAACCCCAGTCAAAATTCAAAATGTGGGGTCGATAAAACAATAACAAATAAATAAATAAAATAAAATAGAAATAATAATTAATTAAAAAATTATTATTATTATTATTATTATTATTATTATTATTATTATTATTATTATTAAAGTTCTAAAGATCAGCTACTCCCCACTTCTTCTCATTGCAAGCTCGATTAGGACTCCGAAGTGGGGGGGGACTCATGATATGATGAAGTAAAGCGAGCCCAATAGGCCCAATAGAACCAGCCCAGACCCAAGAATGCATTAGGCTAGTTAACCAATCTAGGCTATCAGCATTCCTTCAGTCGATTAAGATATGATCGAAAGGCCCGCGGCCAGAGAGATATCTTGACCCTAAGAAGTCCTTCTTTTGACTAAAGTGTGAGGGAGAGGCCCGCGGCTAGGGAGACATCTCAATAAAAAGAGGTCGACCTGCAAAATAGGAAGGTTTTTTCCTGCCACCAATCACTGTCGCATTAAATGCAACTCAACCACTACTCTGTCGCATTAAACACACTGACATACGGCGTGCCTCCGCATTAAAGGAGCATATCTCTACCATACCACCAGCATGCCTCCGCATTAAATGCAAGGATCTCTTCCACATCCCAAAAAGGAGGGAGGCATGCCACCTGGAAGGGAGTTTTCAAACAAAGAAAAACAAAAAAAGCCCTTAAACAAAGACAAAGACCCTCACTGCATGAAGAAGGGCATCATAGATACTTTAACCTCCCACAAGAGACTATAAATACCCCATTGTAGCCGCTCCATTAGGTATGTTCACTATAACTTTAGCCCTCACTCTGTCGCTCTAAATTCTAGACAATTATATTGATTTGAGCATTGGAGTGCCTTAACTGAGGGCCTCCTCAGCTAGCCTCACGTGTGTTGATTGGTTGCAAGACTCAACCTATTTTTATCCTCATACCTGTCTCCAATCCATCTTAGTTACATGATGAAATATAGTGATAGGCTTGATAATACATCAATTAAATCATATTGTAATATATCGGTGTTCCAAGATTTTGTAGTTCAATTCACAAAATTCATAACCCAATTCAGATAAGAACATTAATTTTTAATAAAATATTATTTTTAAACAAGTATTGAAGAATTGATTCCTCAAGAATAGTATTCAATTGATTTATTAGGTTCAATGAGAGAGTCGCAGGATTAGTATATCATAAATGAAACAATATGGCCATTATATTAAATCTAAGCACGTAGAAGGGAACAGAAAGCATATAATATTACTAGACATAAATTATTTCCCCAGCAAAGAAGTATGGTACTATCGAATATAAACCTCACCTAGTGATCTTGAGCAGTAGAGCTTTTCTCAGTGAGCCTGATAGCCTGAACCCTTATTACCTAGTTATTCCAACATGTAATATAAGACAATCTAAAATAATTGTAACTCAATTTCCAAATTATGCAGCTGTGCTTAATCGCTTAAAATTTTATCTCTATTTAATTCCTTGAATAGTCTCACTAATCCAAAATTCGAATATTAAAACATTTTCCTAAGTCTATACATTGCCTATGCACTTAATCGACTAATATTCATTTTATTCTGTAATATTATCCAGATCCATCTTATCTTAAATTGAAAATCCAATTGCTTATTTGAACTTGATTAACATAATTCTAATTATTACTTTTAGTCTTTACAGTTATTTTAGTTAGCTTAAGCAATTTAGATAAACTTGTAAATAATTTTACAAAACTTATTATTCTGATCTATCCCAATCACTCCAATACTGACTATATAATATTTTTATTTGAAGTTCTAATAGTTTTGATCTTTGAATCACTAAGCCAATTCATCCATAATTCCACTCAATTGCATTTAATCTATAGATCTACTTTTTATATTTAATACATCTTAAGTCTTTAGCTTACTTATTCCATTTGATTTAATTTAATAGGTCATCGATCATAGACTCAATTAATTTAGTCAACTAGGTCTAATTCAATAGATTAAGTACTTATTCTTACTGTCAATCAAATCTTAAATACATATACTTAAAGAGCACAAGCAATTGAAATCCTATTTTATATATACCAAAGCAATGCCAAAATTAAGCCCATTGCAGTTCAACATATTCAAGAACATGTTTACATTCATTGACGCCGCCACCATTGACCGCCGGAGTTGGAAACCACCACCTCGAACAAGTGCGCCTTGACATCAGGATCAAACCCTTCAATCAATTTTATATTCTGTCGTCCACAGCTTGATTAATTAGCCGCCAACCGCAACGAAGCTGCCGCAACACCACCACATCCAAACCTCTGTTTTGGGCCCACAAAACTCAAAATTGGTGCGCCACTAAAAGCTTCACCTAGATGAACCCATCACTTCCCCCCATCGATTTCTTGATTCTGCCGCTCGATGCTATCAAACCACCACCACCACTGCTAAACACCACCCTCAACCGAATTCCTACCAAACCCGTCAAATTCTTAGGATGTTTCTGGTATAGTTTTGCTCGCCACATTGAGAGGCAGGTGTTTATGATTTTAATTTTCTATTTTCTGGTCAATTTTCAATGGTGTCGTTGTTAAGTTTCTCCTGGGATCATGTTCAAGAACTAGAGAAAGTTAAAGGGCCTCAACTTAAATACAAGGTGGTTTTCTTAGAATTTTTAAATTGACCCCAGACTTTTCCAACGCTTTCAATACGCCCCTTCAACTTTTCTACCGCCTTAATTTCAGTCATACTTCATCAATTAGCACCTTAATTCTTTTCCTTTCACACATTAACCCAATAAAGTCTAGAAGTTCTGCAATTAGGTTCAATTTCAATAATTTTCCAGCCCTTCAAATTCTTAATATCCCTATCAAATCCTAATTAGTTTCAATTAATGCTTACTTAAGGTCCATTTCATGGTTTTATTGTTTTTTTATTAAAATTCCAATTAATTAAACTCTTACTTCCTCTAAATTCCGTATCTAAGAACTCAAGGCATTATATTTAATAGATAAAAGATTCGATAGATATAATTCGATTGAAAATTTTCGTAATTCAAAATAAATTGAGCGAATATGGATTTGGCTCGATTCTATCCATTAGTAATCCGATTTTGAATATATATAGTATTATACATTTGTACGCTCAGGGTTCTATAGCAATGCCAAAATGGATTTTGGAACAAACGAAGTAACAAGCTCTTATGCAAAATATCAAATCAAGTGCTTTTCATATAAATTGTTCGATTTCGAGCTTATCTACATCATAATTACATCACTTATTTCTATATTCTGATAAGAGAAAATGATGTAGGAAGAATAATGGGCATGAGCTGAATGTCAAGATATGGCAAAAATGTAATGTAAATATCAATTTGATCAAAATGAGTTTCTTTTTCATAAAACTTTAAGTTTATAATTAGTTGATTGAAGAATCAAATATATATGTATTTATAATATCAAATAAGTACTATTATCAGCTATGGAACCTAAAATAAAACAATTTGGTGAATTAATGTGATTAAGTTATATTCTATTATTGCTTTTAAATAATCAATAAATTTAAAATTTTATTTATTAATCTGTTGTGTGTATGTTTTTAAAGATAAATGTTTTGAATTTAGATTCTACTAAATTTCTAGAAAAATAACAACTATATGATTTTTGAGAGTATTCAAATTCAAATTTTTTTCAGATATCCAATTTTTATTTGGATTCGGATATGATTATATCAACAAGATCCTATAGAATTTTGGCTCGAATTCGGATATGACATACCATTATCGGATTCAAATTTGGATTTGGATCCAACATAATCTGGTCCGAATCCGACCCATTAACAAACCTAGTCTATTGCATAGTAATATTATATAAATACATTAATAATATAAGACATTGTTGAAATTACATACTAGCTTGCTCTATACCTACTCGTGACCCGATCCCAAACATCAAGTCTATATACAAATGGTTTGATTTTAACTTAAAGTAAAGATCGAGGTTAGGTCGAAGTAACTCAAACTTAATTCACAAGCTAGCTCAACTTGTTTGCACATTTAATTAAAATGTGCATGGTAGTTTATAGTTATATACAGAGTATATTTTGATATTTATATTGTTTCAGATTTGATAAGTAAAGTATATTTCTTATATTAAATTGTTGATTGTACATTTGTATTTAAAGTTTTAATATATGAATTTATTAAATGATTTAATGAATCACGGCCTAAAAAGTACAAATAATTATACACTTTTAATTTTTATTTTTGAGTTGATAAACAAATATACCACGAGTTGATTAACGATTTACTTACGGAAGTTAATTAACTCAGGTAAATTAACGTAATGATTGACGATAAATTATACCAACCCATTAGCAATCAATCAACTAATTTTCAAAAGGATCAATTTAGTTTCTTTGAAGGAACAATATTACATTATTATATCAAGATATCAAGTAATAATTAATCCGTCAAATCACAATGAATAATGATACAAAAACTAATGAAATAACAAGCTCAGATGAGTGAGATGCAACCCATCACTTAACCACAGATCTGATGAGCGTAAATGCAAGACTTCATACTTGAGAAGTCAAATAGTTTAGTCTCTTAGGTATGATTAAATTGAAATATATTTTTTTAAGCAGCAGCCAATTATGAAAACAAACTAATATAATTGTGCAAAATTTTTAACCATCAAATTATTAAAATTACACGGTGTTAGTCCAAAAACTGTCAATTTACATTCTCTATTCTCATTTATATTTTATATATTATTTCTGAATATTTGATATGCATATTTATATTTTTTTTATAAAAATAATTAATTGAGGATCAAATACTCGTCAAATTGAAATAAGACATGCCATACGAATTCAAAAGGACAAAAAATATCCGGAAAGCTAAACTCTTAATCTGTTTGGCATGCCTTTTCTAAGGAATTTGCAACAAAGTAAAACTTCAAATGCTCATTTGCGCTCACTCTTTCGGCCATCCACTTTTCTCTAAATGCAGCATTAAATTTTAGCGAAAGACATTTTACATTTCTTGGAGTTTAAGAAGAATAATTGGCACACTTCACAAGTCAAATAAATAAATCATTAATCAACCATAACATATTTCTTCAACCACCATCATAAGATATTATTTGACAAATAGATAAATACCTCAGGGAATAAATAAAACGTCACTGTGTTTCATGTGTTACGAGAGAGTACTTTATTGGAGGTGAGAGTTGAGCAAGAGCGGCTAATGTTTTCTTCTATTTACACACAATAAAACATCAGAATTCAATCAATATGAAACTGGAATCATTGTCACCGCAGAACAACTACCTCAAAAGGTGGAGAAATTCAATAACATCGAGTGAGAAACTATTCAAGGAGCACGGATACAACTTGCCTAGCAAATTGACCAACTACAAGACTGAAAGTTAAAATGGCTACATAGTCTTTCTTGATTAAGATACTTATATTCTATTCCCAGTTCAATATCTTCTATAAAAATCCACATGATAGTACAAGTTTATCTAGCACAAATTCAAATATAATTGTATATAACATTTACAATATATTCACAGTGCTGATGAGAATCTAGCTTACAAATATTCCTCTGACAACATAAAAACTCGTAGGGCCTGGCCGTCTAAGATGCAACAAACTCTTCCCCGTGGTTCGTCCGTTGTCATAAAAAGGAAATCTTGTTCACCTGCTTGCCTGGAGAGGAGCAAAACTTTGTAAAATACATGGTCCCCATAAACAAATGAAACACATTATCTCAAGGGCCAAAAAGAAATCACACTGATCCGATCATGTAAGAGTTTGGCAGCATACTAGACGAAGAAAGGAAAATATCACCTTTTACCAAATGTGCAAACAAACCACGTACAAAATTTGGTTAATTATACTTACCTTATTCCCAAGATATCTAAATTACTGGCTTTCACATCCCTCTTTCATATATAAAAACCTCTACTCTAAACTTGCTCTGTTAAAATATTTATATAAAAACCATGAACTGAATACCTTGCCCTCAATTTTAAAAAATTAAAATTAGTTAATTAATCAATTTATTAAACGATTGTTCTGCCCCAGTTATTTGAGAAGAGTATATTTCTATATTTATGTAGTTAAAATGGTGCCTTAGAATTGCAACAAAACTACTTTGGATTTTTTTTTTTTATACTTAAAACAATACCCAGCTAGACTTTTTCCCGCACTACTTTCATTTTTGCCTTAAAACAATACCCATCCAGACATACTCACAAAAATGAAAAGAAAAAAGGACATGTCATATCAATAGTATCACTAAAATTGCACCCAAAAAAGAAAATCCATCCATGTACAAAATCAAATCTCTACTCATTTCTTCCAATCTACTTTTTATCGTCCACACATGACCGCCCTCACAGCATACTCCCACCCTCTTCTCCCCCAATGCCACCAATCCCCTCGCCCCCTCTCCCTGCCTCCCTATCATAGTTATTAAAGGCGTGAGGCGAGGCACAGGCGAGAGGTACTTTTTTAAGGCGAGAGGCGAGGCGAGGCGAGGCGAGGGGCGGGCGACCAAAAGGCGAATGAGGCAACAATTAGTAAAAAAGTTAATATATATATATAGTACAACAAATTAAATTAAGTTAAATATATTAAGTATTTATAGATTAGTATATTAATATATTAAACATTTTTAGTATTAAAATAGCAAATTAGTTAAATATATATTAAGATTTAGTTGAAGTATTAATATATTAAACAAATTGAAAAAGAAAGATTCAAAAAAATCAAAAGTGTTGTCTATATGAGAAAAGAACATTAAAAAAATAAAAAATAAAAAATAAGAAACGAAAAGAGAATAGAGAAAAAAAGGAAGAGAGAATAAATGGAAGAGAGAAGAAAACTTGAAGTTGAGGTTGTTGGAATCAAGGTGTTGGAGAGAATGCTTTGGTTGTAGGAAAATGTTTGGGTGCTTCTTAATTGTGGGTTATTTATTACAAAAAGCCAAAGTCTCTAATAGGAGGCTCATTTATTATTTTTTTTTTAAAATTGAACTAAAGGCGACTGAGGCGTCCAAGGCAACTAAGGCGACCAAAGTGACAAAGGCGGTCGCCTCATCTCGCCTTATGGTGCTCGCCTGGCTTGGGGAGAAAGAGGCGACATGGTGTCACCTCACCTCGCCTCTCGCCTGAGGTGAGGGAGGCAACAGCCTTTGATAACTATGCTCCCTATTGCAAACTCCCTCTTCCTTTCCCCATTGCGTCGCCCTCCCCTCACCCCCCATCCTCTACCCCCACTCTCCCTCTTCCCTTGGCACTCTGTCTCTCCCCCTCTGTCGCCCACCTTTTCTTCCCCACCAACTCCCTCTCCTTTTCTTTCTTGCTTTTGCTTCCATCACTCTCCCACACATTTACTAAAAAATTCTCTCATCCTCTTCTCTGTCACAAATCATTCCCTCTTCTTTCCATCCCACCCTCTTTAGAAAAGAAGAAAATGTTTATAGCTAGAGAAAAGCAGAAAAGAAATAACAAAATGGGAGAAAAAGAAAAGGAGATGGAAGCAAATTTATCTATATAAAATTAAGCCTGACTAGTTCTTGGATGTACCTCCTCTTTTTAAATTTCAATCCTATAAAACTAAAAGCAACACCCAAACACGCCATTTTTATTTGACAAATGCAAGATTATTAGCATGTCAACAGCGAATAATTATTTGGCCTCTTAAAGGATATATTTTTCATGCAGTGGTGATACTTTCCGAGCCTTTTTGGACGAGTGTTTCATTGTATTTCTTTATGCATCTAAGTGTTATACTTACACTCTCTTTGAGTTCCAATCTTAGTAAAACTAATTTGGTCAGTAAATTACAAGGACAGCTGGGTCTAAAACTAATTTGGCCAGTAAAATACAAGGACAGCTGGGCCTAATGTTACGTAAAGTAGAAAGTTCATAAATTTTTCCTTGCATTATCATTTTCTATCAAAAACTCAACTGCTAAGGTTTGTAATTGTAAAAGAACGAGGAATTAGTAATTTACTTATTTCAGGAAAACCATAATATGCATTACTGAATTAGGTATAGGAAGGGAAAATATTTTCAAAACTACGAAAAAGAAAATGTTGACCATAAGTTAAACATATGCATACCTTACTATTGATTCTTATATTCCAAGCATCATTTTTCACCCCATAGGTCGGGTCACTTACAACATAGTTCTGCGGAGGAACATAGTTCTTTAATAGGGGGACCCTATCTGGTAGATAATCATCATCACTTTCATAGTATCTCTCAGGATGTGGTCCTAAAGCTTTCAGAATCATAGCCAGTAACATACTTAGGCCCTGCATGCAAAAGTCATTACTGCCTTGAGAAAGACTTGCAAGACGGTGTAAAAGAAATGTTGTTCATAAGAACAAATCCAAATTAATACGAAAAGGGCATGATTAGAAAGATGATTTTATAATCTCCAAAATTCATGCTCTTATAATCCTCTTTATTTTGTAGTGTTTGTTTTTAACTTCTGATGGTCTAATTTGGTCATTATTTCTGCTCATCTTATAGCAATAATTATCTTTGCGGTTCAGTGATGTCGTAAATATAGCAAATTATATGGTTGGATATCTAACAATTTCGCTAAACCAAATCATATTGCAATACCATATGAAGGAATCTGATATTAGGTGTACTTATTGTTTTAATTAAAATATATATTTGTTTTTCATTGTCATTCAGAATAGTGAAATCAGTATTTGTTGCATCAAGTCAAGGGTGCAGCCAAAGTATAATTTATATTTTATAAATTTATATTATGTAGAAAAAGTCATGCCCGTTGGTCAAACTGATGTCTTCTTAGATAATAACCATTCATGTAGGAAAAATAAGTAAATATTACAATATTTTGAGCAGATAGCTATCAGAAAAAACAACTAAAAACATATTAAAAGAATTGGACAGAGACCCACAAGATTTTGGAAATGCAAACTAGATAATCTCCAGTGTTCCATGTCACACAAGAATATATGCAAATAGAGCAAAGATGGAATCAGCATAATTCTGTAATACTTATCTTCTTATTCCCTTTTCTTGGTTTTGTTTTTGGATGATGCACATGTGTGTGCAAAGAGAAGCAAAATGGAGACAAGGTGCGGATGAAGAAAGTGAATACCTGTAAAGCCACCACTGCCAAGCCAATCCATTTGCATATATCAAAGTTCTCCCTGATAAAGTGCTTTAACTGATCAAAATTTCCAGTAGGATCCTCTGGGAAGTCCTGATAGAGTCAAGTTAAAAGTTTAACCATTTTTAATTCAGATAACACTTTTGTATCTTAAAAGGAACACATTAGTGAAAAGTACCTCCTCCCAGTTGTGGTTTAAGAATACATCTGTGGTGACTGCAGCCTCCAGCACAAAAATCAGAAAGAGAAAAATCATGTACTATGCTGGTTAAGGTCAACAATTAAGTGATATGTACATCTTTTGCTAAGTGATTTAATGCAATGCAAATTCGAGGTAAAAGGGTTACTAAATCCATGTAGCACCAATTTGTGAGAGTCATACTATGCATTATGACCACAATCTCTGCCATAATAAATGCCAGAAATACCTCATAAACACTTCTATCAGCACAAAAGTTGACAACAGAAAAGGCATGATATCTATTAGTGAGTCAAATAAGGGGATGTTAGCCTAGAGTACGTATACTTTCATGTAATTCATATAAACAATAATACACAAAATTATTATATACGAGCGGAAGCAATATAATAATTTAGCTCCAGCGATAACCAAAATCTAAACAAAAACTCCTTTACAAGTACTTCTAACCCAGAGCAATCCACTGCAATGAAAACAGGGTCAGTCTAGATTTCCTCCCATCACAAAAATAACTCTTCATAGAAATGAGAATCACATCTTTTTATACAACTGTTCATATCATCACGATTCTTCAATACCACTTTTCAATAGCCAATAAAATTTAAGTACTTAACTGTTATACAATAAATTTCTCATGAAATAAACAGTAGATTGATGAAATTAATATTTACTGATAAAATAATGTATTACATAAATATATAGAGGTCATAATATTGTAATATTCTCCCACTTGTCTCATCTGATTACTATTGTGATTTAGGATAAATACAATGTGCAAATAAAATTATCTGAATCCTTCATTATATTGGATTATATTGGTTATTTCGTTATATCATCACTATATAAAACAACATTAATCAAAGTCATGGTGGTTGTAATACATTATTTCAACACAGTTCTTTCCATGCACTATAATGTAATTTCTCATCTGAGAAAGCCCTCAATGTTGTATCTCCTCTCTATCAGACTCACAATTTTAAGTTGTTTACCACATTGTTTGTCTACTTAATTAGACATTTTTGTAAGCAATCATGATTGGTGCTGCCTTAGAGATTCAGTATTTACTTCGTGTAATTACAGTGAGAACATGAAAAGCAATGGAGCTTATATTGGGTCTTCAATGAAAAGTACGAGACAAGTTCATTTACTCTACCAGTTTCATGGCTTTGCATCCTGAAATCATATATAATTTTTTGCTACAGGGTTAACCTTAGAAGGAAATCTAGTTGCTCATAAGATATGGCTGTTCTTCACAAAAAATATCTTTTATACAGCTCAACATTGAGAAAAAGAAGGAAAAAATTACCTAAAAAGATGGAAAGGTCAAGTGCACACCAAAGTGAAAGTGTGAAACACTGTATATCAGTTCTCATAGCTGATTTTTCAAGCTGAAGAAAGGATATTAACAACAGATCAAATATTTGGAGAACTATCTAAGTGAATCAAGCAAAAGCCCATTTCAAACAAATCAAAATCACACATTCAAGAATGATGCACCATACTAATATAAAGAAACTAGTCGAGTAAGACATCCAAAGTCATTGAAGTTTCTATTGGGAGAGAGGGAGAAAATAATGGAGCGAATTCTCCTGTACTGATTCCAGCCAAAAATAAATGCCGTCTGTTGTAGTCAATGTCAATAAAGTTAAATACATATAAGATTAGCTAGATAAGCAATGGTTATGCATGTGACTGGAAGAGCACATGCAACATCTCTTATTTTTGACCTACAAAACAGTTTCTTTATTGGACTTGGATTTGTCCATGCATAATAAAAGTTAATCTATTAACCTGGGAAGACTATACAATCATGAGATATGACTACAGATTCTCTCACATAGACTATTTCCAAGTTAGCAACAAGCAGAAGTGGCATCCTAATGTGCATGCTTGCCGTTTTAGACCATCTAAACCCAAATGTGGAAGTCTGCACCTATTCAGTGTAAAATTGATTCATTAATTCAGTAGTAAAGGCTAAAAATAAATCCGGATGATGAAAAGTGCAATAGAGAATAAACTAACCTAAAAAGTAATTCATCATTCATAAACTCCACCTGCAATTGTATATCTCCATAAATGCATCTAAATACTACAAGTCCAGCATAAGACTTGAAGTATTGATTATCAGTTAAATAAAGCCATATTAAGGATACAATGTACAGGCAACAACCGTTGGCAGTCTCAGCAGCAATGTGGCCCGAGCATGTGATAACACACAGAGTAACCCCAAGGCCAAGAATAGTGTATATGAACCTGCATTCAGATTCAAATTAAAAGAAAATGAAGCAAATAAACAATTTCTTTGATGATGATGATGATACTACTAATAATAATAATAATATTCCTTCCATGACGAATTGACAACTGCCACCAATATGCACGCATATAGATCCAAATCAATTATCGCGTGAATACGAATCTAGTCCATTTTTACAGCGAGCGACAGAAACAGAACATTACCAGGGGATGGGAGCTTCAGAGGATTCCTCGTGGCGGAGCCAAATCCTGAGCATCCAAAGCGAGTAGACAATCATGGCAATGCCCACCATTCCTAAGCCTGAATTCACCAACTTTAGCAGCGATTGAATGCAACTGCGCGCCATTCGAGCCATTTCTTTTACAAATATTCCGTTCTGATTTGAACAAACGAGTATTGGAGTTGGGAAAAACCAAAAAACCCTAACTCCAGAAATCAGAGTCAGGGTTAGGTTGGGATTGGATGTAGAGGAAGGCAAAAACAGAGGTCAATGATACTTTTCGAGAAGAGAGCGTACTTTGTCGATCTTTCCGAAGATAACGCAACTCCGTGCGCGAGTACAGGTCATAATACATATAAGTATTAGAATTTCGCTGCCTCAACTCACAAGTTGCTGTGGTGTAGTGGTTATCACGTTAGTCTTACACACTAAAGGTCCCCAGTTCGATCCTGGGCAGCAACACTATTATGAATTCCTGATGATTATGTATTTTTCCTCCTAAAATTGTGTTCTAGAAATATTTTCTCAAAATAGCTGCTAGAATCTTTACTTTATTTTCAAGTGCTTCACTCTGTTTTCCAAGAAGCACACACCCTATTTTCTTTATACAATAGTGTATGTTTTCAAAGATACTTTTATTTTGCATTTAAGGATAACTAAATTGAATGTATTTACTGAAAAAGAAATATCGAAACAACACATTAGCTGAATCAAGTGAAATTTTCACTTATGCAAATACATTTTTATTTTCATACAAATTTCACATAAATATTGTAAAGATAATTGTAGAAACAAATAACTGAATAAGTCTGTAGCATATCAATTTTTGCCCAATTGAAGAGTGACACGTATAAAATAATATGCTAATTTTTAATTCAAAATTTTCTATTTATCTTAGAATTTATTAAATTTAATTCCAAAGATAAATAGTTAATTCTAATTAATACTCTAGTATTTATTTTATGATCAAATCAAATATTGATAGGTATCAAAAATAAAGTGCCCATGCCTATGGACCAATCAAATCAAAGATATTTGATACTATATTTTGATATTTTATATTATTTCTTGATATTTAGTATTATCTTATCAAAAAGATAACCCTCAAAAAAGTTCAAGTTAATCTGGAAGTCTCCTAACAAACATCTATATAAAGGGGGTGACCAAGGCTCATTCAACACACAATACAAATTCCAGCAAGTGAGAAGAGCTTTGGAGGAGTCCAGCAATTCTCTCAATCAAATTCAAGGAGATCCACAACGTTCAAGGCGTTCTTGGCGGGACTCATCATATTTTGACGTTTGATTCGAGATTAAGGTGCGGAACCATCGAATTGGTGTTATTTTATTCAAATAAATTCAAGGAGATCCATGACGTTCAAGGCATTGTTCGCGGAGCTCATATATTTTGGCGTTGGTTCAAGATTAATGTGTGAAACCCTTGGATTGGTATTATTTTTCTTCAAATCAAATTTAAGGAGATCCACAGCGTTCTTCGCGAAGCTCATTAAATTCAAGATCATATTTAAAAGGAAAAAATCAGAGGATTAGATTAGATATTGAATCTATACTTGATAAATTTTAATTTTATTTTATTTGTACGATTTTTCTTGTCTTGTAATTTTATTTATTGCAGACAAAGAAATATTGTGCTTACAAATTTTTGGCACGCCCAGTGGGACCATCCTACCTCTCATCTCTTTCTTTCATCAAGATTGAAGTATCAAATAGCCGCCAACAAGCCTTCTACGTTGAAAATTACGACTTCAAATTCCTCAAATGCTGGAGCAAAAAGTGTTGATGTCATCATAAGAAGTATGTCCAATAAGTTTCAATCATCTTCGGAGGTAGCTCCTTCACTTGCTGTGGAAAAGGTGTTGCCGCATTTTATTGATATAAATAAAGATGGTGGAGACTCAAAGGAAGAATCCTCATCATCCATTCCCTACTCAACATCAAATTCCTTAAGCATGGCGACGACGATGGTGACAAGTGCTTCAACCTTGGAGGAACAAATTGCAAATGAAGGCGGTTGAAGGACTCATGAAGCATGTCCAAGAGCAAGACTTTCAAATCTCCAAATTGATGAACAAAGTAGATAATCTTGATGCAAGCTACATGGTGGAAAAATAAATTGAGGCTCAGGACGAAGGCGAAACATCCACAAAGAAACAGCCAGCTGAAAATGAAAAGATTGCAACAAAAGAACTAGAAGTTTCCACTAGATTAATTCCCAGCGACCCACTAAAGGAGTTTATTATGGAGACTATCAAAGACAAGCTTGATGGGTTCTAAGTCGTCTATGACTTACTCCAAGCCATATACTCAAAGGATTGATAACTTGAAAATGCCGATCAATTACCAACCCCCAAAGTTTTAGCAATTTGATGGCAAAGGCAATCCAAAGCAGCATGTGGCTCATTTCATTGAGACTTGTAATAATGCTGGGACATATAGAGATCATTTGGTCAAGCAATTTGTTCGATCATTTAAGGGTAATGCTTTTGATTGGTATATTGACTTAGAGACATGCTCCATTGATAGTTGGGGGCAACTAGAACAAGAGTTCTTCAATCGTTTTTACAACACTCGAAGGACAGTCAGTATTATTGAACTCACCAACTCTCGCCAGTGAAAAAAAAACCTGTCATTAACTACATCAATCGCTGAATAAATTTGAGCTTTAACTGCAAAAATCAATTTTCGGAGACTTCAACAATTGAGATGTGTATCCAATGAATGCATTGGAGTCTTTGCTACATACTTCAAGGGATTAAACCAAAAACTTTTGAAGATTTGACAACTCTGCAAATAATATTGAAATAAGCATGAATTTTGATGAACAAAAAGGTTCAAGTGATGCTAATGATGATGAAGATGTTGGGGGCAATTAATTTTCATCTTCAAGTTTTATACGCTCCTTGATAAAAGTCTAAATTGTCAATAATACTCTCAGATAAGAGTATAAACTATCTAAAATTTTAAAGTCTGCAAGTTTTTAAATCCAAAAATCAAGTCTCCAAGTCTTCAAATCCATGGATTAAGTTTTCAAATCTCTCTCCAAGTCTCCAAGTCTTCAAATTCAAGATTCAAGTCTCCAAATCAAAGGCTCAAGTCTCTAAGTCTTCAAGTCCAAGACTCAAATTTTTAAATCTCCAAATCAAAGACTCAAGTCTTCAAGTCTTCAAATTCAAGATCATGTCTCAAGTCTCCAAGCATTCAAGCCAAGATTCAAGTTTCAAAGTCTTCAAATTCAAAACCCAAGTATGCAAATCTCTAAATCCATGGCTCAAGTCCTCAAGTCTTCAAATTCAAGACTCAAGTCTCCAAGTTTTCAATTCAAAGACTCAAATCTTCAAGTCCAATGCTCAAATCTTCAAATTCGAAATGCTCCTAGATACGAGCATAAATTATCTAAAAATTTTAAATTAAAGTTTTCCCATGTGGTCCTAAATAAGAGTTTAAACTATCAATAAGGCTCATAGATACAAGCATAAACTATCTAAATATTCAAAATCTCCTCATGTGCTCCTTAATATGAGCTTAAACTTTCAATAAGACTTCTAGGTACGAGCATAAACTATCTAAATATTCAAATTCTCTTTATGTACTCCTTGACAAGAGTGTAAATTGTCTATTAAGTCAAACTCAAGTAAACTCCTTGACATGAGTATAAATTGTCAACTAAATTCAAATAGACTCTTTGACACAAGTATAAAATGTCTATTCAAGTTAAATATACTCCTACATGTACAAGCCTAAATTGCATGTTACTCTTGGCTTGCATGAGTATAAACTGTGTACGACACTCCCATCAAAAGGATATTTACTTTGAATTATGTTATGATTTAATCCTTTTATTGGGCACCATAGCTTGAGAAATGCTTGAAAGATATTCTTGTCACAAACATATGTGAATTGGGAGAAAAAGAAAAGTTTTCAAATACTTTAAGCCTTGCCTTTTTTTGTGGATGATTGGCACATCTTTCGCTAAGTCTTGAAGTGGGGGCATTTGTAGATATATCAATTTTTGCCTAATTGAAGAATGACATGTATAAAATAATATGCTAATTTTTAATTCAAAATTTTCTATTTATCTTGAAATTTATTAAATTTAATTCCAAAAGACAAATAGTTAATTTTAATTAATACTCTAGTATTTATTTTATGCTCAAATCAAATATTGATAAGTATCAAAGATAAAGTGTCTATGCCTATGGACCAATCAAATTAAAGGTATTTGATACTATATTTTGATATTTGATATTATCTCTTCATATTTGGTATTATTTTATCAAAGAGATAACCCTCAAAGAAGTTTAAGTCAATCTGGAAATCTGCCATCAAACATCTATATAAAAGGGGTGACCAATGCTCATTCAACACACAATACAAATTCCAGCAAGTGATAGTAGCTTTGGAGGAGTACAACAATAAATTCCAGGAGATCCACGGCGTTCAAGGCGTTCATATTTTGGCACTTGATTCGAATTAAGGTGCGGAGCCCTCGAATTAGCATTATTTTATTCAAATAAATTCAAGGAGATCCACGACGTTCAAGACGTTCTTCGCGGAGCTCATATATTTTGGCGTTTGATGCGAGATTAATGTGTGAAACCCTTGGATTGGCGTTGTTTTTCTTCAAATCAAATTTAAGGAAATCCACGGCGTTCAAGGCGTTCTTCATAAAGCTCATTAAATTCAAGATCATATTTGAAAGGGAAGAATCAGATGCTTAGATTAGAGATTGGATCTATATTTGATCAATTTCAATTTTATTTTATTTGTACGATTTTTCTTGTCTTGTAATTTTATTTATTGTAGACAAAGAAATATTGCGCTTACAAAGTCCGTACATTCTATCATGTCACTGCCAAAATAATATTTTTTTCCTATGTACATTCTCTTGTGTTCGTATTCCAATCATTACAACTATACATATGCATAAATAACTAATGTATAAAATTCAATTTCATCCTCACTAATTCAACAAAATTAATATAAAAATAAATTTAAATCCACTAACTTAACAAAACTTGACTGATTTAACATCTATAGTAAGACCTCGAAAGACATTTCCAAATATGTCACTTTTTCCTAAAATATTTTTCGACTACTCCCAAAACAAAAACAAACAGTATCTAATATTTTGATTTTATTTTGGAGTGTCTTAGGGAAATATGTTTTGATCGTAAGTGATATAGGATAGCCAAACAGGCCCAACCCAACAACACTCGACCAGGCAAAAGACATAATGTTGGACAACCCAATTGGTTATCAAGCCCAACCTATAGATGATCGATCATGGTATCGATCAGACCCAACCTCGATGGGCCCTTTCGCCCACACGAGTATCGATATTTTGCCCTATTGACCAAACTATGGTCGACCAGATCGAGGATGTTTATTCAACACTCAAACGAGGAGATATCTGAATCCAATAGAGTTCCATTGTTTCGACCAAAGCATGTTCAAATGACTCACAAATGAGTGTTCATTTCGACCCTAAGAGGTCGAACGAACACGACCACCTCTCTAGCGTATTGAATGCTTTGACAAGTGGCATGCCTTCCCATTAATGATGCGTGCCTCCACCAGTACCACTTTTCCGCAGCGCTAGGGTAGTGTGCGCCTCCTTCATATTGTTATGTCCTATGGAGCTAAAGGAGGTGCCAGCTAGAATAGTATACAAAATGGAGAAGACCTAAGGTTCCTTAGTGAAGAAAAAAGCCCTTTTTGTACATGCAAGGGCATCATAGGCATATCAGTCTTTCCAGAAAAGGCTATAAATACCCCATTACCATCTTTCAACAAGGTATACCCATTATCACTCAAAGCCCTCACTTTACTTCTCTACCTTTTAATCAATTAAATACTGACTTAAGCATTGGAGTGCCTTAGCCGAGGTGCCCTCGGCTAGCCTGATGTGTGCTATTGGTTGCATAACTCAATCCAACTACAGCATCAAACGTTTTCTCGACCTCCCAACTAATTAGATGGATTGGGTCACAGCCCAGTATATCATCAAATAGTTGATACCCTTATCATTTGGCGTCGTCTGTGGGTTCTTGAGTTTGTAACTGAGAAAATGGTTAACACAAGCGAGTCGTTTCTGAGATAGAGGAGAACAGAAGATCCCCAACCCCTCATTCTTGACCCCAACAACAACAAGATATGGCTAGACCCAGCTCCCAACCAGAATAAGTAGGAACCTTAACTATGCCTCAACTTATGCAACTAATAAGCGAGCAAATATCAACTCAGATTTCAGCTCAACTATCATCTGCCCTCAACAAGCACAACAATTAACCTGGACCAGCCACCAGTGCTACTTCCCAACCTTCACAACACGAGAAGGGGCCCCCAATGGAGGATAAGGGCAGACTAGAAACAAGACACACCCATCTCCAATGAGAGGATAGCCCAGGACGTTTCCCACGAGAAGAACCCCGACCTAACCCTCGAAAAGAAGTAGCAAATTCAGTAGATCATCTCGCCTGACCCGTTCAAGCCTAACAGCACAATAGGTTCGAACGCCCAAGACCTTAGATGAATAGAAATCTATCCCAAGCTGATCAAGAAAAATAGGAAAAAATATCCCACCAAGTGCAATAGTTGAACAGAAGTCTAGAAGAGATATCCAGGAGGAACACTGAAAGATACCCCCACTATGATAACGCACTCTGACTTCACTGTGAGCGAGAATCGCTTTTTGTCCAGGAGATAATCAACGAGCGCATAATGATCGACGCCAAGGTTTCAACCAGACTGCCGAGGTATGATAGCTCATTCGACCCAAATGAGCACTTACTCCAATTCGAACACATGATGCAGCTCCATGGGCATAATGAATACATCCATGCAAAGATGCTCGTCACAACATTATAGGGCATCACGTTCGACTGGTTTGTCAAATTGGAGTCATCGTTGATTTACTTGTATGACCAGCTTTGCGACAAGTTCCTCCACCAGTTTGCTAGTCGAAGGAAAGTAAACTCCCCAATACTCATTTGCACACAGTTAAGAAGAACAAGGGAGAGTCCTTTCAAGATTTTTTCACCAAATTCAACACAGAGGTTATGAAGATTGACAATCCTCGGATAGAGTTCCTTATTGATGTGTTGTTCCTCGATCTTCGACACAAAAATGCGCCAATGCACTGGTCCGAGGAGAGACTGAGGACAATGGAGGAGTTACTCGACATTGCGAACAGGTACATAACCTAGAAAAACATAAACAAACTAAAATATAGCAATCCGGACAACGACAAGAAGAAGGCTAAATAGAAAGATGACAGACAGCACAAAGATGGTCATCAATCTCCCATGAAATGATTTCACAACTACACCCCACTGAACACTGCCAGAAAAGAAGTGTTGTTTGCCATTCAGCATGAAAACCTCCTCAAAAAACCCAGGAAAGTAATTGAAACGGAAGCAATGAAGAGATCCAAAAAATACTATCACTTCCATAGGCAAAAAAGCTATGACATGGAGGATTGTTTCAATTGCACTATGATATTGAAAAGCTGATTCAACAAGGACACTTGAAAAAATTTGTCGATAAAAAAGCCAGACAAGAGCCAGGCCAAACTGACCAGACTCCCCGTAGAGAAAGGTTAGTTAGCCCAAGAAAAGAAGATAAAGGGAAAAATCTTGCCCATGATCCGCGCCCACCCCTCAGAGAAGTGATTGACACCATTGTTGGAGGCCCGACTAGAGAGGACTCCAAGTCAGTGAAAAGATAGAATCAAAGGAGGTTGGAATCAACCAAATTTTCCTTAATCGAAATAGTTTTACAACTCTCGACTAGCACAGAACCTATCTCTTTTTCTGACTTTAACCTCTCACACATTGAGAATCAAGACGCTGGCAATAAACTGGACTGCCCCCTTGTTGTCTCGGTTAAATTCGCCAACTTTAAGGTCAGGAAGATTTTGGTCGATAACGGTAGCTCTGCAAACATAATTTTCTTGTCAACACTGAAGATAATGAACATGGGAAAGCTAAAGTTTGCACATGTGCGCACCCCACTAGTTGGATTCAGGGGATCAGAGATCATCCTTGAAGGATATATAAACTTGTCTACTTTATTTGGGGAAACGCCTCGACGAAAAACACTTATGGTCAACTACCTGGTCCTTAATGCACCCTTTCTTGTAATGTTGTTATTGGACGACCAATGCTAATGGACTTCAGGGCTATAGTCTCAACCTACCACATGAAAGTCAAGTTTCAGACGGCTGCTAGGACTAGTGAACTACTTTGCAACATGAAGGAAGTTTGGCGATGTTACACAATCTCAATCGAGGCGAATGAACAAAAGGCCTGACCAAACTAAAACCCTTAAGGGACGTCCCAATAACGAAACCTGAGGAGGGACAACAGAGCAAGAAGATGAAACTTGAAGAGACTAGGGTCGACCCATCGGGGAGTTCAAAACCATCAAGCTCGAGCCTAGGAATCTCGACAAGATAACAAGGATTTAGATTGATCTTGGGAGCAACATAGTGTGTTTAGTGGTCACTTTTCTCACAAAGAATGTTGATGTTTTTGCTTGAAAAGTTGCCGACCTACAGGGAATTAACCCCAACATCATCGTCCACCACCTGAACGAGGTCCCTTCATTCAAACCAGTCAAGCAAAAGACCAGGACCTTCAATGCTAAACGATGTCAAATCATTGAGGATGAGGTCAACAAGCTCTTAGAGGCATGATACATTGTAGAAATTCAATACCCTAGTTAGCTTTGTAATGTAGTCCTTGTCCCTAAGAATGAGGGAAAATGAGAATATGTAATGACTTTACCGATTTGAATAATGCTTGTCCTAAAGACCCTTGCCCTTTGCCTCGCATAGATTGATTAGTTGATTCTACTGCTACTTGTGATCTTTTAAGTATGATGGATGCATTTCAAAGTTACTATCAAATTTTCATGGCCCCGAGGACAGGGATAAGACCTCCTTTGTAATCCCCAATAGTGTATATTGTTTTCTTGTTTGGGCTAAAAAATACAGGTGCAACCTACCAAAGACTTGTGAACTTTATATTAAAAAATGAGATTGGTAGGACCATGAAAGTTTACATTGATGACATGATTATCAAAACAGAAAAAGATCAAAATCACCTAGCCGACCTTAGTCACACATTTTCATTATTGAGAGCATTTGACATGAAGCTTAACCCTAACAAGTGCATGTATGGGGTGAAAGGAGGAAAGTTCTTAGACTACATCGTTAGTCATAGAGGTATTGTAGCAAACACACAAAAAATCCAAGCAATCCTATACATCTCGCCTCTTCAAACAGTCAGAGACGTTCAGCATTTGGTCGAAAGGATTATAGCTCTTGGTCGGTTCATTACTCGACTAGCGAATAAAAGCGTACCATTTTTCAAAATTTTTAGGGATGCACAAAAGTTCTAGTGGGCGGAGTAATGTGATTAGGCCTTGGTCGAACTAAAACAATACCTATCTAAGCCTGAGGTCAGAGAAGTTCTGCATATTTATTCGACAATCTCGTCAGCAATAATTAATTCTATTCTGGTCTCAACCAGACATGGCACCCACTGATCTATATACTACAACAGCAAAGCGTTGCAGGGCCAAGAACACAATTACCTGGAGATCGAAAAGTTCGTCCTTACTTTAGTCACTGCAGCCAAGAAATTGAGGCCCTACTTTTAGTCTCACTCTATCGTAGTCTTAATGAATCAACCACTAAAATAAATGCTGATGAAACCAGATCCATCGAGTAGTTTAACAAAGTGGGCCATCAAGTTGGGGGAATTTAACATCACCTTCTAGCCCCGAACAACCATAAAAGCCCAAGTGTTGGCAGATTTTGCATAGAAAGACTCGACCTAACCGATCAACTTGATCAAGTTTCCCTTATGTGGACTTTGCATGTCGATGGCTCTGCAACTTCCTATGGAGGAGGAATAGGCATTTCCCTATGCTTTTCGTAGAACGAGGAGTATGACTCCGCAATTAAACTTGACTACCCCATCACCAATAATGAAATAGAGTATGTGGCCCTCCTTGTTGGTATAGGATGGTCATTGATAGAGGAGTCGAGCAGATGGCAGCTATTACTGATTCTCAGCTAGTCGCAGAGCAATTCAAAGGAAACTTTGAAGCTAAGGAGTCTACAATGAGCAAGTATTTGGCTGAGGTTAAGAAATTGCAGTAACATTTCAAAAAGTTCACCCTCAGCTAAGTCCCTCGATCAAAAAACTAAAAGGCAGTAGACTCCCTGTCAAACTTTGCTAGCTCGACAAAAGGAACCAAGGATAGAACCATCACATTTCTGGTAGCCAACAAACCAACTATAGTTGGTCGCAACCAGAACTTGGTCGGGCAAATCCAAAAGGCAGTTCCTTTATAGCATGATGAAATAAAAGCTTACCCAAGGGAAGGAAAAGTGCTCGAGGATAAAGCGCAAGCACGCAGGCTCCGAGGTCGAGCAGCGAAGTTCACCCTCGATGAATATGGTCAACTCTTCAAAAGATCAGTTTCTGGACCACCATTGAGGTGTTTGACACCAGAACAGGCTCAAAAGGTCCTATAAGAAATTCATTCAGGAATTTGTGGCAATCATTCTAGAGGACGATCTTTGGCCCACAAAGTCATCAGACATGGGTATTTTTGGCCAACTTTACTGAAAGCTGCTGTCAACTTCGCAAGAAAATGCCCATCTTTCCTGGTCCATTCTGACATACCTTACAAGCTTACGTCAACATTAATGCCAGTTCAGATCACATGGTCATTCGACCAATTAGGGGTAGATATAGTCGACTCATTCTCGAAGACCATAGGTTAGAGAAAATTCATGATCACCACGGTCGAATACTTCACGAAGTGGGTCAAAGCCGAGGTTATCTCGAAGATAAGCAATGCAGCCATCAAAAGTTTCTTGTGGAAAAATAATATATGTTGTTTCGATTTGCCTAAAGTGTTGATATCAGATAATGGGACGCAGTTCTAGAGTAGGAGCACAAGGAATTGATGCGACAACCTGGGAATTCGACAACACTTTACCTCGGTTGGGAACCCTCAGGCTAATAGGCAAACAAAAGTCACTAACAGAACTGTCTTAAAGCACATCAAGGCCTCACTTGAAGGATCCAGAGCAAGTTGGGCAGAAGACCTTCTTGAGGTCTTATAGGCGTATAGAACCAACCCCAGGACTGCCATGGGCCGCAGTCCTTATAGTTTGGTCTACGGATCCGAAGCAATCGTTCCAATAGAATTGATACAACACACAACTCGAGTAATCCACTACAGCCTGATCAGGAATGAATTGAAAAGAGAATTCGACCTCGAAACAATCGATGAGCAGCGCCAGCAGGCATATACAACAATGAAAAGTTACAGATCGAAGATGGCCCAGCATTACGAAAAGGGAGTTCGGCCGAGAAGCTTTAAAGTAGGGGACCTCATTCTCAAAAAAGTAGAAGTCTCAAGAAACGTAGGCAAACTCGATCCGAAATAGGAGGGCCCCTACTCGATAGTCAAGGTAGCAAAGCACAATTCCTACCGACTAGCGGATAGGAATGGTAATGAGCTCCCTCGTCCATGAAATGCGGTGAACTTGAAAAAATTCTATATGTAAAGAGAGCAAGGTCGCCACTTAACTATAATATAGTGCGATTCCAAATTAGTAAAGACTACTTATGTTTCAACAGCTATGCACTCTCTCCAACAACTACGGCTTCAAGCCTAAACTAATAAACGAGTTGATCATTTAAAGTCAACCCCGTTGTCGACCACAAATCGATTTCAAATCGTAGAGTTACGGATTTAAGCCTAAACTAATAAATAAGTTGACCATTTAAAGTCGATCCCAATGTCGACCACAAACCGGTTTCAAACTACAAAGTTATGACTTCAAGCCCAAACTAATAAACCAGTTGATTGTCTAAAGTCGACCTCGTAGTTGACCACGAATAGATTTCAAACCAAGCTATGGCTTCAAGCCCAATTATTTAATAATAAACGAGTTGATCGTTTAGAGTTGACCTTGTAGTCGACCATAGCTCCAAGCCTAACTTGATAAAAGAATAGTAGTTTAAAATCAACTATGTCGTCAAACACAACTTAAAATCGATCATCATAGTCAAATCACCTCACGGACAATGCACTACGATGCAAAACTTGGACAAGAACATTGAAATTAATTTAAGTCGGCTCACGATCAACCACGACACCCAACCAATTCCTTTGATCTGGAAAAGAATATCTTAAGTTAACCTAGCAGTCGACCGCAATGACTATTTCAAAATCACTTTTGAATGGATAAAGTTGAGATTGATATTCTTAGACCTATCCAATTGTTCCTTTAGGAGTCAATCTCGCAATCGACCAGTAACTTGGTTCCAAACCAATTAAATATTTCCCATACCTTTATTAAGTTTGCACTATTCGACCAGTTACATAGAAACAAGATTTGGTTCTTTACTTATTGATACATCAGTTCGACAAAAGTAAAGCGAACTGAAAGAAGTAAAAGGAAAATAGAGGAAAGGTGAATCGACGAAGAAAACGAGCAAAAAGATGCATTTCATAAATTGGAATATTCAGTTACAATATTACAAAGGCCATTCACACAATCCATCAAAACGCCTTGCAAAGCGAACAAACTTAAATAAAGCAAAATGACAAAAACTGTTGCGGTCTCCGCTCGACCCAACTTCTTCCCCTCTTGCTCAGTGAGCTGCCACCTCGTCGATCATGCGGTTAAGCTCATCATTGGAGGGCACGCACACAACAGTTGGGGGACCTTCGACTTCTTGCTTAGGCACGAGAGCAGGCACTGACTGGTCAGCATTAGCAAATTGAGAAGCCCTATTTCTTCGGTTAGAAAAGTACGCTCGGCAGAAAGAGAAATAGGCAGCAACGTCGAATTTCCCATCCTTAATTTCGAACGCAAACTCGTTCCCGAAGTCAAACACTTTAGCAACCGCAACCAACCTTGAGTTGGGTAGCGGCTCTGAGCGCTGGGCATTCTCTTCGATGGGCAGGAAGTCGAGATAATCCTCAGGCTGCTCGATTTGAAATGGATTCAGACACTCCCTATTCTCTGGGCGAAACTAATACTCCAAGAACTCTAACTATTTCACCGTCTTCTCAAATGCCTCCTTGGCGTCATCGATCGAGAAGACGATGCTGGCGTCTGGGAATGCCGAGTACAGCATGAACTGTTGAACAACCTCTTTTGAATGCCTAGGAGCTCCTTGAAGAATTCATCTCGAGCATACTTAGTGGCGATGTTGTGCCCGTGCATCCGACCAACATTGTAAAAGGCCTTAGCTTCCGGTCTGACCTTCTGCAATTGTTCATCCATTTTGCTATTTTTGACCATGGCAGCCAAGAGCTCTGCATCTTTGTCCTCGAGCTGCTTTGTCGGCTGCTCGATCCTCAACTGCATAAAGTCGAGCTGAATCTTAGCTTCCGCATCGCTTTGCTCCTTCTAGAGCTCTTCTCGATCACTAAGGGCCAACTCAGACGTGCGGTAAAAATGGTAACCCAACTGGTTGACCTGCAACAGCAACAACTTTAGTCAAGACATTTAAACACAAATTTAGAGAAGCGAGTAAAACTCGACTAAACACTTACCATATTAGAGTGATAAGCCAGTGCCTTTAAGGCTCCCACCTGGCTTATTTCCAACATCTTCTTCTAGTCAGACATGAAAAGTTTGGCTATCATTACTTTTAGGGACACAACTCCGATTGGCCCCACCGTCATCATCCACAAGGAGTTTTGAACCTTGACATCGGTACTAAACCTAGGTGAGGGAAAGCTAGGCAGTGAGAACAAGTTGTCGTCATCTCAAGGCCTAAACATATCAAACCCAATCGGGTGGGTCGAGCCCCAGCTTTCCCTTTCCTTTTATCAGCAGCAGTTTTCTTTTGAGTAGGCCCAGGCTGCTCGATTGCAAGCCTCTTCTGACGAGGTGCGGGGCTACCAATCTCGATAGGAGCATCACGAAGCAACTTGGGAGCCTGCCTCCCGATAAGCACTTATCTCTCGGCACTCCTACACTTTTTGTTGACAAGCCATCGCTTATCTCGAGTGTAATTCATCATTTCAGCTCGATCTGGAAAGACAACAAAGCTAACACATCAGCATCGGCCAGAAAATTAACCAAAAAATTAATTAGCATGGGTCAACTATAGTGTCTACCTAGTTGAGCATCAGTATACAGACCTAACTGGGCAGGTGATAGGCCTGCCAACACGAGGTTCCTCTTCTCAATGTAACTCGATGCCTCAATTTGACCAAATTGAATAAAGTCTCGAATAAAAGTGTTGAGCCAAGTAGGGTTCTCATTTACTAGCATCTCAACATGACCCCTCAACCAACCCCTGGGTATGTTAAAATCAACCCCCCTTGGAGCTCGAACAAAAAAGTAATGCTTTTTTCACTCTTGACCATGCGAGGAGGAAGGAGTCACCAAAAACTTTCAACGAGGGTGGGCTGTGAGATAATAAAAACCCGACTCCTTAGTGCTACCCGACTTTTGAGACATCGGGAGATAGAAGGAGTTAGAAAAAATAACAAAGGTTGAAGGGTGGTCATGTATTAGCATCAGAACGATGAAGCTATATAGAGTCAAAAACTAGTATGGGATGAGCTGGGTTATGCAAACTTGGAAACCTTTTAAAAGGTTATGCAAGGGGAAACCTAAGCCCATATTTTAGGGCCTCCTTGAACACTGTTATGCACCCGACGGGGGGTCGATGCATCCTATCAGTGGGTCCATGGATGATTAGCTCGAACCCTGGGGGAATGTGATATAGTTGCCTAATTAATTCGAGATCCCTACTTGTGGTTTTGGAAATGATTTCACTGTAATGGTCGGGTGTAAATAACCGACCACGAGTTAAAAAAAATTGACTAGGCTTAGCCCTACCCTTAGTGCCGC
Organism: Jacaranda mimosifolia; assembly: GCA_018894105.1. Classification (NCBI taxonomy): domain Eukaryota; kingdom Viridiplantae; phylum Streptophyta; class Magnoliopsida; order Lamiales; family Bignoniaceae; genus Jacaranda; species Jacaranda mimosifolia. The sequence goes on from CM032129.1 coordinate 14,773,049, forward strand.
CTCGAGTATCATTCGAATTACTAGAGGAAGTTGAACTATCACTAGAAGACTCACTAGACTCGCTAGTTGAGCTATCTACCACTCTGGTCGAACCCCCATTCGACCTCGTCTCCTCACCATCACTGTTTCTACTACTACATCCACCAAACACTCTCAACATATTAACCATGAAGAATATTGTCGAACTTAAGCAGAATAAAACTTGCTTAAAGGTTGCAGAAAACTTACACGGCCAGCAAGATTAGAGTAAAACTCGATTAGCCAAAAATATAGTAAAATACGGAGTTTCAACCTCTCAAGATCCTGTAAAAGTGAAAATGAAAGCTTTCACCGTGTCTATTTATAGGCCTCATCCGTAGGCAAGCTAATCGATTAATCTAACCGGCTACCATGTCATTATTATGCGTCCATCGATTGCCTTTTCACGTTACCCAAGGTAATAGTCGCATTAAATACACTGATATCCTGGTTGATTTTTGAAATTTAAACTTCACCAAAGCATTTAATGCCTCATCGAGCCGATTCCAGTTTCCTTAAGTCATCTATTCCCCATTCCCTCTCGTTAATACTCTTGATCAGGACTCGAAAGTGGGGAGGACTCATGATATAGGATAGCCCAACGGCTTAATCCAATAACACTCGACCAGGTAAAAGATATCATGTTGGACAACCCAATCGGCTATCAAGCCCAGCCCATAGGTGATCGACCATGGTATCGACCAGAACCGACCTCACTGGGCCCTTCTACCTATACAAGTATCGACCTTTGCTCGGTCGACTAAATTGAGGATGTTTATTCAGCACTCAACCAGGGAGATATCTGAATCCAACAGAGTTCCATTATTTCGACGAGAGCATGCTCAGATGACTCACAGGCGAATGTTCATTTTGACCCCAAGAAGTCGGACGAACATGACCACTTCTTTACCACATTGAATGCTCTAATAGGCGGCATGCCTCCGCATTAATGACGCATGCCTCCACTAGTGCCACTTTTCTGCAGCACTAGGGTAGTGCGCCCCTCCTTCGTACTGTTATGTCCTATAGAGTTGGACGAGGCACCACCTAGAATAGTACACAAAATGGAAAAGACCTAAAAGTCCTCAAGTGAAGATAAAGCCCAGTTCTGTATAAGCAAGGACATCATAAACATATTAGCCTCTCTAGAAAGGCTATAAATACCCCATTGTCACCCTTCAGTAAGGGATGCTCATTATCACTCAAAACCCCTCAGCTTGTTGCTTTACCTTTTAGTCGATTAAATACTGACTTAAACGTTGGAATGTCTTAGCCGAGGGCACCTCCGCTAGCTTAATGTGTGCTATTGGACAGTACTCGACCCAACTACATCATCAAATGTTTTTCTCGACCTCCCAACTGGTCAGTTGGATTGCAACATAGCCCAATATACCATCAAATAGTTGATATCATCATCAGTAGGACTGAAAGTTGTGTTGAGAATGAAGTTGTATTTAATTTTATTTTTGAAGAAAGATAAATTCTACTATTGATATCTTATTATCTAAATTTTTGTCTATATTTTCCTATAAGTGTTTGTCTGAATAACTAATGTTACATTAATTTTTTATAGAGATATAATAATTCAATATATATTTTATAAAATAGTGATGGAAAATATATAAATAGATATAATTTTGATCAATATAATGATTTCAAATTAATAACTAAAATTCTTAATAATATTTTAGTTTAAAAAATAATGATGTTTTGGGGGAAAAAAGAAATTTGATTTTATTTGGAACAGATGAAAATATTTTCCAAATGTGTCTAACCATTAGTTACTTGGGGAAGTCTAGCATTAGTCATGAATTTTAAGTGACTATCTTTAGTCACAACAAATTTAGTCCATGTGATATATTTCAACAAATCTACACTGTCTATTTGTTGTAACTTATCACTTGCTAAATAGGTTTCATAGACATGCTACCTGTACAACCCTTATGTATGATCTATTCGTAGTGTATGTTTAATTTAGTGTGTAAATGTAGGGAAGTCTTGCTAGCCCCATTATTTAACTGTGTATACACTATTAGTCCCGAGCTAATGGAATTGAACATTTTTAGTCCAAATTTCATAACTTTTTTAACACTTTTAGTCCTCATCCCAATTTTTTGTTAAAATTTGGAGAACAAATATTATCTATTTATGAAAATTCCAAAAGTCAATCTATTTATGAAAAGATGCACAAAATATACCATTTAACCCTCATTAAAAAATTAAAAATTAAGTATTGCAAAAAGTCTCTAAAAGTATATTTTAAAATAATATATATGGTGAATTATGGTTACCATCCCTGAGGTTTGAGTAATTACGAAAATGTCCTCGCTTTTTCAAAAATTACAAAAACCCCATTAAGGTTTATCAGCATCTAACAATTCAATCCAACCGTCAGGATTTTTTCATATTTCCTTTAAAAATAGCATGTGAAATTCCATAAGTGTCCTTCGGATGATTTGGATAATAAGTTCATTAGGGAGAGTATAAAAATGTCCTCAAACCCTTCACAAAAGTACAAAAATATCCTAAAATCATATATTAAAAAATATGTAAATATTTATATATACACATATATATAGTATATACATATGATATATAATATATATATACACCCCCCACCTCCCACCCTTGCCCAGATCTGGCCATGGCAGCCACCGCGATGGCCGCCATGGTGTTGCTACTGCAGCAGCATGACACCATTGATTTTGGTTTTTGGTGGGGAAGGTTGGGGGAGGTGAAGGTGGGGTTGGGGAAAGGTTGGGACCGTGGGGTTGGGGAAGGGGAGGCACGGGGATTTGATTTTTCTTTCTTTTTTTATTTCAAAAATTTATCTTCTTTTCTTAAATTAAATGTTTAATTTAGTTAAATATATATATATATATATATTTGTTTATTTGTTCCAAAATAGTATTATTTTTAATTTTTAATTAATTGTGCTTTTAATTAATTAATTAATAAATGTAACCAAATTTTATTAATTATTTTAGATATATTTATTATTTAAATAAATGATTTAAGTATTTTAAGTATCTTTATTTTGGCTATAATTATTATTTTAATAAATAATATAATTAAATTTAAAAATTTATCTATTTTACTTAATAAATGATTTAATTAAAAAGACATATATTTAAACTTATTTATTTATTCTTAATTAATGTAGTTCTTAATTTTTTATTTATTTTGCTTTTAATTAATTAATAAATTTAACTAAATTTTATTAACTATTTTAGTTATATTAATTATTTAGATAAATAATATTTAATATGTAACTCAACTAACAAATATATTTATTATTTAATATTAATAAATAAATTTAATTATACAAATAAATTATTTTAGATATATAACCATTTAACATAATTCAAAATTTCAATATATCACAATACATAGAGGGGCATTTAGGACTTGAACCATCAAATTAATTTTAAGCATTTTTTATTTTTTTTTAATTGCTTTATGCTAGAAATATTTCAGGCAATTCACAAATTCCATCTATATTACAATTAGATTTGTCATTTTAGTGGGATTTTTGTAATTTTTGAAAAAGCGAAGACCTTTTCGTAATTACATCAAACCCAGGTGTTGCAGCTGTAATTCACCCTAATATATATATATATGGATATATATACACTATATTATATATATATATTAAACACACACACACATATATATATACATAAATACATATAAATATATATATATATATGAAAAAAATCATTTTTTTGGTCTCATAGTTTAACTGTGTTCACTATTAGTCCCGAACTTGTGGCGTTGACTACTTTTGGCACAAATTTCGTAAGTTCTTTAATACTTTTAGTTCTCCTCCTAATTTTTTGTGAAACTTTGAACGGAAATTGTTATTTATTTAGAAAATCCCCCAAAATTTTATCTATTTATAAAAGACCCACAAAAATATATCATAACCCTCACTAAAAAATTAAAATTAAATACTACAAAAACTCTTCATTTTTTTAAAAATAATATATATGTGTGCGTGTGCGTGTGCGTGTGTGTGTGTGTGTGTGTGTGTGTGTGTGTGTGTGTGTGTGTGTCTGTGTTTGTGTCTGTGATATATATGTGGATATATATATACGCACACACATCTATATTATGAATACATATTTAAGCACATATATATAACTACATATATATATTAAATAATTATAAAATTATATGTTTCAAGGGATTGATTTACTTTTATTTTATTTTTTCTATTTTTTTAGCTCTTTTATTTTTTAATTAATAAATAAGTTTAATTAAAATTGCTTAAATTGTTTATATATGTTTATGTTTTTAATTTTCATTTTTAACTCAACTTGAATTCAATATTTAAATAATTTTATTAAAAATAAGATTGATTTGCTTTTACTTTTATTTTTTCTATTTTTTACCTCTTTTATTTTTTAATTAATAAATAAGTTTAATTAAAATTGATTAAATTGTTTATATATGTTTATGTTTTTAATTTTTATTTTGTAATTCAACTTGAATTCAATATTTCAATAATTTTGTTAAAAATAAAATATATTTAAACTTTATAAGTGATTTAAATAATGTTAGAATTGCACAATAGTATAAAAAATATTACAAATAGGTTCAAGAGCATTTTGGCCTCAAAAATAATGTGAACGGTTATTGGAGGATTTGTTTGAACTTTCACATAATTTTTTGGATGATGTTAACAAATTTGTTAATGGAGGCTAATGATTTTTTAAAAATTTCACACAAAACAAAATTAGGGAGTCATTGTAATTTTTTTGGGTTTATTTACAAAATGAGTCAAACTTTAGGGATTTTGTGTAATTAACCCAAATAAAAATTGATTTGAATCAATTCTCTTTTTAATTTAATTTTTTTAAAATTATATTTATTTTTTATAAGTTAAGAATTCTATACTCGACTTCTCTATTAACCAAGGAACCCAGAGTCAAATCCCAACTTCAGCATTTTTTATCATTTAGCTGCAACTATCAGACTTAGGATCGAATCTTCATGCCAACAAAGAAATTTAATTCTAATAATAGCAATAAGTTACATTTAACATTAATAGACAAGTTGCTTATTTTAAAAAAATTAACAAAATATATATGTCATAATTTTAGACTATGACTAAAATTAGTCACTTACAAGAATGACTTATACTAGAACTCCCCTAGTTACTTGGCATGCCGAGTGCTAATTTCTCCATGCTCATTAACTTAATCCCCACTTTTTTGCGTGAAGAAACATTCCTTGTGTTTCAATGCTTTGTTTGCTCTATGAATTTTTCCGATGTTAAATAACCTACTAGCTTTAGAATACAAATATATTAACATTACCAAGACAAATAGGGCCAAATGCAATACTTAACAAATTAATTATTTAATTACTTATTTTAAAATTTTTAAGTTGTGGACAAGACTTTCATCTTGGGTTTTTAACTAAGCATTTTTAGAGAGCGGATTTTGATAACTACGAAATTTAGAGGAGAAACCGTAGTAATTTTGCTTTTTTAAAGGACGTACTGCTGTAATTAACCCTATTATATGTATAGTAAATATTTTTTAACCACGCAAACTTTCTTAGGAATTAGGATCCAAAGATAATGAATGAACTGCTACACTCGGTCCATCCAACAATTTCACAATTTTTCATTATGCGGGTAGGAAAAGTGAAATTTCATTGTTGGTTAAGGAGAAAAACTGGACAAGAAACAGTTGAAAAAAAAAGACCAAACAACATTAAAACTATAAAGAAAAGATAGTGAAGATGCAGAGGTGAAAATGACAAGTACATACCTCGTTTTCCCTATTGTCATAACCATTAACCAAGCACTGGTGTTATGTAAATTTTATATCCACAAAAAAGGTCCTTGTTTAGAATCTGAACCACCAAGTATCCACTGCAGAAAGTAACTACAGGAATAAACAGAACTCATTGCACTGGGGAAATCAGCAACAATATAGTGGCAAGACAAATAGATCATATGCCCATGAAAAAGACATTTGAATCCTTGATTTGCCATTTCCGCGTACATATTCCTTGCTAAAGATAGTTTTGGAGACGTAAAACTGGAAATATCCTTCAGCTAGTGAAAATTAATTTACTTCATATATCAACCTCAGCTTAAAATTAACAACTTAGAGTTCATTGAAAATGAGCATATGATGAACATGAAAAGTTGATCATGAAGGGAAACTTTCAAGGAACTTTGGATGCATAGAGCCTTATATTCTATAATTCTTAGTACTAGATACATTAACTCGCTATAAGCTCATGGAACCAAGTCCTCCCGATAAATCTCTTGCAAAGGCATACTCGATCATAGACGAAGTCCCATGAAAGAGACAGACTTGAAGACTAATAGATCACCCTTTTCTTTATCTGATCATCATTCTCAGGATTCTCCTCAAAACCTTGTAATAAAATTTAACTGAGTTTTGAAAATCTGAGTCACAAGTGAATCTCTTTCCATGTCAATAGTCCTGCCATATTCGAGGACTTCTCCCAACACATATTGAAGCCAACGAGATCATGTTTGCATAAACCACTTGATTCTAATCAGTGTCAAAATCCAAGTACATTCTGTAGGCATTTCTATCTGATGAATAGTAACACTCTACTAAAGTATCCACCTTGAAGCCAAGTTTCTTGTAGAGATTCATGGCTGTGATCCTCGAGGGATCTACATGAAGCGATATGCGATGGATGTTTCTAGTTTTACATTTCTCTATAGCTGATTTAAGCAATATTTCCCCAAGACCCTTCCTCCTGCAGTTCTCTTTTACTATATTTCATTTTCAGAAACAACAAAATAAAGAAAAAAATCATTAGAAACTAAATAAGTACTACCCTCAATAAACCACAAACAACCACCATATCATAACTTGAGCAGGTCATACTGATGAAAATTCAAATGATAACGTAACAGAACTATCACCATAGGATAAAAGTAAGATTCAAGCAGAAAGAACTTGATGTTTTAAAACTTCACCAAATTAATATCCTACTTTAACTCATAAGACTAACTGTAGAAGTCACCATACTTGATCATTTCAAAATTTTGTCAAACTTTGAGGTAATGAATAATACTAAGTTCTGAAATACACATACTAGAGCCTCTTAACTGAATGAAATAGGTAATATTTTAGCCAGTCTTGTATGGACATTTTTAGTGTGCAATCAAATACATCACTACATTTGGATATTGATTAACGACGAATTAATAATCATTAATCAATAATTCAACAATAATCGACGAAGTAGACAACTATACACCCACACTTCTTATGGGACTCCAATCCCAAAAGCTCAAAATTTTGGGGCCTCAACTTTACCACTAGACCAAAGCTTCCTTGGCACATTTTCTATGGACTTAACCATCAAGTGCTGGCCACCTTTTCTGAATTTAATTGCCAATGTGTTTGTCAGACGTAAATCTCAATAACATTACCAGTTCTTATGAACTTGATAAGAATAGATACTTCCAAGTTTCAATAGAACCCAATATAAAGATATTCTAAACAGGCTATGAGCACTAATATATCCGTAAAGTCACTCAAAATTATCTTCCTAGTTCTCAAAAACATGATTCTCATCAAAGAAATCCCTCCCCCTCCCCCCCCCCCCCCCCCAAAAAAAAAAAAAAAGAAAAAAGCCGTAGTTAAAAAGAGAAAATACAAACCCCTTTACCGTCAAGATAGATAAGCAAGAAATCTCACCCCCTATTTCGGCATATCACAATTTTCAGTCGTATAAGCTTAATATAAGTGAAGATCCCTCCAATCCAGGAGAAGCCAATCAAACAAAAAGACATGTGCGTTATCCATTTCAGATGAATAAAAAAAACTGTGAGTGAAACTAAAAGGATTAAAACCTGCAAGTTTGGTGATAGAAGCATAGAGTGAGGAGGGCCAAGAATACATAACATATCCGACAATTTCACCTCCAATTTGGGAGTAAAGCAAGCCACTGTTCTTCTTTTTGACTTCTTCTTGGAATGATTTGGCAAGCGATTCATGCTTCGGGAAGACCCTTTTCTCTATCCTAACTATTTCTTCCACCACTTTTCCGCAGTTGACTGCATTTCTTTGCAGTTCTAACGTTTCCCACTTCGCCATTTTGATCTTCTATGCCAGGGGTTTCCACTTTCCGGAGACAAAATTCATTTTTATTACCTAGTATTTGATTGGTGGTTGGCAAAAAATTCCACAGTCAAAATAAAAGGGTGAATTGCAAATAACTCCTTGTAATAATCAAAATAGGCAAAAAAACTCCTGTCAAAATAAAAATGCCAAAATACACCTTTTGTTTTCCAAAATCTTGCACACTACCCCTTGCTTCTTGTTTGTAGCCCACTTAACCTAATTTTGGTATCAAAAGACTAAATTACCCTTATTATTTATATATTTTCAATTAAATTTAAATATTTTTTTTATTATCAGATTTTTTTTCTTTTTCTTTTGTATTTTTTCTTTTCTTTCTATTCCTTATTTTTCTCCTCTTCTACCAACTTATTACTCTTGCCATTGCCGTTGTCGGTGAAAGCTTGCAGTCATACACTGCACTCCGATTATCATCTACCACCCCACCTCTACACTTAGCACCACCACGACTGTGACCATGACAACTACAAGGATTTCGAGATAAGTTGGGATGGTGGTGTGGTGGAAAAATACATGACAACCGTTTGACGCCATCAACAAAGCCACCGTCGGCTAGATGTGAATGTTTGGATATGAAGATGGGAGTGGCTAAGGATTTGGGGAAGAGATCTACAGGTATATATATCTATATATATGAATTCGACTAGTGCCATGGCACTATGGCAGGCATAAGGGTTTGGGGGTGGGGAGGGGACTCTTGGGTTAAAGGATGGTAGGGTTATATATTATATATTATATATAAATTTGGTTGCCATGGTAGCCATGAGGGGAAGATAGGAGTGGGGGGAGGGGGTGGGTGCGGGAAAGGTGATAGGGCTTACATATATTGTATATATTATCTGTATTATATATATATGATTAAGTTTATTATGATTACTTTGCTATTTTATATGTATAGTTCACTGGTTTCATCTTCCTTTGTCTATGTTTATATGGATTGTTGGATATTTGGTAAAGACAGACCATATATAGAGAATTAGTTGTACTTTTTATTTGAATTAATATAATTATGAGAAACTTGATGGCAAAAGAAGATGAGAAGTATACACATCATAACTTGATATGAATATTGACATATAATTTAAGGATTCTTAAAATATGTAATGTGAATTTTGTTCTGTCACTGATTGCAATATACCACCATCTTTTATAGTGATTTACTTTGTTGGAATAGTGCCCCAAAAGTCAATTAGGTTGGCCTTGTAAACTATTTCCTTGTAAGATGGTCTTGATTGAATGATATTCTTTATATGACCATTTTCATCTTATGCTCATTGTTTACTTCACTCGCATTTTGATAAAACCGTTAGATCACATTAGACTAAGGGACTTGATCATGCATTGGATGGTGATCATGGAATAATTCTTATACAATCGTGATCTTAAATCTTCCAAGTCATAGGATGTTACGAGACAAGGCATCTAAGATCCAGATAGACTTGCACTAATGATGCATAAATCCAAGGGTTGGATGTTGCTCTATTCCATGAGCAATCCCATATGTGATATGGATGCATGTTAGTGAGTGCTTGTTAGAGAACAAGACACTAAAGGTCCGCCCAGATAATCCACTAGACAGTCGAAGTGGCAAGTTTTCTAGCTTATGCTAGTTGCATATTATTAGTCCTTTGACCTAAGGATCCATGATAACTTTGTGCTTGGTCCTTATGCTTTGACTCTTCCTTGGTCACTTAGCAAGCCACTTAGGTTGAGATTGGGAATGAGCTACTGGACATAGAGGTTTGTGAGATCCAAGATGGAATCTGACTCCTTGCTTTTGTAAAAGGCGAGTGCATCTCCTATGTGTTCTATAATGATCAATACCAAGAAATCCTTGCGCAAGGTGATGTGATAATTTGGAAAAGTGTTTCCAAAGATAAGATCACTAAGGGAATCAAACATTGAGAATAGAAGCATATTATCGAGGCTATTAGGGAGCTGACTAATATCTTGCCGTAGGCCTCTTTTGGGAGATAAGAGATGGAAGGATCGTATTTGTATGGTACGCGTAATGCTAAAATGCTTTTTCAAGAGCATTCATTTTGGTCAATTAGTTGGGCTCCATTGGCTTGAGGTTGGACATCGACCATGCGGATTGGGTACTCTTCAATTAATGAGATTTATTTATATGGTACGCGTAATGCTAAAATGCTTTTTCAAGAGCATTCATTTTAATCAATTAGTTGGGCTCCATTGGCTTGAGGTTGGACATCGACCATGCGGATTGGGTACTCTTCAATTAATGAGATTAATTGAATTAAGTTACTTAGTTTAAAGGAGTTTAAACTAATGTGAATATTTGATATTCCATAAGTCAAAAGGAAGCCCCATGTCCAATGAATGGTAGAATCTAATGGGTCACACACAAAAACTAATAGCACAACCTATTAAAAGAAGGAGAATTTTCTAAGAGTTAGAAAATTCATGACCAAATTTGAAGGAGGCGAAAATTGTAGTCATTTTGACTTAATCAATTTAAGTGTCAAATTATTCAATTTAATTTAAGAGTTAAATTAAGATTAACTAATTAAGATTTAATTAATTGATGTCACATGACTATCAATTGGTCAAATTAATTTAAGAGTTAAATTAATTTTGACTAGCTTAAAGAGTTAAGCACTTTGACTTAAGAGTTAAGTCAAAGGATTATTGATTAAATTAAAGTGTTTAAATTAATTAAATTGGAGAGTTAATTTTGGAGAGTATTATTAAATGAAGGGTTCATTTAATATAAAATTAGAATTCATTTGGAAGATATTTCATTAGATCAAATGCAAATTCCAAATGATATTCAAATGCACATTAAGACTAATTGTTAGTGGCCACCTAGGCATGGACACTTGGCACCCTCTCCTTGAAGACGGTGTGTGACCACACACCATCCTGCTCCTATATATGGATATATGAGGAGAGGGGATGGCCACGTGGTGAAAGATTGCTAGGTGTCTTTTATTCTCCCAACAAACTTGGATAGTGAGCATCTAATTGTTAGCATATCATTATTCTCTCCAACCTCCTTGCTCTTTCACCTCCACTTTTCCAAGCCTCCTCTTCTCCTTTCTCTGTAAATATCTCCAGCCATATTGTAGAGGATAGATCCTAGCTATGGTGTGTGGACTATGTCATTAAAGGCCAACCGTTTGGTTGCTATTGCTCTTATTTGAGGCAGTTTCTAGTAGCCATTTGGACAGAGTTCTAGGAGGCCTTTTGGTGTCTATTTTGGCTTATTTTTTTGGAGTGTTATATCCTTAAGGTGTGGTGACATTCCAGTAAATTTTTCAGCCCAAAAGGAGAAGTCTAACCAAGGGAAAATCGGTTGTGTATCTGCTGCACTAATGAAAAACTTCTTCAACGGTTGAAGAGAGTTTTTCTTGCTCCTTGATTTTCCTATTGTCATCAAGGTATTTTCCTTCGATAAATTTGATTCCTATGCATGTCTTGATCCTTGGGGATGTGTGTGGGCTAGTTACATTCATGTTTTTTGAAAATATTTAGATCCTAGTGCCATACACACCTACATACTTATCATTTAGAAGATTGTAATGTGGTTTAGATTCCATTATCTTAAGTTAGAAGAAATATTTTCCAAAACTCATTCGTTCAAAGTAGTTTTTTTTTTATTAAAAATTTGTATTTTTTCATATTTTTGAAAATTAACACGTTGGATCTCTAGCTAATAGCGACGTCTTTCTCTTGCAGCCAATCTTGTAGAAATGACAACCATTAGAATGGTGACACTAACAACAGAAGAAGAATGATACAAATCTGATCAATAAGAAATATCTAGAAACTATGAATTTGTAATACTTTATAGCATGATATTGGACTCTTATAACATGCATAAGCTTTAGCAAGCCAAACACTCTGTAACTTTTTGTAATTTTTGAATTTAAAACTATGGCGAGTTGATGTTTTTAATCATGTATCTTTTTTGTTGGTTATTTTGATATTACTTATTTCCATTATTATTCTAGTTGAATTTTCGTGTCGAGATTCGGATTTTTATTGAATTCAGACTTGAAATTGACATGCATAGATCCTATAGGATCTTGGATTGAACTTCATTAAATAAATCTATAATTGGATCTGAATTATCCTAATTTGATCCAAGTTCGACCCATTGACAACCCTAGTCATTGCACTTGAATCTCATTTTCAACTTGTTGAGAAGTAGGATTTGGATTGGATTTGATGAAACAAAAAAAAAAAATTAAATTGAGATCTGAATTTGAGTTTTGATTTATATAATAAACTAAGACAACAAGAGTTGTATTAAAGACTAGAAATTTGAGAAGAAGAAAATGCAGGAAGATTGGAGAAGAACTGGGAAGAGAAATGAGACTGAAACTATATATTCGTTACTCGAGAAAAGCTTCTTAACATTGGTTTTGCTATTTATAGATATAATTCTCAAAATAAAATAAAATAAAAAACTATATTGCTTAACAGAATAACAAAATGGCTTAAATTAGCTAACAGCCAGCTACAAAATTCCCAAATTAGTTGGATGTTGTAAGCATATCATGCTTTGCATTGGCAACTTGGTCCACACTCGCCAAGTCAGCTTAGATGGCTGGTTTAATCTCGTCCATTGGATTAAAGTTCCCTGAGAGTTTAGTTTTTTTAATGACTAATTAAAATGATGTTGTTTGGAGAGGTGCAAGTGGAGTTTCTTTGTTTTAACACCTCAATGCATTAGTTGGATCATGCCTATCCATCTATCACATTTGGGGGTTGAGGTGTTCCTCCAAAAGTGAACTTGATCCTTTTCTTTGACAGAATTTTTTTCAATTTTACATTATTTCCTCCCCTTTTTGTTGATCCTTGTCCCAATGGTCAACGTCTAGAAATTTCATGCTAATATCCACATCTTCTAAGGTGGCTTGCTCTGGCATAGAATGAACCCGCTGAATAAGGATTTGAGATACCTCGAAATTATTTCATTGTTTGAGTCATTTCCCTAACATTTCCAAAGGATAGATTTTGGCATTTCCCTCTCCATCTATTGCAGGTATCTATGTTGATAGAGTATGTTATTTTTAAATAGAGATATGTAAAAGGCTAGGAGTATAAAACTTTACTTTGGTAACTCCAACTTGTATAATACATTCCTTATTTTTTGCAAAATTATGTATGGTCCATAGTAGTGTGGAGACAACTATAGATTTTCCTATGTGTGACACTGCCTTACTTGTACGGTTGCAGTTACAAAAAAGCAATTTTTAGCAGACTTGGTCCCCAACCTCAAATCCCTTTTATGTACTTTTCTATTTGTATAAATTTTTATTCTTTCTTGTGCATATGTGAGATTTTCTTGTAATCATGAATGATTCTGATACTTTCTTGAATAAGTTTAGAAACCTATGAATGTTGTGCATCGGGTAAGGGTCCTAAGGGTAAGTGAAAGTGGATAACCATATAGGACTTGGAATAGCGGTTGTATTTAGGCTTGAATAATAGTATTATACCAAAACTCGCAAGGGGCTACCATTTGTTCAATGTTTTGGGTTTTGGGGGGCACATACACCTAAGGTAGATCTCCAGGCACTAGTTTACTCTCTTGTTTGACCATTAGATCGGGGATGGTAGGCAGTGGAAATATCTAATGAGGTGCCTAAAAGTTTGAACAAAGTCTTCCAAAAGATACTAGTAGATAACTTGTCTCTATCATTAACTATATTAACTCGTAGGCCGTGAAGTTTATAGGCACCATTTAGGAATAACTTGGCTATGCTTTCTACAGAGTAAGGGTGATTATGACTAAAGAACTAATTGTACTTAGTTAATGTATCAACTATGACTAGTATAGATCCTTATCTTCAAAAATCAGTAAGCATTCTACAAAATCCATAGTGACATGTGACTAAGCTTGTGATGGTGTGGCTAAAGATCACAAAATTCTAGAATAAGACACACTCTCATGTTTGTTCCATTCACACACATAACACTCCCTAATCTAATACATGATAGCAAATTTCATCTTATGCCAAAAGAAAAGTAATTTGAGTCTTTGATATATACTTGTGATGCCTGAGTGTCCTCCATTAATGAATCATATAGGGCCTACATTATCTTCTTCTTAGATCTTTTTTGTCCCCAATATAAATTCTATTTTGATACCTAAGTACCCCATATTCATGGGTATACTTTGTAAAGGCTTGTGTATCAATTATCTTAGCTCTTACCACTCTACTGAACTGTTTATCTTCATTGTAGATTTCTTGGATTTCCACCATCCAACTAAGGATTGAGCCTATAATTGCATTGAAATATAATTGATTGTGGTCCTTTCTAAACAATGCATTAGCCGCCATATTCACAATCCCCTTCTTATGTTGGACTTCATAGTCCAATCCAAGAAGCTTAATAGCCTATTTCTGCTGCAAAACTAATCATATTCTCTATGTGGGGATGTGCTTTAATCTTTATTGATCAGTCTTGATGATAAAGTGGTTTCCTTGCAAGTAATGCTTCTATCTATTTACAACTATTAGCAGTGCAGGAACTCTTTTCCGCAAATGGATAGACTTTGATTCTTTACCCCCAATGCTTTGCTAAAGTAAGCTCTAAGCCTCCATTTTTGCATTAAAATAGCCTTTACTCCACTACCACTATCAGTTTCCACTAAAAAAAGTAAGGAAAATTACGTAAGGCTAGGACTGGTGTTGTGTTCATGGCCTTTTCGAGATTTTCAAAGGCTTGGGTGGCTCCATCACTCCATTTGAAATTATCTTTTATAAACAGGTTAGTTAAGATTTTGCTAATAATTCCATACCCTTTCATAAATTTCCTATAGTATCTTATGAGTCCTAGGAATCCACGGGCTAGTTCAACATACATTCAATCTTCTCTTAGTTAGCAGACACTCTTTCTTTAGAAATTATATGCCCTAGTAATCAATTTGTTGTTTCATAAAATTAAACTTACTTATTTTACAAAATGTTTATGCTTTCTTAGTAGCTTTAAGCAGTGCTTAGGTATGACAAGTGTTCCTCCCTAGTCCTACTATATACAAGTATGTCATCAAAAAACACAACGACAAACTTCCTTAAGTGTTTAGTGAAATTTTTGTTCATAAGTGGCTGAAAGGTGGATGGTGCATTGCACAATCCAAATGGCATCACAAAGAATTAATAATGCCCCTAGCGTGTCACAGAACTTATTTCGAAAATGTCTTTTTTCGATCTAATCTGGAAGTAAGCTATCCTCAAATCTATCTTAGCATAAAATCCAACCCCTTTTAGTTCATCTAATAACTCATTGATGACTACAATAGGGAAATTGTGCTTGATTCTAAGACTTTTTAGGTACATATAATCATCGCACAACCTTAATGTGCCATCTTTCTTTCTCACAAGCAAGATAGGGAAGGCAAAAGGGTTTCAACCCCTTCTAGTTTATCTAATAACTCATTGATGACTACAATACGAAAATTGTGCTTGATTCTAAGATTGTTTAGGTACATATAATCATTGCACAACCTCCATGTGCCATCTTCCTTTCTAACAAGCAAGATAGGGAAGGCAAAAGGGCTTTGGCTTGGTCTAATGATGCATACCTCTTACATGTCCTTTACTAGGTTCTCAATCTCAATATTATGGGCATAAGGATATCTATAAGGAACTTGCTTCTTAGAGTGAGGGTTATTTTATGTTCAACTTTCATAATAGGAGCAGTGAGGTTGGTTTGGAGAAGATGTCTTAGTAGGCCTCTAAAAGTTTCTCTAACTTAAGATCGGTCTCCGAGCTATTTGTAATGGTAACACTCATAGAAAAAATCTGCCCACATAGCCCTTGACTTTCCTTTTGAACAAGTTATTCATGACTTTAACAGAGATTACTTTGAGCTCAAATTGTTCAATAATAGCCTTCATAGAAATCCTCTTATAATTCCTTGAAATAATTAATATCATACTTTGGTAGTCAAGCTCTATGGAGCTGTCCTATCTTATGCATTCTTCTTGTAATATGAGGTCATATCCTCATATGTTGAGTGTCCTAAAAGGGTATGTAAACTGATGCCCTTGTATCTTCCAAATGAAACTAGGACAACACATCCTACTAACCATTTTACTACCATTAGCTACACTTGTAATCATAGATATGTGTGCTCAAGGTAACAACTTAATTGGTTGGCTAACCCTTCATTTATAAAGTTGTTAGTACTATCACTAATCAAAATGTGCAAATCCTTCCCCTATACACTAACTTTGATCCTAATAATGTTCATGTCAGTGGCGCTAGTTAAAGAGTTGAGAGATAATGTGGTTTCTTCTATGATCACTTCTTCTAAACTCTCTTACTACCTTAGTTCATGTCGTAAGTCAATTCTTCTTTCTCTATCATCATTTAAGTGTTTTTGTCTTTACTTACATCTATGCCTTATAGTGTATCTTTCATCATAATTATAACATAAAATTTTCTCTCCCTACGCTTTCATCTCAGCTGCTATGAGGAGTCTCATCGGTGATGCGCATTCATGTAGTTCAAATAGAGCTTTGGAGCCTGCGATTTTGTTTTTGTGTTGTGGCTAGTTGCTGGAGGTGGTCTGTTGTTTTTGAAGCATTTTTGGTTAGCCAAGGCTCTTTTCATAGTAGCTTCTACAATAGTTTCTTGCCTCTTTGCTAATAGGATAGCTTGCTGTAGCACTACTACAATACTAAGATATGTGGGCAATATTTTTGGCCTCTAAATGCTTTAAAAATGCCTCTAATACAAGTTGAGGCAATTGACTATAAAAGCCTTCATAGCTGCAGTCGTGAAAAATATAGAGGCAATTATATGGATTGCCTCTATATATAATTAATGGAGGCAATTTTTCACCATTTGAGGGCTATTATTAAAGCCTCCATTCCTTATTTTTGAAGGCCCCCTAAATAGAAAAAGGCCTCCAAATCCTATATCAAAAAAAGCATTAATCCATCATGTTCCTCCAAAGAAAAAACATAGATATATATTCAATCGTATATACCCTACAAACATTACAATAACATATTACTAATAACCATACAATTGTAACTTTTATCAACCAATACAACCCAATAGTCGAAATATCTCCAGAAAAATTCAATCAACGTTTATTTCAACTCACAATATCCATTTTAAAGAATGATCGTACAATTTATCTACATTTAGTAAAGAAATGACAATTTCATTTTCAACTAGAAAAAGAATTTATGCTCTTTGGTGTACCATTCCATATATTCATATCAAGTTGTACTTAAGAATAGTTTTATCCCAAGAAAACACACAAATACTTCATTTCTCTTAGCGTGCTCTCTTTGGAAGAAATCTGGAACCACTGTATAAAATCCAGCAACAACAACTTTGTCCCAAGCTTCCTTCAATCGTTCATAGTGGACACATAATTAGTATTATATGGAGCATACAAATAGCAAATCTTTATAGTTGCTATTGAGATAGTTCAAGCTAAAGTTTTTTGGTATTACCAACATATTTAACATTATGTGAAAATAATAAAACAAGTCATAATGCAAATTGGGTGGAACTAAGCCCTTGACTATCTCTTTCTTGGCTTCTTTCACTTAATGCAATCCAAATGGGTGACTAATTAGACCAAACTTTGCAATCTCTTGATTGCAATGTATAATGTCACTTGAAAGTTACTCATATTAGCCATAGAAATGGAAAGAGAATTTTCTAACAAAAAATTAAAGCAACCTAGTCTGTAACTTTCGAAAAATGAACAAATGGAAGCTTAAAAAAGAAATTTCATGCTAAAGCAAATATTCACAAACATGGTCTCTCATTTCATTCATGTTGTAACTTTTTTCTATCATAGTGTTGCACTTTCTTGCCTAACTATTCTGTATCTTTGGTTCAAAACCAATTTTCTTGTTGATCAGTTAGTTTATGTCTTCTAGTTGAGCAAGAAATGCTGGCCTTCTAATGTTAAGTCATCATGTAGGCCTAAGGTGCATGAATATAAGAAATAAATAGAATGACTTGAGTTTATTTTGTGTGGTTTCAAATTCTGATTGTATAACTTTGCTTGAGTTTGCATGTTTTCTAGTGGACAGTCAATCATTAGGATTCTAATGTCATTGAATGTGCATGTATGCTTGTATTTAAAAACAAGATATTGTAGAACTAGATTAGGTTATTCTAAAGTAATTGAATTGGATTGGATCAAATTAATTGAACTAATCATAATAGCATGTGAGGAAAAGAAAAAAAATGAATTAATATTGAATTGGATTATTCTAAAGTAAAATGACATTAAATTGGGAAATTTATTGTCTATAAACTATTATCACTTTTTAACATTCTTGATTTGAGAGGGCACTTCTAACATTCATGCAATTCACTTTTTATGAGAAATATTAATCATATATATATATATCACCACTATTTATTAGGACTCGTAATTTGTGAGCAAAAGTGAGCAAGAAGCTGAGCAACTGATGAGTGGAGTCGTGAGGATTAAGCTTGTGATAAGCAAGCAAGAGCTGCGGGTTGTGCTTAGTGAATGAGGAGTTTTGTTACATGATATGATTCATAAGGTGAAGGGGGAAGAAACCACCCTTTAGTTCAATTGTAGTTCAACAAAAGTATTATGTCAATAAATCAGTCTATGTCAAGCAACCACCCTTGTAGTCTATAGATGTCCCAAGTGAATAGAGATTTATACTTTATTTGGCAAAAAAAAAAGAACTAAGTGAAACGTTATACTTTGTTTGGCTAAAGAAAGAACTGAGTGAAACACCTAATTATGAGATTCATATACTTAAACTGCATGTTCTAAATCTTTTTGGTGAGGTGAACAAGTTAAGCTATTCATTCAATCAGTGGATGAAAAAACTTAGAAAGCCATTTAGAGATGAAAATAGAAGCATGAATTTGATTAAACTTCATCTATTTCTGATTTTATGTTCGTATTTCAAGTTTAAAAGCAAGACTAAGGATCAAAGAAAGTGATCTCATTTAAATACTATCCTCGAAATATGACAAAATCTTACACATAAAATTCTTCACTATTCCATCCTTGGTAAATTAACTGTTTATTTATCATAAGCAAGGAAATCCCTATGAGCAGAAAATCCTACTAAATCTTGTTCTTGTAAATATCCAACAATTTAGTGGAGCAAAGTTGCTGGCAATTTTCATTTACTTCAAAATAAAGCCTTCTTGATGCTGTTTTCAGTTAACGGAGCACAGTTCTCTTGCATATGCCTTGTACCATACTATATATGCATCAACTTGTAATATTTTCAGTTATTATATCACCAAATGTTATGAATTAAACAAATTTATTTAGAATAGACAGTTTATCAGAATACACTAAAATAAAAAGTAAAAAAAACAAAAAAAATAATGATTTCTACACTTTATTTTTTAATTACTGATATTATCAAATTATTTTTAGATTTATTTTACTATGTTATAAGATTCATATAGATGTGATCAAATATGTTTTTTCTTTCATGTAAGCTTCACATTTATTGTTCAAATTCAACTTAAAACGACTTCCTTGAATCGATATTTTAGAATATATATATATATTTCTATATTCATTCTTAGGCTAAATCCCAATATTCATTAAGGTTAATAAAACTTAATCCTTGTTAAAGTAAATGAAAAATACACAAATTTCTCCATTGGAATCAAGACATATATGAAATATGCAAACTTAATATCTAGTCACATGAAAGCATCAAAAACATATCTACATATCAATGTTAGTAACTAACCTTAGCATGAATCACTCCAATCGAATCAAGAAATATATCAAATACACAAACTTGTTGCCATCCGTGCAAGAAACTACTCCCCAGCCTCTTCAACTAGCATTCTGAAAGCATAATAATCCAATTATTCATTGAAATTTGCAGCAAGACAAATCAATACCAATGCCAAATCTTAAAAGTAGGACTGAGGATCAAAGAAAGTGATCTCATTTTGTCATATTTCGAGGATAGCTAAATAAGAAACTTTGGAATAGTTTTGGGGATATTTTTAATTTAACTTTGATGCTCATCTTCCTCCATGAATGGTTTTCTCTTTGCCTAATATCACACATTTGTTTTCATTTCTCATAATATTTATGAGCTTTACTCTCTACCCTTATATCATAGCAAAAAGTAATTATTTTCTATACACAACTCTTTGTTGTAATTTCATGAAAAAACATTACAAATAGAGATGTGTTATTCCAAAAGAACTACAAGTCCTAATCATTTTAGAAATTTCCAATGGTGCAAAAACACAAAGAATCCAAATGCAGATATGAATGATATATGGTGATAATCTGGTTTCTGTTAAAATAATTGTATGAATATTCATATAATTTCATGATCAGCCAATGGATTGCTACTTATTGTCTCATTTCCTAATTAAACATCTGAGTCCTGTTACTCATTAACTAATGAGGATTTTACACCCACATCTTGTCAAAGGCAAAACTAGCATTTTAATTTATAATTGCACATTCCTTTTTGATTTTGCAACCCCCCCCCCCAAATTTTTTCCCCTTTTTTTGTCATTATTTCATGATTGATGAAATTCAAGTACCATAATAGTCCTTTTAAATGAACTACATTTAAGGACTTGTAATTGGCACCACTTTTAGGTTCCCATAAGGACAGGTTTTAAATCTTAATAATGTGTTTTCTTGGATGCAATAAGAATATGTTGAGAAAGCAAATCCAGCACTGATCTTTGTATACAGTATTTTACTTATTGCCATAAGTTTTGCTGGCATAATAGTTGTATACTAACCATTATGGCTGCCCTAAAATCACATAATAATTTCTCCATGGTATGACTAATTAAGCAAAGAGTAAAAGCAAGCTCAACAATGATACTAACACAAAAATAGGCCATTCTACAATTAATTTCATGTGTGTACATACCCAAACACTCACCAAGAATCCACAGATAGTATTGGAGGATTAGTACAAAAAACTGCCTTGCATTTAAATGCCCACTAGTGCATTCAAGGTTGTATACTAAAAAGAAAACTACAATTGTTCCACCCAATAAATGCCTCATAATAAACTACAACTATACTCGTTTCAAACAACTAATTAATTTAGAAGAAAATATTAACAAAAAAAAGAATAAAATTCTTCTTTTTATCCATACAACAAATTGTATGGAAAAACCTAACTTGAAAATGGTATTGCTTAATTGAGCCTCTTGCCACTAATGTTTTAGCCATATCTAATCCAACAGAAAATTAAATTTCAAAGATATAGATAGATTGAAAGAAAGAGACCAAAAACTAGAAAACAAAACCTAGAATGTAAGTTGCTAAGATTCACCTCACTATGCCACTTTAGGAAGCCAAGTTTGATCTCCACTATCACTTACACAAAGTTCGATTGAAGTGAAAAATCCCTAGCTTGCAACTTTGTTCGATTCAGCCGCAATGAACTCAATGGGGACAAATTTGAATGATGTTCAAATAGAATTGTGAAAAATATTGAAGATTGAAAATGAAAGTGTGATGAAATAAGGAATTTGCGGTGGATTTTCAATGGGTAAGCTTTTTTGGAAGTGAGGATTGAAGTGAAGTGAGGAAAGGAGTGAGCGACAGATTGAATGTTTAGTTCAGCAAAATGTTAACTTAATTTACTTTTTTAATAAAAATATGAAATTAATTAATTAATTTTAATTAAGAGATAAAATAAAATAAAAAATATTACACCATGGGCCATTATAATTTTATCATTGGTTTATGGGCTATTTGAAAATGGGCCTTTTAAATAGGCCTTCAAAAATGACTATTATTAGGGGCTATTCTTAATTGGGCCTTTGTATATTGGCCTCCAGAAATAAATAACTACATTTAGAGGCAATTAATTTTAAATGGCCCACTTAAATTATTAATAGTGGCTATTCTTATATGTGTCTCCATATATATATGCCTCTAAATATATATTTTTGTTGTAGTGTAGGTTGCTTGGTTTGAGTGCTAGCACTAGTCTATTTTATCTCTTTCCTCAACATATTAATGAAGTTGGTATTAGAAAATTATTCTAGGTAGTCTTTCCTAAAGATTAGCAAATGAGACTTCAGCTCTTCAAATCTTTTTAGGTACTATGACATTGTCCCCTATTGCTCCAACTTGTTGAATTCCCCAATAAGTAGCTCTCCATCTATTTGTTTTTTTTTTTTGTGGCCAATTCTAAATGACCTAAAGTATGGTTGTGTCTGGGGCTAAATCATGTGGAATGGTCAACTCACAAAGATGTGGTGAAGACACGTATAAGAATTTTGGAATCAAATTTTGTATGTGTTCCCATCCCACCACTATCACCAAGATGGTGGTATGACAACCAACTATTTTTAGGGATTCTTTGGTCTCACATTTGACTTATCACATATGTAATAGTATCTAACATATGTTTTAATTTACTTTCATCAAATTTGGACAGAATAGCTTCAATGAAGCTTTTACAAGTTGGTGTTTCTCTATCTTCTATATATCCTTGAGACCATAGTTTAGCCCTTCCTTCTAGATGAAGCGATGCTAGAGCAGCTTCTGATTTGTTTAAGTAGAGGTTACAATTTGAAATCTTTGACATTTTTTATTCTTGTGATGTAAGGGCCTCACCATCAAAATATAGGAATTCGACTTTTGGGAAAGGTGTGTAGCTGTTTTGTTTGGTGCTAGATGATTTTGGGCTTGTTGGTATTCAAGCAGTAGACTGGGAGTTGGATCCTTTCTCTGTTGCTGCCAAAAAGTCTCCTCCCTAGATGGACTAATTCTTATTGCATTGCTGCATTTGCTCAGCAATATTCTAGAGTCCCTGTTGCATTAGTTTCTGGGTGTTTTCCATGGAGAGCATAGATGTTTTCAATCCTATTTGTAAACTAAGTAGTCCCTCAAATTGCTCCTGAATGTGTTTCTTCTGGCTTGCCATAAAGCCCTCTCTTCCACTAATAGGATTTCAGCTTTCTTTTGGTCACCTTGTAATTCCTTCAATCTTGTTCATTTGGCTATTGTAATACAGCCATCTAAGGATCAAATGGCTCTACTATCAAATGTAATGTACTAAGACAATAAGAATTATATTGGAGACTGAAAATTTGAGAAGAAGAAAATGCAAGAAGATTATAGAAGAATCAGGAGATTAAACGACTGAACCAATATATTCATTGCTTGAGAAAAGTTTCTTAGAACTTGCGCTACTAGTTATAGACATAATTATAAAAATAAATAGAAAAGAAATTATAAAACTTAAGAAAGTAATAAAATGGAAACAATCAATTAGCAAGAATCTAATTACAAAATTCTCAAATTAGTCAAATGTTGTAACTGTGGCATGCTTTCCATTCCCAAATTGCTATGCACTTGCCAAGTTAGCTTAGATAGCTGGTTTAATCTATCCGTTAAATTAGAATTCCCTTGGATGGTGGAGATTACTTCATGACTAATTGGAACGACACCATTTGAGTGTGCATGTGGAGCTTTATTCTTTCAATAACTTAATAATTTAGTTTGATCTTGGCTGTCCATCTGTCCCATCTAGGGATTGAGGTGTCCCCTTCTAAAAGTGAGCTTGATCCTCATCTTCTTGATAGGATTTTGCATAAATCTCATAATAATTTAGGATTTAGGTTACAACCTAGTATCCACCTAACTTGTAAATAAGGATACCATATTAAATATATATTTTTCCCCAAAAAGAGATGGGAGATGGAAGATGGAATATAATTATTGTAAGAACATTCAATTTTCATAAGTGATATTGAAATGCTCTTTATTAGTGGTATTGAATCTTTAATCTATCTTAAATGGGATAAATCAAATAAAAGAAGAAGAAACAGGGAAAAAGTAATAATGTTTTTATTACTCTTGATATAATGTATCGAATAAATACATCAAAGTACTTTTGTAAGGAATTGTAATGAAGGGTCTAATTCTAAATGATAAGATTCATGCTTTTAGGGTGATCATTTACAAGCCTCTATGGCCCATACATTTATTATATCAATAAATAAGCTTAATGAGATACTAATTTTGTAGCCACATGTTGGGCTTGGCGTAGAGCACATCATATAGCTCCCATACTCCTAAATGAATTAAGCTAAAAAGGCATGTCAAACAAGTTCCTTCTTTGTTGAGGATACTTAGGGTTTTGTAGAGTTGCATTTAATATAGTCATGACAGGTCGAGGTAAAATTCCTCTCCCCTCATTTTAGTAAAATCCTTTGTGCTTTTTCTTTCTCACAAAAGTTTGCGTGATGACAGGACATCTACATAATACATCATAAGGATGGGACACACATTGTTGAATAAAGGCAAATACACATGTCGAATCATGAGAGTGTTTCTAAGGGCTAATCTCTCTTTAAGTTGAGATGGGCTGCCTCGACCTGGCAACGAGCGCCATAAATCTCTAGGTTGAGATGGATAGCCTCAACCATCTACTTAAGAGTCATCATCCCCTACTCAACATGCGCACAATCTAGGTGGAGGTCTTGTGGATCTATAATATTTTGAGAGGACCATAACTAAAGTGATTGAGGCAATTCTTGCATTTCCTAAATATTTTTCTGATTCTTTCAATTAGAATGATGGAGAGCATATCAAATTTCATGGGTTTTAAAGCATTTGAGAGGATAAAGTCTAACTTATCTAAGAGGTATAGCTTATGACTTGTGCACTATCTTGGAGGATTTTGAGGTCTTCATAGGCATAGAATCAGGAATTGTAAGGAGTCTTGTGAGAGAAAGAAGCGCTTCATGGTGTAGTGCATGTGGAGCATCATAACAACAACTTAACCAAGGGAAAGTTAGGATATGATATAGAAGAGTTTGATTTTCTCCTTCCCAAAAGATTATCCTTTCTTACAAAAGGGAAATGAAATGTAGTCCTTCTGAGAGTATTACATTGCATACACGTCTTACTTTGTTACTGGTTTCACTATTCTTCCTCATTCTTTACCTGTGTTTTACTTTTGTGATGAGACTTTGATTATTTTTCTAGTCTATGATCTCGTGTTTTTTTCCCTTCTACAAGCAAGAAAGTTCATATTACTGTCATCAAGGCTAAGAAAAAATCTAAGCATAATCGTGTTTTTGGCCTTTCTTTGTTAAAAGCAATAGTAGAGGGCACTTGTAGACAACTCCTTAGTGCTCCATAAGCCATAGCCACATAGAGCCTCCAATTGAGGGTCGATCATATCCTACTCTCTCACATTATCCTCATTTCCTATAGATGAGGTGGACGCCATGAGTCATCTCCACCTACACTACATGTAAAGATAGTTCGTGGTACTTTTGGAGAGTGTTCTCCAGGCCTCGACCATAGATATTATCCTTCGACTTAATTATAAGCTTAGTATAGAGTTGTTTCTAGGATATTAATTGCAAATCACTGGTTGAGAAAAGAACAAGGTATATTATCATTGTTGATGATCAGAGGTGCATTAATCTCTTTGGCACCGAGCAATTTGATGAGTTCATAACTAGGTTTATGGTCATGGTAACTTCTTTACTAGGTTTTCTTATATATCATTTAACTTTTCTTATTGTTTCCTTTTTCTAATCCCATGTTTATTTACATATTCTTGACATCTCATCTTAATTCCACCATAGGTCATTCCCAAATGAGATGAGGTGGCTCGTTTGGAGTACTTTAGAAATTAAGTGAAGCAAGCTTGATATTTCTTGTCACAAGGAAGAGATGAACCAACTTTAGTGCAATTGATTACTCTCCAAAATAGACTTATTTTACCTGTGTTTTGTATTGGTTTTTTGTTAGTTTTGAATAATTTGCATTAGAAAAACACCTCATTTGATTTTTGTTGGTTTTATGAGTTGTTTTGTTGTGTTTTTATCATGATTTACTATTATTTTTCATTTACACTGATTATTTATGTGTTTTATATGTCTTGTTGTAGATCTTGAGTGAACGAGAGCCAAAACTAGGAGTGCATAGAAAAATGAGAAAAACGAAGGCTTTTGAGGCATTTTGGACAACAAGGGCCACAACACCAAAGCAAAATGGCAAATAAGTTTTAGGCAACATAACGCCGAGATGCTAATTCTCTATAGAGCTTACAATTCCATTAAGTGTTTAGTGATGTAATTTTGGTTCTAATTAACATAAAGGTCTGATTAATCAATAAGCATTATCCACCTTTGTAGAATTTTTATATCTTTTGAGACTTGACTTATCTCTCTACCTTTCAAGATGATTTTCTCTCTTTCCTAGCCTGGATACTAATTAACCAAATGAACATATTAAAACACCAAATTTCTTTGGGGATTTGAGGAATTTGCTTGGAGCTTGTCGTGGGTTCGCTGGAGCTTAAGAGAAGAAGGCAATTTGCATTGGATTCCATGTTTCCCCCATAATATTCCTTAATTTTAGTAGTAACTTATATCAGCAATAGTTTAACTATGAATTATTTATCTAGACTAGGTTTTATTTAGTTTTTTTCTAGATTTGTGACTTTTATGTTGATTAGATTGTAGATTAATTTGTGAATTTTATGTTTAGTTGTGATGGGTTATTTGAATCACTTGATTTTAATGCCTTCTTGAGATTGATCACTTTGAGGATATTACTAATGAACAACATGGTAATTTAACCTAACTAGGTCAAGAAATAAGGAGTTAGTTTGCTAAATTAGGTGGGTATAAAGTATGTGTAATCAACGGACACTTGACTTAAATTTTCTTTAGGAACACAATTGCTTGGGCTCAAAAATGGTTAGTAACTACAAACGATATATACTACCCAATAAAGCAACGGTTATGAGCGTATTAGTATAGGTTTTCTTTAATATATTAGGATCAATTAACTCATAATCAATAAATCAAAAGGGCAATTTATGAAAATGCTTTTAATTGGCACAAATTTCACTTTTTGAATTTTTCCTTTTTTTTTAATTTTGATCAAAATTCAATAGTTTAGATAGCATTGATAAAGTGATAGAGGTACTTAATCTCAATTCTTGCGGATATGATAATCCTTTCTAATTCGATTTAATAAAAATTGACTAGTACGCTTATGAATAAAGATTCATGTATATTGTGTATTGTGTTCAATGATCATGAGCATGAAGAAAAGGAATTCAGTACTCCAAGTGAGAAGTATCAGTGTGAGATTGCTAGTAGGATGATGTTTCTTGAGTCCAAAGTTGGGAAGGCGATAATTGCTAGCTTCGAGAAGATTCGGTGGAAGAGTTTCAATTATCCTCTGCCTTTAAGGATGTAGTCATTGATTATGCTACTAGTATTTATAATCAAAGCAACTATAATTTTCATTTCATATTGTGCAAATTAAGTCATTTACCTAGAGAAAACTTTATGATGTTGGACCCTTTATGTTGGAGCTTGCGGAGGATGACTAGCTGGGCAGTGATCTTGCAGATGTTCCTAATGGCAATTTGATAGGGACTAAGTCTGGTGATCACTCTAATGTTCCTGAATCAGCAATCCCAAAATTTCTCTTTGATCCAATCAAAAAGTTAAAAAAAAAATGGAATGCCTTTTTTTTGAAAATTTTTGACGGCAATGTTCCATCAAAAATTTTGATCGGTAATTCTATTTTACTTTAGTAATTCAACCACATGGTGTCCATATAGATTTTAGATTGGGTAAAATCATCCATGTATAGAGGATTTTGAGAATCAATGGAAGTTCATTGCTCATCCAAGAAGGTTGAAATGATTGCTAATGCTATCTGTTGTGGTTGGTTTGGAAGTTCTTGTGTAAAGTAGCATGTGACACTTAGGATTAGTTTAGGTAGTTCACAGGTAAACCATCCACATTAGGAAGATAGCCACAGAACCCACAACTTTTGAAAAAACAAACATACTAGGAATATATATATATATATATAATTATTTTGGTTATTAGTTTTGATCGAATATCATCATAACTTTAGACTTAGTTAGGAGATATGATAATAGAAGAATTGTATTTGGTACTTATAAGAGAAAATTTTCACGTGTTCAATTTACCCATTAATTGCGACCTATAAGCTTGTTTCTAGACATCAATCATAAGCAGTAAGTAAAATTGAATTTAGCTCCTTTAATTCAAAATGATTCATTAAAAGAAAGTGACTAATTAATTATTTAAAAATTAAATAGTAAAAAATTGTGCGCCTAAGATTAATTAATTAGTGAGCATAAGGGGACACACACAAAAGCCATTGAAGCCCATATCAACTTTGAGAACTGATCTAAAAATAAAATAATTAATTATGAATTAGTTTAGTTAAATATTTGATAAGTCTAATGAGTTAAAATTTCATTTAATTTAGTTTAGTTGAGTCCATAGAATGAGGCTAGCTTGGATGGATAACAAATGAATTAGTTTAAACTAATTTATTTGGACTTGAGATTCAATTTAAGACTTAATCAATGAAGAAGTTAAATTTATTCAATTAACTAAAAGAAATTTTCTTTAATTAAGTCCATGAAATATACCTTAATTATAAATTAATTAGTTAGACCAATTCTTTTTTTAGGAGGGGGAAAGGCTTAAGAACTAACTAATTGAAGAGTCAAAGAATTTATTAACTAAGTAGGCTACTTGGAATTAATTTAGAATTAATATCAAACTTCAATTTGCTCATTTTTTGCCCAAGCCCATAAAAGACTTTGGAAGTCTAGACTTTTAGAATAAAATTAAAAGAATTTGTGGAGTATAAATTAGGGTTAAGAAGCCCAAAAAAATCTACCACCTATAAATACTTTAGTGCAAGTTGGTTACACTAAGTGATCGTTATTGAGTGGAAGTCATTTTGGTAGTAGTTATTAAGAGGTAGTTAGTTAGATTAGGACTCTTCTATCTCCCATATAACATCCATAACAGTTATAACTCTCCTCATTCCATCCTCTTGGTTTTTCATGTCGAGTCTTCCATATGTCATTATTGTATATTCTGCATCAACAATTCTTATTTTCTCTTCTTTCAAGTCATTCTACAAATTATTTTCTATTTTTTCTTTTCGTTCTTCTTGAAATTAAGAGATTGTATTTTTCTATCTCTAGAATAAGGAAGAACACAATTAGGCAGTTGGTATGTGGATACTCTTAGAGCTGAGATGCTTTAATCGCTTGTGTGAATTTTTAAATTTGACAAGACGATTGAAGATTGAAGGACTCAAATAGCTATTCAAAAGGAGGGGCTTTCTTTATTCTATTGGATAGCTTATGCTCTTCATTATTAGAGTAGTATCCAATGAATCAATTGGGATTGGTAAACAAACATCTGTTGTTGTAACACCCCTAAAATTTAGTTTTTTTTTGGAAAATAAGGAATTAGAAAGTAAGGTATTGGTTGATCGGATTTTAGGGTTGAAAAAAAAAAGACTTGATTACAAAAATTTTGAAAGTTTTGGGGTCAAAATAGAATTTAGCAAGACTTGATTGGACCACATTTTAAGAAGTTGTGGGCTTGCATGGAAATAATTTAGGTCAAAGGGGTTCAAGTAAAGCACTATATTAATTTGGGGCCAAGAGAAAAGGTTTTGAAACTTGGTGGACCTAACTGAAAACTTGACGAAAATTGTAGGGGTGAAATTGTAATTTCTAAAAGATTGCATTTTAAATAGTGGTCAACTCTCCATTCTTCATTTTCTTCTCCACCATGCACCGATTCTCCCCCTCCCACCGACGACTTACTCCAACGATGGAAACACCTCAAATTATATACCATTTTCTTCCTCTCTTCGAGTAGAACACAACAATATAAATTTATCCTTAAACCTATCAGTGTAGCGACCGAAAAAAGGGGCGGGAAATTTCAGCACGGTGAGGCTTTGTGGGTCTTTTATCTCCGATGATTGAAGTTCAAGAATATGTACTAGGTTTTGTAGCCCTTAGCTCAAGGATCACGCTAGTGCTTTCAGATTCTCAAACGGACCACCGTGGATGGAGGAATTATGGAAAAAATACGGCGGCAAATGTGGTGGGGTTGGGCGATTAAGGCTGAAATTCGAGCTCAATTCGGTGGTGTTTGGCAAAATTGACTTGGGGCTTTACTTAGTTGAGCTGAAAGGAGCATTTTGGTAGTATTGTTGAGCTTTTCCGGCGACTGTGCACGGCGGCGCTCTGGTGGCTCCAGGATAGTTTTTCCAGCTCGTCATGGCGATCATAATGGTGGTCTCAATTCGTGATTTTGAGGTCCAGTTAAGCAAATTTTGGGGTAAAGATAGGTATTGAGTGTAGGATTCTTGTACCATTTTAAATTCATATGAACTTTGTATTCCAAAAGGAAAGCTAAGAAATGTGTGCCAAGTGGTGATCTTTATATGCATGCATGGATTATGATATGGTTTAGTAGGCCTGGATTTGAATTAAAATTTTGATTTTTGGGTAAATGAGTTAATTGAAAAAAAATTTGAAACTCTAACTTGTGGATTTTATAGATTTGGAATCAAGTGATAATAATCAGGTTATTTAAGGTGATATGGGACTAAGATTCGGAACATGCATATGCTATGATAATTCTAGTAAACTTGGATTGTGTTCTTTTATGAAAATTTTGGGAATTAATCGAGTTAATCGGAGGAAAATCCTAATTTTATGAATTGTATTGTTGATTCGGGATAATGATATGAGATTAATTATATAAATAAGAACTTGACTATGCCCTTTTGCTAGTACCAATATAAACCCTGTAAATATTTTTGTATTAACAGCATAATTAGTCATACCCTAATGATAGTATTAATCAAACCCTAATTATCGTATTGATTGATTAATTAGCGATTTAGGGACCATTAATATAAGATTTTAATTCTTAAGGATTATTAAGGTTGAGTGGGGATTTTGAATATGGGCCTACTCTTTTGGTTAGGTGACGAATAAGTGGGTTCCGTGGACCAGTAGATTGCTGATTGTGGATTGCATTTTCTGAGACTTTAAAGGTGATGGTCTGCCACTCTGGCATTTTCTCATACCTGTTTGTTCCATGATGAACCCCTTCAAGGGTTTCTGTTTGACTTGATTCAGAAACTTATTGATTCTCGATTGTCAAATTTCATGACTTTCTTGCATTCTTGGATATTATTATATGATTCAAATCCGTTCTGGTGCCAGAACTTTCTTTACATTGTCAGATTTCTGTCCTTGTACCCCAGCCTTGCCGGCTAACCTTATATTCTTGATATCTGTGAAAGTAATGTTTGAAAGGGTCTAGTAGACCTATTTGTGTCAAAAGTTCTCTTAAATTGTTTATGTACCTTGTTTATTGGAATAGGCCTTGCCAGCCGTTAAATTGCAAATCTTGTAAAGTTCTGAAATGTTCATGTTATTGCTTGAAAAGTTGAATTGATATCTGTTTACATTATATCATTCAACTCACGGGGATGCCCTTGGGAAGTTCAACCCATATGGATGCCACGGTGTCAAAGATCGCTCCCGCATCGGGCCCCTTGACAGTCCACACGGCCGCCCCTCAACAGCCTGCATCAACGAACTTGCACTCCAAGGAGTATCTACTGTGTCCTAGGTGTAGGCCTTTTCTTTTTTTTTTTCACTATTGTAGATATGTAGGCAGGATGCTGCTGTTTTTGTTGTAATTTTCAAAATTTCAGTATCTAGTGCTGTAACAACGTTTTTTTCTTTTTTAAGCCTATTATAGGGGGAATGAGTATTTGAAGCTGAGTTGTACTGTGCATTGTTAGAGTCCCCCCCAATGCCTAGCATTGCTCTAACAATTATCGATATTGTACTATTGTTGTTATCAATGAAATCGAGTTTTCTTTCCAAAGCGTTCCGGCGTGTGAATGAGTATCATTGGGGATTGTGCCTCTAAAACGTCCCGGCGTGGGCGCGAATACGACACACAATCACCCAATGCTATCAAGCTTTGACGGTTACTACGCTCTTAACAATACCAAGACGGTTGACGGTTGTTGTATTTTGGCGGACGTAGTTGGAATGTAGCAAGCTATTAGCTGCACAGTGCACAGTTACCTCGTTACTTGAGAAGTACCCAGTGACAACTGGTATTAGAGCCTCGGCTCTTGATCCACTAGCTGAGGCAAATGGCACTAGAACCTGTAGCTTTCGTAAATATAGCGGGGCAAGAGAATGAAGCCCCAAGACGAGTTGGTACTACAAAACAACGGTTGGAAGCACTGGAGGACGAGAACTCCAGGCTACAATTTGTGGTTGAGACCTTGGAGGAAAAGGTCGAAGGACTGGACGCAGAGATCACAGATCTCCATGCTCAACTGGGTGAG
Organism: Jacaranda mimosifolia; assembly: GCA_018894105.1. Taxonomy (NCBI): domain Eukaryota; kingdom Viridiplantae; phylum Streptophyta; class Magnoliopsida; order Lamiales; family Bignoniaceae; genus Jacaranda; species Jacaranda mimosifolia. Next base: position 14,805,394 of record CM032129.1, read on the forward strand.
AGCAGAGATACTTGTCAAACCTTAACGGAGGCCCTGAGGGCAAATAATACAGCTGGTTTGAGATGGGAAATGGAAGCAATGTCAATTCAGATCGACTTTCTCTAGAGAGCGATGAGTAATGGGCCTACCATTGCTCCAGACCCGGCGGCCAGGCTTTGGATACCAGAGCCCAGAGCTTACGGGGGTGCAAGAGATGCAAATGAGGTGAAGAACTTTCTGTTTGACATGGAACAATACTTATTTGCCGCTAATATTGAGGATGAGGTAAGGAAAGTGGCGACTGCTACCATGTATTTGACGGGAGATGCAAAACTATGGTGGTGGACCAAATATATAGATATCTAGGCACGGTGGGTACGTATGGATACATGGGATCATCTCTAGGAAGCAATCAGGCAACAGTTCTTCCCGGAGAATGTCGAGTACAATACCAGGCGGGCCTTACGAGATCTGAAGCATACAACCTCCATCAGGGAATATGTGAAAGCCTTTTCCACCCACATGCTAGAAATAAGGGACATGTTCGAGAAGGATAAGCTTTTCACATTTTTGGAGGGATTGAAACCGTGGGCGCATGCCGAGCTGCAGCGCCAGAGAGTAGCTTATTTGAATACTGCTATGGGAGCAGCAGAGCGGTTAATGGATTACAGTTAGAGCTCCGAAAGGAGAAACATGTTGCCTCCAACACTAATCAGTCAAAAGGGGGTGAGGCGAAATCATTCAGGCCGAATCTGAGCAAAGGTGGGGGAGAGAGGCAATCCCATACCTAAGGGAGCTCACAGGCGAGTTCTAATAAAGCGAAACTAGAGAACAGGCAGGGAGCACCCCAGAAGAGCAGGGGATGTTTCCTTTGTGGTGGTCTACACCGGATGAAAGATTGTCCGAAGCACCATTTACTGAATGCTTTAGTGAGCCTTGCAGAAGCGGAGAGGGCGCCTAAGCAAGTTGAAACTCAGGCTTCTACTATTGGAGAGCAGAAGTCTAATGAGCGCGAGGACAACCTTGGGGCCATCTCACAGTGGTGCAATACAATTTCACATGTGGCAGCTAAAAGAATAGTGCCACCAAAGGCAAGCAAGACTGCACCAGCCCTAACTGAGAACCAGCCGGAGAAGGGATCACAGCCTCAAAACTATAGAAAGAAAGGGCTGATGTTCATTGATGTGAAGATCAATGGCAAGCCGGTTCATGCCATGGTCAACACTGGTGCCACCCACAACTACCTAGCAAGTGCCGAAGTGGAGAGACTCGAGCTTGTACTGGAGAAAGGAGTTGGTCGGGTGAAAGCTATTAATTCAGTTTCTCAGCCCGTTGCAGGAGTAGCCAAATCTGTGCTCATCAAGGTGGGACCATTCGAAGGGAGAACAAATCTTTCAGTGGTCGTGATGGATGACTTCAAGCTTATCCTTGGGCTTGAATTTCTACGGGATACAAAGACAGTGGTGATGCCGCACGTGGATTCATTGATGATGATGGGAAGCAAGTCGTGCGTCATACCTATATTGATCGAGAAGTTGGGGACAAAAATTCCTCAACCATTCAATTTGAGAAGGGTTGCAAATGAAACGAGCCGTCATTCTTGTGCATCCTTTACTTTGAAGAGATGGAAGAGGCATCGGGGCCAATCCCTAGTGTGGTTAAGGAGCTCTTGTGGGAATTTAAAGATGTGGTGCCAAATGAACTGCCTCGAAAGCTACCGCTGAAGAGAGCAGTGGATCATGAGATTGAGTTGGTGCCGGGTACCAAACCTCCCGCCCGGGCGCCATATCGAATGTCGCAACCTGAGCTTGAGGAGCTTAGGAAACAGTTGAAGAAGATGCTGAAGTGTGGGATTATCAAGCCCGCCAAGTCATCGTATGGAGCCCCTATATTGTTCCAAAATAAGACTGATGGGTCCTTACAGATGTGATGTGACTATTAGGTATTGAACAAAATTACTATGAAGAACAAGTATCCCATACCGCTTGTGGCCGATTGCTTTGACCGACTTAGCCGGGCAAAATACTTTATAAAGATTGATTTGAGGTCGGGTTACTGGCAAGTTCTGATCAAGGAGGGAGACGAGACGAAGACTACAGTGGTCATGAGGTATGGGGCCTTTGAGTTCCTGGTCATGCCTTTCGGTCTGACAAACGCCCTAGCAACCTACAGCACATTGATGACCAGGTACTCCATGGTTTTCTGGATGAGTTTGTGGTAGTGTACCTGGATGATATTGTGATGTATAGTGGGACCTTATCCAAACATCTGGAGCATCTGCGAAAGGTTCTCACTCGACTCCGTGAGCATGAACTATATGCCAAGCCGTTGAAGTGTTCGTTTGCTCAGGAGAAAATTCATTTCTTGGGTCACATCGTGGAGCGAGGGAGAATTCGTATGGACCCAAAGAAAGTGCAGGCTATTCAAGAGTGGCAGCCTCCCGAGATGTTCATGAAGTGCGGTCATTTTTTGGGTTGGCAAACTATTATCGCAGATTTGTGAAGGGCTACTCTAAAATAGCACGACCCCTCACCGACCTCACGAAGAAGATAGAGTCTTGGAATTGGACACCCCAATGCCAAGCAGCATTCGAGGGACTGAAGAAGGCTATGGTATCGGATCATATGTTGGCTCCTCGAATTTAATGAGGATGTTCAAAGAGGAGACTAATGCTTCAGACTTTGCTTTTGAAGGAGTTCTGATTCATGACAAGCATCCTGCTGCTTTTGAGAGCCGCAAGTTGAAGGAAGCAGAGAGGCGCTACTCAACGCATGAAAAGGAATTGCTAGCCGTAGTTCACTGCCTCAGACTATGGCAGCACTACTTGTTGGGCTCTTCTTTTTTGGTCAGGACGAACAATACTGCAGTCAACCATTTTATGAGCCAGTCTAAACTGACCAGTAAGCAGGCACGGTGGCAAGAGTTGTTGGTGGAGTTTAACTTTTCCTTGGAGTACTGTGCCGGTGCGAGCAATCATGTGGCAGACGCCCTGAGCCGGAGAGTGGATCATACGAGAATGGTGGCCACTTTGTCCTCGAGTGTAGCTACCACTTCTATGAAGGACTGAATACGGGAGCTCTTACCGAAAGATCCTACAGGGCAGTATTTGGTTGATCTTGTCGAGAAGGGCAAAACTCGGTAGTTTTGGATGGATGGAGGACTCTTGATGACCAAAGGAAACCGAATGTATATTCCTAAAGGCAGGGACCTGAGGAAATCATTGATTTCAGAATGCCATGACACTCTTTGGGTGGGACACCCAGGAGCAGAGCGCACCTATGCCTTGGTGCACAGATCGTATTATTGGCTACAGATGTGGGATGATATGAGAAGTATATCCGTACTTGTCTAGTGTGCCAGCAAGACAAGTCGGACCATCAGAAGAAGCCAGGCTTGTTGGAGCCACTTCCGATTCCCCAATGACCTTGGGAGAGCATATCTATGGATTACATCATTAGGTTGCCTAAGGTGGGAGATTTAGGGATTATCATTGTCGTGGTAGACCGGTTCTCTAAGTATGCTACTTTTATTGCAGCCCCTAAACATATTACAGCAGAAGGGACAACTCATCTCTTCTTCAAACATATTGTCAAGTATTGGTGACTGCCGTGTCAATGATCGGGACTCTCGGTTTACTGGCAGCTTTTGGACCGAGCTCTTCAAACTCGTCGGATCCAAATTGAACATGAGCTCGAGCTATCATCCACAGTCTGACAGCCAGACCAAGTGCTTCAATTCCATGTTGGAGGAATATCTTCGACACTTTGTGAGCGGCTCTCAGAAGGATTGGGTGAAGCTCTTAGATGCTGCTCAGCTGTGCTTCAATGCCCAGAAGTGCTCTACCACCAATAAGAGTTCTTTTGAGATTGTGACTGGGCAGCAACCACTACTCCTACACACTCTGGACTCCCCGCAGGGTGCGTGGTCTCCTCTTGCACGAAGTTTCTCGCAGGAATGGAAACAAAATGTTGATTTAGCCTAAAGCTATCTCGAGAAAGCTCAAAAGTGGATGAAAAAGCATGCAGATCAGAATTGCCGCTTCAGTGAATTTCAAGTGGGAGATATGGTATTGGTGAAGGTCCTTGATTTGAAACAGTCAAAAGTAGCAAGAGGGAGAGACCCTCGCTTGATGCAAAAGTAAATTGGACCGTTGTCTATTATTAAACGCATTGGGAAAGTAGCCTACAAGATAGCGTTGCCTGACACTGGTGGAAAATTCATAATGTCCTCCATGTGAGCCAGCTGAAGCCCTATCATGCAGATCAGGAGGAGACATCCCGTAATAAACCCAACCACCCACAGTTGATGTTCACGAAGAAAGAGAAGAATGTGGCGAAAATAATTCTAAATCACCGAGTAACCGGCACAGAAAGCGCAACTCAGATGGAGTACTTGGTGAAATGGAAGGGATGTAGCAGCAAGGAGAACACTTGGGAGCGGGTGACGGACCTTAAGGCGTTCCAACCTCTGTTAGAGGCATATCAGGCCTCAGTATCACCGATGACGTCGCCAACTCATGTGGGGGAGAATGTCAAGGGTCGTTCCCGCCATCGGGCCCCTTGACCATCTACAGGGCATTCGGGCCACTTCGATCGCCCCTCAACAGCCTGCATCAACAAACTTGCACTTCAAGGAGTATCTACTGTGTCCTAGGTGTAGGCCTTTTCTTTTGTTTTCACTATTGTACATATGTAGGCAGGATGCTGCCGTTTTTGTAGTAATTTTCAGCTTTTCAGTATCTAGTGTTGTAACAACGTTTTACTTTTTTAAGCCTATTATAGGGGGGATGAGTATTCGAAGCTGAGTTGTATTGTGCATTATTAGAGTCCCCCCAACGTCTAGCGTTGCTCTAATGATTATTGATATTGTACTATTGTTGTTATCAATGAAATCGAGTTTTCTTTCCAAAGCATTCCGGCGTGTGAGTAAGTATCGTTGGGGATTGTGCCTCTAAAATGTCCCCACGTGGGCGTGAGTGTGACACACAATCACCCAACGACTATCAAGCTTTGACAGTTACTAAGCTCTTAACAGTACCGAGACGGTTGACGGTTGTTGTATTTCGGCGGATGTAGTTAGCGTGTGGCAAGTTACTAGCCGCATAGTGCACAGTTTCCTCGTTACTTGAGAATTGCCCTATGACACACGGGAAATTGAGCCGAGGGCTAGGTCCGAAAAGACGATAGGGCGGTACGGACCGATGGTGACAAATCTCCCGACTAGTACCCACCTACAATCCTGACTTACAAGTAGCCGGAGATAGCAAATTGTGAGTGGCGGGATCGGGCATGCCATTGACCATGCCATAAAAGTAAGTTGTTACACTCCAAGATATGTGCTCGAGCAAATGGAGAGATAAGGAAAAAGTTTTCAAGTTCAAGTTAAATGCTATTGAAGAGATAAGGAGAAAGTTTTCAAGTTCAAGTTAAATGCTATTGAAAAGTTATCTTATATTCATCAAGGAGCAATAAGGAAGGATGCCAACAGGCCAGCTAAATGTTTACATGTTTCATATTTTTATGATTCTAAATATGATTACCATCAATCATAAACTGATTATCTGATTTATTATCAATGATCTTGTTTATTGCCATTGAAATTCAATATTTTTCTTCTATCTCCTGTTATGTATTTCCCTCACCGAGTCCTTAAGACTCACCCTCCTATGCATTTCTTAAATATTTTCAGATAGGTATGAATATTAAAGAATGAGGACTGATGCTTGCTTGGAAGAACTGTTTATGACAGACGTTTGGATATCATGTGATGGTGACTATAGGATTTGAGACTGTGGACAAGACTGAACTCAGTTGGAAGACTTTTAGCTTTTATATAATGTCAGCTTGTAGTGTTATTTTATGTTGAAATATGCTATTATTTATAAGATATTAGAATGTGAATATGTTACACTTCTTGTGGTGTATCTTGAAATTTGAATTTTGCTATTTTCGGTTGCACGTATTGCGCACTCTGAAATGATTTTTTGAGGCAGTTCTAAGCTGTTATTACTTGAGTTGTAAAATTTTGGGTTGTTGTGTAGTTTTATGAATTGAAATTGAATTTTGGAGCTGCGTTTTGGATTTAAATTATTATGGAAAAGATTTGAGTAGCATCTCGGCCCGAAAATAGGCACCTCCCGAACGAGGTGCTACAGTTGTAGATGTAACTTTATTATAATTCATGTACTTTGGCTATTAAAATATTAGCCATCTTCGCCTTATATTGGATAATTTGTCTAAGTTACAATGGAATTAGGTGAAGCTCTTTGACTAAAATGACTATGGTACCTGCTCATGCATCATAGGGATGGTGGTCGTGAAACAAGTGTTGCATTGGTCATAAATTCTTTCCAGTCATAGGATCTAATGAGATAGGGCATCAGCGGATTAGATAGACCCAATAATGATATAGGCTCCTATATTTAAAGAAAGGCCCATTTCATTAACAATCATTGCGGGGGACACTAGTATATGTGAGTGGATCCTGTTTGAGCATGAGTTCGTTAAGGATTTTGCCCAAGAGAATTCCATTCATAAGTGCGTATTGCAAACCGGTGCGAAATTTTTTTTACTTACGATAGTATATGGAATTGGTCCTAAGATTTCAGATACTATAGTAATCTAATGCAAGGCAACAATGCTTTGATACATTTCTCGACCACGTGACCAGTCTTCTTAGTTCTATGTTGAGTATAATTATTCTATTTTATGGAGGTTTGTGAGAACCATAGAGGATTCACTGCTCAGGTGAAAAATGATGAGATCATCTCTAATGTTATTGATTATGGTTTATTTGGATTTCTTGCACAAGGCGATATGTGTTTTTAGGAGGTACGCTAAATAGATTAAAGCAAACCAATGCCCCATATCAGTACATACTTATAGAATCTGTTAAGTTTATCGATATCTCTGAACCTTAGGCCTTAATAGGGAGATAGGATAATGGAAAGACCTATTTACATGATACTATAAGCGAAAAGGTTCATACATTTAGTCACCTATTGAGGGCCTTTTGAGTTGGTTGCTAGACATCAGCCATGGAAAATGCGGTTAACTAAAAAAGTTTAATTAGTCGAGATAATTAGTTAATTATTTCACAAATTAAATTACAAAGAGTTGTGAGCTCACAGCTAATTAATTAGTGAACCTAGGGAACCACACACAAAAACAAAGTAGCCTATCTCAACTTTGAGAACTTATCTAATTGTTAGATAAGAGAAAAAATTATAGCTAATTCGATTATAAGCTTGATTAAAGGAGTTGCATTGATCCAATTAAATTTAAAATTAGGGGGAAATAATGGTTTGCCATCCAAATTATGCATATTTTTATACTTTGCTAACTAAACTTTTTTTTTTGTGACACTTTATCATTCAAACTGTACTTTTTCTTTTCGCCTTGCCATATATGAACCAATTTGGATGAAATATTTTATTGCTATTCCATCATAGGAGTGGCACATATCTTTGCTAAAGATATTTTTGTCACTCCATGAAAGATTATCTTTCGAACTTCAATTATCTCAGGATATGCACCAAAAAGTACAATGAATGAGTTTGTTGTGTTTGTTATTTAGTGAGGCTACACTGAGGAGATGACTATTATGTCCGCAAAATTGAAAGTTTTGACTATAATCCTTTATGAAGAATCCCATGCCAATGATGTAATGGAATTTATCCATACTATTCCACTAGATTTGGTTCTAATATGGCAAAGTGAAAAAAAAGTGTAGTTTGGACAGTAAATTGTCACAAAAAAGTTTAGTTAGTAAAGTGTAAAAACAGGCATAGTTCGGATGGTAAACTATTTTTTTCCGTTAAAAATATTTAATTTATTTCCATGATTGAATCCAAACTAAATAGAGAATCAATTAATTAGTTGGATTGATTAATTTAAATTCGAGAATTAGATATAAGAATTGATTAATCTAAGGAGATGAATTGATCTAATTGAATAAATGGAGTTATATTTAATTGGGTCCATGAGATTTAGCCACCTTTAATAGAAAATTAATTGGTTGGATCAACTAAAGGCTTGAAAATTAATTATTAAGAGTCAATTAATTAATTTGACCACTTGAAATCTTTCTTTTATAAAGGATCCTGACTCCATTTCCATACAACATAATTTTAGTGTCATCTGTGAGAACTTGCTTCTAAAGTAAGGAATGCTGAAAATGCAGAAGAGATCTAAAGCTCGAGATTTCAACAACCTAATGGTGCTCTAAGATGAGAACCAAAAAATGGCTGATAGAAGATGCCCTTACTATTGATGATTGACCAGGTGTACGACATGCTATCGACGTTAGATATTTATCTCGAATCATTTTCCCCACTTACTAAAGAACTGGGATTGCGGAACCCTTAAACCACTGACACATGAGACTTCTCTCAGTTAGAACCCCATGGCTAGAAAAAAAAGCTGATGGAGTTGAATTTGGAGCCAAAGAAAAGCTCAAAATGGTAAGACTATCCCAGGTGATCTGCTAAAGAACACCAAGCTCGAAGACCTCCTGGACCCAGACTTTGAAAAGGATCTGGTATACTTCTTGAGGAGAATTGGGATGTCTTCACATGGAGTATGATGGACTTGTGAGAAATTTCCCCCCAACATAATCATGCACCACTTCAGAGTGGACCAAATACATGACCAGTGAAGCAGAAAAGAAAAAACTTTAGGCATAGTGGAATCAAATAATTAATAAGAGGTGCATAAGCTATTAGAAGCCAAGTACATCTTATCGGTCCAATAATAGATGTGCATTAACTTTATGAACTTGAACAAAGCTTTTTGAAAGATCCATTCCTGCTTCCCCAAATAGATGCTCTGGTGGATTCCATGGATAAATGTCAGATGCTAAGCTTCATGAATGATCATCAAAGGTATAACTAGATCCGCATGGCTCCAAAAGACCAAGAGAAGACAAGATTCATAACCGCACATGGGATATACTATGACAAGTAATACCCTTTGTGCACAAGAATTCTGAGGCTACCTACTAAAGATTGATAAACCATATGTTTGAGGACATGACCGGGAAGAACATGGAATTGTACATAGATAACAAGGTCAAGAATCGTGAGCAAAGGAACCACGTATGTGACCTAAGAGAATACTTTGCTAACTTGAAGAGGTTTAATATGTGGATCAATAATGCAAAATGCTCCTTCGGTGTGCAAGAAGGAAAGTTCCTGAGATAATTATATCATGGTGTGGAATAGAAGCTAACCTTAATAAGATAAAAGCAGTACTCTAAATGTTGTCTCCATGGACTATCAATGAAGTACATGTGTTGGCTGGACTCCTAGCTGCTCTGAATCACTTCATTTCTCGATCTACTAAGAAAGGATTGCCTTTTCTTTAAGATCCTGAGAAAAGCCAAAGCTTTCAAATGGACAAAGAATGTGAAAGAGCCTTCTAGTAATTGAAGGCATACTTTATATCACCCCTGCTACAAAGTAAGTTGAGGATGGGAAAACTATTATACTTGTATCTAGTCGTTATGGTGATAGTGGTTAGTGCCACTTTGGTACGAGAGTAGGAAAGGGAACATCAATCAGCTTACTACGTTAGTTGGCTCCTATAAGGTCTAGAAATAAGATAAACCCCATTGAGAAGTTCGCCCTTGCTATGGTGACTATTGCTTGGAAGCTTAGACCTTACTTCCAAGCCCACGAAACTACAGTACTTACCAATTACATGCCAAAGAAAATACTAAGCAGCCTAGAAGCTTCTGGAAAGATGGTAAATGGGCTATAAACTCGAGTCAATATGGAATCGAATATTAGCCCCGGTAAAATGCGCGGGGCGGCTATGAAGACAACAATGGAAGTTCGTCCCCTACGTGAACCCTGCATACAGATAAATCATCCACTAATTCCAAAAACAACACAAGAATAGTGTTGGAGAAACCCCAAGGAGACAAGTTTGAATATGCTGCAAGATTCAATTTTCCAACCTCCAATAATGAAGTCGAAATGAAGCATTGATCACTAGAATAAAGCTGGCCTACACAGCTAAAATAAGATAGCTACAAGCCCACAATACATCCAAATAAACCAAGTTCCAGGAAATTATGAGCCAAAGAAAAAAGTATGGTAAAATACCTTAGACGAGTGGAAGCAATCAACCAGATGTTCGTGAGTTTTATTCTAACAAAAATACCGTGCAAGAAAAATTTAGACGGTCATCGATTAGCTAAGGTGTCTAATGCCCTAGTGGCCATGAAAAGCTGAGAGATCACCTTCCTAACTTCATACACTTCGAACAAGAAAGTCCCGAAAGACACGACTCAGTTTTTCCCCTGAAGTAATGGGCATCAAAGACTACATTGCCACATGGATGACCCCTATTGTGAAGTACCTTTGAGAAGGCGTCCTTCCCAATGACCCAAATGACATATAGTGGGTGAAAGTGAAAGCAACAAGGTTCATATTGCAATATGAAGACTTATACAAACATGGTTTCTCCCAACTATACTTGAAATGTCTAAATTCGAGATACATGAAGGCCTGTTCAGTAATAATTTAGGAGCTGGATCTTTGGCGGCCAAGACCATCTGACAAGGATACTTCTAACCAACCATGCTAAAAGTGACCTGAGATTCAATAAGATACAAACCTTACTAAGAACAAGCTCGCCTAAATTATCAACCTCGTGCGCTTCTGTAACCTATTGTAATCTATGCCTCTTTGCTCAGTAGGAAATGGATATCAGGACCTTCCCCCAAGTTACTGTCCAGCAAAAGTCATCATCATCATAGTAGACTACTTATCCAAGTGGATAGAAGTTGAACCCTTAGCACGTATATTGGAGAAATAAGTCATAAAATTCCTTTGGAGAAATATTGTGTTCAAGTTTTGGAGTCTGCGAGTATTGGTTTTGGACAATAGGACTTAGTTTATGGGAGCTACACTTAGAGACTAGTGCAAAGAGCTCTCTATCAAGTAATTCTTAGTAGCTAACCTACGAGCTAACAAACAAATGGAGGTATCAAATTGGATTATAATTTAACACTTGAAGATGTAGCTAGGAGATACCAAAGGAACTTAGGTAGATGAACTTTCTTTCAAAGTATACGCAAATTGAACCACCCCCAGTGCACCCACTGAAGAATCACCATTCAACCTCATATATGAGGTATAAGCTGTTATTCTGGTTGAAGTTGGAGAAATTAGTTGGAGGGTAAAAAATTACGACAACTTTCAAAATACATAAGAGCTAAGAGCAAACCTCAACCTACTCCCCAAAATAAGAAAAGTAGCAGACGTTCGATCAAAGATGTACAAGGCCAGAATGGCAAAAGCGTAGGATGCTAAGGTACACCCAAGAAGCTTCCATGTTGGAGATCTAGTTATGAGGAAAGTAGATGCTCAAAGACCCCTTGACAAATTAGATGCTAAGTGGGAAGCGCTTATAAATTGGTGGGATCGCCAATCTTGGTGTTTGCAAGTTACATAATACTGGCTAGAACTTGGAAAGTCTACAACTTAAAGAGATTCTACAGATAAAAAATAAATAGTCATGCATCCGTATTCATGATATTAGCTATCTAGGATGAGTTTCTTATTCGGCAATTCCTTTTTGTTTCCAATTAATTAGTGTTTTTCTCAATTTTGTTATAAATGGAAGATAATTCTAACTCAAGGAACAACTTTTGTTTCTTTTGATTACTATAGTAAAATTAATGTTTCCCTACAATTATGTTTGCTCTTCTACTACACAATGACAAGCTGCACGAATATTTTGTTCGTCGTAAGATTCAAAGGGCAATCTTACAAAAGAAATGATGATGAGCATGTGACCTTAAGTAAAGAAATAAAAGTATCAACAATAACTCCACCTAGCGATTAATGAGTGTGCTACATAAGCACCATTGTAAAAACCTCAAAAGAGCATGCATCAAACGATATTAGCACCACTATAAGACCCCCAAGGAGGTATGTGGCAACAACATTAGCAACATTATAAGACCCCCAAAGAGGCATGTTGCAGAAGACTACTATAAGAACCCTAAAGGGCACACAACACAGAGACCACTATAACACCACAAGGAGGCATGTGGCAAATACAAATGACCACTATAAAATACCCAGAGGGTATGTAGCAAATACAAAAGACCATTATAAGACTCCCAAAGGGGCACGTGATAAAAAAATTACTATTAGACCTCCAAATGGGCACACAGCAACAATGACAACATCAACATCCCAAAAAGAGGTGTCCTATGATAACAACTTCAACAATATCCCAATGAGACATTTAGCAAAAACAACTTTAGCAACACCCTTAAAGGGAACACGCAAAAATGATGAAAACTATGATAAAACCCTCCGAAGGGGAGTTAACAACAAGTAATTATGATAAGACCCCACAAATGGGGGTCATAAGTAACGAGAATTACTGACATATCTTCTCCCTACAAAAAAAGCTCAAAGAAAAGGCTAAAAAAGCAAAAAATAAAGACTTGGCAATACTTAAGTAACATGTAGAGTATTGCATAAACCATGCAATCATCTCATGGTCGAGTACAGAAAAAATAAAGAATGAAGTCTAACACTTTCGAAATGTTCAAAGAAGCAAATGATGCTTAGCCTACGCTTAGCCATCCAAAGAAAAACCACAATTGGCATATTACCACTGCAAAATAAAAGCAAAGTAGTCTTAACAAAAGAAAAACACAAAAGGATAACTTTTATTTTAAGTCCTATTCTACTACTACGGAGTTGTAATAGCTAAATCCTCTATGATGACTTCATAATCAACCTCTAACGAGCATGCAAAAATAAAGTCTACTAAAAGACTCTCCCCACCATGAAAGGTTCACATGGACTACATTCGTTGTAAGACCTCTAAAGGGGCTCGTGAGACAACAACTCAATCATAAGATTTAAAATGTACCCCACTGCAGGAACTTAATTGCACAAAGGAACAACTTTGTTCCACAAAAGGACTTAATAGATCTTCTAAGCATGAAGTCCCATGAAAAATCCTAAGCTATTCGCTGGGCATATAGTCTTGCCAAAAGATCTTAAATAGGCTATAGAAAATGAAACTCTACCAAAAACTCTAAGTTACTCACTGAGCGCAAAGCTCCATTAAAACTCAAGGATGATCTTCAAAATAGCGAAGCTTTTGAGAAATTTTATATTGCTCAAGAAGTACTGCTAGAGGAATCACCAACAATCTCGACTTAGGCACCTAAGTGTGAGGCACCCGAGCGGCCACATGCCGAGGCGCCCAAGTGCAAGGAGTCATGCTCTCCAAGTGACCGCAATTCTATAAAAATAATTTATTTACTATTAACTTAATTAACTCATTACTTAATCAATTAGTTGACTAAAGTTGATTAAAATTCGATAATGAACCAATTAGCATAAACTAACAACTATCTTATACTTTCAATTTGCAATTGATGACATTGCAAAATAAGACCCTAAGGGTAAAAAAATAAAAATAATAATAAATAAGCTCAATTACATAAATAATTAACTAAATAAGAGGGCAACGGGTCAACAAATTAAGCCCATCAAGATGGGAACCCAAGTCCAAGTGGGTTGAAGCCCACTAAGTACATAGTCAATATAAACACCAACTTCCAAAGCAAAAAAGGACACATCAAATCATTTTACAAAAAAATCTGAACTTTAACTGTATGTAAGCGTATTCCCGGAGTAGAAGCTAATTTTATTTTGTTGGCTTCCGAAAAGGATCCCGACTCCATTACTGTGTAGCATCAATATCTAAGTCCCATTGTGGGATTTTTGGCTCAAGACCATAAAAGACATTTAAAGTCTAAAAACTTTTTGGAGAAGATTGAAAGCATTTAGGAGCACAACTTAGGGTTGAGAAACCTAGTTTCAGCAATACGAAGATAATTGTAAAAATAGGTTGCATTTTAGTGGTAGTTATCAAGTGAGAAATATTCTAGTTGTACTTACCTAGTTAGAGTATGACTCCTCTAACTCCCAAAATAACTTACACAAAAGCTGGATATCTTTATTCTCTACTTACTTGATTCTCCACTTCACGTACACACACATATTATTAGGTTTATGCTCTCCAAAAATTCCTTTCTTTTCTTCTCTGCAGTGCTCTCTCTCTCTCTCTAATCTCTCTTCTTAAAGTTCAGGAATTATATTCTTATATTGCTAGCACAAGAAAGAATACAAGTAAGTAGTTAATGTGCAGATAAACTTAGAGGCAAGATACTTGGACTACTAATGTGAATCCTCAATTTGAATGAATCCATTGAAGCTTGAAGAATTCAAGAATTTGTACAATGACAGGCTAATAATTTCTCGTCTCTTTCTCTTAAGGGGGAGAATTTTGTTCTCCTTCAAGGTGATGTGTAGCTTTGTTTTTATGCTTGTAGGGCTGATTTCTCTTCTTTTATGTGCAAGAAAAGGAGCCTCAAAGTTTTCCTAAAGAAATAAAGGAGTTTTTTGGAAGCCTTTGTTAATAAGTTTCAACTAAAGACTTAAGAAAAAAGTTTGTCTTAAGATTTTCAAATTTTGATCAAGGTACATGTTCTAATCCTACATTAGTATTGTATTTGCATAAAGATTCACATCACTAGGGAAACATGATGTCTGTATTAATTGATAATGTGTATTGGTGTTTAAATTTTAAACTTTTATTATGTTAACATCTCTATAAATATGCAAATTTAACACTTAAATGGTAGGATTACGATGGAAAATGAAGATAATTTAAAATGTCCCTCCAAAAAACTAACTTGATGGCCATGCAGAGACACATGATCATTTTGTAGTATCTTTTTGGACCTAAAATTGGAAAAAGAAATGAATTAAGGAATGTGATGTGGAAAATTAAAGTGTAGCATCAAAGGCCAAAACTAGGTTTAACTTATTAGGCCATATGATTAATTAAATCCACAATGATAAAAAGTAAAAGGACTAAAAAGTGCCTAATAGATCAAGGAGAACTATTAAATTAAAAGGCTGAAAATCATAAATTGATTTAATCCATGAAGAAGGGCATCAAAACCCTAGTGGGCTTAAGCCTATTAAGAAATAAACTATAAATACTAAGCCCCAAAGATAAATGAGATATAAGAAACCATTCGTAAGAATTCGTATATCTTTGAGAACCATCCAGAGCTGAAATCTCTCTGCACAGTTCCAGAAAAAATAAACTGAACACCTTGTTGTGTATCGAAAAGGACCCTACTCTATTTTCGTGCTACATTATTTTGGTGCTATCTATAAGAGCCCTGAATTATGAAAATGAACATTGAGAATGCATATGAGATCCATAGCTTGCAGCTTTAACAACCAGGTGGCTCAAAGTTTGGAGAACATGGAGAACCACCAACCTAAAGCACCATCATGCCCGGTGCCAGAGTTAGCCTTGGACGCACAACCTGCACCAAAGGATACGCCTTCACAACAGGTACTATCTTCTGCAGATCTGATTTTGATGACGTAAGAAGCATTGAGGACTTTGCTAAGAATGCCAATGTCCAAGCTGTGACTAAAGTAATTGCATAGTATGCTGAGGAGTGTTACCCCCAAGAGCTGCAACAATCCTCTCACCGGAGTTGGAGGGTTTCATCTTCTCAAGAGAGATTGAGTAAAGATCCGACATGACACTGCTGCTCTTTTTTTACACCAGCATGTGGGCACCCATTTCTCACTCTGAGCAGATTCCATCCAATGTGTACCCATGGTTATTGAAGTCCAGATACACTCATAGGTGTCGCATCCCTTAGGAAAAGCAATAAGCTAGTACCATCTTAGTAGAAGTACTTCTACCTAGAATGGGCATAGCCAACTTACCAGAGGTCGATGACATTAAGGACCCTTAGGAGCATTTGGATAATTTTTTGGCAAGGATGAAGCTCTACAATTTGAGTAAAGCTATATATTGCAAGTTGTTCCATACCATGCACACCAAATGTGCCTTGACATGATCAACCAAATGCCAACTGGTTTAATAATTGGATTGGAGTTGTTGGCCCTGTGCTTCTCCTAGAACTTCTCCATCAACCATAGATACTCAAAAATAGTTGCACACCTCTTTACCATCAAGTATAAAGGTAGAGAGTCCTTGAGGAACTACCTTAAATACTTCATTCAAGTGGTGCAAAAGATCCCCCGCATTAATTAGGAGCTCATGCCTAGTATTATCCAGTAGAATTTGAAGCATTTGAAATTACGAGAATCTATTGCTAAAACCCCCACCTACTACTATTTTAGAAGAGCTCCTAGTGTACATAGAGAAATAGATAAGAATTGAAGAAGTCATAATCTCTCATGAGGCCATCAAGTGTAGAACGCATGGTGAAGAGGATAATAACATTATAAAGTAGGGAGATTGTGGACTTTTTGAAAGCAAAAGATATAAAAAGTTTGATAACTCTTCAAAATAGAATTATTTTGCCTCCGTATTGTACTATAATTCGCTTAGTTGTTAGGGTAATTTAGAGCAAAAATACTTGTTTGGCTTATTTTTATTACTTGATGCTTTATATGTGTTTCTTTGATATTCTTATGTCTTTTATTATATTTTATTAATTTTTA
The DNA here is from genome assembly GCA_018894105.1 of Jacaranda mimosifolia. NCBI lineage: Eukaryota > Viridiplantae > Streptophyta > Magnoliopsida > Lamiales > Bignoniaceae > Jacaranda > Jacaranda mimosifolia. The sequence goes on from CM032129.1 coordinate 14,821,916, forward strand.
CATTGTGTTTTGTGTTTTAGGTCTAGGAATAGGTTAGCCCAACGTGTACTACCCATGCAGAAGACCCAAAGTAAAGCATAAATTGATTCTACACAATGTGGCAGTGTATTAGAGGCTAGGGACACAGATCCCAAATGGTAGCTTTTCTTGGCAACCAATTAAGGAAATTTTCATCTTCTGCCCATTTATACCTATTTAAGGATTTGTTAGCGGCATCTAATTGAGTAGGCATGCAAGTACAAGAGATTAGATGAGAGAGATAGGAACTTGTTCTCTAGTTTTTCTTAAGCTTTAGATTAGTTTTTCGTCTTTTATTTCATAGTTTTGTATGATTCTCCAAATCAAACAAAAAAAATCAACATTTTATTACAGGGGATGCTTTAGGCTACCATTGGTTTATAGGTTTTTTTCCCCCCCAAGCTTCAGGAGAATATGGTGGTACTTTAGAGGGTTTACGGAGTTCTCTAGTTTCTTTAGTGATTTAATGTTTACCTAGTATTGGTATCTATCTGATTACAAATGAATTATGTAAAAACTATTTTATTCAGTAAATCTATGGCTAATTCATATTTTGGTTGGGAGATTATTGTTATTAGTTTTGGATTTCATGTTAATTGTTTTATATTATTGTTGATTATGCTATGCTTAGTGCCATCCCAAGCTTGATCACCTTGGGATTGGATTGTATTTGTTAGTTTAAAATTGAGAAATAGTAATTAAAAATGGACACTTAGGGATAATCAAGTCTAACCAATTTTCGAGACAAGACATAATAGGATAGGTTATCCGCACTATAGAATATGTTTAATAGGTCTAGACATTATATTTTTCACATATGAACGATAGCTTGGGACCTAGAGGTTGTAGCCATCTACACTAGAAGATCCTGACAGTAATCCATCACTCGATACATGCAGAATAGGCTTTGCATGATTTTTCATTCTTAATTGAAATTGCCATAATTCACTTTATTCTCTTTTTTTATGAGTTAGGTTAGATTACATTGTATTTCTCTATTTAATTGCTTATCATCATTAGTTTCATTTATGAAGATAGTATAAGTAAGAAAGATAAACTAGTCACCCATATTCTCAATGGGTACGACTCTGGTACTCATCGGAACTATATTTAACTTTGATACGTGAACTTTTGGTACATGTGCCTCAAGTTGGTTTGTTGAATATTTATGTTTTGAGATACTTGAGTTGAGTTTTATTAATGATTTTCTAAATTTGCATATTATGGCCATTGTGAGCGCATGAAGCCGAAGTGTTTGGCACCATTGTTAGGGATTGTCGTGTTGATATTTTATCTAAATTGCTAGTACTAACATAATTTTCTTTGTATATATTTCGATCTATTTGTTTTGATTTTATTTCTTTTATTTTTTTGTAGAAGCTAAAAAATGGCAGATCATTATTATTAGTCTGAACTATAGTAAGGTAGAGAAAAGCTTTTATCATGTGCCCCTGTATTCATCGAGAAAAGAAGAGCAGCCCTGTTGTAATGACTTAAAGAGTCATGACGCATATGGTCAACCCACCAATACTAGCTATGATGAGAAGAGGTTAAGGTTAGAAGAGTTGATTCAAAAATACTTCCCTAAGAGATTATAATAAAAATATGAATATATGACTTCATAAGAGGAATAAAGGATTATGTTAATGGGAATGATGCTAGAGTGACAAGGTTGGAGACACACTTCTCATATTTGAAAGACAGACTTCACGACTTAGTATCCTAAGTGAGTCAACTAGTAGAGTTATTACATAACGAAGGTGGAATGTAAGGAAGAAAGAGTTAACCTCTGCACCAAACTTGAGTTTCAATTCAAGGAACCAATTTCTTAGGAGGAAATGGAACCCAATTCACCTTTAGCCACATTGCAAGGGATGAGTCTTAATCATGAGGAGTCAATGATGGAGGATGATGGAGAGATCAAAGATAGCAGTAGCGATAAGTTTCTTAGTGAACAAGAGTTCGAGTGCTTAGATGAATTCCCAAAAATTGCATTTAGAGTGACTTATTACGTGGTTGACAATTGTGGAAATACAGATTCTAATAATGAGTTTTGGCATATTGTAATATTCCATAAGCTCCAAGGCATCACTAACTTGAAAGATTTGTTTCTTGGGATGACTCTTATGATGACCCTTGAATAAACAAGAAGTACTCTTCTTCTTGATGAATGAAAGGTTGTCGGACTGTCGACCATAACACAAGAGTTTCTAGAAAGCAAACTAAGTATTATAGAATTTGTGTTTCTTTACTTGGCTTTTATTACTATGTAAGTCAGGAGTAGGTTAATTTTTCTTATTATTTTGTGTTTTTTGTTTCAATAAAATGAAATTGCTTTTGTATAGGTGTTCAATCATGCATTTTGAAGAATGGGAAGAAATGAAGCAGCCAATAGAGACCCAGGCTCAATTATGCTCTATCTCTTGAGGCTGTAGCACCCAAGAGTTAGAAAAATGGAAAATTGTAGGATGCTTAGAATTGGTGCCGCAACGCCCAACACTCTAGGAGACTACATTTGCACGCTATCCATTGGGGCTACAACGCTATATATGGGGACAATTTCAAAGCCTCATTTCTCACCGTTACTTCTTCACTCAAACTCATCTATCCCATTTCTCTCTGACATGGCTTTAAAGAAATTTCACACACTTACTAAAATTTTTCTCAAAATCCACTCTTTTAACACCTGTTTAACAAAGATTAACATCAAATGAGTGTTGAATAAAATCAAGAAATTATTACTTTTCTTCTCTAATTCCTCATTCAAGTAAGTTTGCCCAAATTTCAATTCTTGTTTTCAATTTTGAATTAGCACGCTTATTTGGATCGTTGGAATACTGCGTCGCAGGCTAATTAGTTTGGCCTTGTAAACTATTTTCTTGGAAGACAATCTTGATTGAATGGTATTCTTTATATTGTCATCTTCATCTTATGCTCATTGTTTACTTCACTCGCATTTAGATGAAGCCCTTAGATCATATTAGACTACGGGACTGGACTTAATCATGCATTAGATGGTGATCGTGGAATAAGTCTTACACGGTCGTGATCTTAAATCTTTTAAGTCATAGGATCTTACGAGATAGGTCATCTAAGATTCGGATAAACTTGCACTGACGATGCATAAATTCAAGGGTTGGATATAACTTCGTTCCATGAGCAATCCCATATGAGATATGGATGCATGTTAGTGGGTGCTTGTTAGAGAATAAGGTATTGATGGCCTGCCTAGAGAATCCACTAGATATCCAAAGTGTGGTAAGTCAGTAGTGGCAAGTTCTCTAGCTTACGCTAGTACATATTATTAGTCATTTGACCTGAGGATCCATGGTAACATTGTGTTTGGTCCTTATGCTTTAACTCTTCCTTGGTCACTTAGCAGGCCACTCGGGTTGAGATTGGGCATGAACTACTGGACATGGAGGTTTGTGAGATCCAAGATGGAATTCGATTCCTCGCTTTTGTGAAAGGTGAGTGCATCTCATATGCATTCTATAATGATCGATTTCAAGAAATCCTTGCAAAAGGTGATGTGACAATCTGGAAAGGTGTTTTCAAAGATGAGGTCACTAAGGAAATCAAACATTAAGAATAAAATCTTAGTATCGAGGCTATTAGGAAGCTGACTAATATCTTGCCCTAAGCATCTTTTGGGAGATAGGAGACAGGAGGACCGTATTTGCATAGTATGTGTAATGCTAGAATAGTTCTTCAAGAGCATTCATTTTGGCCAATTAGTTGGGCTCCATGGGCTTGAGGTTGGACATCGATCATAGAGATTGGATACTCTTCAATTAATGAGATTAATTGAATTGAGTCGCTTAGTTTAAAGGAGTTTAAACTAATGTGAATATTTGATATTCCAGAAATTACAAGGAGTTGTGACCATATGTCCAATGAATGGTAGAACCTAATGGGTCATACACAAAAGTCAATAGCATGACCTATTGAAAGAAGGAGAGTTTTCTAAGAGTTAGAAAATTCATGACCGAATTTGAAGGAAGCGAAAATTGAAATCATTTTAACTTGATTAATTTAAGTGTTAAATTGGTCAATTTAATTTGAGAGTTAAACTAAGATCAATTAATTAAGAGTTAATTAATTGATGTCACATGACTATCAATTGGTCAAATTAATTTGAGTTAAATTAATTTTGTCTAGCTTAAAGAGTTAAGTACTTTGACTTAAAAGTTAAGTCAAATGATTATTGATTAAATTAAAGTGTTTAATTTAATTAAATTGAAGATTTAATTTTGGAGAGTATTATTAAATAAAGGATTCATTTAATATAAAGTTAGAATTCATTTGGAAGACATTTCATCAGATAAAATGCAAATTCCAAATGACATTCAAATTCACATTAACACTAATTGTTACTGGCCACCTAGGCATGGACATTTGGCACCCTCTCCTTGAGGATAGTGTGTGATCACACACCACCCCACTCCTATATATGGATATAGGAGGAGAGGGGGCTGCCACATTCAAGATTGTTCGCTAGGTGTCAATTATTCTCCCAACAAACTTGGATAGTGGGCATCTAATTGTAAGCATTCCCATTATTCTCCCCAACCTCTTTTACATTCCACTTCCATTTCCAAGCCTTCTCTTCTCCTTTCTCTGCAAATATCTCCAACCATATTGTAGAGAATGGGTCCTAGCAATGGTGTGTGGACTATGTCATCAGAGGCCAATCGTTTGGTTGCTATTGCTCTTGTTTGATGCAGTTTCTTGCAGCCACTTGGACTGAGTTTTGGGTGGCCTTTTGATGTTTTGTTTTGATTAATTTTTGGAGTGTTGTATCCTCAAGGTGTAGTGACATTCCAGTAAAAATTTTAGCTTAAAAAAAGGAGTCCAACTAAGGGAAAAATGGTGGTGATTCTGCTATGCCAGTGAGAAGCTTCTTCAATGGTTGAAGAGAGTTTTTCTTGCTCCTTGAATTTTCTGTTATCACCAAGGTATTTTCCTTCTCTAAATCTGATTCCTATGCATGTATTGATCCTTGGGGATGTGTTTGGGCTAGTTACATTCATGGTTTTTGAAAATATTTGGATCCTAGTGCTACACACACACCTACAAGTGGTATTAGAGTCATATTCATGCATGGATTTGGATTTTGTTTGGCTTGGATGATTGGTTCTTGTGAAGAATTGATCAACATCACCATTTAATCGATCCATATGATGGGTTGGAGTATATGGATAATCTTGTTTGTGGCTCCTTGATTGATGGGTTAAATCATGCTATTATGTGCTTTAAACATTAAATAATGTGATGAGTATGTTTTAATTCATTTTGCCTAATGTTGAATTTTGATTTGGCATTTGTGGGTGTTATATGTTGATATAGCATGTTGAGAATGGTCTTAAGTTGTTTTGGTCATTTTTGGGTCCAATGAGATTGGATTGGGAGATTTTTGAAGAATATGATTCTTGCTTAAACTTGTTTTCAAGCATCTTTGGGCACTTGATATTTCAATTTTAAAAGGTGTATTAATATGAAATTTTCAGCGATATTGTGTGTTTTGATGTTAAGTTGTTCTAAAATTTTTGGTGTACAAAAGTTGAGCCAAAAATGGCTTGACTCGCTCATGACCCCAAAACAGGGGAGTTGCCGGCACTTGGCAGCACACAGTAGGGCAATGAACAAGAACTACTGCCCAACAGTGTGCAAGCCTTGGCGAGCAGCACCAGTTAGGTTTGGGACGAGTTTTGAGGATTTCTTTTGGTTCCTGTAGTGACCAAACTTGTTTTGAAACTCACACAATGGATGCACAAATGTTGTGCAAGTTCTTAAAATTGTGTTGGACACTTTTGGTTGCTTTTAAAACTTGTTAAAGTTAATTTCCAATTGTGTCGAAAATATGATGCATAAGTGTTATGCTTGTTTTTGCTTGACCAATTATTTGTTAATTTGATTAGCATTTAATTGATGGAATTGAATGTCAATTTTTGATTTATTTATTGTTCATTTAAGTGTTGAATGGATGATGAATGAATGTGAATGATCATGAGCCTTTAATATTAATTTTATTTGTTTCAAGTTGTTGAAAAGGGTTGTATTAAATTGGATCTTGCATGTCTCTTGATCTCTATCTTGTAATGTTATGAGAGTAGACTCACTATGAGTGAGACTTTCTTTCTCATGTAAATGTTACAGGAGCAAAGAAGTATATTGGAGGCAAGAAGACCCATGAATGTATGGGATATACTAATGTAATAGCTAGATTTAATCAACTCACTTAAAATCAACTAAGTGGTGCACCGATGGCTTTAAGTGTACCGCTTGGTTAGGCTCATGGTCATCCTACCCTATGAGCATTTTAGGCGCATTTACTTATTTATGTTTTCCATATCTTATTGACGGATGAGATGCATGATTAGGATATGGAGAACTTAAATAAAAAGATAAAATGATGAGATCTTTGCAAGCAAAAACCCCCAATTTGGAATATCCAAGTGCTTTCAAATATTAAATCAAGATGGATACAAATTAAAAGAGTTTTAATTAATCCATCCCTTCTACCAATAGTATGTGGCATGATGATGCTACCATCTATGTGTGATATACATTCGGCCACAAGGATCACACTGAGATAGAAAGCTGTGACCATGAACTTAGCATAAGATGCACCTTTGATTTGAGAATGCCCACATTATACACTTAGTCACGGGGGATGTTGTCTCGAATCAAAACTTGATTGGTAGGTTCAACTTAACACCAAGTAATGTAGAGGTCGTCCTTATAGGGGATCTATATAAAGAGGTGAGGTAAAATATATCAAGAGTTGCATAAGATGCAATTAGCAAAATTTGCTTATCTTTCGATTGTTTATGGATATACATCCGGTCATGGAGGTCCATTTACAAGTCCTTGGGTCTTGATTCTCACTAGGAAATATAATTTCCCAAATTCTACTAGGGGGTGAAGGATTTGATAAAGTAGTGAGAGAAAAACATGCTTGAAAGACCATGAACATGTTTTTAATATCAATATTCGATTACATGCTTATACTCTTTTTTTTACTCTCATAGATTTTTGAAATCTTCAAAATCAAAATGGCTAAAAATCTACTCGCAAGCATTTTGGAAACCAACAAGATAATCGGGCCAAACTTCCACGATTGGTTGAGAAACCTTAAGATAATTCTCCACTCTGAAAAGAGGACTTATGTCCTTGATCAAAGTCCCATGGACACAATTAGTGATGACGCTGCTGACGAGGTTCATGAAATGTTCACGAAATTTGTAGATGATGATCTACAAGTTAGATGCATCATGATGGCCTCCATATCTAATGAGCTCCAAAAGACTCATAGGCATATGAGACATGCTAATGAGATCTACAAACACCTACAAGAGTTTTATGGTGTGCAATTGAGACACGAAAGGTTCGCGTTGTCGAAAGAGCTCTTTAGGTCAAGGATGAGTGATGGGTCAAGTGTACATGATCACGGGCTCAAATTGATTGGACTTATCGAGAAACTTGGACAACTTGATGTGATCATGGACAATAACCTCTATGTGGATTTGATCCTCTAGTCATTGCCACAATCATTCGACCAATTCGTCATGAACTTTAACATGTCCAAGCAGGAAGTGACGATTAACGAATTGGTAAACATGTTTGTGATCGCTGCGGCAACGATGAAAAAGGAAAAGTCTCTTATGCTTGCTTCTTCCTCTAAGTTGAAAGGCCCTTGTGGCCCAAGAAAGGGAGGTAAGAGAAAGAAGAGTTTTTCCTCAAAAGGGAAGCAACCCATGAAATGTTCCAAAGGGGTCAAGAAGAAGGCTAAAACCGATATAGGTTGTTTTCATTGTGATGAAAAGGGGCATTGGAAGAGAAATTGCAAGGCTTACCTTGCAACGCTTGAGAAGGGTATGTACTTTATTGAAGTGTATTTAATGATCAATTCTTCCTCATGGGTATTTGATACCGCAAGTGGTTCTCACATTTGTAATTTGTTACAGGGGATGGAAAGAAGAAAGAGTCTTCGCGAAAGGGATATGATCCCCCACCTAAGAAATGGAGCAAAAGTTGCTGCCATCTTCCAAGGCGTAATCAAGTTAGACTTAGGGCATTCTAGTATTGTATTTAATCTAGTTTATTATGTATCCAATCTTGTTAAGAACATTATGTCAATTCTCATTCTTGATTATGAAGGATATGATTTTTCTATATCGAATGGGACATTGAAAGCATTGAAGAATGGTTTTTTAATTACTTAAGGTACATTGATTAATAGATTATATGTACTTGAATCTCAACCTTCACTAATGCATATTCAGTCAAGTAAAAGGGAATTAGATAACCAAGAAGCTGCCATCCTTTCGCATGCAAGACTTGGGCATATCTCTAAGAATATGATGAATAAGATGGAAGTTCTCAAAGTATTAAAAGTTAGTGGCATTGAAGACCTTCCTACTTGTAAATCTTATTTGAAAGGAAACATGATCAAGGCTCCCTTTGTAGGATAATCGGAGCGCTCCACAAGTCCTTTGGATTTGATCTATACGGATATTTGTGGCCCATTAAGAGTTAGTGCGAGAAATGATTGTTCTTACTTCATCACCTTCACCGATAATTATAGTCGGTTCAGATACGTGTATTTTATGAAGTACAAGTCTGAAGCCTTCAAAAAGTTTAAAGAGTATATGAATGAAGTGGAAAAGCAATTATGACTTAGTATTAAAGCTCTTCAATCGAATCGAGGGGGAGAATACTTAAGTATCGAATTCTTAGATTATCTAAAGGAGAATAGGATTCTTTTTCAATGGACTTCGTCCGGCACACCCCAACGCAATGGAGTAGCTGAGAGGAGAAATAGTACCTATTGGACATGGTGTGTTCTATAATGAGGTTTTTCGATGTGTCCATATCCTTTTGGAGATACGCCTTCAGTGCCTTGTTTTCTAACAAGCACCCACTAACATGCATCCATATCTTATATTGGATTTCTCATTGAACGGAGCAACATCCAACCCTTGGATTTATGCATTGTCAGTACAAGTCTATCTGAATTTTAGATGCAATATCTTGTAAGATCCTATGACTTGGAAGATTTAAGATAAAAAACCGATCAAAACCAAATTTTTTTGGATTGAATTGGATTTGTTTTCTAAAAACCAATCGGATTGGATCGATTTTTGATTTTAATCTAAAAAACCGATCCAATCCAAATCGAATTGAAATTTATATACTAATAATATAAAAAATATACATCTTAATTGTAAAATACACAAATAAATTAAAATAAACTAAACTTAGAATTTTTTTACGTTCAAAAATTAAATACATATGAATAATTATTGTAGACTTATAACTTTATAGTTGCGTGTTCTTACATAATTTAACTCAATTCCATAAGATTAGTATAATATGATAGTTAAATGAAATTTACAAATCGATTGATTAAATTAGTTTAATTATCAATAGTAATTTGTTAAATATTTCAATTAAAAATTTAAATTAAAAAACTGAATTAACCAATCCAATCCAAACCGATTTAAAATGAATTAGATTGGATCGAATTTATAATAAAAATCTAACCAATTTAATATATATTATATAGTTTGAATCGATTATCTTTTTATCTTAAAATTGATTCGAATCGAACCACGAACACCCCTGGACTGATGGGAAGTAGACCTGGATATTGGGTACCCGTGGATAACCCAATGATGGGTACCAACGGGTTGTGTAAATTTACCCACCTGTTTTTTTATTGGGTACGAGGTAGGGGGACCCGTTACCCATGATGATGGGTAACGGGTAACCCGTGGTTACCCGTGATTTTTTTTTTAATTATTTAAAGATAAACATGATGTTACTCAAATATTAACTAAATAAAACTAGAAAAAAAATATTACAAATTTCAAATGTTAAATTGAACAAATACCCAAAGCATATTAATAATATTGTAGTTTAAAAGTTATATCTTAAGTATTCAAAGTCTACCAAATTTAAAGTACATCACATACAAAAGTTCAAACTTAAATTCCATTACATACCAACAAATTTTTGAATTGAAAATTTAAATATCAATCAAACATTGTTGTTCTTGGAGAAGAAAATATTGGATCCAAAGGAATATGTACAACAAGTTATTTTAGAATATAATTTAATTTAATTTGCTATAGATTTTTAATTTATGAAATCAAAAATTAATATTTAGATTAAAAATATTTATATGTAAATATATATATATAAATATATAAATAAAAAAAATATTTATGGGTTACCCACGGGTTGGGTCAAAAGATGGCGGGTAAATTGGGTACGAGTAAAATTACCTGTAATTTTTTGGATAAGAGAAACAATGTCTATTACCCGTATTTTTTTGAGTACCCATGAGTATCCACGGGTATGGGTTGAATTTTGCCAGGTTTAATGGGAAGAGGTGGAACTGGAATCTTTTCGAGAGACCCACAAGGTCACAACAGCACCTAGCCCATGATCTGCGTCTCCCACAGTACTCATTTCCATCGTCGATGTTTTCGTTATAAACGAGCCAGATCACCCAATATTTGAGCTACGGATCGCCATCTCCAACCGTCCATTATCACTAAAAATCTAACGACTCCAAATTGATCATCACGTCTATTTAAAACCTCTCCGCTGTCAACTCAGCTTACGCATCACCGGCCAAGTAAGTCGTAATAATTTTCAAATTGCAGAGAAATGTCTGGACGTGGCAAGGGCGGTAAGGGTTTGGGAAAGGGCGGAGCTAAGCGCCACCGCAAAGTGCTCCGTGATAACATTCAAGGCATCACCAAGCCGGCCATACGCCGTTTGGCTCGTCGAGGCGGTGTTAAGCGAATCAGTGGATTAATCTATGAAGAGACACGTGGCGTGCTGAAGATTTTCCTGGAAAACGTTATTCGTGATGCTGTCACCTATACAGAGCATGCTCGCCGTAAAACCGTCACTGCCATGGATGTGGTATATGCTCTCAAGAGGCAGGGCCGTACGCTATACGGCTTTGGTGGTTGAGGTCGTCTTTAGGGTTAGGGTTTCGTGTACATTTGTTCTAGTTTTGTGATTTTTGTTCAAGACTTTTGGGTTTAATTGAATGTATGAAGTTTGATGATATTTTGTTTCAACAACTAGACTTATTGTAGCAAAATTTACTCCATCTGCTCTATAATCTTCTTTTCTTTTCCTTTTTTCCGCCATTTTGTTGTTTGTTGAATGTTTTCTAGATCAACCTCCGTTTATGTTTGTTAACAATGTCACCTGGGGAGGTTTGCTCTTCTGATTTGTTGTGTATTTCTATAATCTGCAAAAATCTCTAGCTGAAAAATGCATTTATTGTAGGGGTTTCAAATTTATCCAAAATTAGTGTCATTTTGAAATTCTTATATCCAAATTCTATTTTTGAATAAAAATTCTTCTTAGATTAAAACACAGCCTTATGCCATTTTTGATAGTTTCATCTACTACAACAAATTGTTCAAGAATTGAAAGTGAAGAAATATAAAAATTGAAGTTCACTGGAAATCACTTTATCCTGCCTCAGTATTTTCTTTAGTTAGAAGGTTTGGTTCTAGTTGCAGTGTGAATACCTTTCCTCTCTGCTCTACCTATTGATTTTGATTTATTATTTTTGGCACTGCTTTAGATTTCTCTACCTTAGTAGATAGGAAATTTGGTTTCACCTATGAAATCTGTTAACTCACTAACGAGCTGTCTGGATCAGGCAACTTATAAACCTGATGTTTATATTAGGCGACCTGTGTGCTGTTGCATTCTCAGATCACTACAATATGAGCCATGAGGATTGCCACTTTTGAACTCCATAATATCTGCAGTGGTTCCTTCTGTTATTCTCATAATGTGTTTTACCTCTGTATTTCTGCACGAGTATGTTTTAGTTTTTGGCTATGAACAGTCTATGTGCAATGTTTTGGGGATTGATATCTGAACTATTATCCAATTCCATACTGAATGTATCCTAAATTTTGACCAGTTCATAGAAAAAGATTTGTTGGTAGAACTTGCCATTGATCTGGTACGAGTACTGAACGAATAATACTATTAAGGATCATGACAGAGAATAATATTGAGCAACAACAGTAAATTTTGATATTTCAACTCTACATTTAGCTTTTCATTTTTGTTTTTGGAAATTAAGAAACGAGGCATTTATCCTTAGGAGTTTGTGTATGGATGAGAGTCATGATTATTTCGTGCATGGTAGCCAGCTACCATTGAATCAAGAAGTTTTTTGCCCTGACATCTTTTATGAATAATCATACTATGAACCAAGAGTCTCTTTCCTTGATCATATTCATAAATTAGCAATTTATTTTGGCAAATTAAGTTGTGCATGAAGATCTTTAGTCTGTTAAAAAGAAGCAACATGTATCATTTTAAGTTGATGTTTTTTCATAGTAAAGCTGAAATTGACTGCCTTTTCCTTTGATGCGTCCAATAATATAAATCCGTATATTGATCTTGTGAAAATGTCTGCCCGATTTAATTTTGAACAGCAGATGACTGCTTTCCTGTTGGAGCTGCTACCCTTGGTATCATCTAGCGTGAGTAGCTAATGAACATTTATTTCTATGTTGGACAATGAAAAGATATGGAAAAACTTGTGCTGCAGAGAAGATTAGCTTCTGCGGGGATCAGAACAGCAAGGAGTGATCACTTAGGAAAAACTTCTATTACGGAAAACATGAAATCTGTACTGGAAGGTTCTGATGGACTTCAAAATTGCAAGTGTTAAAATGTTATCTATCTTGCATTTCATTGTAAAGCTTAATGCTAGAGTAAATTCCTGTTTGACAACCATTGGGCTTTTTGTACTTAATGTCATGATAATTCATTGTTTGTTTTAGACTCTTCAATAGAATCAATAAGAATTCAAATGGGAATAGAGAACTATAAACATCAAATTCTCAAGAGAGGGACTATTACTCGAGTTAAATGATACCCAAATCAGTAGTAGAGCTCATAGGCTGTATGTTTTACATGACTGCTATTTGTACATGTCAATACGTGCACGCTATCCTCAGGCACAAACCAATTTACAAACATCAAATTGTGTACTTGTGTCCTGACTATTATTTTTCCCTGCAAGTTGCAACCTGTGAAGAGTAGAATTCTGGGCATGTAGAGCCCATTTATTGTGTAGAGTTCTTCGGAAGTCCTTGCAGTTCCAACCACACACTATATCGACCAACACATTATTGATCTACAATCCAACCAGGCTCCAACTTATCATACAAAACCTAACTGGCGGCTATCTTCAGATAACCTAGCATGCCTTCTACCAATGAGCAAGACGACATTTGCAAGCCAATGAAGTTTGCTCACTACCAAGTAGACACCTGCCAAGAATGCCATAGACACTGTAGCAACAGCTATTCCCAGCAAAGGCAAAGCCAATTTAAAAGCAGCACTTATGGAATTAGGATCTCCCAATTGTGCCCATATGAGTATGACAGCAACGATGATGGAGCTATACATTGCTATGGTGTCGCAAATTACAAACTCCTGAAATTTCACCTTTTCTAGCATGTTGGCAATACCTTGGTCAGGATTCGTATTGTTATAGCCACCAGGTATGGTGAAACCTGCTGTAAATGTAACAGTTGCAATTAGTGTGGCCACCAGCAGAATCACATTGATCTTATCTCTCCAACTTTCTGTCTCTGACTGGTCTACAAGCTTGGCACCTATACTTCTGCGAGTCTTTGGTAGATGTGCTCAAGGCCATGCAGGTAAGCCTCTGCATTGTAAATTGGCAATCACTTTAGAAATTATGCAGCCACATTTTTTATCATGTATTAGAACTTTTAAATGAAAAGTTGCAAGTATCATGTCAATCAAATCTCACTCTATCTTGTCTTATAGTTATTGCAATATATGGAATTTGTATAGTAAAGCACTGACCTTCTGAAATGATGTCAATCCCATTTCCATTTGTTCCTCAGCGATGTCAAGTGCTGTCTGACGGTTGTTGTTTACCAGCTTAAGAATCACTCTTTCATCCCTTACTAGAATGCCAACCAGCTTTGAATGCCCATAAATGGTTGCCAGGTGTAAAGGTGTGTTCCCATCTTCATCCTTTTCATTAATAAGCTTCTCCAGCTCTGACATTTTAAGCATATACTCCACTGCTTTGTACTTTCCACTTCTAGCAGCAGCATGTAGCATGTTTTGACCATGTGGAGTCAGCAGCTCCTGTATATCTGGCCGATGCTGAAGCATCAATTTGATTATATCAACAGGGCCCTTGCTGGATGCTGAATGCATTGGGTAGAAGCCCTGTTTATCTTTTTGGTAAGCAAATTCATAATGTTTATCCAGTAAGAATTTGATCCCTTCAGTATATCCCATGCAAACAGCTACATGAAGAGGATTCTTTCTTTTGCCATTTCTCAGCTGGAATAATGATGGATCCTTGTCCCACAATAACTTCATGACATCTAAAATTTTGTGAAGAAAACAAAAGAAAAGAAGAAATAAAATTATTCTTCAGCTGATCTAATGAAAGTGGATGAGCCACTGTATCAAGAAGAGCAAGATATCTGCAAAATAAGCACGTTTTCTCATAAATATGTGCAGTTATATGAAACTCACTGAGAAAGGAGAATTTCCTGTTGAAAATAAGAAATAATCATATATAGAGCGCTGCTTGTATCCTGTAGGTCCCAACTTAATACTGCATGGACATGCTAATAAATTGTTTCTACCTATGCATGCTTTTTGTGGGACGTGACTGATAAAATTAAAATATTTGTTGGTTAGTTTTAATACAAATCAAACCCATTAAAGAGTGTAAACCCTTAATATGGTTACTCTGGTCTTGCCGTCCTAACTCATTGCGGATGCATGTTCACTGAAAATTAAATCTGCTTTCACATCAGTATACTAATCTAAATAAACCTGGTTCCATATGCTTGCATTTGTATCTCATATTATCCTTGTCCCAGTGTGCCATCTTACCCAGTGTTCAAAAGGGGGTCTTATCACCCAGCTCAATCTCATTAACTGAACATGTTAATAAAGTAAAAAGAAAAAGGTTTTGCATAAAACTTACCTAGATTGCGTCCAAGGATTGCAGCAAAAACGGGTGACTTGGTTTTATGTTTTCCACCCACTCTGTAATTTCCTACAGGGTTGTCCATAAGGAGCCTAACAATAGTGACAAATCCTGCTTCTGCAGCCAGGGAAAGCAAAGAGTTAGCTTCCTTGTTAAGGGTATAAGGCATCTCTGGATTCTTATTGATCAATATTCGAGCCACTTCTTCGTGTCCATGTTTGAGGGCCTCATGCAGGGGAGTATTTCCTTCTTCATTCTTTTCACCTAAGCCGCCTTCTTTGAAATCTGAATTGACCAACAATGTCACAAGCAGTGAATCACCGGCTCTTGCTGCTATGTGCAGTGCTGTGTCACCTTTTGCATTCTTTTCAGCAACAAAGAATGGTAAGTCCTTGCAGATAAGTTTAACAATTTCATAATGGGCGAAGCTTGCTGCTATGTGCAGAACTGTGGTCTTTTGAGGGCCTAATTGCACACAAGCAGCTGGTGGACTGTGATGTGGATCAAGTGTTCCCTGTTCCAAAGCTCTTACGAATTCAAGGATGTCGCCTTCAGTTGTTGCTCTGTATAGCTTTGGATCCATTGTTTCTGCAGTCTCGTAACTCTCTTCTTCCTCTTCTTCCAGCAAACCTGGATATTTGGGCACTGACATAGGTAAATGGTTTGTCAATCAACTTTACTCTCAATTCTTAATTCAGAAATCCTGCTCGTGAGGACTTTATATTAACATGCAAACTTTTGGAAATTATCAGGTAATTTCTGATATCTGGTTTTTAATTGTTATGTTTGAATTATCCTCTGTGAACTTTCAAGGACCAGTGCTGTATGAGGACATATGTAGAGGGCATTTGGTTATAGCTTAAGCGATGGAACTTTAAATTTTGAAGCCTATAAACAGTTGCATCTAACCTTAAAAATAAGCTCTAGGAGCTCATAACATATTTTTGAGCAATAGCAATGCTCATGTCATTTACATGGCCAAATTTGTCGGACTTTCTTAGATTTTAGCAAGTTGGAGTTTCTTTTTCAATATTTAAAAGCCCTTATAAATTCCAATATCTTCAACATCTTTATCTTCTTATAATTTGATATTTTCATGAAAAAATGAGCTTTGCCAAACACCCTCATGATGCATATTGATATTATTAGGGAACATAATTGCACATATTTAGTTTCCACGTACTGTCAATGATCTCGTCAAGATTTCTTATGATGGTCACTTTAATCTTTGGTGTTGGTCAAAAGTGGGTGTGGAGGGCAATGATTTTGTAGGAATCTAGCTGTAATTTTCACAGCCATGCAGCTGCACCAACGGTTAGTATTGTCTTGTTTGATTAATTGAAGTAGGTTTTGTTGTGTAATGATCATGGTCAAGGTTTTAGTATTTCTTTTTTGTTGAGTAGTTTCCTGAGATAGTAATTGGAAAGGAATATTCAAGATAGAGCCAAAAGGGGGGGTTGCATTTTGCATCAAGAAAGCGGAGTTATTTATCAGTAGTCAAGCACGCGTCTTAAGGAAATTGTCTAATAATTTCATATGTTCATAAATATTAATACTTAAGGTGTCCTTTGAAGGCAGGTCGCTGTCCATGATCTTTATATAGAAATTTTATCCAGGTCCTGTTTTACGGCTTCTTCCATCATCCATGATGTTATCATCTTGTGTGTGTATCATACTTGGTCAGTCGTTTTGTACCTTTAATTATGGTTAATTTTATGATATCTGAACTAAAATATTCAATTTGAAGACTCTGTGTTAGATATCTAATGTAACGCATGTAATAGCAATGCTTTTTTACATTTGTAGAAATAAGCAGATATCTGACGTGCTTAGATTAATTTTGGCCCATTGGGGATTTTGAATTTCTGACGTAGTTGATTTTATCATATTTCATGATCTTCGAATTTTGCCCATGTAATTCATTCACAGAACTAAACTTTGTGATGTTTTTTCCCTTTTCTTTCTTTCTTTTTTTCCCTTGGGTATATGTGTATGTGCTCATGTTATTCATTCAATGACATGGAGTAATTTGTAACTTTATTTTCTGAAAAATTACGCGTATTACCTTTTTGTCTTTTCTCTCCTCTTTTTGGACATGCATTTGTTCAATCATATGCATTAATTAGTAATTTTATTTCATTTGAAAAATCTAGTCAATCTTCCACTTCAGTTATGAAATTTTATACAACAGTCGAAATAAACGATTTTGACCTCAAAAGTTGCAAGGATTGTAAGATAGTTGTTTTATTTTATTACTTTAATAGTTTAACTAAATAATTTCTTTTTTAAAATTAAGGTATTATATGTGGATATTTGGAAAAGGAAACTGACGTTTACAATATTGGGTAGAGGGCATAATTTCTCTTTACTCGAGTGTGCTTTTATAACAAATTTTTAAGAAGAAAAAAAAAAAAAAAACTCACTCAAAAGGACAATTTTCATATTCAAATGAATGGAAATTGTTGGTGCATGCCTTGTGGAACGACGGTTCAAGCTCATATTACTTAGTTTAAAAAAGAATAATTTTTTATATGCATTAGTTGTGAACATATTAAAATATGTGGAATACGATATATTTTACAATTTAAATATAATTGCTAATTTAGTATGTTCTATATGATTTGATGCTTTATATTTGTTGCATATAAAATTTTTTCTAGTAAAAGTGTATTATTTTAGGCAGCCTTTGTTGCTCCGGACGATCAAATAGAGAAAAAGTGGACTAAAGAATTTTTTTTTAGGCAAAGGATGATAGGTTTAAGGACACTGTGGACTGAGGGCATCTTTGTTAGTGTTTGAAAAATTGGGTCATTCATTTAATTAAAAAATTTATTAGTTTACGATTCATTAGTTCAACTGTTGGCTGGATCGTAGTTGAATTGTAACATTATAATTACATAATATATATTGTATATTTTATATATTACTTAAAAATTAATAAAATACTAAACATAAAATGTTAGCTTGGCGTAAAGTATCAGCACGCACTTGGCGCCTTGTTAGCATTGTTCCTAACAAATGTTGGCTTTTGGTCTTGTTGTCTCCTAGGACTGAGAATTGTCCACTACAACATTATTGCATGATTTATATTGCTATTGACCTCATAGTCTGCATACATAGGTAGAGTTTGTGGAATTAGAGACAAGGCATTTTTCATGAAGGCATGGCAGACTGTTGTGTATGTAGTTTTGGTAAATCAATACAAAAGTTGGGAATGTTTCCCATGATTGTTGTTTTGTTGCTTATGTTCCATTACATGTTTAATTTTTTGATGCCCTTGTATGCTTACGTTCTGTAATCTCCAAAGCCTGAGCACAAGAATAAATGCCATTAGGCAGGGATGTGTAGTCCGTTAGCAGAACTAGTCCGCACATAAACAATAAAACTGGACAGAATGTTCTATGTCGAAGATGCGCATGTGACAATAGCCTAGGGGGGATATTAGTGCGAAATATAGCCTGGTAACCGACCGGCCATTAATAAGAGTAATAATTTTCTCAGTATTCTATATTAAAAACTGTTTACCTCAATAATACTACTCTCATAAATAAAGTGTGAGATTAAGGGTTCAAACTTGATCACTTTTAATGTGCATGTATAAAAAATAAAAAAATAATAAAAAAAAGCTTTCGGATTGTGAGACCTAGCTTAGTAGGGATACAAACGAGATGACCTGAGTTGAAATTTGATCATTTTTATAGGTTTGAGTTTGAGTTTGAGCTTGAATTAAATGAACCGAGCTCGAGCTTGAGCTCGACAAGCTTAGAAAATTGAGGTTGAAGTTCAATTTAGCTCGATTCGTTAAATTAGACCTTGTGATCAAGTTATAGGCTCGAGTTCTAGTTCGAAACGTGAAATAATTTTATAATATATAAAAAATTAATATATTATTATAATTTTCATGTATAAATATTATTTAAAAAAAATATAGACTCGCAAACATACGAACAAGGAATATTTGATTTGAAATTAATTCGAATTTTATACGAATTTGATTCGAGTTCGAATACTTTTCGAATCAATGCGTCAAACTTGCAAACTGACACGACTTTTTTGCATCCCTCTACCCCTTATTTGGTAGGATTAGACATAGGCCCAAAATCATGCTGCTACCCACAGTCCCACAGCAGCAATTAATCAAATTACCTTTTCATTTTTCACACGTCTTCAACCAAACAATTGCCGAAATTTTGACATAAAAATTTAACAAACCATTGCCGGAGATTTGCTTATTCAGTCTTGCAGATCGTTTCAAGATTTTGTTACTCCAGAAACGAACAAAGCCCAGAATTTTGCAGTACGAGAAAACGACAGGGACAGAGCATTTATGAGTTAATGCGTGCGATTTTCTTGCTTTTATATTCACATCTTAAATTAATACTTTAACATGCATGTAGCATTGATTGATGAATTAGAAATAAGAAAATGTTTCTTGCCATATTTCTGACCAAAAGGATTCACATTTTTTCATGATGCAGTTTGAGGCATGACGATGAATTATTGAGCCTGTCATAGTTTCAACTAGAAAAGGCATGAATCATAGTATTGACTGATAACGTCCGCCTAGGCCTATCAATGGGTAAGATTTTACCCTACTCAGACACATACTCAAGAAAAATTCAAAATTGAGGCACAATAGTGTACTCTACCCAATTTTACCCAGTACCCATAGGGTCTGTGTATTGAGCCTCTTTTCCAAACCCATTTCTTGCAGGTAGGGTATGGGACCGACCCAATTTTTATTTTATTTTATTTTACTAATTTCAATTCCTATCTAAAATTACAATAGAGAAATCAAAATTTTACAAACCATTTTTTTGTTAACTAATTTCAATTCTTATGAAATAACAATGATATGGGATAGTCCAATGGGCTCGACCCAAAGATTGCGGGCCCAAGGATGTAGCGCCAGACCCAACTCATACCCCGAGCCCAATGGTGCTACTGACGTTAGGTGATCCAAATTGACCATCTAGATCGACGTCGTTCACAGATAGGGCCGCTAGTCGACCCCTCGACCGCGACGCTCGTCCACCTCTCACGCCGCGCTATAACCTATTAAAGTCGACCTTGCCACCGACCACGGAGATCTACTCGGCGTAGCGTCAACTCTGCCGCATTAAATGCCATGATAGGCAGCATGCTGCCCCAGTACCACCCATGCTGCCACACTAGGCAGGAGGTGCGTCTACAGTGTATTGACCTGCCCATGAAACTTGGAAAGGCAACCGCCTGGAATAGTACAGGAATGTGAGTTGATCTAATGCCCCTCATGCAAGGACAAAGATCCTTCTTACATATCAAGGGCATCTAAGACAAATCCCCACAAAGAGAAGGCTATAAATACCCGCATTCCAGCCTCTCAAAAGGTATGTTATTCTACATCCAAAAGCCCTCACTTTGTTGCTTGATATATTTGGTCGACTGTATACTAACTTGAGCGTCGGAGTGCCTGCCCTCGGCTAGCCTGACGTTTGCTTGTGATTGTAGGACTCAGCCCAATTTCCTTTACATATCGACCAGCCAGGTCGAACACCCCCAAATTCATCATCTGATCCAGCTTAAAATGGATTTCACCCTCATCATTTGGCACCGTCTATGGGAAACACTTGAGTTTGCTATTGAAAATGGTGAGCACCAGGTGAGCCCCCTTGGGAAGAGAAGAAAATCGGAGGTCTAGCTCTCTTTCTCCTCGACCTCAGCAAGAAGTTGGCGCGCCAGGATCGAGCACCAGCTAGAGCAGGTGGTCACCCTGACCATGCCCCAATTAATACAGCTCATTAGCGAGCAGATATCCGCCCAGATTTTGGCTCAACTTTCAGCAGCACTGAATCGACACACAGTACAATCGGAGCCGGCGGCTAGTGCAACATCGCAACCTGCGGCCCCAAAGGAGAGACCTCCTAGAGAAAACTAGGATCGACTAGAGTCCAGAAGGCCTCCCTCGAGGCGTGAAGTGAGCTCAGGCCATTTTCCAAGGGAAGCAGCCCGACCCTTGCTCTGCGAGGAGGTTGCATATTCCGTTGATCACGGCGTTTGACCCATTCGAGCCCCACAGCGCGATAGGGTTAAGCATTCGAGACCCGACCCGAACAGAAACACATCCTAAGCTGATAGGAAAGAATGAGAGGAAGTATCCCACTAAGTCCAACAGTTGAATCGGCGATTGGATGAGATCTCGAGGAGAAACACAAAGAAAAACTACAATCAAGAGGGACCGTCGAGGTTCCGAAGAGAGAGAGATTCACCATTCGTATAGGATATTATCGACGAGCGCATTGTCATCGATGCCAAGATTCTAATTGGCCTACCCCAATATGATGGCTTGTTGGACCCAAACAAGCACCTGATGCAGTTTGAGCACATGATGTAGTTGCACGGCACATCGACTACATTCACGTCAAGATGTTAGTAACCACCTTTCAGGGGATAGCGCTGGACTGGTTCGTTAAGCTGGAATTGACGTTGATATACTCATACGACTAACTGTGCGACAAGCTTTTACACCAGTTTGCAAGCAGGAGGAAGGCAAAACTCCCACACACCCATTTGCACATGGTGAAACAGAATGAGGGGGAAACCATCCGAGAATTTTTTACCAGATTTAACATGGAGGTGTTGAAAATCGACAGCCCAAGGATTGAGTTCTTGATCGACGTATTATTTTTGGGCCTCAGGCACAAAGAATATGCCAATGCATTGGTATGCGTGCAGCCAAGGTCGATGGAGGAGCTCCTCAACCTCGTAGAGAGATACATGACCCAAGAGGAGATGAATAAGTTGAAATATGGCAATCTCGAGGCTGAGAAGAAGAAAAGTAAGGAGAAAGACGACCTCAAGATCAAGGAGGGACGTCGATCCTTCATCAAACGCTTCCATGACTATACTCTACTTAATGTCCCAAGGAAAGAGGTGCTGTTTGCTGTCCAGCATGACAATCTCCTTAAAAGGCTCAGGAAACTAACTGAGACAAAAGCCATGAAAAAATCAAAAAAGTACTGACACTTCCACAAGCAAAAAGGGCATGACACGAAGGATTGCTTCAATTTGCATGACGAAATTGAAAGGCTGATCAGGCAGGGTCATATGAAAAAATATGTCGACTAGCATGCCAGGCGCGAAGAGGGCAAAATCGATCGGACTCATTGTAGAGAAATGTCGGCTAGCCCGAGGTGAGAAGATAAAGGAAAGAGACTAGCCCAGGAGCCCCACTTCCTTAGAGGAGTCATTGACATGATTGCGGGAGGTCCCACGGGAGGGGGGGGGACTCAAGATCCGCTAGAAAGCAAACCTAAAGGCAACTTGAATCAACCAAATCAACCAATGTCGAAACAATTTTCCAACTTTCAACCAGCACAAAACCAATCTCCTTCATCGAGTCTGACCTCGATCATCTAGAAAACAAAGGAGTCGACAGAAAGATTGATTGCCCCATGGTGGAACACTCGAAATAACCAATTTTGAGGTGAGAAAGATTTTGATCGACAACGGCAATTCTACGAACATCATATTCTTGTCCACATTGAACATGATGAAATTGGGGCAATTAAAGTTTGAGCCAATTTGAACACCGCTGGTTAGATTTGAGGGGTCCGAGATCATCCTAGAGGGATCTATTAACCTACCACATCCTTTGGATAGGGCCCCCGCAGCAGAATGTTGATGATCAACTATTTGGTAGTCGACGCTCCATTCGCTTATAATGTCATCATTGGGTGACCTGCCCTGAATGACTTCAGGGCCATTGTCTCAACCTACCATATGAAGGTCAAATTCCCAACCCTAGTAGGAGTGGGGGAGCTTTTGTGTAATCTTAAGGATGCTTGGCGTTGCTATACCATTTCGATCGAGTCCAATGAGCAGAAGAAGCAACCTCAACTAAAGCCTTCGGGAGACGCCTCTGTAGTGAAACCCGAGGAGGGATCTTCATCTAAGAAAAGGAGGCTGGAAAACACTTGGATCGAGCCCATTGGGGAGTTCAAGACAATGGAGCTAGAACCTAGAAACCCTGACAAGACTACTCAGGTAGGAAGTGATTTGGGCGATCGTTTGGAATGCCTATGTTCGATTTCCTTCGAAGAAATATCGATGTGTTTGCATGGAAAGCCTCCGACCTCCAAGGAATCGACCCGAGCGTTATTGTCAATCGTCTCAACGTAGACCCGTCTTATAAGTCAGTGAGGCAGAAGACAAGAACCTTCAATGCTGAGAGGTCTCAAATCATTGAAGAAGAGGTCAACAAGCTAATAGAGGCAAGATATATATTGTAGAAATTCAGTACCCCTAATGGCTTTGTAATGTTGTGCTCGTCCCTAAGAATGAGGGAAAATGGCGTATGTGTAATGATTTCACTGATTTGAATAAAGCTTGCCCTAAGGATCCTTACCCCCTGCCTTGCATAGATTTGCTAGTCGATTCTACAGCTGGTTGTGAATTATTGAGCATTATGGATGCCTTCAAGGCTATTACCAAATATTCATGGCACCCGAGGACAGGGACAAGACCTTTTTCATTGTTCCTAATGGAGTATACTGTTTCTTAGTCATGCCTTTCGGGCTCAAAAATGCGGGGGCAACGTATCAAAGATTGGTCAACTTTATGTTCAAGAATGAGATCGGGAAATCGATGGAGGTCTACGTCAATGACATGATTATGAAAACAGAGAAAGCTGAGGACCACCTAACTGACCTCGAGCACATCTTTTCTATACTAAGGGCATTCGGCATGAAGCTCAACCCCAATAAGTACACATTCGGAGTTCGTGGAGGCAAGTTCCTTGGCTACGTGGTCAGTCAGAGGGGGATCGAGGCAAACCCGTATAAGATCCAGGCAGTCCTGGACATCGCCCCGCCTCGTACTGTTCGAGATGCACAAAGTCTGGTCGGCAGGTTCATTGCACGACTGGCCGACAAGAGTTTTCCTTTCTTCAAAATACTCAGAAATGTGAAGAAATCGGGGTTTCAGTGGACTAAACAGTACGACCAGGCTCTAATCGAACTTAAGCAATACTTGTCCTCACGACCTATGCTCGCCAAGCCCGAGCTGGGAGAAGTTTTACAGCTTTACCTGGTTGTATCCACCGCCTCGATCAATTCAGTATTGACATCGACGAGAGGCGAAACTTACCGACCTGTGTGTTACTACAGTAAGGCTTTGCACGGGCTTGAACACAACTTGGAGATCGAGAAGTTTGCTCTCGCCCTCGTTACAACAGCACAAAAGTTACGACCTTACTTTCAGTCCTATGCGATCGTAGTCCTGACCAATCAGCCATTGAAGCAAGTATTGTTGAAACCAAACACGTCAGGACAACTCACAAAATAGGCCATCGAGCACGGGGAGTTCGACATCACGTTCAAACCGCAAACGGCCATAAAAGCACATGTCTTAGCTGATTTTGTTGCTGAAAGATTCGACCTCCTAGACCAACTCAGACATGAATCCTCCGTTTGGAATTTACACATTGACGGTTTAGCAACCACATCGGGATGAGGGGTCGGTGTTTCTCTCTGCTCCCCAATTGCAGAAGAGTATGATTTTGCAATAAAGCTCAACTTCCTAGTCACCAACAACGAAATAGAGTATGAAGCTCTCATAGCTGGGATGAACATGGCAGTATCTCACGGTGTCGAGCAGCTAGTTGCGATCACTGATTTCTAGTTGGTCGCAGAACAGGTCGAAGGAAACTTTGAAGCCAAGGAGGCCAAGATGAGCCAGTATTTGACTGAGGTGAAACGGTTACAGTAGTCGTTCAAAAGCTTCACTCTTACCCAGGTACCTCGAGCGGAGAATGAGCGGGCAGACACACTCTCAAAGTTCGCTAGCTCAACGAAGGGAACCAGAGAAATAATTATGACATTCTTGCTAGCCACCAAACCATGTATCCACACCAATGACCAGAGCCTTGTCGGGAGCATCGAAGAGGCAGCACCTTCCTAGCAGGATCCAATCAAGCTCTACTTAAGCCAAGGGGCGATCCCTGACGACGAAAAGGAGGCCCGCCGACTTAGAGCACATGTAGCCAAATTCGCCCTCGATGAGCATGGACAGCTCTACAGGAGGTTAATATCAAGACCACCGCTTAAATGTCTAACACCCGAAGAGGCAAACGGAGTGCTTCACAAGGTTCACGCCGGCATTTGCGAAAATCATTCTAGAGGTCGATCCTTCGCCCACAAAGTTATCTGACACACGGTTACTTTTGGCCTACCTTATTGAAAGACTCAGTTGACTTCGTTAGAAAGTGCCTGTTGTGCCAGCTCCACTTGAATATATCGCACCAACTAACCGCATTGATGGTAAATGTCGAGATCACATGGCCATTCGACCAGTGGGGAATCGACATAGTCGGATCTCTCCCAAAAATGTCCGGCCAGCGAAAATTTATCATTGTAGTGGTCGAGTACTTCACTAAATGGGTCGAAGTAAAAGTAGTTCCAAAAATCACTGATGCGGCCATCAAGAGCTTCATTTGGAAAAACATAACCTGCCGTTTCAGTTTGCCCAAAGCCTGATCTCGGACAACGAGACCTAATTTCAAAGTAAGAGCAGAAGAAAATGGTGCGAGGCTTTGGGAATATGCCAACACTTCACATTGGTAGGAAACCCCCAGGCTAATGGTCCGACGGAGGTAAAAAATAAAACAGTTCTCAACCACCTCAATGCTCGAATAGCAGGAACATGAGCAAGCTGGGCAGACGACCTCCCAGGAGTGTTGTGGACATATAGAACTACACCTCGAATAGCCACAAGCCACAGCCCTTACAACTTGGTCTACGGCTCTGAGACAGTGATCCCATCTGAACTAGTGTAGCACATGGCCCGAGTGATCCATTATAACCTGGTCCAAAACACGACGGAAAGGGCCTTTGACCTCATCACCATCAACGAGATACGACACACAGCCTACAACACAATGCAATGATATCATCAAAGATGACAGAACAGTACAACAAAACAGTTCAACTGCGTAGTTTCAAAGTCGAGACCTAATCCTCAAGAAAGTTGAAGTATCGAGAAAAGTGAGAAAACTCGACCCAAAATGGGAAGGACCTTACTACGTGGTCAAAGTGTCAAAACACAATGCATACCGTCTAGCAGACGAACGAGGCAACGAACTACCACAACCTTGGAACACTATAAATCTAAAGAAATTCTATATTCAAAAAGGCTACTGGCCTCCGTTGTATGTCCTCGCAGAAGTGAAAATTTATGGAAATTCTTGTGAATACCTACTAGCATAAGATTACCCACCGGCCCTGTAGTCGACCAAGTAGGCTTCGAGCCGCTTCACAGCCAAAACCAAATTGTCGATCCCGTAGTCGACCAAGCAGCCCCCCAGCCACCACGCTGAACCTATAATTTTTAATATCGACCCCGTGGTGGCTAAATTATATGAGTTCATCGTTAGTTATCTTGTTCAGTTAAGCAATCGACGTGATAGATTGCAGTCAACCCCAAAGTCGCCGAATTGCACATACATAACATGAATTGTAATATGCATTGGATTAGGTAATCATGGTTCATTCGACGACGATCTTGAACTAATTTTACCAAAATTTAACAATGCAAACATTTGACTACAACCTTCATCATTTTTAAAGAGTCATAAAAGAATGCATGACATTCAACTAAACAGACATGTGCGAATAGTGAAATAAGTACTTCATTCATTTCTAGAAATCTCAATTACAAAATATTCGATTAAGTACATCAACTGGAATTAAACTACATCACAATAACAAAACTAGCTCAACCCGGCACCCTCGTTGTGCCCTCCCTGACCTCCCTCCTCAATAGCTTGTTTGAGCTCATCGCTCGAAGAATCAAAATAGGAACTATTACAGGATCGTTTGCCCTAGGCTCGGGCATTGCGATGATAATTGGAACAGCGGTTGTCGCCGGTTGAGAGGGTCCAGCCTCATCGGTCAAAAAGCTCCCATCCAGTGAAGGAAAGTGTGCGGCAGCATCGACCATGCCATCTCGAACCTCGAAGGCAAACTTGCCGGCAAAGGCAAAATCCTTGGCTATCTTATCCAACCTCTTGGCCATCTCGGCCGCACTCCTCTTCGCCTTAATCAAGGGCGCGGCAGGCGCAGCCTCTACAACTCCCTCTACCACATGAGCCTCTGTACCTCCCTCATCAGCGACATATTCTTCGCCCTCAGGGTAAGGCTGCAGTTGCTCGTCGGGGAGATGGCTGAGGTGTTCCCGATCCTCGGGTCGAAATTAATAGCCTAGAAATTGTAATTGCTTAAGGGCCTTCTCAAACTCGCTCCGGGTGTCATATAAGGAGCACACCACGCTCGCGTCCTGAAACGCCGAGCAAAGCATAAACTGCTGAACTGCATCTCGTCGCATCAGCGGCAGCTTCCTATAAAATTCAGCTCGAGCTTCATCGAGCACTACCATTCGACCAGCTGATCGACTAGATTTATAGCCGAGCTGCGCATCCAACCGAGCTCGCTTGAGCAGCTCATCTATCCTGGTCCTCTCTTCGATGGAGGTAACCAACTGAGTATCCTTCATCTGGAGCTGCTTGTTAAGCTCCTCGACCCTGGTCTGGGAAGACTTGAACTAAGCCTTCAATGTCTCTACATCTCTGCCCTCCTGCAAGTGCTCAGATCGGCAAGGGCCGACTCTGACCTCTTGTAGAAATGGTAGCCCAGCTGGCCCACCTAAAAGACACCATTACCGATGAGAAAATAACGTTCAATCGGAGACTAAAGCTCGATAATACAACACAATCGACTAGAGCTTTACCATATTTGAGTGATAAGCCAGAGCCTTGAGCGTGGCATCCTGGCTCAGCCCCATCAGCTTCTTTTGGTCGGACGTGAACAGTCCGGCTATCATTACCTTTGGCGGAGCAGCTCCGGTCGGTCTCATCGTCTCCATCGATAGAGAGTTGTGAACAACCATGCTCGGATTCGTGCCGAATCTCGGTGATGGTAGTTGGGGTAGATGAAATAGCAAGTCATCCTCACGCTGTCCAAACAGGTCGTAGCCAGAGGGTTGGCTCGACCCCGTGGCTTTCCCCTTACCCTTCTCGGCGGCTGTCCTCTTTGGAGCAGGTTCCGCATTCTCGACCATAGTTCTCTTCCCTCGACTCGCCAGACTACTTCTTGCAGTCGCCACGGGCCGAGCAGGTGATGGACTAGGTGAAGGGGAGGGTGTCATCGCCTCAGGCTGAGGTGCCTCGACCACAGCTGCCCCTCGACGAGCTGCTGTCGCCAAACGACGTTGCTGGTTAAAACCTCACCAAAGCCTCGGCTCTCGCATTGTTTATGGTTTCTTCTTGATCTGCCAAGCAACATAATAGCAAAGGGTTAAAACCAAACAGAAAAATAGAAAAATAACAAATCTTCGACAATACAATCTACCTAGTCAATCGTCCGCTGGCAAGCCCAGCTGGGCTGGCGATAACCCATCTAACACCAAACTTCTTTCCTCGATAAAGACCAAGGCTTGCACCTGACCAAAATTAACCAGATCCCGCACAAAGGTATTGGGCCAGGTTGGAATTAGGTTGCCTGGCATCTCGACATGCCCCATCCACCAGCCCCTAAGGATATTGAAACCCCCGGAGACTCGAACATACAAAATTATTTTTTCCACTCTTGCCTGTAAGAAGAGGCCACGGTCATAAGAAATTTATGATGGGGTCGAGTAGTGAGATAATAAAAACTCGACTCGTCGGTGCTACCCGACTTGCGGGACATCGGAAGATGAAAAAAATTGGAGAAGTTGTCAAAATTGGCAGGCTGGTAAAAAATGTGGATCAGGACAATAAAGCTATAAATGGTTGAAAAATAATTCGGCAATAGTTGGGTTATACATACTTGTAAGCTCCTAGCAGGTCGACTACGGGACCACATAAGGGGAACCTAAGACCACACCTAAAGGCATCCTCAAACACAGTTATATAGCCAGCCGGGGTTCGATGCATTAAACCAGAAGACCCAGGTGTTAAAAGCTCAAACTCAGCAGGAACATGACACAATTGTCTAATACGGCTCAGATCAGCGGGGGTGATCATAGACACTATTTCACTATAATGGTTAGGAGTAAATAATTGACCACATGATAGAGGAACCTGACTTGGCCCAGCTCCATCACCCCTACGATCGTTGCTCGAGCTACTGGAACTCGAGCTGTCGTTCGACGAGCTACTTGACTTCTCTGATGAAACCCTAGGCCTATCAGAGTGAGTAGCCTCGCTGTCCCCCCATGGTTACCCTCAGAATCAGACAAATGCAACATGGGTACAACAAAATGAAGAACACTAAGGAGAATGAAAGAAGAGACTTACTCTCTGCCGATGAACTAAAAGCAAACTATATTAGCAGCAAAGGCAGGCTTTAGGCTCGACCAGACGCAAAGGTAGTAAAAGTAAAAATGAGTACTTTAATCGTGCTTATTTATAGCCGCACGAGCGTGGGAATCCAAACGGTTGTAATAATGCTGTAACTGTTGTTCGGCGCCATGCGCAGCACGATGTAACCGCTTATTAAATGCGTGAAACTCGGGTCAATTTTCAAAAATCGTCGTTCATCCACGTAACCGCTCAACAAACTACTTCCCAATCCTTCTCGTCGATCCTCTCGTTCAGCATTCAGAAGTGGGGGGGACTCATGATATGGGATAGCCCAATGGGCTCGGCCTAAAGATCATGGGCCCAAGGATGTAGTGCCAGGCCCACCTCATACCCCGGGGCCCAATGGTGCCACCGACATTAGGTGACCCAAATCGACCATCCAGATCGACGTTGTTCACAGACAGGGCCGTTGGTCGACCCCTCGACCGTGACGCTCGTACACCTCTCATGCTGCTCCCTAACCCATCATAACATCAACCTTGCCACCGACCACGGAGGTTGACTCGGCGCGGCATCAACTCTGCCGCATTAAATGCCCTGACAGGCAGCATGCCTCCGCATTAGTGACGCATGCCATCCCAGTACCACCCATGCTGCCACACTAGGCAGGAGGTACGTCTACAGTGTACTAACCTGCCTATGAAACCTGGAAATGTAGCTGCCTGGAATAGTACAGGAATGTGAGTTGACCTAATACCCCTCATGTAAGGACAATGATCCTTCTTACATATCAAGGGCATCTCAGACAAATCCCCACCAAGAGAAGGCTATAAATACCGCCATTTCAGCCTCTCAAAAGGTATGCTATTCTACATCCAAAAGCCCTCACTCTGCTGCTTGATATATCTGGTCGACTGCACACTAACTTGAGCGTCGGAGTGCCTTAGCTGAGGGCACCTCGCCTAGCCTGATGTTTGCTTGTGATTGTAGGACTCAACCCAATTTCCTTTACATATCGACCACCCAAGTCGAACACCTCCAAATTCATCATCTAATCCAGCTCAAAACGGATTTCACCCTCATCAAACAATAAATAAAAAAAATAAATCAAAATTTAAAAGTCAATAATTTTAAGTTAAATAAATGGATAAAACAATTATTAAGTCAAATAAGTCTATGCAATCTTTTTTGTTTATTTCTTCATTGAAAACACTCAAAGTCCTCAAGCTTAGTTCTGTCAATGGGTAGGATATTGCCCTTTCCAAACCCATACCCTAATATATCCAAATAATTAGACCATATATTTGTCCTATCCTACTCAATCCATAGATCCAATTAGATCCATACCCTAAAATACCTAAATAATAGACCTTAAATTAGACCCTACCCTATCAAACCTAAGACCCATTGGGTCTATGGAATTTTTGGATTGTGTTTTGATTTGACTAATTTTTTCATATTTTCCAAATATTCTTAGTGTCAATTAAAATGCTAAAACTCCATAATATTTGAATGCTAGAATAATTTATTAATATTGACTAATTTTTTTGGCATATTTTAAAACGTTAACTCGATTTTTTAAAATTAAAAAAGACTATACATTTAATTTTAGTCGTTTAATTTAATTTAGTTAATTTATATATTTAATTTTTGGTATATTGAACAAATAAGAACCACAAGAGTATGTATCACTTTTTTTTTTTTTTATCTCTTTCCCATATTATGTTTTTCAAGATATTATTTTTTCTTTCTTTAACTTTATTCTTTTCATTTTTTTGAAATAGTATTATTCATGTAATATATTCAATGAAATATATGTAAATAGTAGAAAAAATTTAATTTTGTATTACTAAAAATTTGAAGATGTAGCACCAAAGTATAAAATTTTTTCTTTCTTCACTGACCAAAGCTAGTGAAAATAAATAAATTCAAAATATTTTTAGTTTTTTTTATTTTATATATATTAAAATTTTAAATATACACTTCAAGTATCCATTAATATTATTATAAATTTAATTTTGATATAAGTAATTTGGGTTAACTAGTTAAATTTGAGTATTTGGATAATGAATAATTTTGAGGTAGGCCTGTCAATGGTATGGATTTTAATTCGAATTCGATTTGAATTTAATTCAAATTTTAGAATTTTTATTTGATTAAAATATCCGATTTATCAGATCTGATTATAAATATTCTTAATCCGAAATTAATTATTTTTAATATATTTTTGGGTTTAGGTTTGACAAAAATGTTAACTAAATAAAGTTTTATGAATAAAAATAGATTAAAGTTGGGAAGAAGGGAGTTGGAACATAGATATTTGATATTGGGTATTGGGTATTTGGGTATTTTATGGGTATAGACCCTACCCGTACCCATTCCTTTTTTCTTAATGGGTTTAGGTAGTGTCCGAATTTCATGTCTTTTTAGTTGGTATGAATATGGGTATTGTACTATCGTCATGAGCTTGGGTAGGATAAAACTGTACCCATTAACAGGCCTACGTCGGCCAATTCATATCAGGATCCACGACTACACCTATTTTTGAGTTTACATGTATCCTTGATAATATGCCAAAACATCGGATCATATCAATGATAGCATGATATTATTATTAACTGTATTGAGATATTTGGATAATATTGCAGTGATTCAAATTGTATGTATAATAATGGAATTTGTACTTCTTTACTGGTGACCGTTTGCAAAATGATTTGCTTGATGTAATATTATAGATGCAATGAATGTTTGTTTGTTATTGTTGCTAGTGAACTATTTTTTATTATAAGTTTAAATTTGACAATAATCAGTAGTAAGTTATGCTATTTATATTTTGCCATAATTTCTAACTTTTTAGAATTGAGAGTTGTTGTGAACAAAGTTCAGATTTTATGGAGACTAAAATCGGGGATGCTGAGATAATGTATTCGGGGTAAAACTGATCTTGGAGCTATTAGAGACTAAAAGGTTCAATAAACCGAGATATTATATAACACGTGGATTGACTTGCACTTTTGTGATTGATCATGTTGAGCGTAGGTAGCAAGAGGCATGGGCAAATGCAGTTTTTTGGAAGAATAACTCATACTGCTGACTTCATGTTTGGATCATGCGTGGAAGATATGATTAACTTTCTGGTGATGATAATTTTTCTATAGATAAAGATGGGAACTCTTATGTGGTAATTAGTCAGTCAAATCCTTGGGGTATGTCATATCCTTTGGGTTTCAGTTTAGTGTACCAATGGGGTGGACAATATTTATCTTTTCATTTGAAGATAATGGCTCATGCATGCACTCATACCCTATGACTAAAATGCCTTTGTCTGCGGTAGGCATACCTTTGATGCATAATATGGATCCAAGGCTGAAAGCTATCCTTCTCTGTGGAACTTCATAACTTAATCAAGTCCGGCATATTAGCATTTGAATAATGGAACCTTTACGATACATGAAAGGCGATGGTTCTTTGAGGGGAAAAAAATTCTTATTCCTCACTTCCATTAGATTGCACTGTATCTCTGAAATTCAAAAAATACCAAGGGTTAAATATTACTTGGAAAACAGAAATACTAGTTTAAAAATAATGCAAAAGATAGAGCGACTGTCGTAATGGGCGAAGAATGTGAAAGGTGCCATTCAGTGTATTTTTTTTAATCCACTTTATTCCTGCATCAGAGCTCACGTTGATGTTTGTGGCCGGGTTGAATTCAAAATTTGAAAGAACATAAGGGAGGCAATCCTAAAGATTGAACAATGTCAAAGAAGCTGAAATAAGGCCCCCCGTTTGGTTTTATTTTCATTTTCATCATTTCTAAAATTTGAAAAGTTAGTTAGTGGAAATGAGTTAAAAATAAGTTTGTATTTGGATAGATTATTGGAAAAATAATGAATATGTTGGTTTTAATAGATTGTAGGTGGAGAGAGATAGAAATAATGGAATAGAGAGAGAAGATATATATGTTATTGGAGAATGTGTTTTGAAAATAAAAATGAAAATAAAAATGGTGTTGGGTGAAAATATATAAAAAGTAATGTGCTTCATTTTTTGGAATAGTAGAAAATGAAGAAATGGGCTATGAAAATGAAACCAAACGGATAGTATGCAAACTGCCCAACCATGTGCCCCCTAGTACTTCTCAGAATAAGAGCAAAGTAAAAAATAACTTCATCAAAAATTATATTGGACAGATGATCCCGCACAAAATATTTTCAGGCGTCTTCATTGAATTACAAAACTAAGCATATTGTTAAGTACATATTATTATTAATTTTAATATCATATTTAGGACTTAACAAATAATTATCTTATTTAAAAAATTATAATTCCCTTGCTAATTGATGAAAATTTGGAATTGCAGGAATATAAGTGGAGAAATTACAAAAAAGGGATAAATTAACACAAGTTGGTAGGAATGCTGGTTGGATGACACCTCATGATCTAATCAAAGATATATAAGAGTTTTTATTTATTTGAGTCCTATTCTAATTAATTAGAAGAATCTTTTCATCAGTTATAAATAGGTATATCAGATACTTAGTTTAAGAAAAAAGAGATTGAATTTTTATTTAGGAGATTAGAAGTATCGGGAGAATTCAGTGTTCGAAGAAGGACAAAGTTGAGATAAGATTTGTCTAGGAATAGAGTTTCTTCTTCTCCCTTTGATTTTCTTTTTAATTCTGGATTTGAGACAATGTTTCGTTTTATTCATGTTTTGTTTGATAGTTCAATCATGAACTAATTCGTTATTCTAGGATTATGATGGATTCTTTTGAATAAATTGATGCATGATTTTCTTTCATGAAATTAGTAGTGCTTAAAGTTATTTCTTCTATTGTGTGCTTTTTCTATTTGATTTTCTGATCAATAGTCAAGTGCATCTTTAAACCCTAGAGGATTCTTGGAAAAGAAAATCTAAGGATTGATTGACAATAAAAGATCTTAGGATTAATTGTTCAAATTGATAAATTAATTAATTTGTGAGTATGATATGAATATACTTGTTTGCCCTAGGGAGTTATTTGAGTAGTACAACTTTATCCATAATTTAGTTAATTCATATAGGAATACAGTGAATTGAATAAGTTAGAGATTTGATTGCGGATAATTCAGAAGAACATTTGGTAATTGCATAAGATTCAAGACTAATAATTTGTTATTAATTTCATAGGGAGAAAATTATGTAATCAAGTCATTCGATTGATGAAATCATAATCCTAGACTTGTATATCCTGGTAGAAATCCTAATCAACACACTTTTTCTTATTTTCATTAGTTTAGTTTTAATTCCTAATGATTGATTTTTCTTTGAATAAAATAATTGTGTGATAAATTAGTAATTAGTAGCGAATAATTTAGTTCATCATAGGATCGACACTTTTCTCATCACTTTATTACTTGTTGCGAAACGTGTACTTGAGTAATTGTTTGCATTATTTGTTTTGTACATCAATAAGTTTTTGCCGCCGTTTATGGGGAACTAAAATTATTTTGTTTATGCTAATATTAGTTTTAAGCATCAAGTTTTAATTCAAACTTTTTTTCATTTTTTTATTTTATTTTATTTCAGGAATCTTTGCAATTATATGTAGGATAATTAGGAGCTGGAATTAGTGCCGTTTGATCCAGAAATTGTGAGAACTTTCCAGAGATGTAGACGAGCACTTCAGCGAGCAAACGAGGATATTGCAGAAATGACAGAAGAAGATAGATATATGGGGGATTATGTTATCCCACAAATTTAGTACTTTCAGACAGGAATCGCTAGACCATCTATTCAGGCCAATAATTTTGAGATCAAGCCCGCTATCATTTAGATGATACATAGTCCAGTACAGTTTGGGGGGGGGTATCCAACAGAAGATCCAAATGCTCATTTAGCTAATTTTTTGGAGATTTGCGATACCTTCAAATATAATGGAGCTTCTGATGATGCAATTCGATTGAGGTTATGTTAACCCTTTGTTATTCACATTATTTTGATCATGACAATATTACTGTCCTATAATTATGTGCTAAAAGCATGAATGCATTTCCATATTATATACTGGAATTAGTTTGTGGTTATCTACTGGAATTTTTTACTTGTTGGAATTTACCTTCCATAAATAAAAGATCACATAACAATTCTAGTTTGACTTATATCTCTATAACTTAGGAAAGAAATCATATCATGTTGAAATTATTGAATCATCTGCTGTTTAAGGAATTAATGCCTGATTACTAAAATTCTCTTGTTCCCTTATTTAATTCCAATGGGTTCTTACCTTAATAAGATCTTATAGTCGTTGAAAATAAGCATATAAAAATGAAATCTTGCAGAATTGTGAAGTGTGAGTTCCTAAGTTGGGAGAGAACTTTGTTAAGTGTCTTGATAAGTTGTGTGATATTCTATTACACGTTCTTGTGCTTAAGCGTTGCTAATTCCTTGCTCTACGTGTGTTTTTGAGGAACATTGTGGTGAAGAAGGTCAAGTGAAGCTTGTCTTTGATGGACTTTGGGGAGACGAGGACAAGACGGTTTGCATCTGGAAGGACCTAGTGGTGAAAAGGGACTGGAGTCATAACTGCTCTCGAGAGATCCCATGAGGAGAACAAATCGGCGCTTGGTTGCTCTAAGGACCTCTAGGTGAATAAACCAATAGGGCAGTACTATCTAGACTCTTTTGCAGTGTTCTTAGTTTTGGTTTAAAAGAAGAGACTAGAGCTTGCCGTACGAAGTGACAACAACTCATGCATCAGTCCACAAAAGTTGCGTAAGTGAATATCGGAGAAGTTTCCAAGCAGCTGGTTTCACTGTACTTTGGAATCTTCCTCATCCCGTTTGGAATTTTTATTTAACTTTTTGCGAAGAGATGGTTTTTCACCCTGCTTGGGTGTTTATGATCCTTTATTGTTCATTGCTGTCAAATCACTGTTATCATCTGTAAAAACATTCTTATACATTTACTAATTTGATAGGTTTAAAATCCTAAGTGAAAGCTTAGGTATAAGATGTAAGCTTACCGAACCTCTATAAATACCAGTGTCTATTTATTTCTATTTTTACTGCTTTACTTATCACTGGTTTGACCGATATCCTAACTGGTACTTACAAATTTCAGTTAGTAACTAAAACTATTTTTCTACAGAAGGTTTAAACAGTTTTGAAAGGCCAAAAAGTGTTTTGAGTGATAAACTTCCGTTGTATTAAAATTTCTATAGTCTAATTTACCCTCTCTTAGGCATATAATCACTCACAAATTATTTCCATTTTCACTAAAGGACAAAGCAAAGAGTTCGTTGTCATCCTTGCCAACGGGATCAGTTGCCACTTGGGAAGATCTAGCACAGAGATTCTTAGCTAAGTTTTTCTCACCATCACAAATAGTCAAGTTGAGGAATGAAATCACTTCCTTTGTCCAATTTGATCAGGAAATATTTTATGAGGCATGGGAAAGATACAAGGAGATGCTTAAAAAATGCCCTCGTCATGCATTGAGAAAATGACTTCAAGTGCAGACATTCTACAATGGATTATCCGCACAAACAAGAGGAATAATAGATGCTACTACAGGAGGTACACTTATGCGAAAAAAGATTAGGAAAATATTTGAGTTATTTGAAGAGATGACAACTAAAGTTATCAGTGGCCAATTGATAGATTAACTCAACCAAAGAAAGGTGCCGAAATTTATGAGGTGAATGCTACTACATCTTTAACTACACAAATGGAAGCCTTAATGAAGGAGTTTGACACATTTGCAAGTCTTGTCATCCAGCTAGTATAACAAGTTCAAGTAGTAGAGAGCCAATCTATTACTTGCGATATTTGCAGGGATACGCATTCGAGTGATTAGTGTCAACATACTTTGGAATCAGTGCACTTCGTTGGGAACTTCAACATGAATCAAAATAATCCACATTTAAATACTTATTATCCTGGATGGAGACAACACCCCAATGTTTCATGGAGCAACGACCAAGGACCATCTTCAGCTCCTAAACTGCCACCACCAAGGTTCTAGCAAAAAATAAAGCCACCAAATCAAGAAAAGAAGCTATAATTAGGGGAGATGTTTATGCAGTTCATGACAAAAATTAAAGCAGCAATTAAGAGTCAATTAACTTCAATCAGAACACTAGAAACACAAATAGGGCAATTAGCCAGAGCATTGAGTATGAGATACCAAGGAACTTTTCCAAGTGATACTGAGACAAATCCGAAACAAGATGGAAATAAACATTACAAGGCAGTTACTCTAACCAATGGAAGAGAGTACCAGGAAATTCAAAAGGTACCTCAAGTCTCAAAAGAAGCAGAAGAACCACCAACAATTGAGAAAAAAAAGGAGTTAGAATAGAAGACTGAGTCTAAAACCATCACACCATCTCATCCTTTTCCTCAAAAGCTTAGGAAACGAAAATCGGATAAACAATTTTAGAGATTTATGGAAGTTTTCAAGAAACTCCAAATTAACATTCCTTTTGCTAAGGCTCTAGAACAAATGCTAAGTTATGTGAAGTTTATGACGGATATTTTATCCAAGAAAAGGCATTTTGGTGAGTTTGAAATAGTGGATTTAATAGAGGAATTATTCAAAAGAAGTTACCACCAAAACTTAAAGACCCAAGAAGTTTCACAATTTCATGTACCATTGGAACTCGCTTTTCTAGTCGTGCACTGTGTGATTTGGGAACAAGTGTAAATTTGATGTCATTCTCCATTTATTAGAGACTTGGATTTGGAGAAATCAAACCCACAACTGTGACCTTGCAATTGGCGGATAGATCACTCACATATCCAAAGGGAGTAATTGAAGATATTTTAGTTAAAGTTGATAAATTTATTTTTCCTGCAGATATCATTATTCTCTTTTTCACCTTTGAGGATTTTTGAAATCTTAAGAATGGCTTAGTATCCACTCAACATTATTCTGGAAACCAGTAAATCAATTGGGCTAAACTTCTATGATTGACTTAATCTTAACAATCGTTCTAGATTCATAGAAGCGGATATATATCCTATATCAAGGTGCTCATAATCCCATGGGGATTAAATTAGATCATGAGACAAGTGAAAAGTTCATGAATTGGGTTAGGATAGTCCTATCCCATAGTCTCA
This sequence comes from Jacaranda mimosifolia, assembly GCA_018894105.1. NCBI lineage: Eukaryota > Viridiplantae > Streptophyta > Magnoliopsida > Lamiales > Bignoniaceae > Jacaranda > Jacaranda mimosifolia. The sequence goes on from CM032129.1 coordinate 14,860,405, forward strand.
TGATGGCATTTACAAATTTTAACAGTCTCAAAGACACATGAATAGTACCTTGGTTAAAATTTACAAGAGTTATAAAGCAAACAAGGTATGAAAAGTTCATGTTACCAAAGGAGATTTTTCAAGCTAGGATAAATGTGAAGTCATGTGTCATCGACTACAGTCTAAAGATGATTAGGCTTCGAGAAGGTTTTTCTACTTAGATGTAGCAATGAACAATGATCTCTATGAGGACTTGGTCCTCACATCCTCACTGAGTTTTGTTGTTCAAAGTGTTGATCTAGAAGGAGACTACCATGACAAGGGCATACCTTTGACACTTGTTTCCTCCTCCAAGTCTATGGGCCCTAAGGGTGCTAGAAAGGGAGGTGAAAGGAAGAAAAGTTTTTCCTCCAAGGGAAAACAACTATTAAAGGCATCCGGAGGAGTCAAGAAGATTATAGAGAATTTATTCGATATTATTTGTTTCTACTTTGGCTAGATAGGCCATTGGAATCATTTTTGCAAGGAATACCTTACAACTCTTTGGAAGAGTATGTACTTTATTAAAGTGCATTTAAGGATAAATTCTTCCTCACGGATATTTGATATCGCATGTGGTTCTTATCTTTGTAAGTTGTTGTAAAGAATAAGAAAGAAGAATAAAACTAAGTGATGTGGATATGATCTACCGCCTTGGCTAAGGAGCAAGAGTTGTGACCAAAGCTGAAGACGTATAATAAGTTAGACTTAGGGAACTCTATAATTGTATTGAACCCTTGCTATTATCTGTCATACATTGTTGAGAACATTATTTCAATTCCCATTTTGGATAGTGAAGGATTTGATCCTTCTATATCAAATGGGAGATTGAAGGCATTAAACAATGAGTTCTTTAATTGCTTATGGTACACTTAATAAAGGATTATACATATTGAATTCTCAACCATCACTAATGCATTCTCAACAAAGTAAGAAATTAGATATCCAAGAAAATGCCATGTAATGACGTGCAAGACTTGGGCATATTTTTGAAAATAAGATGATTAAGTTAGAAGTTCTTAAAGCACTAAATATTAGTAGCATTGAGGATCTTCTTACTTGTGAATCTTGTTTAAAGGGAAAAATGACCAAGGCTTCTTTTGTAGGACAAACGGAGTGCTCTACAAATCTTTTGGATTTAATCCATTCGAATATTTGTGGACTATTAAGAGTTAGGGGGAGATGAGGCTATTCCTACTTCATCACCTTCACCGATGATTAATAGTCGGTCCGGACATGTGTATCTTATGAAGTACAAGTTCGAAGCCTTTGAAATGTTCAAAGAGTATAGGAATGAAGTGGAAAAGCAATTAGGGCTAAGTATTAAAGCTGTTCAATCGGATCGAGGGAGAGAATACTTAAGCACCGAATTCTTGGATTATCTAAATGAAAATGGGATTATCTCTCAATGAACTCCACCCGGCACATTCTTACTTAATGGAATAGCTGAGAGGAGAAATCGTACCTTGTTGGACATGGTACGTTCTATATTGAGCTTCTTCAATGTGCTTATATCATTTGGGGGATATGCCCCATTAACGGTAGCAAAGTTACTAAGTGTAGTACCTTTAAAGTCGGTGCCTAAAATGCCGCATGAGATGTGGTATAGAAAAGCACTCTCTTACTAATATCTCAAGGTTTGGGGATCTCTTGCCTAATTGAGACGAACAGTGGGAGATAAGTTGAATAGTAGATCTACCTTGTGCAAGTTTGTGGAATACTCGAGAGAGTCTATGGATTACTACTTTTGTGATCCCTCAGAACAAAAGGTGTTTGTTTCGAGGAACACCTACTTTTTGGAAAAGCAATTTCCATTAGATAGAAAAGGCGTTGTTGTTGAGCTTGGTGAAGTTCAAGATGATCATCAAATCCCACAAGCGTCAGAAATAAATAAATATCAAAGAGCCTCACACAGAACCTTTAAAAAGGTCGGACCTAATCAAGAAGTAACCCAAAAGGTTCGGATTCCTTCATGAGATGGACCAATTGGATAGTGATCCGAAGACCTATGAAGAAGCTATGTTGGACATAGATTCGGGACGTTGGCTTGAAGCCATGATATCCAAAATGGACTCCATATACTCAAACAAAGTATGGACTTTGGTAGATCCACCAAAGAGAATAGTTCCCATTGGTTGCAAGTGGATCTATAAGCGAAAGCTTGGAGTAGATGGAGAAGTTGTGACTTTTAGGGCGCGACTAGTGGCAAAGGGTTACACTCAAAGACTCGATATTGATTTCAAGGAAACCTTTTCAACAATCGTTATGCCTAAGTCCATTCGGATTCTACTTGCCATAGTCGTATATTATGATTATGAGATATGGCAAATGGATGTGAAAACTGCTTTCCTCAATGGAGACATTGAAGAAGAAATCTATATAGAGCAAACACAAGACTTTACATACAAAGGGAGTGAACAAAAGGTTTGCAAAATCCAGAGATTCATTTATAGACTCAAACAAGCGTCCCGAAGTTGGAACATCGCTTTGACAAAATGGTCAAATCTTTTGGCTTTGTCAAAAATGTGTATGAACTATGTGTGTGTAAATAAGCTAGTGGGAGTTTGATACAGTTTATTGTGCTTTATGTCGATGACATCCCTCACATTGGAAATGAGGTAGGAATGTTAGAGTGTACTAAAGTATGGTTGTCTACACAATTCTCCATGAAGGATTTGGGAGAAGTATCCTACGTATTGGGAATACGTATCTATAGAGATAGATCTAAAAGGATGTTGGGGCTATCCCAAACCCCATACGTTGACAAAATACTTAAGAGGTTTAATGTAAAAGAATCCAAGAGAGGATATCTTTCCATGGGACACAACATTCATATCTCCAAGTCTAGTGGCCCTTAAGACAGAGGAAGAAAGACATAGGATGTCCCACACACCTTATGCCTCAGCCATTGGTAGCATAATATATGCAGTTCAATGTACAAGATTGGATGTGGCACACTCACTAAGTGTTACAAGTAGGTTCCAATCTAATCTTGGTGAGAGTCACTAGATAGCCGTTAAAGCAATCCTTAAGTACTTGAGAAGGACTAGGAACTTGTTTTTAGTATACGGCAATGGATAATTGAAATTAGAGGGGTTTTCGGATTTAAGTTTTCAATCCGATTTGGATGACTTAAAATTCACTTTTGGATTTATATTTTGCCTTAATGGCAGCATGGTGAGTTGGAAGAGTTCTGATAAGACACCACAGCCGAGATAACCACTGAGGTGAAATAATTTGTGGTTTTGGAAACTGCAAAAGAAGGTGCTTGGATAAAAACTCCATCCAAGAGTTGAAAGTAGTGCCTAGTGTGCATGAGCCCACTTTTATCTTTGGAAGACAACTTTGGACTTGAGCTAAGATCTCATCAGTGATCCAAACATAGAAAATGCATTATCATTTGACATAGGATATCAAATTGATAAAAGCGACAACTGAGTGGATAAAGTTGCCTCAGAAGAGAATTTAGCAAAACCACTATCTAAACCCCTAAATGCAAAAGGTCTTTGAAGGACATCTTGATAAGATGGGTCTCAAGTCCATGGGGTATTGACTTTAGGGCAAGTAGGAGATTGTTGGAATAGTACTCGGCAAGCCAATAGGATTGGCCTTGTAAAGCTATTTCACTGTAAAACAGTCTTGATTGAATGATATTCTTTATATGGTCATCTTCATCTTATGCTCTTTATTTCTCCACTTGCATTTGGATGAAGCCTTTAGATCATTCATGACTACGGGAGTTGGTTTGGTGACTATGGAATAAATCTTACACAATTATGATCTTAAATCTTCCAAGTCGTAGGATCTTACGAGACAAGGCATCTAAGATTTGAATAGACTTGCACTAACGATGTATAAATCCAAGAGTTGGATATTGCTCCATTCCATGAGCAACCGTATGAGATATGGGTGTATGTTACTAGTTGCTTGTTAGAGAACAAGGTACTGAAGACCCACTGGACAATCCTCCAAATAGTCGTAGTGGCAAGTCGGTAGTGATGAGTTCTCCAGCTTACGCTAGTGCATATTATTAGTCCACTGACCTGAGGATCCATGATAACATTGTATCTGATTCTCATGCTTTGACTCTTCCTTGACCACTTAGTGAGTCTTTCGTGTTGAAGTTGGGTATGAGCTACTTGGCATGAAGGTTTGTGGGATTCAAGATGGAATTCAACTCCTTGTTTTTATGAAGGGCGAGTACATCTCTTATGTATTCAATAATGATCAATTCCAAGAAATCCTTGCGCAAGGTGGTGTGACAATTTGGAAAAGGAGTTTTCCAAAGATGAGGTCACATAAGGGATTCAAACATTAGGAATAGAGACATAGTATCGAGGCTACTAGGAAGTCGACAAATATCTTGTCCTAGGCCTCTTTCGGGAGATAAGAGATAGAATGACCATATTTGTATGGTACGCATAGAGCTATAATGGTTCTCCAAAAGCATTTACTTTGGCCAATTAGTTGGGCTCCATAGGCTTGAGGTTGGATATCGACCATGAAAATTGGGTACTCTTCAATTAATGAGATTAATTGAATTGAGTCGATTAGTTTAAAAGTTGTTTTAAACTAAAATGAATATATAATATTCAAAAGTCACAAGGAGTTGTGAGCCCATGTCCAATGAATGGTAGAACCTATTGGGTCACACACAAAATCCAATTAACCTCCTAATTATTGGAGCAATTTTCTATGAGTTAGAGAATCACTCCAAGGTGACCGATTTTGAGGTGCCAATTTGAAGGTCAAATTTTGACTTGATTAATTTAAGTGTTAAATTAATCAACTAATTTAAGGAGTTAAATTAGACCAATAATTAAGGAGTTAATTATTTGGTTCCAAGTGACCATCAATTGGTCAAGTTAATTTGAGGATTTAAATTAACAAAATTGAGCTTAAGAGTTAAGCTTGTTTGACTTAAGAGTTAAGTCAAAGGTTGATTAATTAAATTAAAGTGTTTAATTTAATTAATGAGAAGAATACATTTTGGAGGGAAAATTCAAGTGAAAGGTTCATTTAAATTAGCATCTTAATTAACTTGAAATTAGATTTCAAATGTAATTAGAATGCACATGAAATTTAAATAAGATTTAAATTCAAATTTGCCACATTGGCACCCCACTTGGCTGCCCCCCTTCATGGAAGGTGTGATGCCACCTTGCCATCACACCATCCAACATCTATATATAGATATAAAGAGAGAGGTTTGGCCATATGCATGAAAGGTGTGAAGAATTAGATTCTTTCACCATTCTCTCCAAAACCTCCTTAAAGCATTGCATCATGTGTTGAAACTTTGCTTTCTTCTTCTTCTCCTACCTCAAAAATTGGCCATCACCATTGATATTATGCTCATTTTCTCCAGCTAAAAGTGAGTGGAATTTGGAGAATCAATTGATGTGTGGATCATATCAATAGAGGCAAAGCATTTGATTTGCTTGCTTTGGAGATCCACTGGAATAGAGCAGTCACTTGCCGAATTTTTTCCAAGCAATCCAGATCGAGTTTTGCTCTGAATTACAGAGATATTCTCAAGGAGTGAAGAAGTTCTAGATTATTTTTTCTGATTTTGGAGCATTTTAATCGAAGCAAAAGTTGTTGTTGCTCCACTATACCAGAGCCTGCTAGAATGTAGATTGGTGAAGTGTTCACCATTGCAACCTTGAAAATTTGCTTTTTGAGGTAATTCTCCAACTAAATCTGAATTTCTAGCATGATTAGATCCTTTGTAGGCTATAAGCACTAGTTACTTTTGAGCTTTTGAAGTTTGATAATTGGATCCTAGTGGCTTACTTGCCTGCAATGAAAAGACAATGATCAATGAAACATTCTTGAATGACCAGTTATTTGCAGTAGAGGAGAAAGGGGTTCCATGGTATTCAAACTTGGTAAATTATATAGTTAGTGGAATCTTCCCTCTAGAAATTAACTCTCAGCAAAAGAAGAAATTTCTCTCAGAAGTTAGGAAGTATGTCTAGGATGATAAGCCATTCCTATTTAGAATTTGTCCAGATCAAATACTTGGGCATTGTATCTTAGAAGAAAAAGTGAGGAGCAACCTTGAGCATTGCTATTCACCCCCATATGGAGGTCATTATCAAGATAATCGCACTACAACAAAGGTTCTTCAGTTAAGTTTTTATTGGCCTAATTTATTTAGAGATGTTTATACTTATGTTGCATGTTGTGATAGGTGTCAAAGAGTAGGAAATATTTCTAGGAAAAATGAGATGCCTCTAAATGCAACATTAGAAGTTGAGTTATTTGATGTGTGGGGTATTGATTTTGTGGGTCCTTTTGTAATATATTTGGGGAATCTCTACATTATTGTGGCAGTTGATTATGTCTCCAAATGGGTAGAAGTTGTTACTTTACCAACTAATGACTCTAAGGTTGTAGCAGACTTTTTGAAAAAGAATATTTTTACTCGTTTTTGTACACTTAGAGCTATTATTAATAATGGAGGAAGACATATTTGTAATAAGCATTTTGATGCACTGCTAGCCAAATACGGAGTAAGATACAAAATTGCCACATCTTATCATCCACAGACAAGTGGCCAAGTCAAAGTATCAAATAGAGAAATTAAAACAATTTTGGAGAAAATAGTTAGTGCCACTGGAAAAGACTAGTCTAAGCAGTTAGATGATGCATTGTGGGCATATAGGACAACTTATAAAACTCCCACTAGAATGTCACCTTGCAAATTAGTGTTTGGAAAAGCATGCCATTTACCAGTAGAATTGGAACATAATGCTTATTGGGCTATAAAAAGGTTGAATTTTGATTCTCAAACTATGGGGGATAAAATGTTATTGCAGTTGAATGAATTAGATGAATTCAGAATTCAAGCATATGAGAATGCTAAGTTGTACAAGGAAATGACAAAGAAGTAGCATGATAGAAAAATTTTGGATCGTCATTTTAAACCTGGACAATATGTTTTGTTATTTAACTCTCGTTTGAAGTTGTTTCAAGGAAAACTCAAATACATTGGTCAGAGCTATTTCGCATCACTGAAGTTTTTCCATATAGAGCAGTTGAGCTAGAAGAAGAAGGAACAAATACAATGTTTAAGGTGAATAGGCAACGAATCAAGTACTATTGGGGAGGCAATTTTGATTTCCAATGATCCACACTCACCTTGGTTGATGTTAAATGATGCCGAAAAAAGTCAAGCCGGTGACTATAAATCAGGAGCTTAATAGGAGGCAACCCAAGTTTTCTTTTTATTTTTTTAGTGTTTTATTATTATTTGAATTTTATTTTTTATCTTTATTTTCTTTCTAGTTTTGATCTAATGCTTTTTTTTTTTTGTTTCGCAGGATATTTCAAAAAAAAAAAAATTGCAAGGAAATAGGGGTTGCACCCCAATGCAAAGGATGTAAAAAATGAGTCCTGAGGAAGTTCACCTTGCGCCCGGGCACAAGGCAAGACTCAACCTTACCTAGTTACAGTGCGCCTTGCACCATGGCATAATATTTTCACGCCCTAGTGCAAGGTAGGGACTCCAAGATAGTGCACCTTGCACCTGAGCGCAAGATTTTTGTGCCTCGGCATAAGGCGTAGCCTGATGAAAATAGTTTACCTTGTGCCAGGGCGCAAACATCCTACATCCTGACGCGGGTTGAAACTCAATAAAAATAAAAATAAAAATAGAAGAATAAAAAGTTAGGGTTTTATAAAATGCTTTCTTCCTACCTAAAACCTCCATTCCCCTATCCCTTTTTCCTTTTTCTTCTATCTTCAATAAACTCATTCACCTTACCCATCCTCCTTACCATCACCATACCCACCAACCATTTACCACCGGCAACACCCAGTCACTATCGACGACCGTTACTCACCGCCGATAACCATTCCTGTTGATGAACTCACCATTTTTCCTCTTCCTTGGGTTCCTCTTTTTGGTACTTTAACATCATAATTAGTGAGTTGTTTGCTTCGTTTCTTTAATAAACTTTCTTTGGATTTGGGTGCTTTTTTGGTTATAATGGGATTATTTACTTGAACTTTGTAGAATATGACTGATTGTTAGGTAAAAAGTAATTTATGAAAATCTTGAGGGTTTGTGTGAGATTGCCACCATATTGTTTGATTAGGCTAAAAATTAGTATGCCATTGATCTAATATTTGGAAATTCTTTAAGTTTCTTCTTGTCATGTTTTGAATTGTTGAGTGTTTAGATGTTGATTTTTGATAATTTTTTGGACATTGCTTGGAAGTACTAATTGAATATTATCATAAAGTAGTGACTATAATTTGGTTACTATATTGTTGGAGCATTGAGCAAAGCATTGAATATAATTGAATGTGGAATTGAATTGTTGAATATTTTGCTACAAATAGTTCTTGAGAAAAATTGAAATTTAGTTAAGCAAATTTATTTATTGAAACTTATAATTTTTTATTTTATTTCAAGATTTTTGATTGAGTCTTTAGTGATACTATTATTGAAAATTTGGGATGATGTTGTTTGATCTTTTGGCAATAGTTGTGAGTTGAAATATCAGTTGAGATGGCACCTAAAGCAAGTTGAAAAAGAAATAAGACAGATGTGTCTAGCAGTAGGCAACCAACTTTTGATACCACTCGATTTGTTTCAGTGGAGGCAAACACACTTTATTCACAAGTCAATGTTCATCGACCCTTTGTTAAGGAAAGAGGATTAAGGGAATACTCACGCCGTGATCCTACTAGGGGTCTAATTATAGCAAGGAGGGATTGGCAAAAGTTCGTTAGCACTCTAAAGGTGGTAGTTATACCAGTAGTAAGGGAGTTCTACAATAATTTAGTATTCACCACTGGAGATAATTTATTTGTGCAAGGTAAACATGTGTCATTTTCTCGGGAAGCTATCAATGCAGTTTTTGAGACACCTAACATTGACGGTGATGATGAGTTCCAACAATTTCTAAAGACATATATAGATATGGAAGCAGTGAAAAATTATCTTTGTAATCACACTATCGAGTGGGAGATGGGAGCTAATAATCAGTATAGGCACTTCTCGAGAGCAGGTTTATCCCCAGGGATCCACCATTAGTTCAAATTCATTTCTGTTCGTCTATTACTAGTTTCCTATTACAAAAATGTTACTAGGGAACGAGCTATTTTGTTATATGCTATACATAAGATGATACTCATCGATATCGGACTGATTATTAACCCTACTATTCGGAAGGCATCACTTTGTGGAATATGAGATAGCTTAGTATGTCCATATTTTATTTTAAAATTATGCAGTGCAGTAGGCATTCAATGGGATCCAAGTAAGGAATTAGTACCTCCTGAGCAGATAATCGCGATGATCAATCGAGGAAGTTCCACAATCCCATCAAGAGGATCTAGCTCTCTAGAACTGCTATCGGACCATACTACAACGTCTAGATATGCTGGAGAATTTGATGAGACAGTTATTATTGAACTAGCAGGCTGTAGAGGAGCACCGCTAGACATGTCTTGATACTCAACAACAATGGTATACAATGTTGGCACAATGTCATAACATTGCACCTGAGGATTATCCTACCTTTCTAGAACCACTACACATTTGATTTTCCTACTACTGCAGTTCCACCTCTAGAGGCTAAGAAGACGATGACGCCGATGATTAATTAGGGAGTATTTTCTTTCTCTTTTTCTTTGCTTTCATTTTTTTTATTTTTATTGCTCTCTTTGTCATTATCTATATTAGTGTCTCTTATTTTCATCTTATTTTCTTTCTTTCTATGTCATGATAATATTAGCACTTTGAGGGCAAAGTACCTCTTAAGTTTGGGGGGGTGCTCTAGGTGTCAATTTTTATTCCCTTGTTTTTCATTTTTATTATTATTATTTTGGTTATGATTAGGGTTTAGAAATTGAGTTGATATCCTGCATGTACATAAATTAATCTTTTTGAGTCAATAAAGATATTACTCCTTTAAATTTGTGTTTCTTGGAATATTATAATTCTGTAATGATGGAATTATGTACTCCAAGTAGAAGCAATGCTAGGATGATATCCCTTATTTTTGAGCACTCACTTTCTCACTTTTAGCTATTGGTTTGATTTAGAGGACATTTATGCACGAGTAATATAGATAACACTTTAAACTCTAGAAGATGTTTGATTCCCTATCGAGGCGAAATCCTAAAAAACACTCAAGGAAAATAACTTATGTCATTTTGACTCGTTTGAGCCTTTCAAGCCTACCAAATGATATGATATCTTTAGGGTCCCATGTTCAACCTCTTTTAAAGTATCCTTTTTATTTGGCAACTAACTCAACTGTCAGCCTAAACATATGATCCCACCAAATAGATCTCACAATTACTTATTAGATCTATTTGAAGCTCTTATGAAGATGAGAACAAACAATATAGTGCCCATAAATTTGATTTTCTTCCTCCCACCAAAAATAAAAAAAAAAAATCAAACTAAAAAAATATAATTAAAAAAGAGAAAAAAAAAGTGCATAATATAATGAGCACTGAAAAAAAAATCTAAAAAAAGTGGAAAAAAGAAAGAAATTGAGAAGTACTGTTCAAAAAGTTTGAAGGAGTGTTGAAAGGTGATGATGAACAAGCGTTGTGGGAATTGATCCAGTATTATCTATATCTTTCCTACCTTTACCTAAGCCTACATTACAAGCTCTGAAAGTTTTAAATGATCATTTATTGAGTGTATTCTACATTAGTGGATATAGAGATAAAAAGCAAATGTATGGAGTATTAGAGTAGAGTATTGTACTTGTAGATAAATTAATCCGAATTGCCAGTAATTACTTGTTGAGAAATCAAACATATATATGGGGGAATTCATTTGAATATTGTATCTGCTTATATGTGCATAGTGAAATTAGATCACAATTGTGGTTGACCACGAGCATAGCATTGAAGTAGTTATGAGAGTAATAAAAAGAAATGATATTTCTGTACATGCATTTTAGTGTTAATTTGTTTTTCTTAGAGTGTCTTTAAGTCTTTTCTTTGTGCTGCTCGAGGGCGAGCAACATATTAAGCTTGGGGTGTTTCTTAAATACCTATCAGCATTAATTTGAATATCATATTTAGGAGTTAACAAATAATTTTCTTGTTTAAAAAATTATAATTCCCTTGCTAATTGATGAAAATTTGGAATCGTAAGAATACAAATGAAGAAATTACGAAAGGGGGACTAATTGACATAAGTTGGTGGGAATTCTGATTGGATGATCTAATCAAAGATGGAAAGAAGAGTCTTTATTTATTTGAATCCTATTCTAATTACAAGACTCTTTTCATCAGTTATAATTAAATAGGCCTATCAGATACTTAATTTAAGAAAAAAGAGATTTGGATTTTTATCTTAGAGATTAGAAGTATCACGAGAATTCAGGATATGGAAGAGGACAAAGTGGATGTCAAATTCATCTAGGAATAGAGTTTCTTCTTCTTCTTTTGATTTTCTTTTTAATTCTGTATTTGAGACAATGTTTTGTTTTATTTATGTTTTGTTTGATAGTTCAATCATGAGCTAATTCGTTATTCTAGGATTATGATGGATTCTTTTGAATAAATTAATGCATGATTTTCTTTGATGAAATTAGTAGCGCTTAAAGTTTTTCTTCTATTGTGTGTTTTTTCTATTTGACTGTATGATCAACATCCAAGTGCATCTTTAAACCCTAAAGGAGTCTTGGAAAAGAAAATATGGGGATTGATTGATAATAAAAGACCTTAGCATTAATTGTTCAAATTGATGAATTAATTAATTTATGAGTAGGATAGGGATATACTTTCTTGCCCTAGAGAGTTACTAATTTCATAGGGAGAAAATTGTGTAATCAAGTCATTCAACTGATGAAATAATAATCCTTGGCTTCTATATCCTAGAAGAAATCCTAATGAGTACATTTTTTTTTAGTTTCATTAGTTTAGTTTTAACTCCTAATAATTGATTTTTGTTTGAATAAAACAAGTGTGCAATAAATTAGTAATTAGTAACGAATAATTTAGTTCCTATGGGATCGACACTCTTCTCATCACTTTATTACTTGTTGCGATACATGTACTTGTGTAATTGTTTGCATTATTTGTTTTGCACATCAACACATATCAAGAAGGATTTCATATTCGTGGTACAATGAGTTTTTAGTAAGTTTATGACATGCCAGATCAAACATAAAACAACAATATCAGTTGCTGCATAAGTCGGAGGTACAAAATGATTAATCAAGTAGATCTCAAAGATCATTTTGATAAATTGCAGTATTCTCTTATTCGGACTAGTCCTTTAGGTAACCGCTGCTTTCTGATATCAGCAAATCGAAGGCCTAGTAGGATAAATAGCGTAATATCCAATTGCTTGAAGTAAGCGGAGTGCATAATGGAAGGAGGAAGACAAACAAAATTGCAACGAAAGTGATTCCCATGTCTAAGACAGCAGTACTACTGAGCCACCTAAGTTTGCTGACTACAAGGGATACTCCAGCCATGAAAACCATGGACATCATACCAAGAGCAATCCTTAGTAAAGGCACGGTCAAAGTGAGAGCATTAAGCGCCAAGGTGAGATTACCTAATTGTGCTCATATTAGAGCCACAGCAACAACAATGGAGCTATACATGGCTATGGTATCACAGAAAACAAATATGTGGAATCTCTTCTCTCTTAACATTGTCATAATGCCCAAATCTGTGCCAGCGCTATTATACCCACCAGGCACAGTAAAACCAACAGCAAATGTTATTGTGGCAACCAGAGTGGATACAAGTAAAAAGAGTGTTAGTTCTTTCCTTACATTAATTTTGCATGTTGGACCTCTTATTTGAAGTTGGTATAACTACATTATCGGAGAGAGAACAAGGTATGCTAGCAGCTTTCAGGCAGCCCAGGTCAAGCGCTGAAAGGAGGAAAAGAGATACCATAATGCAAGTTTGTTAACAGTCAACTAAATTATTGCAAATAATAGTATAATCATATGCACTGTTTCCCATAGTGAGAGCACTGACATTAATTCAACGGTCTTTATATGTCAAGGTGCTCTATATTTTGCATTACTGTATTTTTCATAGACCCAGCAAAAAATTGGCTTATTTATAAAAATATGGTAAAAAATTTCAAATTTTATAAAATTACCGTAATTTTAAAAAAGTTGTAAAACTACCGTAAAGCTTGGCCTCAAGCCACGCCTCTTGCAATGTGATTTTTTATTTTTATTTTTTTTATTAAAAAGTGAACTCTTGCATGCAAACCTTTTTTTTTTTTACATTATATATTAATTATATAATTACAATATTTAACGCCTCTTGCATGCAAACCTCTTTGTGGTTGAATTTTTTTTTTTTTTTTTATAAAACATCCGCAAAGGCGTGCCACGCCTCTTGCATGGTAGAAATGTATTTTAAGATACAGTCAATAGTGGTATATATATCGCAGTATATGATGTAAGCCCTATTAATACATTATTTAAGAATTATCATATATTTTAATCATAATTGATGCGTATAATTTGAAGATATGTTATTATCATAGCATATAAAACTATCATATAATGTTTTTACCAACTCGATTCTATTTATATATTCCACTTATAAAACCCACCATTCACATACTTTTATCATTTTTTTTTTTTAATATTTTAGAAATGAACTCAAATGAGAGATGATCCATTTTTGTAGTGTGGATATACATGGTTATTGAAAAAAAAAAATGGTCATTGTCAATGCCAATATATCTTGAATGACAATGATTAATATCATGTATCATTTTGCTTTGTTTCTTAACTTTGAATTCCAAATACCTAAGACAGAGCTGGAATATTGACTTATAATACTAGATATATTTAATTTTTGCAAGTTTAATATGTAACACTCACTATTTAATTAAAGAACAATGTATGAATTTTATTTTTTAAGTATGTTAGTGTAGATCAGAACTGTCTAAAATTTTTGAGAAATTCGACCAAATTTATCATTGATAAAGTCTAATACAAACGAAAAACATAGAACATAAAATATAATTACAAAGTTGGAAGAATTAAGGATGTGGGGCTTGCGCTTGGGTTTGGACTTCAACTTCGGCTAGTGCATGACGGCGGACTTGTTGTCTTATACGTGCTTGGAGCCAATCAATTTCATTTTGGATACGAGTAGTGCTATATATATATATTATATTATATTATATTATAACATATATATTATGTATTATATATATTATGCATTATATTAAAATATATACAATATATTATGTATTATATTAAAATATAATATATTATACATTATATATTAATTATATAATTACAATACAATTAGTATACATACTTAATCTATGAAATTTCATGCACATAATTTATAAGAGATATACTTTTTTTAAAATATTCATTTAATATTCATTTATTTTATTATTTAGCTTTGAGTTTCTAATATAATATAAACAATATTAATAATTAATATAAAATTATTAGCATTTCAATTACTTAATAACAACTAACATAAAAATTGATACTTCATAATACACTTTTACCTTTTGTTTAGTTTTGTATGAACTAATAATCAGAAAGAAAAGGCCATAAATATTAACTAATATCAATGCCATGTCTATTAATTTCAAATTTCAAATTTCAAATTATTCAAACTAAATATTAAAATTAATTTCAAAATCACAAGATTAAGTCAAACTTAATAATAAACAAATTAAATTAAAATACTTTTACAAAATTTAAAACCAACCTGATATTGCTAAGTCAAATCTTCCTCCTCTGAAATAAAGTTTCTAATCAAACTGTAAAAAATTAAAAAAAAAAGAGCAACATATTATTTTAACAATAAAAAATAATAGCATAAAATAACCAAAAATATAAAATAAAAATTTTGAACAATATGATTTTGATTTTACCTTATTTGAAATTATTTAAAATATGGTTTCTTCTTCCTTGTTTTCTTTTCCCTTCTCTTTGTTTTTCCTCTTGAATTTTCTTTTCCACTTAGTGCACTTTACCAACAGCAGAACTCACTCCACTCAATAAGTTTTGTTTGAAAATATAAATGATTTGTGAGAATGTTGGAAGGCTGAATTGGGTACATATATCACTTTTGGCTGTATCTTAAAAGACTTTTCTCCATGCAAGAGCGTGTCATGCCTTTGGGGATGTTTTACCAAAGAAAAAATTCAGTCAATAAGAGGCGTGGCCTCTCTTCACTTTTTATGTATAAAAATAATAATAATAATTGCATGCAAGAGGGCTCTTGCATGCAAATTTTTCTTTTTTTTTTTTTTTTTTTTGTTTTATAAAGTGAAGAGGCGTGCCCTAAGGCCACGCCTCTTTATTTTTTTCGCATGCAAGAGGCGTGGCCTCTCTTTTATTCATTAAAAAAAAAAAAATTCAAAAAGCTAACTAAAGAAGCCACGCCTTACCATAATTATCTAAACTTTTCAGGAATACGGTAATTTTGTAAAATTTTAATTTTTTAACCATATTTTTATAAATAAACCCAAAAAATTACCCAAACCCACGGGTACCCGCATGTATAAAAAAAAATACGGGTAATGGGCCTCATTTTCTGTACCCAATAAAATGCGGGTAATTTTACCCACCGTCTAATTACCCGTCGTTTTTTGGCCCAACCCGCGGGTAACCCGTGAATAATTATTTATATTTTAATTTTTAATTTTTCTCTAATTTTTGCAACTATTTTGGAAGGTGTAACACTTTTTTTTGTTAATGATATCAACAACATTTAAGTGGTGTTTAAACTTTTAATTCAAAATACTTTTGACATATAATGAAATTTAAATTTAAACTTCGAAATGTAATATAACTTAAATTTAATATATGTTTAAATATTTAAGTTGTAGTTTTCAAACTAAAATATTTGACATGCTTTGAAATATTTGAAATTTGTGGCCTCTTTTATTAATTTTATTTAGGTAATATTTAAATAATATTATGTAAATTTAAAAAAATTACTAATTTTTCTTTAAATATTAAAAAAAAAATAGTACGGGTACCCGTGGGTTACTTATTACCCATAGTCATGGGTAATGGGTCAACTATTTCATACCCAATAAAAAACGGGTAATTTTACTCGCGGGTAAATTTACCCAACCCATTCTTACCCGCGGGTACCCATTTGCCAGGTCTAATTTTTCACTGTTACCATGATTGTTGTCTTTCTATCTTTTTGTGTTTGCCTTTTTATCATGCAACAGAATATAGAGAAACTAAGCAAGGCAAAGTATTCAATTTACTTTAACATTTTAGGATGGTTAGGTCCTATTAGCACCTTCTATACATTTCCCGCATTATAAGCATGCTATATAATCGTCTATGGGGCATAATTATTTCAAACCATGGTGAATTGTTACCATCTGGCATAGTTGGATCAATTTATACAGAGAATTTGATTATAATGTCAGTGATCTGGCATTTCTCATTTTCACAGGGTACGTTATAAGGTGCTCATATTACATACCTGGTGAAATTCGGGATAATTAGGCATGTAGGCCTCAGCAGCATCTAGAGCTGTCATCCCTTTGTCATTTACCAACTTAACATCCACTCTCTTGTCCCATGTCAGGACACTTACAATTTTGGGGTGCCAGTGCATGGTGGCCAAATGCAGGGGTACATTTCTGTGTTTATCTTTCATGTTTATAAGGTCCTTGAGATCAGGCTTATTGAGAATGTAGCTGACTACACTAAATCTTCCATTCTTGGCAGCAAGGTGTAAAATATTGTGACCATACCTGTCGAGCAGCTCCCCTGGGTCGGGGGATGTCTTGAAGCAAAAAGATGATGATATCCAGATGGCCATTAATTGGTGCCAAATGAATGGGGAATGCATCACTTATGTCTCTTTGAGTGGCACTTGGAGCATATTTGTCTAGCAACTATCGGACCTCTTCAAGATAACCTAATGATGCTGCATGGTGAAGTGGAGTCCTCCCTTCACCATCTCTTAGGTGGACGAGACTTGGGTTCATGTTCAACATGGCTTCTGAAACATCGGTGTTGAAGCAAACAGAAAGCAAGCACCAAAAAAGGTTATAACAGTATATATATACACGGCAACAGTAAGCTATTCCTCTGCACCTATATGTAAACAGCTCTTCTAGCAAGTGTAGCTTGATTAATTAGTTTGATGTATAATTGCCTGCTGTAGCTCCATTTGCTTCTTATTAGTCTCTTGTGATACATGTTATCACATTTTTCACACCTAGCTAATTAGTTTTTGGTTGCTTTTCAACCCTGCGCTCAGCACAACAGGAAATTAAAAGAAAAACTATAAATTGAACTCTTGCATTTCTGCCCATTTTATTGCATCAAGATGATACGAAGGTGCAAAATCTGAAAACTAGAAATACCTCTATTCTTCCCCTTGATTGCTGCTTGATTGGTGGACTTCCTCTTGAACTGCTCATTTATGCGTTCTTGATCTGTTGCAGATGGAAGAATTAATAGAAGAGATGCAATTTGCAAAACCAGCTTGGGCTGCCAAATATAACGCAGATTCTCCTTGGCTGTTTTGGTAATATGACAACTCAGGATCTTCTTGGATTAAATATTGAGCAATGGATTCCTGGCCTCATATTATTGCTTCATGCAAGTCTGTATTTCCTCTCTCATTCTTTTCCCTCAATAGATTATTGTGTTGATGAATTCTCACCAGGGCTTTTACCATTGATCCATGTCCAGCTCTTGCAGCAAGATGTAATGCAGCATCTCCATTGAAATTCTTGTACGATAACAGGGATGGATCCTTTGCAGCTATCTAAGTAATTATATTTTCATTTCCTTGGTTAGCTGCTAAATGAAGAAATGTATTTCCAGCAGGGCTCACCTTACGCAAAATGTCACCGGATGATGCGGCCTCTGATACCGAAACTCGATCCAGGACTCTGTCAAAATCAATAAGGCTGCCAGATACAAGTCATAGTCCTTGTATATCTCTGTCACATGATCATCATTCTAGCACAGGTCATCGCTTTCAGTCCATTGATCTTCCTGGATTCCGCTTGCAAAAGACCTTCTTCTTATTGGTATTCGTCTTTGCTCATCAATGATCAAATCAAGGGGGCCCATCAGCAGAAGATTGCAGCGGAAAGAGTTGTGATCTCAACGATACAGATATAAGAACAGAACAAAGTGAGCAGCAAGCAACTGATTGTGAGGTACAAGCCGACTCCACTGTCAGTGTCACCCCCGTTCTTTGACAAAGACTATGCATTTTGTTGGCGTTGGAAATTACCATCCTTGACAAGTATACTAAAGATGGTGGAGTGGGGCTAGGCAGCACTGAGACAGAAGAACAGCTAGAGAGTGGGGACATGCATGCATGTTAATTTTGGGTTGATAATCTGTAACTGCAACTACTTAAGATGATGATGATGATGATGGTGCCGGCGGCAGGCGGGTGGGTAGAGGGCCGAGTGGTGAATTCTGCAGTTAATGAAGACCACTGTTGGGTCTTGGTCCTCGATTTAATGCGCGGCATCTTCTTTTCTCAGACATATATATATATATATATATAAATATATCCGTGTTCTTCAGCGGAGCCTATCAGCTATACAGTACTGTACCCGCATTTGATATCCTTTATTATTAATCTTGTCTAATCTTAAAAGAGATTGTTCTAACATCTTATTTGATTCATTCGACAAGTCGCAGCCAAAAATAATATCCCAATTAAGCCACTGAAACCGTGTTTCTAATTTCTAAATAAAAATAAGCAGTTACATGTGTTTTCCTCAAATATAATAAATAAATAAAAATAAGCAACCACATGTGAATTAATTTGACCAAGCTTGCCGGAGATTTATACCTCAAGAATTTATTCATTTATGGTATTATATATCTTGTAACATCAGCTAACTATTCAATATACATTCTTTAACCATAGTTGTATAATGTAAGAACCAATATCACTAAAATGTAATTTTAGCATAGAATATGAATTAGTTAAATCTATAATTAGTAAATCATAAATTATAGTATCTCATACCCAAATTTATAACGTTTGTAGGGATTTTATGTATGTCTTTTGATATAATTTGTGTCTTCTTATCGATGGACCCAGTTACCAGTTACCCAGTTAGCACATGAGCCAAAAGTTTTGGACATACATGATAACTAATTGTTATTTTTGTTAGGCTCAAATTCATAACATCTGTATTTATTATTTTTATTATATATATCTTTTGATATAATTTGTGTTTGATTATTGATGGATCTAGTTAGTACATGATGAGCCAAAAGTTTCCAACATATATGAAAACTAATTGTTATTTTTGTTAGGGATAAAAAACCATTAACAATTAATCCCGTTTAGAAGTGAATTTGGATGGAATAATATTCAATTAAGATCTTACATGCATGATTTGGCAAAAACGTCCAATCATTTTAAGCTTATTGACTTTACTCCTAAAATTTGCATAATTTCTCACTTTACTACTCCAACTTCAAAAAAATAAAATAATAATAATAAAAAATGAGATTATAAAAATGTCCTAAAGTTCTCTTCATTTAACTTTATTAGTTTTTATTAATTAACTAATGTTTGATTAACTTTTGTATATACTCATGTTAATTTTTCTAGAAAAATAGGAGATTTCTTTGATTTATGTGCAAAAATGAAATATATTTTAATTAACTATTTTCAGAACTTGATCAATTAAATTGACAAATTTATTTAACATTTTATTTCTTTGAAAAATTATTTGAGTTATTTATCTTTGAATGTTTAATAAAGAACGTCTTTCATAGTAAAAATATTTTTTTGAAACTGAGGTATATATATACTTTTAAGTATGGTATACGTGCTTTAATTATAGGTATTCTTTCTTTTTTTTTTTTTAAAAATGCAAATAAATAAACTTAAGATAAAACCAATCATTATGTATGTTGTTGTTTTAGGCATTTTGAGAATTTTACTGTGGGGAAATGTATTTTTCAAATGGTGCACTAGGTAATTTGTTGAGAATCGGAGTGTTTGAATGAAATGTTTGAAAATAATGCTTTTTCTTTTTTCTTTAAAATTGATTGTGCTTAGACAAGATTTGGCGAATACCCTTATTAATTTATTAGAAATAAAATCATAAAAATACAAATAGATATTTCATAAAAATAATAAATTAGGACTACATTTTCTAGTACATTTCGTTCTAATAACTAAAATCCACCACTTATCTAGGCTAGTGTTAGCCACTTGAAATGTGAGATGCAACCAGCATGGCAGGATTGGCATGACGGTGCACAACAAATGCGTGTCAAGATGGTGCGGCACACTTATGGTAGCTTAGTCCAACAAACTTATGGGCGCATGGGTGTCTTTGTTGGCAGCTTGTGGGCATTATGTGCGGAGCACCTTGTGGACACTGTGGACTTAGACTTGTGCTTAATGGATACTTGGACATGATGAGCATAAGAATACTTTGCTCATTTTATTCTTTGAACAATACTTTTATATCCATTACTATTTGAGCATTGTATATTTATTATTGGACATGTCCCAATGCCTTTGATTGAATTTGATGATTTCAGGACTTAGGAATATATTCGGAATCATAGAGACCTTGAAATGGTCTTCTCTATTTTAGCTTCATCTTTTCCACCTTGTGATCAAGTGATGTCATTTTAACCCAAATCAATTGATAATATGTGAGAACATTGAATTAGATTATTATAGTATGATATTTTAGTTATATTTAGATATTTTTGAAAATGTATTGTCTCAAATTCTATATGAAAAAATGAAATTTATACTTCTTTATTGTTAAACCTTTGCGATACGATTTACTTGATGTGGTGTTGCATATATAATGAACGTTTCTTTGGTACTATTACTAGTGAAATATTTTTTATGGCAAATTTAAGTTTGTCGGTAATATTCTGTTTAATTTTATCCGAAACTTTCTAGTACATACTAATTAGTAGCAGTTTATGTAATTTGTAATTTTCTTTTTTATTTCTAACTTTTGAAGAATTTTTTGCTATCCTATAATGAATTTGTTTTTGAACCGCTCTATCAAATCTTGACACACTGAGACAGATGTGCAACACCACCTGCCATATCTCCAATTCCAATACCGAGATCTTGAACCATGAGCAGACTTTTACTGCATCATATGAGGCCATTTAATCTTTTTTAAATAATCCTTACTAAAATCAAGAAAAATTGATCCGCATCGAGCAGAAGAAGTACTACTACTTTGTGGGTATTAATAAATGGCAAATCGTGCCCTTGAAGCAATTTTCCGAGACAATATAGTAAGGGAATGTTTATTTATGTTTTCCATAATATAATTATTTTAGAAAAATATAACTACATATTTCTTTATTTTTTTAATTTTTATTTTATTTTTCAATATATACATATATACATTATATATATTATTATTATTATTATTATTATTCTAATAATAAAGAAATCACTTAATTCTATTTTCACCTAAAAAATCTAATAAAAAAATATTGATTTGCAGTAAAAAATGTCTCCCTAAAATATAAACAAACATACAAAAACACAACTCTCACATTCTCCAATAATTTATTCTCCTAAAATACAGAATAAACACATAATAAAATCACACAAAAAAACATGACCAAACATTCCCTAAGGGTCCATTTTCACCTAAAAAATCTAACAAAAAAAACATTGATTTGCAGTAAAAAATGTCTTCCTAAAATATAAACAAACATACCAAAACACAACTCTCACATTCTCTAATAATTCATTCTCCCAAAATACAGAATAAACACATAATAAAATCACACAAAAAAACATGACCAAACATTCCCTAAGGGCCCGTTTGGTTTCATTTTCAACTCCCATTTTCATTTTCTCCTCAAAATAAAAAATAAAAGTTATCACTATCTACACCATTTTCTCAAACATTTTCATTTTCAAAACATTACTTTTTATATTCTCTCTCCATTTTCATTCCTATTTCCCCTCTATTATTACCTATATATACATTTTTATCTTCTCAATACTTCTCAAACAACATTCACTACAAAAATGTTATAAATTATTCAAATTCAAATTATAATTGATGAGGGTTCGATTCGTCGGATATGGGTCCAACTACGGGTTTGAATGAGACTCAACCTAGATGGTCGAGATCCTTGTTTAGGTGGGATGAATCATGCAATCACAACAAACGTTAGGCTAGCCGAGGGGCCCCCGGCTTAGGCCCTCCGATGCTCAAGTCAGTAATGATCGACTAGAAATATCGAGCAGCGGAGTAAGGGTTTTGAGTGTATGTGAGTGCGTACCTCTAGAAGATTGGACCGAGGGTATTTATATCCTTCTCCCTTCGAGGAAACGTCTGGGATGCCCCTAGTACACCCAGGGGCCCGTAGCCTTGCGCCAGGGGCAATTAGTCAATTCCCTAACTTGTATATCTCCAGCTAACTGCCCTTCCAGGTTTCAAGGACATGATAGTACACTGTTGCGGTGCCTGCTGTGTCAGGCGGTGAGGGGATGGCATGCGCCATTAATGCGGAGGCGTGATGCCCGTCAGTGCATTTAATGCGGTGGCCGAGTACTGCACTGTCTCGACCTCCGACTCGATCTCCAAATGGTCGAGTGAGGTCGACGAAGCATATGGGCCTCGGGCGCCTGACTGGGCTTGGTGCCGCGTCTCTGGTCGAGTGAGGTCGATGATGCATATGGGCCTCGAGCGCCTGGCTAGGCCTAGTGCAACGTCTCTGGGCTAACTTGGTTTGGGCCTAGGAGCTTGGGCCATCCTATATCAATAATATTATTTTTTTCAAATAATTATATATCACATCATCAATTCAAATTAAAAAAACTACACAATTTTTATTACAAAAACACCTAACATCCAAATACATCTCATTTTCACAACTATATAAACATATAATTTTAAATAACACATTCAAATACAACTCATTTTCAAAAATATTTTTTCTAACTAACTTTTCACTATGCATTTTCACTAAAAAATGAAAATGGCCTGACAAAATGAAATCAAACGGGCCCTAAGTCTTCTGTTTTTTGAATTGAGAGTTTATTGAGAGCAAAAGTTGAGAATATAAGTAGAAGTAAATTGACGATGCTGAGACAATATATTATATATTGGGGGTAACATTAATTGTGGGCTAGTTGAGGCTAAAAAGTTCAATTACCAGTAGATACAAGTGAGGATGCCAATTGCCAAGATATTATATTGGTAAGGGTCAAACCCATACCCTATGATTGAAAGGCCTTTGTCAGCAGTAGGCATGTTAGCATGCGAATTGTGAACTTTTACCACAAATATAAATGAAACAGGATGGTTTTTGGAGGGAAAAGATAAGAAGGAAAAGAAGAACTATTTCCTCACTTCCATAAAATTGCAAAATGTCTCTGAAATTCAATAAATATCAAGGGTTAAATATTACTATAATAACATATTACTAATCCTAAAATAATGCAAAAATAGAGTGGCTGGTTTAATGTGCAACGAATGCGAAAGGTGGCATTCAGCATGATTTTTGATCCACATAATTCCAATACCAAAGTTCATGCCGACATTTGTGACCGGATTGAGTGTTTATTCAGAATTTGAAATTAGAACATAAGGGAGGCAATATAATGGTGAAGACTAAAGAAGCTGACCTTTTAATATGCAAAGTGCCAATCATATGCCACATAAATACTTCTCAGAATAAGAGCAATGGAAAATTAAGTAACCTCAACAGTCAACAGCCAGAAAATAATACTGGACAGATGATCCCACACAAATATTTTCTGGCATCATCATTGAACTACGAAAGGACTGCAGAACAAAACAAAGCACATATCATATCATCAAAGTTTTCATATTTTTTATCAATGAGGTTCTTATTAAGTTTATGAAATGCTAGTTCAAACATGAAACAACGATTAGTTGGTGCATAAGTGAAGAGGTACAAAATAATTAATCAAGTAGCTAGATCTCAAATATCATTGCTATAAATTGCAGTATCCCCTCACTCGGTCCGGTCCTTGGGCAAACCATTGCTTGCTAATATCAGCAAATGGAAGGGATAGTAGGATAAGTAGCGCAACATCTGGTTACTTGAAGTAATTGGAGTGCATAATGGAAAGAGGAGGACAAACAAAATTGCGAAGAAAGTGATTCCCATGACTAAGACAGCAGTACTAAGCCACCTGAGTTTGCTGACTACGAGGAATACTCCAGCCGCAAAAGCCATGGACATCATACCAAGAGCAATCCCTAGCAAAGGCACGGCCAAAGTGAGAGCATTAAGCACCAAGGTGAGATCACCTAATTGAGCCCATATGAGAGCCACAGCAACAACAATGGAGCTATACATGGCTATGGTGTCACAGAAAACAAATATATGGAATCCCTTCTCTCTTAACATTGTTGCAATGCCCAAATCTGTATCAGAGCTATTATACCCACCAGGCACAGTGAAACCAGCGGCAAATGTTATTGTGGCAACTAGAGTTGATACAAGTAAAAGAGTATTAACTCTTTCCTTATAATTTTCCATGTTGAAACTCTTCTTTGAAGTTGGCCTACCTACAGCTTTGCCGGACACAGATCGAGGTACACCAGCAGCTTTCAGGGCAGCCCAGGTCAAACGCTGAAAGTAGGAACAGAGATATCATGATGCAAGTTTGTTGCAGCAGTCAACTAAAATTGCAAATGATTGTATAACCATAAGCACTGTTTCCTATATTGAGAGCACTGACATTCTATGGTCTTTACATGTTATGGTCTTCCATTTTTCGCATTATTGTATTTCTCACTATTAGCATGATTGTTGTCTTCCTATCTTTCTGTGTTTGCTTTTTGTCATGCAACAGAATATAAAGAAACTGAGGCAAAGTATTTAATTTACTTTGACATTTTAGGATGGGCTAGGTTCAGATAGCACCTTCCATACAATTCTCGCCTTATGAGCATATTATACTCGTCTATGGGACATAATTAATTCAAACCATGGTGAATTGTGACCAACTGACGTAGTTGGATCAAACTGATAGAGAGAATTTGGATTATAATATTAATGATGTACTATATGCATTTTCACAGGGTAGTTAAGGTGCTCATATTGCATACCTGGCGAAATTGGGGATTATATGACATGTAGTACTCAGCAGCATCTAGAGCTGTCATCCCCCTGTCATTGACCAACTTAATGTCCACTCTCTTGTCCCATGTCAGCACACTTACAATTTTGGGGTGCCAGTGCATGGTGGCCAAATGCAGGGGTACATTTCCACGTTTATCTTTCATGTTTATAAGGTCCTTGAGATCAGGCTTATTGAGAATGTAGCTGACCACATTAAATCTTCCATTCCTAGCAGCAAGGTGTAAAATATTTTGACCATCCCTATCCAGCAGCTCCCCTGGGTCGGGGAAGTCTTGAAGCAAAAGGATGATGATATCCAGATGGCCATTTATTGCTGCCAGATGAATGGGGAATGCACCACTTTTGTCTCTTTGAGTGGCACTGGGAGCATATTTGTCTAGCAAGTATCGGACCTCTTCAAAATAACCTGATGATGCTGCATAGTGAAGTGGAGTCCTCCCTTGACCATCTCTTAGTTGGAGGAGAGTTGGGTTCATATTCAACATGGCTTCTAAAACATCTATTATTGAAGCAAACACCAGAAAAGATTTTAGGAGAGCATACATGGCAACAGTAAGCTTTTTCTCTGCTCTACGTGTAAGCAGCTTTCAAGCGTAGCTTGATTGATTAGTTTGACAGATAATTTCCTGCTATAGCTCCATTTGCTTCTTATTAGTCTCTTTTATGCATGTTATCACATTTTCCATGTTTTTGGTTGCTTTTTCAATCCTCCGCTCAGCCCAACAGGAAATTGAAAGAAAAACTACAGTTGCACTTTGCATAGTTGTGGCAATTTTATCGCATCAAGACAAAAACTAAAAATACCTCTATTCTTCCTCTTGATTGCTGCTTGAATGGGGGACTTCCTCTTGAACAGCTCGTTTATGCGTTCTTGATCTGTTGCAGATCCAAGAATTGATGAGTCGCAATTTGCAAGACCTGCTTTGGCTGCCAAGTACAACGCAGATTCTCCTTCACTGTTTTGGTAATACGATATATCAGGATCTTCTCGGATCAAATATTGAGCAATGGATTCATGGCCATTGATTAATGCTTCATGCAAGGCTGTATTTCCTCTCTCATTCTTTGCCCTTAATAGATTACTCTCATCTGCTTGATTCTGGATCTGGACCTGGACCTGGGAATTTAAAACCAGCAAGTCTTGATGAATTAGCACTAGGGCTTTAACCATTGATATGTCTCCAGCTTTTGCAGCAAGATGTAACGCAGCATCTCCATTGGAATTCTTGTATAATACCAGGGATGGATCCTTCGCGGCTGCATAAGTCACTATATCTTCATTCCCATGTTTAGCTGCTACATGAAGAAATGTATTTCCAGCAGGGCTCATCCTACGCAAAATGTCACCAAATGATGTGTGTTCTGCTGCGGAAACTCGATCCAGGACCCTGCCAAAATCATCAAGGTTGCCATTTTTGGCTGCCAGGTACAGGTCATAGTCCTTGTATATCTCTGTCACATGATCACCATTCGAGCACTGGTCATCGCTTTCAGTCCATTGATCTTCCTGGATTCCGCTTGCTGACCTTCTTCTTAATGGTCTTTTCTTTTCCACCTTCTTCGGCTCATCCCGTGGTGGCTCTCTCTCCAACTCAATCATCAAATCAAGCCGGCCCATCAGCAGAAAGAGTTGTGATCTCAACGACACAGATTTAAAAACAAACAGAGCACCAAGCAACTGGTTGTGAGGTACAAGTTGAATCGATGATGATTGATGACTTGTGAAATTGCTGAATTTTCCAAGAATTATCACCCAAAAGTCGCAGCCGATATAGTATTCCAAGCCACTGAAGCCGCGTTTCTTCATAAATATGACCAACACCAGTACGCAACTACATGTAAAATATTTGACCAAGCTTGTGGAAGACTTATACCTTAAGAATTTATTTAGTATATGTTTAATGGTACCTGTAATATCAACTACTAATCAATATACTTTGTTGGTTTTTGGCCAAATATTATTAACCTTACACACTTCCTGAGATTAGGTAAGGGTGTTCACGGGGCGGATCGAGTTGGGTTTGTAGGAAAAATCGATCCAAATTAATTAAATTTAATCGGATTGTGTTGGATCGGGTTTCATGAAATTGGATCTCCAAACTCGAACCAAACCAATTCAATTTAGATTCGATGGGTTCCGGTCGGATAATCGGGTTTACCTATTCAATTTTATTTTTTATTTTTTATTTTTTGAAAAATTAGATATTATTTTGATTATATATTACATTTCAATTAATGAAATAATTAAAAATTCAATTTTAACTAGGTAAAATATTGAAACTAGTGTACTATATGACCATTTAAATATATATATATATATATATTATATTTTAATTTTTAATCGAGTAGTCGGGTTGTGTCAGGTTAGGTCAGGTGAGAAAAAGTTAAATTCAAGTCCAAACTAACTGTTAATTGGTTTTGATCGGGTTTTACCTGATTGGATCCAATTACCATATCCAATCCGAACCAATTAAGTTGGTTTGGTTCGGGTAATCAGGTTCATCGGGTAAATCCGATCCGATGAACACTCCTAATTAGGAGTTTGAAACTAGCAAAGTTCTAACATACGTATGTATAAAGAAAAAAAAATAATTAATCGATATATATTTTTAAGTACTGTAGCTATATGCAAGAACTGATATTACTAAAATGTAATTTTAGCATAAAAAAATATATCAATCAAATCAATGATAAATTATAAAGTATATTATCTCATAGTCAAACTTATGATATGTATACAGATTTTATATATGTTTTTTGATATAATTTGTGTTTACTTGATGATGGGCACCATTAGTACATGAGCCAAAAGTTTCAGACGTATAAGACAACTAATTGTTATTTTTGTTAGGGATAAAAACAAGTCATCCGAAACATGTCAACTTATTATTACCACTTAAGTAACCTTTGGAGACACTTTATATTTTAAATTAAGCAAAGATTAAACAATCTTGTCCAGAAGTGAATTTCGACGGAATATTGAATTAGATCTTCTTGCATGCATGATTTTGCAAAAGTGTCAAATTATTTTAAGGCTATTTTACTTTACTCCCAAAATGTGCTTATTCACTCACTTGACTACTGCAACTTCAAAAATTAAATTAAAAAAAAGAATTATTACAAAAATTTCCATTGAAGTTTGGGGTAATAACATAAATTTCTCCTATAATTCATAATTACAATTACCTTCCTTGCAATTAACAGACATCTAAAAACCCTAACAATAAGCACAAAATGACCCTACTATCCTTAATAATAATTTTTTTTTTAAAAAAGAATACCAAAAAAAAAGTGAAGGACAAAAATAGCCTTTATATATCAAAATAAAAGATTATTTATATATATTTATATGTATATATACATCTATAATTATTATATATATAAGTATAAAACATATATATGATAAATATATATGCATGCCATAAAATATATATACATTATATATACATTATATATCAAAATAAAAGATTATTTATATATATTTATATGTATATATACATCTATAATTATTATATATATAAGTATAAAACAAATATATGATAAATATATATGCATGCCATAAAATATATATACATTATATACAATATATATACTTACATATATATATATATTATTACTATATATTATAAGCACCAATGCGCGTGTCTACCTTTCTACCGTGCATAAGCATTGTTTTTTCTTTTTATTTTTTTTGCCTTTTTTCGTGTGCAAAAAGGCGTCATTTTTCACCCTGGGTGCTTGGTGGATTTGTGCATCGGGCT
This sequence comes from Jacaranda mimosifolia, assembly GCA_018894105.1. Taxonomy (NCBI): domain Eukaryota; kingdom Viridiplantae; phylum Streptophyta; class Magnoliopsida; order Lamiales; family Bignoniaceae; genus Jacaranda; species Jacaranda mimosifolia. The sequence continues at coordinate 14,889,266 of CM032129.1, forward strand.
ATACGTTGCTTTGGCTTTTGTGCTCTGGTCAGAAGAAAATAGCTTTTTCCATCTTTTTTTTATCTTTTTTTTCTTGTGTGGTCATGTGAAACCTAAAACTCTACTTTTTTTCTTTGATCTCAAAGTAATTCTTGCCAATTCTCTCCGCTTATGAAGAAGAAGAAGCCACTGCCATTGGGCAGTATTAGCAACGAAGCCATTTATTTCGATTTTAGATTCATCGACTCCATTCGTCTTTTTAGAAAAGGTCCTTGAGTTTGATCAAGATTCTCCTTTTTTGTGATTTTGTATTTTATATCTTGGGTTTGTTATGAATCTTGAGTTATTTCTTCCTTGATGAAGTCTACAACTTATCCGACCAAAATAAGAGTTAGGAATAGGCTTGGCAGTTAGTGGAGGGCACTATGCTACAGCAACTTTGGTGATGTAAAAGCAAAAAACCCTTGTGCAGAAAGTGGATGAAAACATGGGATATCTTGTTGATATTCTCGGATTCCCTGTTAATGTGGTTTGGTAATCTTTGAGCTTAGTGTATCATATTCATGGTTTCATGGTGTCTGAAATTCCAAAAGATGCAAGTTAAATACATAGAAAAATATAAAATAGAATACGGACTCGAATTACAATTGTAGATTAATCTGATCCCAAAAGATCTTTTTCTAAATGCATTTAGAAAGCCAGAGTGCTCCTATGTTTCTTTTTCCTTCTATCTTTAGAAACTCTATAACTAAAATGCACAAAAGCGTTCTTGAGATTTAGTAATGTAGAAGGTAAATATATGGGATACTTATGATCAAAAGGACAGGCAATTAGACAAAGGTTTGGATCAGTACTAGATCATCTTTTTACCTTTTTAAGTTCCAAGCTTCTGCAATAATTTTCTTCTAGAATGGTGTTGTTTTACTGTGCAGTTAATGGAATTCCTTTCCAATTGAACTTTGGAAATGATGATATGAAGCTTATTTATCTGCTTCTATTTGGGGATTTGCCTTTTGATATCTACAAAGATTAAATCTTTAGTTTCTAAATTTCGCTTCCATAATCTTCTGCGAGCTCAAGCTTTGAATTTAAGTTTCCATTTCTTATCTCTAATGTTTTTGTTTGGGTGGTCTGTGATGCTTGTGGCTGTAAATATTTAAACTCCCTTTATTATGATATTTAATATTTAAGACTAACATAATTTGGTTCAAGGAGGTAAGGAACCTAGTTTTTATAAAGTTTTCTCCGAGTGTGACTAGAATGTTTATTATAAGAATTTTTAGTGGTGTTTTCTGAGGTGGTTTTGACGCTCACTCATCTAGCCACTGTCATGGAGTATGCTATAGGTAGAAAGCATCTTGGGAGAATCTACGATGCTGGATGATTAAGTGAAGATGAGATATAATAACATCTAGCCATTGTTTAGTCTAAATCAAATTAATTGATGCATAAATGTTCCGAGTCCAACCTAACATTTTTTTAGCCTATATATTATTAATAATAGTGTTCTGTTACTATTTATCCAAAGAGTTTATGATTCTAACAATTTCTAGAGGAAAAGTTTATAATTTATGTTTATGTGCAAACTTGAAAATAGAATTTTGTTTTAAGATAGCATACGTATATATGTTCTGATGAAAGATGCATATTACTATATTCTATAAACGAGGATGCGCGCGACTATTGTAGTGCTGCACGTGAAAATAAATTTCACTTTTTTGTTTTGGCTTTTCAACATTCTCATGAACAACGTCAATTTTCGTTTCCTTAATTTCTTAAATGGCTCATACTTTGGGCAAATTTTGTGGGAAGAGAAAAATCTAAAGAAATTCGTTCTCTTGCTCACTTTGAGTTTCTATGGTTACTAGAGTCTCTTTGGAGGCAAATCCAGGTTACATATGGGTTCTTTGTGCTCATTTCATCTTTCTTTTTATGCCATGGTTGCTACAATCTCTTCTATCTATAAACTCAAGTTAATTTAAGAAAAGGGAAAAAGACTAGTTCTTAAAGTGTATGGTAAGAATGGCTTATTGATTTTTTCAAAGAAATGTTTGGTGGAGATTTCATTTAGAAGATACTTTTATTTCTCTGGAGAAGAAAACAACCGGTATTGTTGTTTATGGTTTTTTCATCAAGTATGCTTTTGTCTTTGATTATTTTTATGATTATTATTTTTCACAAAGATAATGAACTTCTAATATTGCATTTTGTGGTACACATAGATCTCTTGGCATTAGACCATTGCTACCACTAGTTGATGGAAAAGGATGTTGTTGTTGGTTTGTTTTTTTTTTTTTTCTGGTCAAGAACTATATCACTAGATTAAGCCTTCCCTGGCACTTTCAAGGCACTAGCAGTGCTTCTAAATGTAATCCTTGGACTTGCTTCTACTACTTGGATTCCCTAGGATTAGAATGGTGATGTCATTAATTTTTTCATTATATGAATATCGTGACTTTAAAACTAACACTTTTGTTGAACTTTATGTTGTCTTTAAAATTTTCAAGTATTGAAGTCCCAATGATATCTAAATTTGTAAATTGGTACCTTGCATGGTTAAGTTTGGTCGCGTCCTATAATATGGACACCGACGAGTTATTAAGCCTCTCTCCATACTCTCTCTCTCTCTCTCTCTCTCTCTCTCTCTCTCTCTCTCTCTCTCTCTCGCCTTATTTCCTTAGTCTTCTAGTTTCTATCTGTATTAATTTGCAAAACCCTAGCTTCCCCTCTTCTTAACTCAATCTACTTTAGTAGCTTCATTATTTTCTTGATCTTTGCTTCTTGAGAAGATCGAAGGAAGTCTAGCCGCGGTGATCTAAGAGTTTGTTCGTATTCATGGGTGCTTTTTGCTTCTAGATTTGAGGGTTAGAGTTGAATTTTGCAGAAGAGAGAATGTTTGTCTGTAGTTGTTATTTATTTATTTTTTTCTTATGGATTTTTTGGATTTTTTCTGTCAATGCATTCAATTTGGAGAAAATTTGTGAACTTTGAGTTCAAAGTATCTTCTTCAAGATTAATAATTGGTAGATTTTGTTATTTCCTTTTTTCCCTGAATTGTTTATGTCTGCTTTATCCCTATGTGTTTGCAAGCAATGCATATGCCAAATGATTGATATTGGTGTCAACTATAGGACTTTGGTCTCTTGGTTCTTATTGTTAATGAAAGCATCTTTTGAATTTAAGTTATTGTCCCTTCTGTCTACTGTGATACTTTCTTTAGGTAAACTTTAGCTGCTTTTCTTTAACTTTAGGGCATCTCAATATCTTGAATTGGGTTTGCTTCTTTTGGCTGGATGACGGATTATTCTCTTTAAAATGATGATAGTCCGCTTGTTCCCTCCTTAAAGTTTTAGGCATGTAATGCTTTTTTCAAAGTCATAGTTTGTAGAAAACAATGTTTTTTTGGTGTGAGCTCCTTGTCCCTTTTGGATTTCCTTATTTCACTTCTTTGTAGCAGTTTATGATTCTCAGATTGATCCTTCGCTCATCTGTATGGCAATAATGTGAGGTCATTTATGCTAATTTTCATAATGCCGGTAGACATAATTTTTGGTGAAGAATTGACGCTCTGGCTTGGATTGTATTTCAGGAGATGGCAGGGTCTACGGTTGAATGGAATAATCCACTCACCTGTGACATTATTCTGATTACCATTGGAGGAAAAAATGGTAAGCCCAAATGGGTGAGTGTTGAACTCCAAAACTACTGCTTTAATTCTAAGAAAGATTATGATATTAAACTTATAGAGCTTATTGTTCTTTCTTCTTTTTTAAATATTATGATTACTTGAGTTGTATGGTGTTTATGAATTATTAATTACTTCTCTTTATTATCTACTTAACGGGACTTAAAACCTTGCTTGTGATGCTTTGTGCACACAATTATTACATGGCAGATCTTGTCTTAGGTACAGGTCATTTGAAATAATTTTTCAAGTTTGTTCATGATATGATCCAAATGTGTTTGTTTTGACTTGGTATTTTGGAGCTAATCAATTAATTCTTTTGTAGGCAAAATGCTTAGAAAATTGGAGAGAAAGTAGCTACAAAGAAAGTTCTGTAGGACAGACGATATAAAATCGCGAGCCGCAATTAATGCGATTGATGTATCATTGAAATGTGATTTATCTGAAGCACTGTTTCTTTTCCATAACAACCAAAGATGAGCTTTTTCTTAATTTTGTTGTGGATTATGTCCATTGGACTATGTACAAAGTCCTTAAGTGTTGGTCAAATTCAAATCAAATGACACCACTCATCTATGTCAAACTGTATACATGTCAGGATTTGATTTATTTCATTTGGCTTTTCTCAGAAAAGTTCTTTATAATTAAATTATCTCTAAATCAAATAAATTTGTCCATTTGTTTCAGTTAGTTAGGGGGCTGCATATATGCATATGGTTGGTGGGGTGTTTTGTAGGGATATAAAACCTCAAAATTCCAGGTCTCTCTTATCTCAATACTGCCATTTCCTTGGTTGGCCTGCCCTTCTGGATCATTAGATTGTTTGTTCCTTTGTTTGTTTGTTTTGTTTTCTATATAAAGTGATACTATGTGCTATTGCAACTTGATTCTCTTAACCACCAAGTCAACATTTATGATTTTGGAAGTGCTAAAGTTATTATAAGTCAATTACCTTGTTAGTTGGGCCTTAAATTTGTCAGTATTTTATAAAAAAATATAATCCAATTGGTTATATTTATAATAGTAATAAATATATAACTTCAAAAAATAGATAATATATCATTTTGATTATAAAAGATATCATGTTGCTTTTAAAAGAATTGGTAAAATAATAAAAAATATAGAAGCTCAAAATTAAAAAGATCTATGAAATAGTGTAGGTCAATAATAATCCTATTTCATTTTCAAAAGATCTCTTAAGCCGCTGTTTGCATGGCTAATTGGAAGAATAAGCCCTTTTGTGGACTATCTAAGAACACGGGAAAAACATTTAAGAGTTGTTATTTAGGCAACCAAAGTAACAAGTTAAAAAATTGTAAAGAATGGTAGAATAATGTATCATACAGTATGAACTCCCATATCCTACATTACCATCCTTGATGGTTTAACTAAATAGAATCTAAAAATAAAAATATTTATTATTTACAAATAGTAGATAAGATCTCTATTATGCAGGATTTACGAGCACAATAAAAATACTTGCCATTTGGAGGCTATGGGAATGTTGTGCATTGGAGGAATTACTATTCTAGCTGCTGCCGAACATTAAAAAGTTTGGTTGGAGCAATATAGGTTATGCTAAGCTTGAGATATCATGAAATATTTTAAAAGATGGTATGAGCCTAAATGGTTAAAAAAAAAAATAGAAGTTTGCTATGTGAGATGCTATCTGATGCTGAATTGATGATACTTAGATGGAAATTTGATGTTGGAATTTAGCATAAACATTGTTGGATAGGGCTGTGCATGATTTGTTACATAGTGATGCAAATTGTCCTTTTTTGGTGCTTTTTTGGGGCATGACACGGGAGGATTCCTACTATTGAAATTTTATTTCATGGTTGATCCCTTGGCAGATTACACTACAAACTAAAGCATGCTCCTAGTATTACTTTTCTTTCCAAAAGCCATTGCGCAAAGAGAAATGTTGAATCAAATTACCCACCATGGAATTTTCAAAAGTGGAGATAATAAATTTGATAGAGAAACGAACTATCCACCATTGAACTTTCACTTTAAAACTACACTAGAGCAAAATACCAGTAGCTCACCAACAACTAATTTAAGTGTCTTTGCATGTCAATTTTATTTATAAATAACAAGTTTTGTAAATTTCCTAATAAAAAACCAAGAATATACTTATATATAATCATATTATGCTTTAACTTGCAAAAGAAAATATTCAAAAAATACTTGTAAAAAAAATAATTTATTTATAACGGACCGGGAGTGGCACCTCGCCTCGCACGGTACCCTCTCCACTAGTATATATATGCGTGTGTGTGTGAGAGAGAGAGAGAGAGTGTGTGTGTGTGTGTGTGTGTGGGAAAGAGTAAGGATATGGAGAAGGGTGTTGAGCTGCTACTGGCCATGGCGGTTGCTCACCAAATCTGGCAACCCACCATAGTTGCCATGGATGGTAGCAATGGTGGTGGCCATGGTGGGTTGCCTTGACCACCATGGACATGGTGGTAAGGCAATTGCCATGGTTGGCTTTGGGGTTGGAAGTGTGTGTAGGGTAGGGCGGGGAAGGCGATGGAGAAAAAAATTTAAAAAGTATTTTAATAATTTCAAAATAATAAAATTATTTTAAAATTAATTATAGTTTTAAAAAATTATTAAAATTATATTATTAGTTAGGGATAATTACAAAAACCTTTTATGAGGAATTTTATGTTGAAAGTTAAATTATATTATCATGTTGAAGTTTACTGAAAAGGTTTTATGTAATCTTCTAAAACTAAATATAATAGAACAACAAAAGTATATAATATTTTTAATCAATTAATATTTTTAAAAATTAATTAGTTAATTAATTAAATAGATTTCATTAGTTAATTAATTGATTAATTTAGTTAATCAAATTTAAATTAATTCCTAAACTATATTTTCAACTGCAACGTTAAATATTATTTTAATTTGTTGCATTAAACCCCCAATTATGCTTATAATATTATAATAACACCCATAGATGCGGTTCTTGTAAAAATTGAGCAAGGGCATTTTGGTTAAATAAAAAAATCACAGTCCATTGAAGGGTAAGATTGAATTTAAAAAAAAAAATCAACAATGACATTAGCAAAATTCGTTAGTTTGACTAATGATAGGACTTAATTGTTAGACGACAACAAACCACAATGAAGGTAGTTGTAATTTCACAAGCCACATGAGAAGTTTCTATTATTGTAATAAACCGAAGGAGAAGTTTTTGTAATTATCCCATAAAAAAGAAAGCATGAGACTAAAAAAATGTTCTAAAGTTCTCTTCATTTAACTTTTCTACTAGCATTATATTAATTCAAGAGTATTATATAATTTATCACTAATTAATGTTTCATTAAATTTTGTATATATTTATGTTAATTTTTTAGAAAATAGGAGAATTTTTCAATTTCTATGCAAAAATAAAATATATATGAATCAACAAATTCCAAAACTTGATCAATTAAATTGACAAATTTATTAGATACTTTATTTCATGAAAAAAATTATTTGAGTTGTTTATACTTGAATGTTTAATAAAGTGTGTCTTTAGTAATAAAAATATTATTTTTTCTTGAAAATGAGGTATATATACTTTTGAAAATACTTTATGTGCTCTAATTATCGCAATTCTTTGTTTTCTTTTTTCAGAAAAAAATTCTAATAAATAAAACCAATCATTATGTGCATTTCCAAATGGTGCACTTAGTAAAATGTTAGAACAAAATTGTCTGCAGATGAAATTTATGAGATAGGCCTTTTCCTTTAAAGTTGGTTGTGCCTAGGTAGGATTTGTTATTGATATGGGTGAATTCTATTCAGGCCCATAATTTGATGACTTTCAGCCCTAATCAAACATAATGGGGCTCCGATCACAGAAGTCGGGTATTGATCACAAAGGTCAGAAAACGTACAAAATAGATCCATCAACAGACAATCGTTGATGATGTCGAAGGGCCTGGATAGGCTTTTGACTCCCTTGATCAAGCTAAGGTTGACTGCGGCAATGCCCCCGACGCCATCACATTAAATGCGTTGCCTGTTCACACGCAACCAACCACATTCGCATTTAATGTAGATGAACCAACACATTTTGCATTAAATACGCAGTCAGCCAGTCATCTCCACATTAATTAAGGAAGATCCACTCTATATCTCTCAACATTATGATGATTAACCAATCCTAAAAAGACCTAAAAAGCCCCTATGATCAAGTGAGAAGCCTCATTAGGCTATAGGAGAGGATTGTCTTTTTGATCCCCCTCTCAAACGATAGAGACTAAAAATACCCCAATTTAACAGACTTTTAGGCACACTATTAGATCTACATTAGCCATCACTCTACTGCTTTACCCTCTTATCGAGTAAACACTGATTTAAGTATCGAAGGATTTTATTAGGGGTCATCTTGGCAAGCTTTACGTGTGTCTATTAGTTGTAGGACTCGACTCGCACCTTTGCTACACCATGTGTTTCCCATCTTCTAGGTCGACTAGTTCAATCATCCAATACATCCTACCTTTCTGACATATATAATAGAATTATCATCACATACTCTATAAGTTTATTAGAAATAAAATAATAAACATATAAGTAGATATTCCAAGAATAATAAATTAGGATTATACTTCCTATTTCATTTGGCTCTAATAACTAGATTGTGCCACTTATCTGAGCTAGTACGGGCAAACAGTTCTCCAAATACTTGATTAGCTTGAAGCACATCTAATTGTTGCATTTTGTAGGGCTGATTTGCTAGGAAATCTACGAGTAGTTATCTTCTTTAAAAGTATACGTGATTCTAAACATTAATCAGCTCATAAGCTACTTGATTTTGCTACATGTTGCACAATCCAAGCGCCATATTTGATCCACCCCTAGTGAGATGTATTAAAATCCTCTTTCAGCACATAAGGAGCTTTAATGTATTCTATACAACTCGGAATATGTGTTTGTGGTGAGCCCCAAGAAATTAAAGAATGCAAAGCCTATATTAATTACCTTAATGATTTCTAACAATTCCTCCTATCGGGCTACCACTGACATGCTGGATTTCCTTATGCGTTCCATCTATATTCAGATTTACCCATCATTATAGTGCTCATGTCCAATTCACAAGAATTAGCTTCTATTTAACATGCTGCTTTTGATTAAATCCAACTTGTCTAGCTAGTTGCAAATCTCTTTTCAATGCTTTGTGGCCAATTAGACAGATAAATATAATAAATATGAAATAAATAAGAAAATAAATGATAAAATAATCAATCAATGCAAGATTTAACATAGTTCAACTTCTATCAACAACCTACAGTCGCAACACTCAGGCCTTAAAGTGTTCCCCGTACTTGGAAAAATTGGGTTCATTCGAATAAATTTCTCGTAAAAGTCTTGCAACTACACTATCCAACACAACATAGAGGCCATTTCATATCTTTCCAACAAGACAACTAATGTACCCTTTGAAACCCAAATTACTCATCTTGAGCTATGCTTGCACCGACTCTCATCTTATGTAAGAAAATCATTTTCTTCAAATCAAGGACATGCCAAAGTCCTCATGATGCTTCCATATATTTGAATATTAACAGTGTCGATTCCAACAACCATCTAAACTATATGATTCATCATAAGAACTTTATTGGCATATACTAATCTATAGGCGGTAAATCAATATTTAGAAGGACATATGTGATATGAGCACTCAAAATTAAGAATCTACTCTGAACTCAAGTGGCCAAGAGCAACATTAAGAACCATCTAGTCAGACTCATCTTTGCTAACTCCAACTACATCAACTTTACTATTACACAAAGATTAACTAGTACCATTTCCTTTCATATATTGTCAATAGTTTTGCTTCCAATCGCCCTTGGCACTACAACCAAAATACTTATCACCTCTTTTAGCTTTTTTCAGGACTAAGACCTATCTCCACTACCCTTTTTATTTATCCTTCTACTTTTCCCTTGCCACCAGTCTCTCTCCACCTTTATTATCTATGCTACTTGGGCCACCTTTCTCAGCTTATTAGAACTCTTTAGTGCCTTAATATTCTTTATTGAAATTGTGTCCCTCACAATCTTTCTCCCCAACAATCTTTGTCAAAATGTTTTCCACCAGAAATATGACCAACGAGCCAAAAAACTTTTTCAAAAACTCATCATTCATTTCCTTTGAAAGTGTTTTTTTTCTTTAGAAATTCTCTACTTCTCAGTATTTTTTGCAAACCTTGCCAACTCAAGAGCACTTAAGTGTTTAATTTTTAGAGATTAAAGTCGTTTTTCCCATCAAATTTTTCAACTTCATATTTGTTCATGGTGGACATCATTTGCAACCAACCAATCTCTGGTAGATAGTAGGTGGTATATGCAACTGGTGATAGCTAAGTATCAAGGGAATAACAAGAAAAAAACTTGCCACTATAGGATTATCATTTTGCCCAAATAGATGGAGAAGATAGATCAAACCTTCATAGTTTTTTGAGTCCTTTATTGGTTGATTATGTGTTAAGTATAGCTAAGGATTTTGTTAGAAGTCATCGAATTACATATTAAGGAGCTACTAGTAGTCCAGGTTCAGAAAAGTGGTCAGTTGCCATGAGTGATATAATTAAGTCACTACACAAGAATGGGACATAGGATCTGGCTTAATCATTTAAGGATCAAAAGATGGTTTAGCGCAAATGAGGTTTGAAGAAAAATTAAGAAATCCCAGAGGTTGGGGATGCTCACTATAAGTTACAGTTAGTGTTTACATAAAGAGAGGAAATCGACTTTCATGAAGTGTTTTCTCTAATAGTGTAGCACACTTCCATTTTTATGTTGCTTGCCATAATAGCTCTGTTTGACTTGGAGCTAGTGCAAATAGATATAAGGCTACATTTTTACATAGTGAGTTAGAGAAGTGGATCATATATATTAGCTAGAAAGATTCATTATTTTGGGTAAAGAAGACCAAATATTTCTTTCAAATAAGCCTTTGTATGGTCTTTGTAAGGAAGACCAAGTACGCATTTCAAAGAAGTCTTTATATGGTCCAAAATAATATTTAAACAGTAGAATAAAAGGTTTGATGTTTTCATCATTAAGGTTTGGTATAGTAGGAGAACATATGTTGGCTGCATATATCATAAGAATTGTGGTGATGATATATTTATTTATTTATTGGTATATGTTGATGACAAGTTGATTGCCTCTAAAAACATGTCTCAGAAAACTTGTCAAAAGCTTAGCTGAGTGGAAGTTCTGAGATGAAGTACTTCTATACAGTGAAGAGGATATTGGTATAAAGATCATTAGAGATAGATATTATATGGTATTGTACTTATCTTAGTAGAAATACATTGAGAAAGTACTTGATCGACTTAGGATAAATCAGCTAAAGCTTATCAGTATACCTTTTATAACTTATTTTAAGCTATCAATAAAGTTATCCCCTAACATTGAGGAGAAGGTAGAGCACATGTCTCAGGTGTCTTATGTTAGTGTACTTGCCAATCTAATGTGTTAATTGTTTGCGTTAGGCTAAACATTTCGCATCTAGTCAATGTAGTGAATAGATACATACACAAAGTAGGAAAGATGTATTAGTAGACTGTAAAATGTGTTTGTGATATCTGAGAGGTACTTCAGACAAATGTTTGAGATATAATTGCTTCACTACACTGCTAGACTTACAAGTTATATATATGCAGGAGGTAGAAAGAGATCAATGACAAGCTATGTATTTTGTTTTTTGGATTGTGTTGTTAGCTAGAAAGGCAACATTATAGAATTTAGTTGTATTATCTACAATTGAGGTGGAGTGCATGACTTTAGCTAAAGATGCCGAAGAAGTTATTTAACTAATAGGGTTTATTACAGATATGTGTATAGTTTGAGATTACTGTAGTATTATGTGATAGTCAGAGTATTATACACTCATTGGAGAATTAGATACACCATAAGAGATTAAAGAGCATTAAGTCAGGTATCACTTCGTCCAAGATGTTACATCTCAAGGTCTTATTTCAATTGAGAAAATTAGGACATAGGATAATCAAATGGATATGCTGACAAACTCTATCCAACAATCAAGTTTGACCATTACTTAATTTGTGTCAGGGTTTGTACATGTAAGCATCCCTCTAGGACTTGTGAAGATGAATTAAAAGTATAAGACAAGGTGGAGAATTATTAATGGGCATCTTATATTTCAAATTAGTTGAGTTGGAGGAGTATTCTAAAATACCAAGGCAGAGGAATTGGTGCCAAAGCTCTGTAAAAATAAGATTGAGGCACTGAAAAAGCTAGAGAATGGACATAATTTTTAGGGCTACGGCCACAAAAATCCAAGGTCGTGGCACAGGCTGCTAAAATTCTTGAAGCCACGATGTGAAGGTTTGTTTAGTTTTTTTAATTCAAAACATTATTGTATAGTTTGCATTAGGGCTATTGTCTTGATATATTTGACGATGGTTCTATTAGTGGCCCCTATTTGTTTATTGACCTGTAGGTTTTCGACAGAGGTGAAATATTGGTGAATTTCAAGTTATTGCTCTGTTCTATGATCTTCTTACTTTAGATTTGGGAGACATCGAATATGATGATTCTTGGCAACCTAAATCTGTAGATTATATTCTTTCTTACATTCATGGAACATTCGGTTGCATCTTTGACTAGGGTTGGCCAGAAGTATCCTGCGCGCATGACCTTATGGGCTAATGATCAACCTCTTGAATGATTTTTGCAGCTTCTCGCGTGTCTGGGTATTAAGCATTTAAGCAGGGTTTGGCGATTGATTTCTTATAGAAGAGACCATCCTCATCAAGAGCATATTAGAATGCTTTGTATTTGAAGTGCCTTACGAAAATTTTGTCCTGTAAAAGCCTACCATCACAGAGGTAATTAAGGATCTCATTGTGCTAATTGGGTTCTACCCATTCAAGGGACAAAATGAATAGACTGCTTTCTTGCATATTACATTGTCCAATTTCAGGTTATTCGGCCATTGATAGTCCTTTCTTTTATCCTTCTAACTAGTAAATTTGGAGAGCGCGTTAATTTATTTATTTTTTTAGCTTGGTACTTAATTTAAAATAAAAGATTTAAATTGGCCCTAAAGTTCACTTACTCTAGCAAGGTACATCATGGAGACTTTTTTTCGCCTCTTAAGATCCATTAAATTGAGCAGCTACCAACTGGGAACCCATAATGGCTATGAGTGATTTGACGTTGTTGTATAGTGCTATTTTTATTTTGACAATCAAGGATGCATATTGGGCTTCATTGTTCATAACCTGGAAATCTAACTTGAGCGCCAAATCCAATTCCATGCCTTCTAGATATTGGAGAGAGATTTCTACTTCTCTTTCGATGGTGGTAGAAGATCCATCGATAAAGAGAGTCTATAGAATCGAGTGATCATCTCATCGGGGAGTCCAATTCACTTGACAAGGAAGTCGACTGATATTTTTGCCTTGATTGTTGTCCTAGGCCGAAACTAAATATCAGACTCACCCAGCTTAAATGCCATTTTGTGCGTTGGCCGAAAGCCCAGGGCTTTGCCAAGACCTTCTTGAGTGGTTGATCATTTAATATAGTTATCGTATATGACTGAAAGTAAGGTCATAGCTTTCTAGCAGTCCTTACTAGTGAGCATGAATTTTCCAATCTCAAAATAGTTTTTCTCTGCTCTCCAAAGAAATTTGCTCACATAATAAATAGATCAATGGGCAGTGTCACCGATGAAACTAATATTGAGCTAATTGCATCAAGTAAGATAGCCAAATAGAAATATAAAATTTTGTCAAACCTAGGTTCCACAAGAAATGATGAGTCAATAAATATTGCTTGTGGTCAGCTAATGTTTTGTTGTAATATTCGGACAATTGGAACTTCTTTGTATTCCGTAACATCTTGAGGAAAGGTAAGATTTTGTCTGCCAATTTGGAGATTAACCTGCAGACAACAACAATTTGTCCCACTAAGCTTTAAACTTTCAATATAGATTCCAATACTATGATATCCTAGATTGCCCAAATCTTTTAAGGATTAGCTTCATTTCCCCTTTGGCTGAACATGTAGCCTAATTTTTTTATTTTTTTTTGTCGTGTATCCTAATTGTGCACTTTGAGGGGTTTAACTTCATGTCAATTTTTTTAAAGATGGAAAACACTTGGCCAAGGTCCTTCAAGTGGTCATCCTCTTTGATACTCTTCAATATCATGTCATCTATACAAGCTTACATTAAGTTGCCAATTTCTTTATTGGACAAATGGTTGGCCAACATTTGTCAGGTAGCTCCTTTATTTTTCAGTTCAAAAAAGCATAACTAGGAAATAATAGACACCTTTATGAACGATAAAGTATGTTTTGTCTTGATCTTCAGGTGCAATGGGTATCTAGTAATATCTTTGAAAAGCGTCCATCATACTTACCAGTGCACAACCTACTATGGAATCTACCAAAGCTTTTATCCAAGGCTGGGACTACAGGTCCTTGGGCATGTGATGGGTGTCGAATCCAACAAAAATAAATTCTCACTCTAAAGATATGATTTGTAATCAGTGGTGAGTAGGGTCGTATTCCACAGGGATTCGTAAATTTTATTGCTTTCAAGCTTATTAATAAAATAGAAAAGATGAGGAATTTTTATGAAACAAAAAATCTAGAATTTTAAAAGTAAAATAAATCAAATAAGAAATCAATGAGAATGAAATCTAGCCTAAGGTAAAATCTCAGTTGGATTCTCATACTTGATCATTGATGCAAAAATAAATTTCTCATTCCTGAATAAACTGGTTATAGTTACTCAGGATGCCCTAATAATCAACTCTCCTTACTATTTCGATAACTAAGATAAGCTCATTAGTTATTTCCCTTTCCAGTAAACAACCTTAAAGAAACTTTCCTATGATTTAATTTACCAAAAACATTATAAACTAGAGAGAGCTATCCCTAACCAACAAACACACACGCGCGAGGTTTATTTAGACTAAATTATTTATCTCAATAACATAAATCATGCATATCCCTACACATAACCATGCTATTTGCCACAAGCATTAGAACAATTAAGCAATTATGGATTTAACGTTGTAATTGACAGAACAAATATTTTACGCTATCAAATTTTGGCCATAAATTCAATAAACCTGAATATTAGTAATGAAAATAGAAGATAAATAAATACTCAAGAAATAAGAAATACGAATCAATTATTTGGATTTCACAAATACTAAAGAATCCAAACTTCGATAATCCCTTAGGCTAGAAAAGGAGTTTAGCAACTCATGGAGAGAAGAACAACACAGGAAAATGAAATCTACTAAATGAAAAGAATGAAAAGCCCTATGAAAGATTCCTAGTTTCCTACAAATAGTCTACTATTCCTAATGCAATTGGGAAACTAATTAAGAGTCCTACCAAAGTAGGGAAACTTAAATTCTCCTAATTAAAGAAATGTAAATTAAAACATCCCAAAAATGTACAACTGCCAAAACACATTTGCACTCGAATTATTTTCTTCTTCCATTTCTCGTCTCCACGGGAATGCGATTTTTGCTTTAAACATGTCAAATACTCAATTTTCAGCTACATTTAGCTCAAATCTTCAATTTGCTTCACAAAATATAAAATAAAAGTTAAATTCCAACAATTAAGCATTTTTACTATTAATCATAAGGGGAAATTATACGAATTAAATGACAAAAATGTAACTTAACAAATTCCCCTACACTTAGACAATGCTTGTCCTCAAGCATACAATAGCTTCAATTTATTAACCTTTCTCAGTATCTCTTCTACTTATTTCTTAGCTTGTTCCCAATATAGTTCAAATTATCAAAATTTGGATGGCTAAATCAAGACATAAGTAGGAACATGCACTTCATAGAAAGAACTCTTATAAATCATATAAATAACCTGCTACTTTGGTAATCTCTTCGAACTCAAAATGTAAAAAAGATTTAATACTTCTTTATTAAGTTCCTTTCAAGTCAACACATAGAAGGTCAACTATCAAAACATACAACGATATCACTATTTCAGGGAGAAATAGCAAATCGAATGCACGAAAATATAAAGGATGATAGGAAAAACCTTATTCGATCTCCCCATTTTTTTTGGCACCAAATTCAGCATGTGGACCAATCTTTTTATGTGAATACAAACATTCGTAATGAATGCACCCGATTACTTAGCCAACCACAATTTGTCTAGAATGTCATCCAATCTTTTTATGTGAATACAACCATTGGTGATGAATGCACCCGGTTACTCAGTCGGTCATAAACCTAGATGGCTATTATCCCTACTCACAATTACTTAATTTTAGTGATTAGCGAAGTAATCAAGCCAGTAATCAAACCTAGTCATCTTCATCATCTTAGTACATTCAACTCAACAATTCAACCCAAATATGCTCATCAAGGCAAATTCTAGAAAAGTTAACCCGCTATGCACGATAATTATTAATAAGGATAGCCTAGCAGGCCCAGCCAAATTACACTCGATCAGACCAGAGATGACCCAATTATCTATTTGGGGCCAGCCACACTATCGATCAGATCTCGACCTCACTGTGCAACATTTGCCTAGTCGACCAGGTTATGGTCGCCCACTATCAAAAGTGCCTCTCTCAACCTTCAGTCGGAGGGACTCAAATACAACAGAGTTACACAATTATCGACCAGAGTTATGCCTCGTCAACTAGGATTCGTAAAGACGTCTCACAAGACTACCTGTCTCGACCAGGGGGGTCGAATCAAGGTGATAGTCCCTCAGCCGCATTGAATGCTAGCCATGCGGCGTGCCACTGTGTCATTGCCAGTACTGCCTTTTCAGCCGCGTTAGGCTAGTGCAGGCCTCCAATATACCACCTTGTCCTAGGTAGCTAGAGGTAGCGCCTCCTAGAATAGTATACAAGTTGGAGAAGACTTAAAGGTCCTCGGGCAAGGACAAAAGTCCTTCCTATGCAATAAGGGCACCTTAGACATACCAACCCCATTATGAAGGCTATAAATATCCCACTGCCAACCTTCAACAAGGTACGTCATTTCTTACTTTCAAAAGCCCTTATTCCACTATTCTACCATCTCATCGATTATACTGATTTGAGCGTCAGAATGCCTTAGCCGATGGCACCTTAGCTAGCCTAACGTTTGCTGTTGGTTTAGGACTCGACCACATCATATCCCAAAGCATCATGATCAACACTCTATCTGGTCGATCGCACAGGACTTTAGCCCAATGCATTACCAAACAACTTATACCCATATCTTTTGGTGCCGTCTGTGGGAATTTGAGTCCGCAACTACAAAAAATAGTTAACACTAGGCGAGCCGCTTCTGAAATGGGAGAGAATGGAAGGTCCCCGACCCCTTCTCTTCAACCTTAAGAGCCCGATGTGGTGGGATGTAGTGCCTAGCCAGAGCAAGTGGTTACCTTGACCATGACCTAACTTATGCAGTTGATAAGTGAGCAGATATCTGCTTAAATCACAGCTGCCCTTGATCGATATAATAACCAACCTGGACCAGCTGCTAGTGTTACTCCTCAACCTACTTAGAACAAAGAGAGAACCCCTAGAGAAGAGACAGGTCGACTGGAGGCTAGGCGACCACCCACTCAATGAGAAGATAGTCCCGGGCGATTCCCAAGAGAAAGTGCCCGACATAACCCTCGAGAAAAAGTTGCAGATTATGTGGATCATGGCATTCGACCTCTTCAAGCTC
Source organism: Jacaranda mimosifolia (assembly GCA_018894105.1). Lineage (NCBI taxonomy): Eukaryota > Viridiplantae > Streptophyta > Magnoliopsida > Lamiales > Bignoniaceae > Jacaranda > Jacaranda mimosifolia. Next base: position 14,906,626 of record CM032129.1, read on the forward strand.
CGCAATGCGATAGGGTCGAGCATGAGAGGCCTCAGGCAAACAAAAACCTAACTCAGGCTGATTGGGAGAAATGGGAATAAGTTTCCTATCAAATGCAGCAGTTGAACTGGTGACTTGAAGAAATTTTGAAGAAGAACCCACATTATGATGGCACTCCCTATTTTCATCAAGAAATGGAGTCACTATTCATACAAGAGATAGTTGACGAGCAGATCGCTGTCGACACCAAAGTTCCAACTGGGTTGCCCAGATATGATAGCTCAACGGACCCGAATGAGCACCTACTACAATTCGAGCACATAATGCAATTGCATAGGCACAACGAATACATCCATGCCAAGATGTTAGTTACCATGTTCTAAGGAATTGTGCTCGATTGGTTTATAAAGTTAGAATCGGCGTCGATCTACTCATACACTAGCTATGTGACAAGTTTCTCCACCAGTTCGGTAGTCGGAGGAAGGTGAAGCTCTCCCATACCCATTTGTAGGCTATCAAACAGAACGAGGGAAGGTCGCTTCACGATTTTTTCACCAAATTCAACAATAAAGTTCTGAAGATTGACAACCCCCAAATTGAATTTCTAATCGACGTGCTCTTCCTGGGCTTCGACATAAAGAATGCGCTAATGCTTTGGTCAAGGAGCAACCAAGAACCATGGAAGAATTACTCGATCTTACAGAGAGGTGCATGACTCAAGAGGATATGAATAAGCTCAAGTATGGCAATCCTGATGCCAACAAGAAAAAAGCCAAAGAGAAAGATGACCATTAGCACAAAAATGGTCATCGATCTTCGATCAAACATTTCCACAACTATACTCTACTTAATGCTACAAGAAAGAAGGTATTGTTCGCCATTCAGCATGACAACCTCTTCAAGAAACCCAGGAAGCTGAATGAGACAGAGGCTACGAAAAGGTCCAAGAAATATTGCCATTTTCATAGACATAAAGGCCATGGCATGGAAGATTGTTTCAACCTCCACGACAAGATCGAAAGGCTGATTCGATAAGGCCATCTGAAAAAGTTTGTCAATGAGAGAGCCCAATAAGAAGCAGGCGTAACCGACCAGACTCCCTGTATACAAAGGTCGGTTAGCCTGAGGAAAGAAGATAAGGGACAGAAACCAGCCCACAATCCCCGCCCACCCATCAGAGAAGTAATTGACACTATTGCGGGCGGCCCAATTAGGGGGGACTCGAAGTCAACCGGAAGGCAGAACCAACGGAGACTGGAGTCAACCAAATCCTCCCCAGTTGAAATAGTTTTCTAGCTCTTGGCCAGTTTGGAGCTAACCTCCTTCTCCGACATGGACCTCTCCCATATCGGGAATCAAGGGACCGACAACAAGTTAGATTGCCCTTTGGTAGTGTCCGTGGAAATAGCAAACTTTGAGGTTAGAAAAGTATTGATCGACAACGAAAGCTCAGCAAACATCATTTTTCTATCGACCTTGAAGAGAATGAACATAGGCAAGTTGAAATTCAAGCCTATTTGCACCCCACTGGTCGGATTCGGGGGGTCAGATATCATCCTTAAAGGATCTATAAGCCCATCCACATCATTTGGGAAAGCCCCCCGAAGAAGAACTTTCATGGTTAACTACCTGGTCGCCGATGCAGCATTTGCCTACGATGCTATCATTGGTCAACTAGCTCTGGATGACTTTCGAGCCATTATCTCGATCTATCATATGAAGGTCAAGTTTTCGATTGCCGCCAGAACTGGCGAACTTCTGTGCAATAAAAAGGAAGGTTGGCAATGTTATACAATTTTAGTCCAGGCAAATGAACAGAAGGCTCGACCAAAAATGAAACCATCGGGGGACGCACGAGTAGCAAAACCTGAGGAAGGACAATAGAGCAAGAGGTGGAAGCTAGAAGAGACCAAGGTTGAGTCTATCGTGGAGTTCAGAACTATTGAGCTGGAAGTAGGGAACACCAACAAGACTACCAGGATTGGGACAGATATGGACAACAACATGGAATGTCTCATGGTCGATTTTCTCAGAAAAAATATTGACGCTTTTGTATGGAAGGCTTCCGACCTGCAGGGAATTGACCCCAGTGTCATCGTCCATCATCTGAATGTAGACCCCTCATTTAAGCCAGTAAAGCAGAAGACCAGAACCTTCAACACTAAATGGTGCCAAACATCAAAGCAGAGGTCAACAAGTTTTTAGAGGCTGGATACATTGTAGAAATTCAATATCTAAGTTGGCTTTGTATCTAAGTTAGCTTTGTAATGTAGCCCATGTCCCTAAAAATGAGGAAAAGTGGCAAATGTGTAACGGTTTCACTGATTTGAATAAAGCTTGCCCTAAAGATCCTTACCCCCTACCTCGAATAGATTTACTAGTAAACTCTACTTCGGGTTGTGATTTTTTGAGCATGATGGATGCATTTCAAGGTTACTACCAAATATATATAACACTCGAGAATAGGGATAGGACCTCTTTCATCGTCACCAATAGAGTATACTATTTTTTGGTCATTCTTTTTGGGCTAAAAAACGCAAGTACAACTTATTAAAGACTTGTAAACTTTATATTCAAAAATGAGATTGGGAAAACCATGGAGGTCTATGTTGGCAACATGATCGTCAAAATAGAAAAAGAACAAAATTACTGAACCGACCTCAACCATGCATTCTCAATATTGCGAGCATTTGGCATGAAGCTTAACCCTAACAAATACACATTCGGGGTGATGGAAGGTAAATTTTTAGGCTACATGGTCAAGAAAAGAGGTATCAAGGCCAATCCATAGAAAATCCAGGCTATTCTAAACATCACACCTCCTCGAACAGTAAGAGACATTCAATGTCTAGTCAGCAAAATCATAGCTCTAGATTGATTTATTGCCCGACCAGTCGACAAAAGCTTACCATTCTTCAAAATCCTCCAAAACATGAAGAAGTTAGGTTTCTAATGGACAGAACAATTCGACCAAGAACTAGTCAAATTAAATTAGTACCTTTCATCAACACTGATGTTAGCTAAACTTGAGGTTGGAGAAATCTTGCACATTTGTTTAGCAGTCTCATTGGCATCCATCAGTTTAGTTTTGGTTTCTACCAGAAATGGCATCCATCGACCAGTCTACTACATCATCAAAGCATTGTAGGGCCCGGAGCATAACTATTTGAATCAAAAATTTTGCTCTCGCCCTAGTCACGACAGCCAAGAAATTAAGGCCCTATTTCCAATCTCACTCTATCGTGGTCTTGACAAATCAACTATTGAAAAAAGTACTATCGAAGCCAGATACATCAAGAAGATTAACCAAATGGGCAATTGAGTTGGGCGAATTCGACATCATATTTTAGCCCCAAACTGCTATAAAACCCCAAGTCTTAGTCAATTTTATCCCTAAAAGACTCGACCTACCCGATCACATTGACCATGACTCCCTTATATGGACTTTACACGTCAATGGTTCAGCAACTTCCTCAGGTAGATGAATTGGTGTTTCTCTACGGTCCCCACAAACCAAAGAGTACAACTTCACAATCAAACTTGACTACCATGTCACAAATAGTGAAGCAGAATATGAGGTCCTCCTGGTTGGCATACAGATGGTAGTAAATAGGGGAGTCGAACAGCTAGCAGTCATCATCGATTCCCAACTGGTTGCAGAGCAAGTTGAAGGGAACTTTGAAGTAAAAGAGTCTACAATGAGCAAATACTTAGCCGAGGTGAAGAGGTTGCAACAGCAGTTCAAAAAATTCACCCTCAGCCAAGTCCCCCTGATCCGAGAATGAGTGGGCCAACGCGCTATCCAAATTCACAAGTTTGACGAAAGGGACCAGAGATAAGACAATCACATTTCTGGTCCCCAACAAACACACCATATATGCCCATGACCAGAGCTTGGTGAGGCAGAATGAAGAAGCACCTCTCTCCTAGCAGGATGCAATAAAAGCGTATTTGAGAGAAGGCATAGTTCCCAAGGATAAAGGCAAAATACATAAGCGCAAGGCCAAATAGCCAAGTTTGCCCTTGAAGAGCATGACCAACTTTATAAGAGGTCAATTTTCGGACCACCGCTCAGGTGTTTAACTCGCAAGGTCTTACATGGAGTCTATTATGGTATCTGCGGCAACCATTCAAGAGAACGATCACTTGCACACAAAGACATCAAATATGGATACTTTTGGCCAACTTTATTAAACAACGCAATCAACTGTGCTAAGAAATGCCCATCTTGTCAGCTCAACTCGAATATACCTCACCGACCCACCGCAATGTTGGTGCCCATTCAAATCACATGGCTAATCGACCAGTGGAGAATAGATATAGTCAGCTCTTTTCCAAAAACCACAGGCCAATGGAAGTTTATGTTCGTTGCGGTCAAATACTTTACCAAGTGGGTGGAAGCAGAAGCAATTCCTAAGACAAACGACGCGGCCATCAAAAGTTTCATATGGAAAAATATTATTTGGCTTTTCGGCTTGCCTAAAGTCCTGATATTAGATCATGGGACACAATTCCAGAGCAAAAGTATAAGAAGCTAGTGCGAAAGCCTCGTGATTCGACAACATTTCACGTTAGTTAAAAATCCACAAGCCAATAGCCAATAGAAGTCACGAATAGGATTGTCCTAGACCACTTAAGGCTCGATTGGAAGGGACTGGAGCGAGCTGGGCAGATGACCTCCCTTGAGTACTTTGGGCATGCAGAACCACCCCTCAAACGGCCACCGACCATAGTCCATATAGTTTGGTCTATGGCTCAGAAGCAGTTATCCTAAAAGAGCTAATACAATACACTGCTCGAGTGATCCACTATAACCCAATCAGGAATAACTCCAAAAGAGGAGTCCGACTAAGAAGCTTCAAAGTAGGCGACCTTGTCCTCAAAAAGGTTAAGGTATTGAAGAACGTGGGGAAACTCTACCCAAAATGGAAAGGACCATACTCGGTGGTCAAGGTAGCAAAGCACACACTACCAGAAAACAAGGTTTTAGTGACTGAATTTTTGTGACTGATCAAATCGATCACTATTAGTGATCGATTAATGAACGACTAGTGACTGATTAAATGTAAAAGTTGGGATGCATTTTTTGACAAAATTGTGACCGATTAGTGACCGAATTTGAGATTGAAACTACATTGGTCACCAATCGGTCACTAAGGTTGTGACAGACATTTATTCGGTCACAAAGCAATCACAAGTTAACAAGCTTAATTAGTTTCAGTCACAAGTCGGTCACAAATACATATCGATTACGAATCAGTCATTGATTTAATTGGTCATGACATGATGTTAGTCACTGGTCAGTCACAAATTATTAAATCAAATATCAGTTACTAATTGGTCACTAGCTGTGACTGGTTCTTTATTACAAATTCATCTCAAGTTTATCCTTGTAAACTTAGTTTATGATTATTATTTTGGACTTTTTGGACATAAAAAAATTATTTTTTTGAGAATATTTAAACAATTCTTGAAAAAAAATATTTTTTTCGACATGAAAATTTATTTCTTTAAGGAGGTTTAATTGATTTTTTTAAATAATTGAAGTAGAAATTTTTTAAAACTAAGTTAATGCAGAAAGAAATAATTTAATAAAATTACCTTATAGTTCACTAGAAAATACAAAGTTAATTCTAAATATAATGACAAAATTTAGAGAAAATCACTAGAAACCCCTTAAGATAAATTTTTAACTGAAAATTTCATAAAATTATTTTAATTAAAGAAACTCCTTCTATAGATTTTTTTATTCCAAAGAGTCCAACTATTAACACTTACTTTAATTTTGGATGAAATTACACTTGTTTTTCTACATTAAGATTTTTTTATTAATATTTAATTTTAAAAAAATAATTTTTTTAGCTTCTTTACTTATTTATACTATAAAACTTTATAAAATTATTTTATAAATTTTAAAACTTTAATCTTTATTTTTAAGTTATTTGATTCTAAAATCAAAGTTTTCTTTATTATAATTTATTTAAAAAATTATTTATTAAAATATTGTTTATATGATATTGTACCAAACTTTGTTATGTCTTAAATTGATTATATGTTAAAAATAATTTGTGAAATGATAAAAAAATTATAAGTTTTTATAAAAGAAAATATTAATAAAAATATAAATTATAAATAATTAGTGAAAACAAAATTAGTAATGAAAAAAAATCCTCACAAAATAACAAATTAAATATTTTGCCAAGTGTCTCCAATCTTTTCCCTAGTATTATTTCTTTTCTTTTCGTTTGCTTCCAAATTTTTGTAGTGAAAAATTTTCCCTCCTTAAATATTATTAATATTAATTAGAAAATTTCTAAAAACAAATTTCTCACTCTGTTCAAAAGGATTTCATTTCTCTACTTTCTCCCCCACGTCATTTCTCTCCCTTTCTTCCCCGCGTCATTTCCCCCATTTTCCCCTATTCATAAGGGTTTTATGTGTTGGCGTTTAGAGTATAATGAAGACTTGCACAGGGAAAATCAGAGTATAATTGAGAAGAATCATATTCCAAGTTATTGATCGTTGGTTTTTTCTTATCATTTTTGTGGATTTCGTTTTGTTATTGTAGTTAGGGAAATTATTCTTGAGAATGCCTACCACTTTTTTGATGAAATGTGTATACAAATATTTTTTCTTAGCTATTTGCTCAAGAAGATTAGCACTCTGGTAGTTGGCGTGAGTTGTTCTTTGCACTCTTCTTTTGGATTGCATGAAATTGAACGGATTCTAGTAAGCAAATCTTTCTTTAAACTCTTCTATCTTAACATTTTCTAACTTCTTTAAATCTGATTTTCCTAAGATTATTTTCCCATTTTATGGTCAGCTTCATTTTCTTTTTCTTTCCTTGATATAATATGTTGCATTAGTATATGGTTAGTGATTATTGTGTTGAAGAAACGTCTTTTGTATTAGATGCTTGATGGAGCAATAGTTTTTTGTTTATTAGGAAAATTATTTTCAAACCTACATGGTGGTAAAGCACTTTTGCATATATATGTGCATGGTTGAGAAAATAGACTAGTTCCACTAACAAGCATATTTTAATACTACATATAACTCTGGACATGACAAGAAAAGCATCTAGGAGTTTGACAAATAAAAAGCTTGATGGTTTTGCAAGAAATTTCTACTTTTACTCATTAGTTAGCTTGATTCCTTAAAATGATGGCCTATGTCATATTGTGGTGTTTTTGTGGTTCTTGTTCAAATTATATCCATCTAACCATGATTCTAAGAAAGTAGTGGAAAGAATTGCTGAGAGCAGCAATGCTATGTGTCTGAATTGAAGGTCCTTAATGATCAGATAATATACGACTTATTTCTCCTAGTTTCTTGCTTTTTTTCTCTTATTCTTCTTTCTTTTGTTTCTTTCTTCTATTGGTAAATAGAATTTTTACTTGTTTGCAGTTGTGCTACCTTTGTTTTCTTCTCTCTCTCCCCTTCCATCATTTAGTGTTGGTTGATGGTGTGCAGACCAGTAACTAATCCTATTGCTACAATATTTGAGCGGTTAATTTGTGGAAGAAGATCTGAAACTTCAGATGAGTTCAGGGGCTATACTCTAGGAGGTGCTTCATTCCCTAGTTCAGATCCCATTAAAGCATCCAAGATGAGGTAATCCTTCATCTGCTTATTGCAAAAGATAGATGATCTGTTGCTAGGTGATCTTCAGTTGGGTACAATTATGTTTAACTTTTAGGGATGTGTTATAAATTCCTTATAATAAGCTTTTCATATAGGCTAGTTGTAGCTGAAGGCCGAACTCTTAGTTTTAACAAAGTATCTAGATTATGTTTTCCATGGTGCTCACAAATGAGATACAAAGTAGGACGATGGATATGTATTATGAAAATTATTTCTCTGCTGATGGTTTCTCATTTGAGTATAAGGTTATCATCCTAGCATACTTGAGAATGATTATAGTTCTTATGAGCCTTTCTTTAATATGAATAGGTTACTTGTACTCTGGTTTCAGAATCCAAATTCATAAATTGTTACTTGGTTTAAAAAATAAATAAAGTGAAAGGTGATACTTAATATGATAAATAGGGAAGGAATTAGTTTATCACACTTGATGGCAACCTTGATTGAACAGATGAAGGAAATGCTTGAGCAATAATAGACCAAGAGAATTTTAATATTATATTGTGACCAATCTTATAATTAGTAATTCTTTTTGCTAAGCCAATATGTTGTATGATGCACGCATTGTGTGAAATAAGTGAATTTATCTAGTATATGCACCTCCCTTTTAGGCATTACTGCAGCTAAAGTTATAACTTGATTATCATGTACAGCTTTCCTCTATAAGAAACGTTTGGCATTGGTATTAGCATTCTACCAGAGGATGAGCACCGACAAATTAAATATTTTTTTCCAACTAAAACAAGGTAAAATGAGTTATAATTAATGTAGAAAGAACAAGTGAAAATGTGAGTTACATTTGACTTTGACCTTTTTAACCCATTACCACATTATTGGAAAAAGATTATGTGTGCATGTTGATATGATCTTGTTTATCTGGCCTTTACTCTAAAAAATTTCACAGGATATTGACTTCAAGTTATATGTATGAAGTATATATCTTGCTATAATGATTTAAGAATTACTTGTATCATTTATGCTTGTATTAAATTAATTAATATTCTAATATAGCATTATAATTACGAATTCTCTTTAAAAAATAAATATATAATCTATAAACTATTTCAAGATTTTGTATATCTTATTTTCTAGAATTTGTATGTGGATTTGGACTCATCCATGCACCAAATCTAGAGATTAATTTTTGAAGGAATGTGAAAAATGTGCTTAAGAATAGCAGCTGCCAAGGCTGCTTTGAAATATGGATCTTTGAATAAGTTAGAAGCAAGTATGTTCCAATCTAAGTACTGTTGGAGTTCTATGCCTCAATTTGCAATATGAATTTATTGTGATCTTTCTCTTTTGACTGAAGCTTATTGATTTTGTTTTTCTTTACTTTGTAGATTTATTCCAGACATCACTTCTCAGAAAATAATAGAAATATTAAGACAACATTTTGGTGTTTGGCCTACTTGGAATAAGGTTTCTCAAGAAAATAAAGAACTTATATTTGGAAAATTTAGAGTAAGTTTCTTTTTCTTTATATAGTTTCTTTTGCATGTTAACTAAAGTTAAATAAATTGTTTTACTATTTTTTTCCATAAATGTGATAGTAACAGTATAGGTGGTTGCCTGAGCATGAAGCAGGGATTAGAAACTCATGGGAGTACTATCACAGGAATAATTTGAAATGTTCAATACTAGTATGTGGGTTGAAGCATCTGGTGGTCCAAACAAGGGAAGAATATATGGGTTTGGAAATACTTTCCATACAAGAGAAATAATAGGAGTTTTAGTTCATCTCAATCTGGGGTGTTTGTAAACTCATTTTCAATTAATAAAGATGTTTTACAAAGTGCCTTAAAGAAGCTTGTTGATGAACAATTGACACAAGAAAGAGAACAAATGGCAAAAGAAAGAGAGGTAATAGCTGTTAATGAGACTTTTTTAATTGAACAATCACAAAGGATGTTTGAGGAGTCAAAAAAGAGGGAGGAGCAATTACTTGCTAACTCAAAGAAAAGGGAAGATGCTTTAATTGCAACTTTGACAAAATTGATGGAAAAGAGTGACAAGCCGTAGATGGTGGAGGAAAGAAATAGGTTGTATATGAAATTGTAGTACGGTGATTGACGCTAAGTCAAATGCTTGATTTATGTTTTGGGATTTGCAGACTTATTATCTTTGTTATGGTTTAAATGTATGAAATATGGTATTGGATGCATATCTTGTTAGATTAATTTGTTAGAGAAAATTATTTTGTACTGTACTCTTTTTTTATTAGATTAATGCAATTGTAATCAGGTGAACAAATTATTTGAAAATAGATATAATATTTACATTGTTTATATTGATTTGTGACAGATTAGTGACTGAAAATTCCATCACCAAACAATGATTGAACTTTCAGTAAGCGTTAGTGACTGAACTTTCAATCACTAAATAGTGACGGATCTGTAATGGCTTGTGAAAAAGTAATCAACTATTAAAATGGTTAGTCGGTCACAAATTGGTCATAAATAGTGACTGAATGCTCGATCACAAAGTGTGACTGAATATTTAGTCACATTTTAGTCACTATTTATGACCGATTCACAGGAAATTAGCTTAATAAGTAAAGCAAATTTGTGATCGAAATTTAAAAGATTGTGACAGAATATTCGGTCACTAATTTGTGACTGAAGTAAAATCAGTCGCTAACAAGATTAGTGACTAGGGATTTTTTTTTTACCACAAAATTTGGTCACAAATCGATGACAACATCCATTTAATGATTGATTTTGCTTATTTAGTGACTGAATAATTAGTCACTAAAGCCCTTTATTTTTTAGTGACAATGCCTATCGACTTACAGACATGAACTGCAATGAGCTCCCTCGATCATGAAATGCCATAAATTTGAAGAAGTTTTATGCATAAAGAGACCAAAGTCTCCACGCAACTGTATCACAATATGGTTCTAAATAAATGAAAACTACCTATGATTTATGCAACCATTAGTCCACACCAATAGCTAAGTTTAAAAGTTGACCCCGTAGTCGACGACACGATGGTTTCAAACTACAAAACCAAGACTTCTAACCCAAGTTAACAAAATTTGATCGTTCACAGTCAACCCTATAGTCGACGGCACGATGGTTTCAAACCACAAAACTAAGGCTTCTAGCCCAAGTTAACGAACGACTTGATCATTCATAGTCGACCTTGTAGTTGATGGCACGATGATTTCAAACTGCAAAACCAAGGCTTCAAGCTTGAAATAATAAACAAATTTATTGTTCAGAGTCGACCTTACTGCTGATCTCTAAGTGTATTCTTCCCAAAAAACTGTGGCTTCAAGCTTAAACTAACAAGCGAAAAATCAACCCTCTAGTTGAAAACAAACCTACAAATACAAGTTACACATCACAGCAACAATGTTACAAATCAAGTCTACCTTGGTGTCAACGACAAATGTCTTGGATTAATTATATTATTCCTGCACCAATCTTCTTCTAAATCGATCGCAGACTTGCTTAAATTCCCTCATTTGACACAACGTTATATGATTTCTTATTTGAGGCTAGATTGCTTATGTTGCTGGTTATTAACAATTGGCATTCGACAAAAAATAAAAATACCAAAAGTAAAATAAACTCAAGAACACATTGACAAGCAAAGAATACTATTGATTACTTTCCAATGTTTTAATTACAAATTCAAATGGAGAATCACAAACAAGCGCCTAACAGGGCAACCAAAAAGACGAAGGTAAAAGTATAACAAATTGAGAGCCCAACTCGACCCAACATCTTCAGCTCGCCCGCCCTCATCAAGTGCCTAATTCAGCTCGTAGCTTGAGGAGATAGGGACAATCATAGGGTTCTCGACTTTCTGCTCGAGCACCGCAGCGGGGGATGGCAAGATTGTAGGGGTTGGTTGGGGAGGCCCTGCCTCATCGACGAGAAATGTGTTCCTAGGTAGAGGGAGGAAATCAGCCATGTTGACCCTGCCGTCCCACATGTCGAACGCAAAGTCATTAGCAAAGGCAAATTCCTTCGTCACCTCGATGAGCCTCATTTGGTACTTAGTGATAGGCTCGACCACAAGTATATCAACAGTCCCCTTCTTAGGAGCATTCTTATTGGGATCAGGATACATTTCTAGCTGTTCATTTAGCATTGGATTCAGGTGCTCCTTGTCCTTAGGGTGGAACTAATAACCGAAGTATTCGAGCTACTTAATTACCTTCTCGAAAGCCTCTTTTGCATTGTCGAGGGAGAAGATAGTGCTGGCATCTTGGAATGCCAAACACAACATGAACTGTTTATACTGCCTCTAATCGTATCAGCGGCAACTTCTTAAAGAACTCATCACGAGCATACTACATCGCTGCATTGTACCCCTGCGTCTGACTAGAATCGTAGTCGTGTTGTGCATCTAGCCTCACCTTCAGTAGTAGCTCGTCCATTATGCTCTTTTCTGACACCGCGGCCACGAGCTACGCATCCTTCAGCTTAAGTTGCTCCTTCCTCTTCTGGAGCTACATATTCAATTGCTTGATCCTTAACTGCGTGGACTCGAGCTGAGCCTTCAGCGTTTCTACATCTTCCTGATCCTCTTGGAGTTGGTTGCGATCTCCGATAGCCAACTCTGACCTCTAATAAAAATGATAGCCCAGTTGGTTAACCTACAAGAAAAATAGTCTTAGTCGATGGAAATGAAACACTCAGCAAGCATATGTTATTCGACTAACCACTTACTATGTTTGAATGGTACGCTAGGGCGCTCAGCGCAACATCTTGGCTCAATTCCATAAATTTTTTTTGGTCAAACGTGAATAGCTCAGCCATCATCACCTTCAGCCACACAGCCCAGCCATCAGCATCGACAAAGAGTTATGGACGGCCATGGTGCCATCGGTCCCAAACTGAGTTGATGGTAGTTTGAATAGCTAGAACAACTGGTCTTCCTCTCGCTGCCTGAAGAGGTCGTATCCGGTCGGCTGGCTAGGTCCCCTAGCCTTGCCCTTACCCTTGTCGATAGCAGTTTTCTTTTATACTGGCCTCATCTGCACTGTAGACGACATTTTCTACCAAGTAGTGGGGCTGCTAGTCGCGGAAGCAGGTAGTGCTGCCAAGGGCTACCAGGCAGCTTGCGCAGCAACCCACTGATGAGCTGCCCCTTGGCGATGCTCTTGATTCCTTTGAACTCGGGCTAAGGCTCGTGCTTGAGTGTAGTTCATGATTTTGGCTCAATCTGCGAGAACAACAAAAGCAAGATGCATTAAGACCGACTAGAAAGTTAAAAGAAAATATCGTAAATTCAGTGCATGTATCTACCTAGTCAAGTGCCTGCTAGTAAGTCCAGTTGGGCAAGCGACAAGCCCGCTAGCACCAAATTTCTCTCCTCAATATACCTCGAGGCCTTTATTTGATCAAATTGTACTAAATCCCAAACAAAAGTATTTGGCCAGGTCGGGGTCTCATTACCTGACATCTCGACATGCCCTATCCACCAACCCCTAAGAATATTAAAACCCCTGGGCACTGAACATAAAGGTATAATTTTTTCCATTCTTGCCCGTGGGACGACGAGGGGTTCACTAAAAATTTTCATCAGGGTCGAGCAGTAAGATAATAAAAACCTAACTCATCGGTGCTGCCAGACTTTCGGGCCATGGGGAGATGGAAAAGATTTGAAAAATTGGTGAATGTAGCAGACTGGTCATGTATATGCATCAAGACAGCGAAGCTATATAAAGTCGAGAAACAATTGGGAAGGAACTGGGTGATGCAGACTTGGACACCTGTAAGCAGGTCGACTATTGGCTGAGCAAAGGAAAACCTGAGCCCACACCTAAATACCTCATCAAATACAGTTATACACCCTGTGAGTGGTCGATGCATCCTATCAGAGAGACCGGGGACGACCACCTTGTACGCCCGGAGGGAATGATAAAGTTGCCTAATAAGTGCGAGATTGGCAAGGGTAACTTTAGAAATGATTCACTATAGTGGTCGAGGGTGAATAGCCGACCACGGGAAATGGACTGCTGACTCGGCCCAATCTCACCCCCAGTAGCAACACGATTGTCACTCGAGCTATTGGAGCTCGAGCTATCGCTAGAGGAACTACTAGACTTGTTAGTCGAGTCACCCTCTTTTCCGGTTGGAGCCTGATCCGACCTAGTCGCCTTACTGTCCTCCCCTGACTATCATTCCCACTAAACACATTCAACATGATTGCTTAAACGATGTGATTGAGAATGCAAAAAGTAAAACTTGCTCAAAGGGGTTTTGAACGACTTGTGCAATTTAGAAGTCTAGAGCAGAGAGCAATTGATAGGAAGCGTAGTGAATTAATTGATTCGACCTCATGGATTGCAGTAAAAGTAAAAATGAGTGTTTTTAATGCGTCTATTTATAGACACTAGTGCAGTAACCTAAACGACTACAATTATTACACAGCCATTGCTTGACGCTTCACGTGACTCAATGTAACAGATGCATTAAATGAGCCAAACCCTGGTTGAGAAAGCAAATCCCTGGTCGATCGTATGCGGTTTACACAACTTAGCTACTCCTCATTCCTTTTCATCGATAATCTCGATCAGGACTTGGAAGGGGGAGAATCATGATATGGGATAGTCCAACAGGCCCAACCTAATAACACTCTACTAGAGCCCAGTTACACTCGATCAGACCAGAGATGGCCCAATTAGCTATTTGGGGCCGACCGCACTATTGATTAGATCTCAACCTCACTATGCAATACTTTCCCTATCAACCAAGTTATGGTCGACCACCACCAGTAGTGCCTCACTCAGCCTTTAGCCAGAGAGATTTAGATACAATAGAGTTATACCATCATCGACCAGAGTTACGCCTTGTCGACTAGAATTCGTAAAGATATCTCACAGGACTATTTATCTCGACCAGAAGGTCGAACTAAGGTAACAGTCCCTTAGCTGCATTGAATGCCAACCATGAGGCGTACTACTGCCAGTACCACCTTTTCAACCGCTCTAAGCTAGTGCGCACCTCCAGTGTACCATCTTGTCCTAGGTAGCAGGAGGCAGCGCTATTTGGAATAGTACACAAATTGGAGAAGACTTAAAGATCCTCAGGCAAGGACAAAAACCCTTCATATGCAACAAAGGCACCTTAGACATATCAACCCCATTGGAAAGGCTATAAATATCCCACTGCCAATCTTTAGCAAGGTATGCCCTCACTCTACTGTTCTACCCTCTCGTCGATTATACTAACTTGAGCGTCAGAGTGCCTTAGTCGAGGGTACCTCGGCTAGCCTAACATTTACTATTAGTTGTAGCACTCAACCCCATCATGTCCTAAAACATCCTGATCGACCCCCCATCTAGTCGATCGCATAGGACTTTAGCCCAATCTATTACCAAACAACTTATATCCTCATCAATTATTATGGGTGATATGCATTAATTTCATCATACATCTTTTATCCAAATTAACCAACAAGGCAAAAGGTTAAAGTGCAATAAACAAGGATTTAACTATTTATGCCATTCTTATAATGTATCTTAATTCAACCAATTATTTAAGTGTTACCTCAGGGATAAGCATCGAAAAGAGCAAAAGATCAATGAGAAAGACTAACAAATCAAAAACTAAAGCATACTTTGGAAGCAAATAGGAAGAATGAAGAGTCATTTCATGCATGTTTGAAACAAAATGAATCCACATTTTCCTCTCCCATACTTAAGCCAAAACATTGGCCTTAATGTTTCAAAATAAGAATGCCAATGCATAAGAAAGGTGAAAGAGGGACTTCCCTGAGGAGATGAGGACCTTCTGTTAAATAATTTAAACATGCTAGAAGAGATCTTTGAACAAGGCTTGAGCACGAGTAAATCGAAGAGCTTTTTTGTTAAATAGTTCAAATGGTTCCAGAAGAGGCCTTCGAACAAGGCATGGGCATGGGTAAATTGAATAGCTTTTCTGTCAAATAATTTCAACATGCCAGAAGAAGTCCTTGAACAAGGCAAGGGCACGGATAGATTGAAGAGCTTTTCTGTCAAATAATTTCAATATGCCAGAAGAGGTCATTGAACAAGGCATGGGTATGGGTAGATTGAAGAGTTTTTCTATCAACTAATTCAAACGTCCCAAAAGAGGTCCTTGAACATGGCGTGGGCACGGGTAGTTTGAAGAGCTTTTTTGTCTAAAGTAATTGTGCCCATAGGCTAATTTAAGACGTCTCCTACACCAAAAAAATAAAGTTAATTAAAGAAGCTAGAAAAATAATTTTTTTAAAGAAAAATGACCGACAAATTGAAAGCTTGGGTTGCCTCCGAAAAAGTGCCTCTCTTTAATATCTTTGGCTAGACGTAGCTATTCCTCATGTCACAAAATTATCATCATCATCATTCAAACCAAAGGTTTTGTGAGTCCAAGTATCAATAATATCCACAATAAAAAACACAAAACTCATTACTAAGATATTTATGGTATCATAGATATTGAATTTAATCACATCACCATCAAACTCCATAGTAAGTGTACCATCATGCACATCAACTTTTGTCTTAGAGGTTCTAAGGAAAGGTATTTGCAATAGTATTTGTGACGAATTAGGAGAGTTATCTTTAGATATGTTAAGTACATAAAAATCAGCATGAAAAATCAATTCGTTAATTTGTACTAACACATCTTCTAGGACTCCCTCGGGATATACAAAAGACATATTAACAAGTTGAATAACTATTCATGTTTCTTTTAAAGGACTAACATTCAAGAAAGAGTAAACAAAAAGAGGCATGGCATTAATTGAAGCACCAAGATCGTACATGTCCTTTTTAGTTCCAACATTGCCAATTTTGCAAGGGATAGTAAATATACCTAGGTCCTTGCATTTGGGGGGAAATTTTCTTTGTATCACTACTGAGACATTTTTCCCCATACTTATTCTTTCATTACTCTTTAATTTTCTTTTATTTGTGCACAATTCTTTGAGAAATTTAACATATCGAGGTATCTGCTTTATTGCATCAAGTAGTGGGATATTACCTTGACCTTACGAAAAGTTTCAAAAATCTTCTTTTCCACTTCATACCTTTTAGATTTAGCGAACCTTTCAGGAAAGAAAGGGTGTACAACTAATGAGCTTGTCACCTTATTGTTGGGTTCATGTGAATGTTCAACTGAATCTTGGAGCATGACAATATCTCTCTCCACTTTTTCCATGACAGTATTTTCTCATGTCTTCTTGTTGGGTTCCTTCAACTCTTTACCATTCCTCAAAGTAATCGCGCTAATGTTATGCTTGGGGTTGACAACTGTTTGAGAGGACAGTTTTCTTTAAGATTCTATCTTACTCACTAAAGTGGCTAGGTAACTTATTTGGTTTTCCAAGTCTTGAATGCATGCTCGTATTTCCTATTGAAATTGCTGAATGTTAGTTGCAAACAATTTAACAATCTCTTTAAGAGACATACCTATATTAGAAGATAATGGATGCTGTGGATGAGGCCGTTTTTGTTGGAGGTGTTGGTAGTTCTGCAATCTCCCTCTGTAATTGAAATTCAGATGATCCCTCCATCCTGGGTTGTAGGTGTTTGAGTAGGGATCGTATTTCCTTTGCGGTGGTCTAAGAAATCTCCTTATTGCATTGGTTTGTTCGCATGAATCCTCTTGGAGTGTAGGACAATATCCGTAGGATGACCAACGATAGTACAAATCCCACAAGCCTTAATTTGCTGTGTATTTCTTACAACCAATTATTGAACAAGAGAAATTAAAGTGGAAATCTGATGCTCAAGAGATAAATTACTTACCTCATTGATCCTTCTATGAGGGTCCCAAGAGTATCTAAATTGTTAGGAACTGGCAGCCATTATAGAGATTAATTCTCTAGCTTCACTTGGAGTTTTGTTCACTACGGCTCCTTGACTTGCTACATCCATCATCCCCCTTTCCATCGGTAAAAGTCCTTCATAAAAATACTAAATGAGAAGTCATTTAGTAATACCATGTTGTGGGCAGCTTGCGCAAAGTTGTTTAAACATTTACCAATATTCATGAAGACTCTCCACATCTCTCAATCTTATCCCGCTAATCTCTTTTCTAATACTAGTAGCATGTGAAGCAAGGAAAAATTTCTTAAGAAACAATCTGGCCATTTTTGTCCATGTAGTGACGAAGCCAGGGGTTATGTAAAACTACCAATCTTTAGCTTTATCTGCTAAGGAAAATGGACAAGCTCACAACTTGACTTGTTCTTTAAACACTCCTTGGGGTTTCATAGTCGAGCACATAATATGAAATGCCTTTAAATGCTTATGGGGATCTTTATTCTCCGGACCGTGGAAAATGGGTAATAGATGGATTAACCCAAAATTTAACTCAAAAGGTATTTCTAACTCTGGATATTCAATACAAAGCAGTTGTTGAGTCAAATCCAATTCAGCTAACACCATTAAAGTTCTTTCATGAACCATTATTCCCTCTTATTTTGAATCGCTAGAACTAACTAAGCTGGATGTATCTAGATTGAGATCCGAAGGCAACGATTTATCTTTCTTTTGCACTCTAGTCTCCTTTTGCAATCTATGAGCAGTTTTCTCGATATCAAAATCATATTGAAGTTCACCTATATGAAAAGATCTAGGCATTAAAAGAAACAAAATTATTGGACACCAATCCCCTGCAACGGTGCCAAATTTGATGGGTGTCGAATCCAATAAAAATAAATTCTCACCCTAAAGATATGATTTGTAATTAGTGGTGAGTAAGGTCGTATTCCATAGGGACTAGTAAATTTTATTTCTTTCAAGCTTATTAATAAAATAGAAAAGAGGGGGGAATTTTTATGAAGCGAAAAACCTAGAATTTTAAAAGTAAAATAAATCAAATCAAAAATCGATGAGAATGAGATCTAGCCTAAGGTAAAATCTCAATTGGATTTCCAAACTTGATCATTGATGCAAAGATAAATTTCTCATTCTTGAATAAAGTGGTTATAGTTACTCTAGACGCTCTAATAACCAATATCTCCTTACTATTTCAATAACTAAGAAAAGCTCGTTAGTTGTTTCTCTTTCCAGTAAACAACCCTAAAGAAACGTTCCTAGGATTTAATTTATCAAAAATATTATAAACTAGAAAGAGCCAGGCCTGGCCAGCAAACACACAATAGACTAGATTATTTATCTCCATAACATAAATCATGCATATCCCTACACATAACTATGCTATTTGCCACAAGCATTAGAATAATTAAACAATTACGGATTTAATGTTCTAATTGACAGAACAAATATTCTAAGCTATCAAAATTTGGCCCTAAATTCAATAAACCTAAATATTAGTAATGAAAACATAAGATAAATAAATGCTCAAGAAATAAGAAATACGAATCAATTATTCAGATCTCGCAAATACTAAAGAATGCAACTCATGGAGAGAAGAAAAAATGCAGGAAAATAAAATCTTCTAAATGAAAGAATGGAAAGCGCTATGAAAGATTCCAAGTTCCCTATAAATAGCCTACTACTCATAATGCAACTAGGAAACTAATTAAAACTCCTACTAAAATAGGGAAACTTAAATTCTCCTAATTAAAGAAATAGAAATTAAAACATCCCAAAAATGTACAATTGTCAAAACACATCTGCACTCGAATTATTTCCTTATTCCATTTCTCATCTCTTCGGGAATGCGATTTTTGTTCCAAACATGTCAAATACTTGATTTTTAATTGCATTTAGCTCGAATTTTCAATTTGCTTCACAAAATATAAAATAAAAGTTAAAATCCCACAATTAAGCAATTTTACTATTAATCATAAAGGGAAATTATATGAATTAAATGACAAAAAATACAACTTAACAGCATGCCATGTTGAGATTGGTGAAATCGTTGCACATGCGCCACTTGCTTCTTGTTTGAGGACAAGCAGCTTGTTACACAACCATTTTGTGAATTGTATTTCCATGATGTATCATGCATCTAGTAGCTTATCGACTTTTTCTTCAACAACCTTATTTCTCACATCACGAAAGACCTTATTCTTCTTTTTAATTAACTTGAACAAGGAGTCAACATTAAGCCTGCATACAATGATTAGGGCTGTAAACTAGTTGAGCTAAGCTCGAATCTAGCAAGCTCAAGCTAAGCACTATATTAACTCTTGAGTTTGTGCTCGAGCTTTATTGAGCTTAAATAGCCAAGCTCGAGCTCAAATCGTTAAATAGATGAAGGCTTGTCATAAGGAAATAGAAAAGCTCGATTCCCATATATAATACTTAATTTCCCACATATTGTACTGAATCTCACTGCAACTTTAATGAAACTAATTATTCATAAAATAACAACATATGTGCTTTATTTGTTTGGTATTTGTACTTGATTTCTCACATATTGTATTGAACCTCATTAAGATTATTATAGATTATTTTTTCAATTGCACAAAGTGTACTTCAACATAATCCTATATATATTTCATTTGTTCCATATTTGTACTTAATTTCTTGAAATTTGTACTGAACCTACTACAACATTAATAGAACTAAGTATACTTCAAAATAACAACATATGTATTTCCTTTGTTCGATTTTTATACTTCAAAAAAATTCAAACTTGATCATTTTCATGACTTAAAAAGGTGTATGCCATATGTGCACGAATTGCGTCCATGGAGCATTTTTCAGCATACATCCAGAAGTCCAAGGTGTCTTTGGCAAAACATTCTGCCTGAAAGCACACAAAGACACCACAATCTATTGATCCCTTTTGTTGTTTGCTCTTTTATATTTCTATGCTTTTGTTGACACAATACCCCAATGAATATTCTAGGTACTGAGAATGAAATACAACCTACAAAGATATTCATAAGTAAGTTGTTGACTCCCTACTTTATGAAGAAATTTTCGGGAAAGAAAGCAAAATTACAATAGCATTAGCTGTCGGTTTGTATTGGGGGACTATTATTGAATTCATTAGCATGAACACATAAGTTGAAGTGTTGAGGACAACCAAGAACCACTGATAGTCCCAATTAGTCGGCATCATTATGTAACAACACCTATTGAGAACATCCATGGTGATCTCTTGTAACTCTTTACAGGCGAAAGAGTTTAGTCTAGCTATGAACTTGGGGAATTCCTCATCTCTTACATCCTACATGTTGCAACCCTCGAGCTGCGACAATATATCACCCTATGAACAATCAGATGGTTAGTCTCATTTATAATGTGCACTAAATTAAATTAGGAAACCGCCACATACTTGCGCTATCATGGACATAAACCACATATCATGGTGATGCTCTTTCCTGAAGGATGTGATGCATAATATCGACATGTAGCACTCTAATACATCACCACAAAGGCACTCTGCGAATAATAGCTCGCAGAGGTATCTTCCCTCTAGAACGTATTTTCCTCCTTCCTAAACAGTCACCCTACAAGTATAGGTTTTAATTGTTAGTTCATACACCATATTATTGACAATAAAAATCATAAGCAAATTTTGTTACCTTAAATTATCTCTACGGACAAAGATGTCAATGACTTCTCACTCTTTTTTTGGAATATAATCCCGAACTATATAATCAGTCTTTCCTTGACAATGATCAAGCTTTAGAGTCTTTGGGGTGCTTGATTCATCTCCTATTTGGATTAGGCTGATGTCTTTCGTCTTTTGGAGTATAAAACATCAACACAATTAAGTACAAAGTATCATCTATTGAAGTACAAAATATCAGCACGTTAAGTACAAATACCAACCAATGAAATAAGACATCTGCACATTAAGTACAAAATATCAACCATTAAAGTACAAAAGATCAGCACATTAAGTATAAATACCAACCAGTGAAATATAAGGCATCTGCAGATTAAGTACAAAGTATCAACTATTGAAGTACAAAATATCAATATATTAAGTATAATTACCAACCAATGAAACGTAAGATATCTACACATTAAGTACAAAATATCAATCATTGAAATATAAAAGATCAGCACATTAAGTACAAAAATATCAACCAATGAAGTATACAACATTATCACATTTAAGTACAAATATCAAACAATGAAGTATAAAACATCAGCACATTAAGTACAAAATATCAACTAATGAAGTATAAAGCATTAACACATTAAGTACAAAATATCAAACAATAAAATATAAAATATCAACATATTAATTACAAAATATCAACCAATGAAGTATAAAACATCAACACATTAAGAATAAAATATAAATCAGTGAAGTACAAAAAATGTCAGCACATTAAGTACAAATATCAACCAATAAAGTACAAAAAGATTAAGTACAAATACCAGCAAATTGAGTATAAATATCAACAAATGAAATACAAATAGATTTAACTCAATTAGCAGTACAAATATCAACATATTAGACACAAATATGAATAGTAAAATATCAATAGATTAAGTAGTTTTCAACACCTTCTTCTATTCCTTTGCCATTTTTTCCACGAGGACAACCTTTTTTTGCCACTTGTTTTACGCATTTGGGTGGTGTGGTGCTCGGGGGGGAGGGGGGGTTGACAAAATCTACTACTTTCCTTTTTGGGATGCTTGATTCATCTTCTTTTTTGCAATTTATTTTGTTCGTTTGGGTGGTGTGGTACTTGGAAGGTAACAAAATCTATTGCTTTCATTTTTGGCTTCATGTCCTCTCAATTCAGCACATTTTTAACAATCGATGATATGACATTTGTTACTTTAATTTCAACTTCACCAAACTCTGTTTCATGATTTAGTGTATGAAGTTTCTATGCTCAAAGGGATGATGGGAGATACGGGATCATGATGATGTTTTGTTCGACTTTCTACATCCAAACTATTTTGCTCTTCATCACCACCACCATCATCAATCCTTAAATCGCTTCTTCTGTATTTTTCTTTTTTGAATCATCTCCATCACCAGCTTGCTCTTTGTTTTCTCTATCATGTTCACCTTTCTCTTCATTTTATTTCTCTGCATCATCTACCAAATCATTCTCTCCCTTATACAGATGCTCATAAGCTCCATCATTATGCTCCCTTTCATTAATCTTATCCTTAGCAATCTTCTTCTTATGAGCCTGCTCTTTGATTGCCATTGTCTCTAATTCTGTAATTTTTTTCTTCAATGATTTAATTTCTTCATCTTTCACTCTAATAATTTCTTCAAATGTAGAATGATCACTTGATGGCACTTTAGTGACAACTACAGTGCCAACCTCTGCTTTCTTGATTAAAATTTATTAATTCCAACTCCTCTAGAGCAGGGTTAAGGGCCATAATCTATTACAAGAAGAAGTGTTAACAATGAATTTTAAGTTGAGAGAAAATTCAAATTATTCTCAAAGAAAATAATAATGAATTATTACCATATCTCTTGTAGTTTGTTTCAATTTCTTCTTGGCCTCCTTCACATTATTTGGGAGCTTGCTATCCTTCCACCGATAAAAACATGAAAAATCAAACAAACATTTTGGTGAACCCAATGATGGGATGCATTCGTAAACACATGTCTGTCATTTATAAATGAATATTTATACTCACTTAAATATAAATATAATCAATGTTATTAGTAAAATAAAAATCACTTACTATCAAACCGACTGTGCACCCATCAAGGTACTTGTTCTTGCTATTTTCTCCACCTACTCCACCTACATGGTTCCTCATATCTTGGACAAAAAAGTTGTATGTAGCTATGCCTCGTGCATATAAACCAACTCTAGACAAATCGTCCAAGTATGGTAGGAGAAATTGTAAAGTCTGATAATTAGAAGTTGAAAATAGAAAACAATTAAAAACTAAAAGTATATACAACCTACAAGAATCATTTAAGTCCTCCTCACTATCCTTATACACATACTCCTCAAACATTTTTGCTATTTGAACTCGTGTTAAATTCTTCAACTTTCTAGAAAAAAGACGATCGATAGTTAAAGACTTTATCGTCAAACTTATATCAACTGATTGCCCCACATGTGGCAACCCTAAACCATAGAAAACTCGATTGCAGAAAATGGAACTTCAAACCCTTCCACAAAGATAAATGACAAATTTTTTGTGTGAAACCTCTTATTTCAAGCCGAATAAAGCTAGAATTTGACTTAGGCGTATCTATATATATATAATGGAGTTTTCTTCAATGCATCAAAATATTTTGACCCCATCTTGAATTTTACATTCTCTAATGTAATCTAAAAATATTGGGGGGAATAATGAGAGCAAACCTCATTTTGTCTTACCATTTCTGCAATCAAATATAGAAAATTAGTACATATTTGTAGTAATGTATACTGAAAGATTGAATGTTTTGTACTGTAATTGCTTGTACAATATACTTTATATACTTAATCCTATTTTCCCAAAAAACCAGTATATTATTGAATAAAAAATACCAAAATTTCATCAAATCTTCAGTCTAGTAATGCAATGTTACACAAAATTAAACAGAGCAAATTAGGATTTTTTGGTATGAAAAGTATAAATCGAGAAAAATAAAGCAAAAATCCATACATTTCAAGTACAAAATAGAGTTTTTCAGATAATTTCACTGTATAATTTCAGGTATAAGAAGTATAAATCCCCCCAAAAAGAAGTATAACTTCATGCCTTTCAAGTAAAAATTAGAGATTTTCAAATATTACAACAAAAATTATATATATAGGACAAATGAGTTCAAGTTTTTACAACTAAAAAATAGTTCAAACAAAGAAATATGGAAAAAACCTACTTGCAAAATTGGTGAAATTGGAAAAAGCACGGACAATGAAAGAAAGGAAAATATGCAAAATGAGAAGTAGAAAACATACATATCTGTTCTCTTCTTCGCACCTTGTTCACACTCTTGTAGGGGTGTAAACGGATATTAAACTGATCGGATACATTGTTTTTATATTCATATCCGTTTAACTTTTTGAATATTTGGATACAAACATGGATTTGATGGATATTTAAAAATAATATTTGAATTTTTATCCGTCGGATATCGGTTGAATTCGGATATATCCGTATTCGATTATAATTATTCAGATGTATCCATATTTGATTAAATTAATCCATATTTGAATTATTTTTTTTGATATTCATATTCGATGATAATTATTTAGATGTCTATTTATGAATATCCAAATACGTGAATTTATGAGCCTATAATAAATACATATTTTAGTTAATAGAAGGAACTATACAATTTCATTAAAAAAAACAATCAAACAAATAACATAATTTCTAATTAATAATTGACTTTATAACTAATTATTAGTACTACCTAATAATAATAATGGCATTTAAGTGTATTAATTATAAAATCAACCAACAATGATTATGTTAATTAACTTTATTCTTTAATTTTTTCTCTATATTACAATAATTTTTTAAATTTATTCCTTTCTCTTCTCAATTCTTCAATTATAATTTACATATGCATATATGGATTATAAGATTTTTATTGAAAAATATAAATAATATATTATTTAATAAATATATATTTGGAGCGAATATTAAACGGATCGAATACGCATTTACCATATCCACATCCGTTTATTAATCAGACATCTACTAATCGAATACGAATAATATCCATTTTAAATGAATGCGATTAAATTTTGTATAAACGAATACGAATGCGAACGGTAAACAAATTTTTACAACCCTGCGCCCTTGTTCGTCTCATCTTCGCAAAGTTTAGGCAGAGAAGTTGGTTTTCTTCCTCGTTCGATCTCTCTCTCTCTCTCTCTCTCGGGTAATAGCTTCTATCTTAACACCCTTTTGTTTGACAGAGGAAAAGTTGCTTTTGCTGAGAAAAAAACGTGCTTGTTGAAAGAAAAGTTGTTATTTGTTTTTAGTGGGGAGTAAAAAAGTGCTCATTTGCTATTTTTTTCTTTGTTTCAACTAAATGTAAGGGTATTTAAGTCTTTTTAAAATTTTTGAAAAAGTAGAGTGTATAGTGTTTAAAATAAAAAAAAAAGTGGAGAGTAAACAAAAATTTGAAAATCAGAATATGTATTTAATTTAATTAACTGTTTATTCTTCTTTTTCTTTTTTCTTTTTTTATAAAATATTTTTCATTCCAAATTTTTTTGAGTCCATAGAATCCTACAGGCCGTTTGGTTTTTATTTTCAGAGGTCATTTCCATTTTCAGTCATGTCTAAAAATTGGGAAGTTAGTTATGAAATGAAAATAAAAATTAAAATGTATTTGAATGAAATATTAAAAAATAATGATTATATATGTTTGGAAATGAAAAACTGTTGGTTGTAGTTATATTTCAACCAAAAAAGTCGTGCATGTCCAAAATATACATGATGGATGATGAGTTGTGATTGAAATATAATAATAAAATATTATTGTATTTATATTTTATTTCTTTACCATTGAGGGTAAATGGGAGTGGGTGGGATGGGACAGTGTGATTAGGGCTGTAAACGGATATTAAACGGATTGGATATGCAGTATCCGTATCCGTATCCGTTTAACTTTTACCGTATCCGTATCCGTATCCGTATCCGACGGATATTTTTTTATAATATCCGAATTCGTATCCGCCGGATATTATCCGAATTCGGATATATCCGTATCCGATTATAATTATTCCGAATATCCGTTTATAGATATCCGAATATCCGTTTTTTAATATCCGAATCCATTAATTTATAATAAAATGCATATTTTTTTCTAATAAATTTTATTAAAAAAATAATCATATAAATAACATAATAAAATCTAAAAAAAATAACAAACAAACAATAAAATTAGCATACTCCAAAAATTAAACAAGCATACAAATCTCTTCAAGAATCAAAAGAAATAATAATTTTCAATACATAATACAACAATCCAAAATAAACAAAATAAAAATTAATTTCAATACAAGAAAAATATTCACATAGTCCACCAACATGAATATGCTCGAACTTCTCATCTATTTAACACTGCAAAAACTCTTATCTTAAGAGCTTATAAGTTATTTTTTTAAAAAAAATTATCAAATACTTTTTGATACCTTATAAACTTTTAACATCTTACCTTAAGAGCTTATAAGATGTTTTAAGAAACTTATAAGCTTACTCAAACACCCTCTTAAATCTTAATATCCCCTTAGCTAGTTAATAATTTTAGTATTTTACTAATTTTTTTTAGAATTAAAAAGTTAATTATTCTTAATTTAGTTAATTTTTTTTGTAATTATTGATTCACTTTATGATTAATTAATATTAATAAAATGATACCAATATAAATTAATTATAAAGTAAAGCAACAATAATTTTATATTGATCAATTTTATCACTAATATATTAACTTTTCAAATTTTTTTGATTTAATATTATTTAATTATCATCATTACCATATATTATTTTTATTAATTCTTTAATTACTAATTTATACATATATTCATTTACATATAGATTATGAAATTTAATAATCTATAAATAAAAATAAATTATTATGTATGATAGTATATTATATATGGTAATTTTTTAAAATATTATATATATTAAAATATATAAAAATAACATATATTATATATAATATTTTTTTAAATATTATTTATCGAATACGGATAACAGATTTGATTAAGTTACGGATAATCGAATATATAAACGGATATATCCAACGGATATGTATTCGGAGCGGATATTAAACGGATCGGATAAGCATTTACCATATTCGTATCCGTTTATAGTCAGATGTCTACTAATCGAATACGGATAATATTCACTTTAAACGGATACGGATAATAGCCCTATAAACGAATTCGAATGCGAACAGTAAACGAATTTTCGAACATCCATTTACAGCCCTAAGTGTGATTAGATGTAGTAGGGTGCAAAAGAGTAAATATAAGTTTGGGAAGAAAAATATTGGGATAAAAATGAAATTTAAGAAAAAAAAAGTATATTTTTTTTAAAAAATGTTGGAGAAAATAATAGTTTTCATTTTTCATTCACGGAAATGAAACCAAACAGCCTGTTTAGCTAATTGAAGAATTTCCAACAAAAGCGCGGAAAATTTCCGGCTGGGAGATGAACACCACTCTGATACATAGGCCATTGTTCTGTCTCTTCTCCACGAATTCCTGCGAAGATTATAAAGAAGTGCTGCCGAACTGCAACTTCTTCAGCAGCAGAGCGTCTTCTTTCAAGCGCTGTTGCATTAAAAATGAGAACACTTCAAAATCACACGAGGTAATCTCGATTTCACATTTTTCTAATATTATTCCTTTTAGGTTTGCTCTCTAAATTATTTGAAGCATAATTATTAAATTGCAGTTTGAGCACATATACACAAATTCTTGCTGGGTGTTTACTTATCCATCTCGGCACCTTAAAAATTTTCTGCCTTTTTTTTATTTTTTTTATTTTTCTGAATTGAACCGTAAGTAGTAGTTTATGATGATTTACTACAAGGAAATGTATTTCATGGGCTTTTTGCAAACTTATGTGGTTTCTTTCCACTTTCTAGTGCAGTGGAATTAATAATTAGGGGAATGAAATTATACAACTGAACTTTGGCGTTGTTTCTTCTTTTCTTTTCTTCAGTTCGATGTGT
Source organism: Jacaranda mimosifolia (assembly GCA_018894105.1). Classification (NCBI taxonomy): domain Eukaryota; kingdom Viridiplantae; phylum Streptophyta; class Magnoliopsida; order Lamiales; family Bignoniaceae; genus Jacaranda; species Jacaranda mimosifolia. The sequence goes on from CM032129.1 coordinate 14,934,729, forward strand.
ATGATGTGCGCTCTACACTGATTGACCAAAGTGTGAAGGGCATTATGTTCTTGTAAGTTAAGAGAAGTGGATATCCAAAGGAAATAAGGAATTCTGTGGAGAACCGTTTCATGTATGGTCTGCTACATGGCTGTAGTAATATCCACCAATAGTAAATTGCAATTATTTTCTTTGTTGTACACCGAATGCTCTATAGAGAGCAAATCTGTAAACAGATTGGAAATCCTTGAGTTCCTTTGCGAGAAGGGATGATACCACATAACTTTGGCTTGCTCTATAGTATTATATCATTCAACGGGGCAACTGTTGTCCTGTAAAAGGTTATATTGCTTGGATGAGTGATCATACCATGATATTATCGTAGACTGGTGGCTCCAATATTTAAGAGCCAGTCAGTGAATGAACTTCCCCAGGGTGGGCTGGCAGAGCCAAGCTGAGTCTCAACTAGGCATTGTTAGCATTCTAAATGCTTTGGTGGCTGGACTTAGGAAGGCAAGTTGTTTATTCTTGTTTAACTGTAAGAATGCTGAGTAGTGTGACAATTAAAAGGACATGAGAAATTGGGAACTTAAGTAAAATATCAAAGAAAAATAAATTTTATCATCGACTGATCAAACTGAGAGTGTGATAATTGTGAATCAGTGAAGTAAATTGCTGGCAGTCTATACTACTGCTTTAAAATATGGAGAAAGCTGCTGTCCAATGTGTTCTTCTGCTTCTGGCATAGCCATTGTCATTCTCAATGGAAGAAAATAATTTGATGGCTGGCAGAACATTGCCTGTAAGGTAACTGTCAAAGTTGGGGAGCTTCATTCCAAAGATTGTTCATAGAACCAAAGAATTTTCCGCAGAACATTGATTTACTAAGCAATAGTGCAATAAACTTTTGGAAAACTAGTAGTAGCTCAAAGCAAAGATATGCTGAGCTACCTAGACGATGGAAAGAAAATAAATAATATAAACTGATGATGACAAAGGACAATAGAAATTTATAGTCTTTGTGCTACATATAGGTGTATCTGCCAACATGAAACGTGTGAACACCATGTTCATGCATTGTAAATATTTCAAGTGAGTTTGTATGAAAAGAGGATATGCAGATGCTTCCACACACTGCCAGGCACATAAATTATCATTGAGGGAAACTCCAAGCATTGTCTCATTTTGCTAATTGTCAATGGTTGCCCTGTCAAGTTCTTCTTGACAATTATGCTTTAATTTTTGAACTACCTTTATTGGCATCCTACAATCCATTCACTAGATATCTGTGCAAACTACTTCAGAAGTTTTTAATTGTGAGGCAGAATTCATGATCTTTTTCTTTTCTGTAAGAACACTTCTAGTTTTAACTCAGAAACTTTTTTTTTCATGTCTAGAATGTGAAAATTGAAGTTACATTATTTTGGCTGAAGCTGAATTATTTCTTTCCAAAAGTCAAACTCAAAGAACTGATTAATTATGTTAGAAGTCAAATGATTGTTGTGCACTGGAACCGAAAAACTAATGTTGATATGCAGTGGATAAATGCTAATATGTCTTTATGCATGATTCTTAATGCATAAGTTCTGTTATTCAGTTGTAATTGGCATGTGAATCCTGTTTGCTTAGAATTTGTCTCTGATGTGATTATTTTGGTGAATAGAAATTTAAATTAGCTGCAGCCTGTTGAATGGAAATTGAATGAAACGAAATAGTGTAAGCATCTAACTAATGGTTTATGACTTCTTTAAATGCAATTTTGAATGGTATAACTTAACTGACAATTACGACATGATTAGCATACAGGAATGAAATGAAAGTGAATGCGTATTCCAATTCCATTCCTAAATACATTCTTGGTATAATATATCGATAGGAAACTCCATTCCTATAGGAATCCCTATTCTCCCCATGAGTTTAACTATTTTCAATTGATCAGGAATAAATTTATATTTTTCTTTGACAAAATTAACCTCCAAAATTTAATAAAAGAATTGTTTGGTATTTCCAAATGAACAAAAAGAAACCCTCCGTTTTTGGAGTGGGAAATTTAACTGTCAAGAATCTCTGAAAAATGTGTGCAATTTTTACTAGTTGTCTATTTCTGATCCAGTAGATAATTGAATAGAGAAATTGATAAGTAAATAACAAATGTAATGTCTTGTTCAAACCCTGAGGCGAAAAAGCTGATTAGCTATTGCTATACATTTTTATCAAACAAAATATTAAAGATTGTATGGGACATAAAATAATAAGATAGACAATTAACATCCACGGCCCATGTGTTAGAATAAATAATGTATCTAATTTCAACTAAAATCTTTAAGTGATATATTAAAATTTTATTTTAGTCATTTTCCATAAAAGGGTAACCTAACCACTTAAAATATTTTATTCGAGTCTTACTATCATACGTAATTACCAATCATGGAGTGGGATCAAGTAAGAATTGATGTTTCCATTCATTTTTTGTTATGCATACTAGCATATGATAAATTGTACTAACATCATTTTTTTCTCATCTTTATTCCATTCTTAAAGTTATTCTATTCCCATATAATTCAGTTCCAGCATACCATCACCCCCTTAAGTTCACTTGTAATTAGCTGTCTATATGTAGAAACATAGGATGTATGTGGAATTGTACCTTTTGTTCATATGTATTCTTTTATTTTTGTAGCTTATCATTTTAAAACCATGTAATTTGTTTTTGCATTTATAACAGGGTTTCTCAGTTCTCAAAACAGATGTTCAAGGTGATATTGGAAGTATATGGAGCTCTATGGGTTTTTATGTCTTTAGCATCCATATTCCTTTGAGTTTTGGTGGTCTATCCACAGCTGCCAAGATATTGCACCAACCCATTCTCAATGCACAGATCGAGGTAAGTTTTCCTGTTTCTTGTGCGAAGGTTGATGAATGACATGTACCTGGCTTCTGAGTTGTCAAATGCTGGTGTTGTTTTGGAATGTTTTTGGGAAACGTATTCGGGAATGAAGATTTTCTATCTTAATGTAAAATTTTTGTCCAATTAGAGATGTAACATTAAGGTTTTATATTATTTTATTTGTTGTCATATTAATATAATTATTGGAAATTATATTAAGTTATTGATTGAAAGATGTAAAATATATATTCTTTATTGAATTAAGATTGAATATGCATAGGGATATAAGTAAAATATATATGTATATACCGTTATGATTAGGGTGTTTTTTTCTTTTAAATATTTTGAGGGAAGAGAAAATATGTTTGGAGGTAAAACTATTAAATGTTTGCTTTCATGTCTGGGAAATGAAAATTATCCCACAAAAAGTACCAAACATAGCCTAAATCATTCTATATTAAATCTATTTTGTTTCTTGATATGTCCTTCCTTATACCTCTTTTGGCTTAAAACAGTAATAGGCACAATTTATTGGGTTTCTTCTGAATACATTGAGCTGGCAGTGTCGTTTCATGGTTGAGTGAATTAGTTGATTGGAGTGTTCCAATTGAAATATGCAGACTAAAGTCCCATGTCGCATCATTTTAATCCTCAGAGGTATTGGTTATGGTGTTCATTGAATTGGAAACCTTAAACAAGTACTTTTCTGAATCTCGTGCCTCAGGTAGGAATACTTTTTATTCCCATCTTCACAAGCATGCAGTAAGATTGCTCATAGTTGCACCGCATGCTTGGTTGATTGATTTTATTTTTTATTCAGAAGAATTTATGATCTTTTCCTACCAAAAAAATGTTGAGGAAAAAAAGTTCTTTTTTTAGTTCTCCTCTTGAAATTTCATTCCTGAGTCTTAAACAGAGGAAGACTGTGAATTAATGATCTGGTTCCAGTTGATTTGATCACTATGCAAAGAAAGTGAACATAGTCTGAATTACTTTTCTTTCGATAACTGTTACACTTGGTTGCACAGATGATTCTTAAGAGGTTTGGAGAAGGAATGGGGATACTTAACTTTGTTCGTAGTAAAACATAGATCCTAACTTTTATCAGGGCGGCAATTGTACTTCTTTCTTCAGTTTGGACCAATGAAATATCATTATGATGAAAGCGACTGTATTTCCTTCAATAGGACCTGTAGATGTTGATCATTGACCTGATTTGTTGTTTCCAGCACAGGCATTCTTAATACTTGGAATTCAAGCTTTGGAACTTAGCATCGTTCTGCTGCTTCTGAAGTATCCTGGAAAACCTCAGTATAATCTTCCTGATTTCTTTCATGCTAACAGATCTTCGGAAGAAAGGAGCTGGTTGCTGGCAACAGTGCTTGGTTTTGGTTTTCTTCTTACTTTGGTTTTCATTACTTCATATTTTACTGACAGATTAATGGGACCCAAGGTAAGCTTATTCGTGATTTATTTATTGATCACATGTATAGGGGTTAGTTACTTTTGCTTGGTGTCATCTTCCATAATTATAAAAATCTCCCCTATGAATTTATTACATTTATCAAACTTCCCCTATCATTAGGGTTTTGAACAAAAGACGATGTTAGCAAAGATTATAGTGAACTTACCTATTTTCTATGGATTCAAGCATCTTTTATCTGTTTACATACCAAAATATTATTAGTGTGAAACTCAAAGGCAGTGTAAATGTAATAATTAGATTTATGAAAAGAGGGCAACAGGCAACATAATGAAACATTATTCTATAAATATAGCCTTTGTATGGATAACGTAGTGCATTGTTTGGCAGTGAAAAGATTAGCTATTAGGTGACTTTTTGTGGGCCCTTTCTCATCTCTATATTATAGACTAACAACTATTCTTGCATTTGTCAAACACTATGACTAGTTTTGTAGGATTGAAATAAAAGAGGGGGTGCCTTTAAAATATAATTATACTTAATTTATACATTTTTTTAAAGAAACGTTTCCCTCTATTTTCCTTTTCTTCTTTTTTTCCCCTCCCCTTTTCTATATTTCTTTTCTAAACACCTTTTTCTTTTCCACCATTACTTCTCTTCTCTTCTGGAGGGTGGTGATTAGAAATAATGAGGAGAGGTGGTCGTCTGTAGGGAGAAAGAGAGAATTAAGAAGTTACAGAGCTAGAGTCAGGGAGAGAGGAGGAGGAAAGGTTGGGAAGCAGAGAGAAGAAAGGGAGACCCCAATAGGGGAAGAAAGGATGGAGGGTAGTGAGAGGGGATGAGAGCGGCAAGGGTTGGCGATGAGAATAGGGAGGATGTGATGGGAAGGAGAAAGAGGAAGGTGATGATAGAGAAAGAAGAGGTAGCTTACTAGGGGGAAAGATGAGGCGTGAAGGTGTTGGAGGGGAGAGAGCAAGAGTGAGGGAGACTGGGGAGAGAGGACATGAATGAGCTGGAGTAGGAGAGGGTGTTGAGAGGAGGGGAGTGGTTGGGAGAGGGAGAGGGAGAGGGAGAGGGAGAGGGAGAGGGAGTTGACTTTAGGTTTTTGTGAATTGGATATCTTGAAATTAAGTTCAAATAAAAAAAACTTGGAATTTAGTCTATTAAAGAGCTCAGTTCACTATTCTTGAAGTTATTTAATGAACTGATAATTTCACTATTTTTGAAGTTTTTAACTCAAGGACAAAATGTTCAATTCATGGAATTTGGTTTAGGTTTTTGACGGAGTAAACTTAGGGAGAGTTTTGTAATTATAAAAGAGTGGGGGAGGGAGGAAGGAGATGGTAATCTAGCTAACTAAAGGGTATGATAACTAAATGATATATAAGGTTTTTATTGGCAATCTCCAGTGCATAATTGAAATTTCAAATTCTTGTGACATCATGAGCCATGAAATCCCAGTTTATGGCTCTAAGTTTTACCCTTTTTACCAAGAATGTGCAGAAGCACAACGAATATCCTAGACAAACCTTAGATGTCCTTCTGAAACATCAGTCTGAAGTGGGATATGACATTAGCTTTGCTGCATTGCTTATAACCAGATTAATAGACTAACTTTTCCTGGAGGCTAGGGGATAAGATAGGCATGAATGTTGACAACTCTAGTTTCTCTGACTGGCCCCACCTCCACGTTTCTGCGACTGGGGAAACAACCATTTAGCAACTTATAAAAATACAGCATGCACAATAACTTCCTAGGGGAGAAAGCAAACGGAGTCCAAAGACTAGAGGTCATGTTTGATTGAATTTGAATTAAAGACGTCTGTTAGAGAAATCTTATGGGTTTGGACTATTGGTACTGAACTTTATATTTGAATATTGAATATTATTGACAACAAAATAAAATCTATTTTAATTGAAATAATATTATATTATTTCATATGCAGCATCTACCACCCTTTTTAATTAAGGTAGCACCACTGCATGATTACCAGAGAAAAGTTCAAGATGGTTAAGCAAATTCATGTACTGGGTTAGCTGCAGCAGTACGGAAAAATGATGGAACTTGTAGTAATGGTAAAATAGAGTATTTGATTGACTTAAGATCACATCATTGAAGTTGTCGAAGGAGTTGATTCTTTGTATTTAACTTTGCAGATGAAGCTAATGAAGTTATAAATAAAAGACAAAACAAAACAAGAAAAGGATTTACGTAGCCAATGTAAGCACACATAGAGCATAGTTGATTTTAGGTGTTTTTCATAAATTTTATGATGACACTTTTAAGCCATTGCAATAATTTAAAGTTATAGAAATATCATCCCTGTAATCAAAGTATCATCTTTTTTTGGTTAAAAGAAAATTGGTAAAAAAAAAAAAAATGAAGTTCAAAAGAAAGGTTTATGCAATTCTGTAAAAGTAGTTACATGAAAGTTCCTGGTCAATTTGGATTGGCTTATTATGAAATAGTGAACTTGGTGAAAAATGGCATTCTGGAAACTGGATTGCAAGAAAAGTAGAATATCCTAACAGAGCTTGTCAAAACTTGAGTATGCTTTAATTATAAAAATGACAAACTTCACTTGACTATAACTAAACTAATAAAACAGTGTTATAGAATGGTGTGATTCTTTCTTTGTATTTTACTGCCATAAGGTTTGCCTTTATCATCTCTTCCTTAAAATCTTTTGGTTTTCACAAACCATTGTAACTAAGACAACAAAATCATTAAAATCTTTTGTTTTCAAAATCCTTTATGACTAAGAAAACATATCGATATTCCTGGTGGTCCATAAAGAATTAATATATTCAGAAGTTCCAATCTAAAGGGGCCTGGCATTGATTGAAAGCTTGCATCTGGCCTTGTGAATTTTTTTGACTGCCCTCCAGGATAAGAAAATTGAGATATTTTCATGGAAAAGCTGAAGCAAAAAATAATCAGCTTGAGGTAATTAGGAATTTTGAAAAACATTTTTGTAGTGAAATTCCTATATGGACTCATGGAAAGCGTGAGAATTGCAACCAAACAGGGGGAGTAAAAAGGGCAGGGGGAGAAGGGACGTATAACTCAGAAAGAGAACATTTTTTCAGTTAATTTGTGACAAAGTATGCTATATCTAAGTGAAAAAGAGCTACTCTCTCTCATTGATATGCATAGCAAATCTCACTCATATTGAAACTAGTTTTCATTAGTGAATGACAAAGGGTTCGAAAAAATCTTGATGAATTTTTCTCGGACTGGGTACTGATGTCCTACATAGCCCCGATATAAGTGTCTGACATGCAAATTATCATGTTTTGGGATTTGCTTGTCAAGGTGTCTCTTGACTCTGTCCACAATATGGGGATGCATTTTTCAGATAAGCATTAAGCTAACACTAGGATGCTCCAGTAATGCTGAACTAAATGTAGCTATATAATTGGATGAGAGCAGACAACATCTCTGTACTTCACTAAGAAATTGTGATTCGTGGCTTTGTCTTACTGATCTCTATAGGGGTAAATATTTGTTTAAGTTCATAAGAACACATGCTGGCTATGATTCAGTTAGTAGATTTTACTAAGGATGCAAAATAAAACCCTAGAGTACATTGTCCCATGGGCCTTGCATGATGTTTAGCAACATGACGGTTTTTTTGGAGAAAAATTCCATAAACCTAGGAATTACATCATCTCTTATTATTTGAAGTGCTAAAATATTCTGATATATTAAACCATCTAATGTCTTCATGTACCACTTAAAACTCATTATGGCGTGCTATTTCATGTTCATCTAGTGTCTTTTATACGATTTTTTGCAAGTGCCTGAAAAGATTCCTTCTACTTGAATATTCTAGGCCAAAGGTCCTACTTCATAAATTTTGTTCTATGACACTCTACAAGTAATTATGCATAAAATCTTGAGAACAAATACCAATGTTTCCTCTTTCTTTAACTGTGTGTAATTATTGTGCTGTGCAAATTGTCTATGCATCTTGATTATAGAATTCTGCTACATTCCTTGTATTCTTTTGGGGGTGGGGGTGTGGTTTGGTGTGACAGCTGATTTTACCTAGAATTGGGAATGGATTTCTTCTTTCTGTTTCTCTTAGAGAACTTGATTTCTCATTTGTGAGCAGGACAACAAATGGGCTATAAAGCTAAGTTGTAAATTTTGAAGAATAAAAGGAATCAGAATTTATTAGTGATACAAAGTATAACAACATTTTCTCTTACCCTGCATTCTTTTTCTTGATTGCTGGGGTTCACTTTTTGTATTAGTTTCTCTTCCAATTTATTGTTAGACCGCCATGTGTATCTATTCAAATTTGTTGTTCTTTGAAGTCTGGGTCAATTTTTTTTTTTTGTTGTTGTTGTTGTTGTTGTTATTATTATTATTATTTTATTTTATTTTATTTTTTTTGGTTAGAAAAATGTGCCTAACAGGGGATGAATTAGGCTACAAGCACCTTTTCTTATTTAAAAGTCTTGAATTTGTAGTTTTAATATTGTCACAGGAAGTTTTAAGGAGAAATAATAGCAAAAAAAATTTCTGACAATCTTTTTTGCACCTATTCAGCTTTTGTCTGACAATGTTTTTTTGCACTTGACTTTGTTGGGGATCTGTTTGGTTTTGTTGGGAATTTTGTATTTTTATTGACAGAACTTTGGTACTTTCCGAATGCTTTTATGAGTGCGGTATTGCATCTCTTATCTTCTAAATAGTTATTACTTGATTTCTGGAGAAAGAAATGTATTTCCATCATATATAAAACTGTTTTACAAGTACATTATTTTATGGGAGCTACAAAGATCTGTCATAATATCTATCTTCTTTCCACACTCTCCTTCAAGTTGGTTTGAATATGTTTTCCATTGCTAGCTTGCCAATCAACTTCTCAAATTGTTTTTTATGTAATTCTTTTGTAAAAACCTCTGCAACCTATTCGCCGGTGGGTACATAGGTCATGCAAATCTGTCTACTCTCTATCTTTTCTTTGATGAAGTGCTTGTCTACCTCAACACGCTTGGTTCTGTCATGGAGAATAGGATTATGGGCAATTGAAATTGCAGCCTTATTATCACAATACCCTTTTATGGGAGCATTACTTAAGTCCTTTTGATCTATAGCACTTCACAAATTCCATAAGCAACTGATCTAAATTCAGCTTCTGCATTGCTTCTTGCCATTACATTTTGTTTGTTGCTTCGCCAAGGGCAAGATTTCCTCCAACAAAATTGTAATATCCCGATGTTGACCTTCTGTCAATTGTGCTTCCACTTCCAGCCCAATCCGCATCTGTGTACACTTCAATTTGTAGGTGACCATGCCTTTCAAACAGTAAGCCCTTCCCTGGTGAACCTTTTAAGTATCTTAGAATTCTGTAAACATCTTCAGAGTGTTCTGAGTCTGGGTAGTGCATAAATTGGCTTATCATGCTCATTGCAAAAGCTATGTCAGGACGAGTATGCGATAAATAAATTAGCCTCCCAACCAACCTTTGGAATAGTTCTCTTTTCTTAACCTCCTCTGGTTTATTATGTTAGAGCTTCACATAATGATCAATAGGTGTTTCTGCAGCCCTGTATCCTAGTAGACCTGTCTCTTTAAGAAGATCCATCACATACTTTCTTTGAGACACAAAGATACCTTTTTTAGATCTAGCGAACTCCATTCCTAAGAAGTATTTTAAGTCTCCTAAATCCTTAATCTCAAAGTCCTTTGAAATAACCTTCTTAAGTCTTTTGAGCTTATCAAGATCATCACCTGTTATTATAATTCATCAACATAAACAATCAAAATAGCAATTTTTTTCTCTTCAGATGCTTATAGAATATGGTATGATCTGCTTGGCTTTGTGTGTGTCCATGGGCTTGACAGCTTTTCCAAAACATCCAAACCATGCTCTAGGAGATTGTTTAAGTCCATACAAAGACTTCGTCAATTTGCACACTTTCCCTTCACCAAGACTCTTCTCAAAACCTAGTGGTAGATTCATAAAGACCTCATTTTCTACTCCCCATTCAAAAACGCATTCTTTACATCTAATTGGTGTAAAGACCAATCAAAATTAACTGCCTAGGAGAGTAGGACGCGTATTGAATTAATTTTGCAGCTACGGCAAAAATCTCCTGGTAATCAATTCCACGTGTCTGTGTGAATCTTTTTCCCAGTAATTGTACCTTATATCTCTCTATGCTACCATTAGATTTACATTTAACTGTAAACACCCATTTACATCCTACCACTTTTTTCTCCTTTGGTAGATCAACTATCTCCCAGGTTTTATTCTTTTGCAAAGCATTCATCTCTTCTAAAATTGCTGTTTTCCAATTAGAACTATCTAAGGCTTCCTGAATGGTTCTTGGAATAAACAGATTAGAGATATTTGAGGTAAGAGCTTTATGAGTAGTAGAAAGATGATGGTAAGACACATATTTAGCAATAAGATGCTTGGTACAGGTTCGAACTCCTTTCCTAAGTGCTGTAGGAACATCAAGATCAGCAATAGTAGGAATCAAAATGGGGGTATCAGAATTACCTGAAGTGGTGGATGAACCATCCCCTGAAGATAGTAATCGGTCTTGTGCCAGAGTAGTAGATATATTTTTACTCTGATTGGTATGTCTCCTAGAATAAACACAGAGCTCTGAGGTAGGTTTAATGTGTTCCTGTCCTAGTATATCTCCCCCTGTTTGTGAATCTTATGTTTGACATAGGAGGATTAGTACTTTTCTTTTGCTGATTATTAGTTTCTTAACCAGTATAGGGGAGTAAAAAAATGTTAGGCAGAGGAGTTGAAGTTTCTCAAAACTGATCTTCATTTCCTATCTCCCCTTGAAGGCAGTTTTTTCTGAAATATGGTTGGTTTTCAACAAAGGAAACATCCATATTTATAAAAAACTTTTTTGTTTCAGGATTATAACACTTATACCCCTTTCTATTTGGTGCATATCCAATAAATACACACTTTTCTCTCTAGGATCAAGTTTAGAATGACGTCTACTAGGTATGTGGACAAAGGCAGTGTACTCGAAAACTTTTAATAGTAAATCAGAAAAAAGCCTGCATTCAGGAAAATACCTTTTAAAACACTCTAAAGGAGTTGTATATTTTAACACACGAGTGGGCATCCTATTTATTAAGTAGCATGTTGTTAAACTTGCATCCCCCCATAAGAATTTTGGTATATTCATTGAAAACATAATAGCATGAGCAACTTCAAGTAAGTGCTCATTTTTTCTTTCTGAAATCCCATTTTGTTGAGGAGCGTCACTACAAATAGATTGGTGTTGAATCGCTTTCTCCTTTAAAAATTCCCTAACAATTGATTAAAATATTCTCTTCCATTACCAGAATGAAGAATCTTTATTTTGGTCTGAAATTGAGTTTCAACCATATGAAGAAAATTCTTAAAAAATCTTTTAACTTCAGATTTATCATTCATCAAGCATATCCAACATAGACGAGTGTGATCATCTATAAAAGTTACAAACTATTTTTTTCCCGAGTATGTGGTAAATCTTGAAGGTCCCCACACATCACTATGGATTAAATTGATTGGTTTTGAAGCACAATATGGTTTTGGATTATAAGTAGAACTATGGCTTTTGGATAACAAGCAACTTTCACATTTAAAAGAAGAATAATCCACACCTTTAAATAAATCTAGAAACAAGAATTTCAAATATGAAAAACTAGGATGTCCTAATCAAAGATGCCAAGTCATAATTTTTTCACGAACAGAAAGAGAACTCATACTAGTACCAAAGCCTTGAACTTGTTTATTTTGGAGAAAGTTGTCATCAAAGTAGTAAAGGCCATCTACCATTCTAGCACTGCCAATCATCATCCCTATGCTCAAGTCCTAGAATTCACAACAAGAATTAGAGAAAACAACACGGCAATTAGAATCTTTAGATAGTTGACTCGCTGATGATAGGTTACATGCAAGATTAGAAACATGTAGAACAGATTTTAAGATTATGTTTTCTGAGATTTTTACAGATCCTTTCCCTGTAGTGGGTGAGAAATTTCCATCTGCAATTCTGACCATTTTATCAATAGAACACAGTGAGCATGAAAGGAAAAGATGGGGATGACTTGTCATGTGGTTTGAAGCACCAGAATCAATGATCCAAGGTGTTGAAATAGAATAGGACGAGAAAACACTAGACTCTACCTGTTTGAGCTAGAGAACCACTAGGAGTACTAGATAGAGAATCGGTCTTAAGCAGCCTTAAAAGTTGATCTATCTGCTCTTTACTGAGAGGGACTAAATTAGCTTCATTTGCTTGAGCAATTTTGTCTCTAGTTTTGTTGCTCTTCCATCCAGCAGGTTTGCCATGAATCTTCCAACAAGTCTTTACTGTAGTACGAGGTTTATTACATACATCACACCATACCAGTGGCTTGACCTCTCCTCTACGCTAGCTGTTTGCAGTTTCACGTGTGTGTGCTGTTTGACTAACATTTGCATCTGTTGCAACTAGGGCAGAATTTTCAATTGATGCCCCGAACTCCTCCTTACCAATCATAACATTCCTATAGTTTTCCTCCCTTCGTACTTCTACAAATACTTTCCCGAGTGAAGGTAGAGGACCACGACCAATTATCCTTCCCCTCACTTCATTGAATTCTATATTCAACCCCGCAAGAAACTTATAAATACAATTATTCTCTACAGTTTTCCTGTGATGGTCGTAATCGTCCATAGACTTCCATTCATAATCATTGAAGACATCCAAATCCTACCATAACCTTTTCAGGGTATTGAAATATTTGATGATGTTGTCTCCCCCTTGCTTAATTTCCGGGAGTTTTAGATTCAATTCATACATTTGGGATTGATTACCAAGGTCTGAATACATCTGGTTTACGTCATCCCAAAGTTCCTTGGCAGTTAAATAACACATATAATTTGCAGCAATATCTTCATCCATGGAATTGGCAAGCCATGCCATAGCCATGGAATTTTCTGCATCCCAAGTGGCAAAGGATGAATCCTTCACATCTTGTTTCTTCATGTCACCAGTCAAATACCCAATCTTTCCTCGCCCACGTATATACAATCTGATTGATTGAGACCAGCGCATTGTCTCCATTGAGGCGTATGGTGGTTATTTGGACAGAATGGGATTCAAAGTTATGGTGGCTGCGATTTTCAGTCACTCTAGAGAAAGAAGGGGCTATGTCATAGGTAAATTCTGACATTATGGGAGATTAGGTATTTCCTTAAGTCCTAGAATATGCAGAGAAAAAAAGGGTACACTGCAGAGTCAGGAAAGAAGTTCATGCGCTGATACCATATGGAGGAAGAAATTTATTTTTTTCATATATAAAACTGCTATACAAGTACATGATTTTATAGGAGTTACAAAGAACTAAAAAAGGAAAATATATACAGCTAAATTTTCCTATTTTACATAGTTGACTAATCCCAAAAAATCAGACATAATTTACAGCAGATCGATCCCTAAAGATCTGTCATAATACATACCATAATCACCCAAAGATCACTCGGCTTTCTGCATGATTAATTATGATGGTTGTATTGACTGTCACTTGATAGGGGTTGTGTTGATGATAGGCGGAGCATCAACACAGGGGAGCCTAAGTGCCAAATGAAAATGTGTAATCACAGGAGGGGGGAGATTGTTGGATCTGCTCAATTTTTATTTGTTCTCATGATAACCATTTTGCATCCTTATTCTTTGCCTCCTTCCTTTTTGCCATATTTCCATCTTCGTTAATATTGCCGAGTCAGGAAAGAAGTTCTTGCGCTGATACCATATGGAGAAAGAAATGTATTTTTTTCATATATAAAACTGCTGTACAAGTACATGATTTTATAGGAGCTACAAAGAACTAAAAAAGGAAAATATATACAGCTAATTTTCCTATTTTACATAGTTGACTAATCCCAAAAAATCAGACATAATTTTCAGCAGATCGATCCCTAAAGATCTGTCATAATACGTACCATAATCACCAACAGATCACTCTTCTTTCTGCATGATTAATTATGATGGTTGTATTGACTGTCACTTGATAGGGGTTGTGCTGATGATAGGCGGAGCATCAACACAGGGGGAGCCTAAGTGCCAAATGAAAATGTGTAATCACAGGAGGGGGGAGATTGTTGGATCTGCTCAATTTTCATTTGTTCTCATGATAACCATTTTGCATCCTTATTCTTTGCCTCCTTCCTTTTTGCAATATTTCCATCTTCGTTAATATTCCAATTCCGAGACCAACTTGATTCGGGGATATATTTTTGGCAAAAATACCACAGCAACTAGTCATTGCATAATTGTCACTTTTTTTTACTGAATACATCCCTCATTTCCCCACATATATACAACCAGTCTAGAATATCTTTAGAAGAAAATCAAGGATAGCCGTTACCCTCATTGTGCCTTCAAAGTTTGAGTACCAATCTTGTCTATTTAAGACTTAAGCGCTGAAGATTGAACAAGCAAATTATTGAAGTTGAAATATTTAGAATTATTTTATTAGCCTTCTTGAGGTACCCAGTAGGTGAGAAGAGACGGTACTTTTTCAAACATCTTGTTGTGCGATCACCAGTCTCCTTGCTAGAAGAGTGTTTTTCACAAACTGTACAGGTTTTATTTTGTGTGGTTCACATAGCTAAGTTACTGTTTGGTGTTTGTTTCTTAATTCCTCTGTATTACTTTTCTTTGAAACTTTTAGCAGAAGCTGCATCTTAGAATCCTGAGTGAAAGTCTAGATGTGCAAGTTGGCTAGTCAGTCTAAGCAGTATAAACCCTGTCTCTTTATCTTTTTGTCTTTTCTGTGCAATTTTTTGTGGTACTTGAAATTAAAATTACTTATCCAAATCTTTCAAGATAAAAAAAGGGTATTTTTGGCCTAGTTCACCTCCTCTTAGCCAATTTTTCTAACAATTTCTTTCGTTCATCTTCCATCCTCTAGAGACAGTATAATCTTTGACACTTTGATTCATTTAAGATTGTTGTCTTCCAAGTCTGTTACCAATAAACAAATGGGAGAAGAATGAAGAGAAGCTAAATGCTGAAACAACTGGAATCAACCTTGAACAATTTCCCCAATCTACAACTCAAGGAAAAGAAAGAAAACTAACAATGCTTTTATTCAGAATGTGTATGTCGATCCAGTGCAGTTGGAGTTGTTCGTATACATTGGGAATGGAGTAAAAATTGGGTGTAGTTTGCCTAACTAACTGGCAGGCTGGCATCTAACTGCATGCCACACTGGATAACCTAGCTTATCAGAATAAAACCAAGTAATACACATTTAATGCAATACATGAGTTAATGAGGTTAACCCTAGGATAACAAAACTATCATTGACTTATTAAAGTGTTCTGTGTTTTCTCTTGTCCTTGTAGTTGTAGTTATAAAGGCGACTTGATTTTTTCTCTGCTGAAGTTGTTAGTCTCCTTTGCATGCTCGCTTTTCACTATGGTCCACACTTTCCCTTGGTTAAGCCTGTAGTTCCTATTTATTCTCCATGCAGCTCCATCTTTTGTTACTTCTCTGGATTTGCTTGTATCAACTACCTCTACCCCCCTTGTTCTTAAGGATGAAAACGTGGAAATCTCTTCTGCAAGTCGCAGAGGTTCTTGCCGATTATTATCTTCTCAATTTCCTCTTCATGTAGTGCAGGATTTCAGTAGGATCTAACTTTGACAGTGTGAGTTCCATCTTTGAGAATAATTCTGTGGTCACATCTTGTACTTGGAGATAATACCTTTAGTTCTTCAGGAACCTCCTGCAGTAGTGTTGTTGTGCTTGACTCCTTTTTGTGAAGGAAGACTACTTGCATCATGGATAATTGGCTAGCTTTCTGCAATAGCTTGTTATCTGCTTATTGTTCACCAACTTCATTGTGGCAGGCTGCTTTCCCTTGAGTGGAACCTTCCTTCCATACAGAATTCCATCTTAAGTTCTTTGAAATTCCACTTGATGATACTCAGTATTTATCAACCACAGAATCCCTAGAACCAGACTACAACCACCTAGAAATAAAGTCATCAAGTTAGACTTGAACTCTAACCCTTGCATTCTCCATGTGAATCAGCTGTGCATCTTATTTCCACCAGCTACAGCCACAGAGAAAGAAGCTGTGGCCTCCAGCTTCCATCCTAACCTTTTAGCCACTTGAAAGTCCAGAAAATTGATAATGCTTTTTGAATCTGTATCATTGCCTTTCCTTCGCTACTTCCAGTAAGCCTTGTGGTGTTGAAAGCATGAGCTCCAGTTGTGGCATTGTCTGATATATGATAATGTTTCCTCCTTGTTATTCAATTACTGTCTCTAACTTGTGTTCATCCTCTTATGTTTGTTAACCTCTTCTTCAGCAACTTCTATGATATAAAGTTGCTTTTTCTTGTTGCACTGATGATCTGGTGTGTACTTCTCATCACACCACAAACATATTCCTGCAGACCACTTTTCATCAAATTCTTGAGGACTCAACTTTGTACCTTGACTGTTAGGCTTGATATAGGTTAAGAATGCCTCAGCATGTGTTAAAGATGAAGTTAGATTATGATTGGATGTGCAGAAGTTGCTTCTTATATCCTGAGCATAACTTGAGACCTTATGTAAAGGTAGAGTGACCTTAGAAGTCATGGAGTCTGCTGTCTTTCTTAGCTGATTGGCTTGATCTTATAACTTAGCAAGCCCAAGAGCTTCCTGTAATGGTTTTTGGCTTAAACATTCACAGTGATATTGATATCTCACTCTTTATTCCCCCTAGAAAACAACTAACAGCATAGGACTCATACAGTTCAACATAATTCATGAGTTCATCAAATTTATCCAAATATTCTTGGATAGCCACTCTGCTTAAAGTTGACAAACTTGGATATTGGATCTTCAAATAAAAGAAAAGAAAACCTGTAGCTTAAGGCTCCGACAAACTCTTCCCGAAAGCAAACCTGCCAGCTTAACTTAGCAGATGCTGGAGTTTGATCCACTTTGAAGAACTGTTCACATTTGTACACCCAATCTCTCAAATGATCTCCATTAATCTAGGAAATTCCACATTAGAAGATTTAGTGGGCACCTGATGTCCTCTCCAATTGCTGAGATTCATCTCCATTATCTCCACTCATCATTTGATCCTCATTCAGCCATCTGATGTCATGATGATTACTAGCCAACACACACAATCATAACTCATAACTCTTCAATGGATTTTTTAGCTTTTCGGAGATTAATCTGATCTGCTCCTTCAGCCCTTCTACAACAGCTCTCAAAAGTTCAACTACTGTTGTTCCTTCTGCAGTTCTGGAACTGTGAACGGGGGTTTTGATACACTTGATACAAGCAAACAAATGGGAGAAGAAACAAGGAGAAGCTAAGGGTTGAAGCAATTAGTAATCAACCTTGAACACTTTCCCCAATCTACAACTCAAGGCGAGAGAAGGAAGAAAACTATCCTTGCTTTTAATCTTAACGTGTATTTGATCCAGTGCAGCTGGATTTGTTTACACAAACAGAGAATGGAATGAAAATCTATGGGAGCTAGCCTGACTATTGGTGGCTAGCATGACTAACTGTCAGGCTGCCATTTAACTGCCTGCCAGGCATGATGACCTGCCTTATTAGTTAGTTTAACCTAGCTGACACACATTTATGCAGATTAGATGAGTTAATGATAGTTAACGCTAACTAAGATAACAAAGTTGTTATTGACTTGTAAGAATGTTTTCCATCGGCTAAGGAGAAAAGGGGCTTGACGTGTACATGAGAGAAGCAAGGAGGTGTTTTACTCTCTTGTCTGAGTTACAGAAGCAAATTCCACTTATAAAGGCACCTCGACACTTTTCTCTCTTTGTTGAAGTTGTTATTCTCCTTTGGATGCTTGCATTTCACTATTGTCCATGTTTTCCCTTGCTTAAGCCTGCTGTTCCTATGCATTCTCCATGCAGCTCCATCTTTTCTTACTTGTCTGGATTTGCTTGTATCAGAGTCTAGTATCACAATTTGGTAGTTTCAATAATTTACTTGAAATTACAGGATGTGAAAAATCCCTTTCTGAAGGAAATTCTTTCTGGTGGCTCAAGTTCCATAATTGCCTGTGTTCTTGTCTATTGCTTTGTCACTCCTTTGCTGGAAGAAGTTGTGTACAGAGGCTTTCTTCTAACATCTCTTGCCTCCAATATGAAATGGCAGCAAGCAGTTACAATCAGTTCAATTGTCTTCAGTGCGGCTCATTTATCTGGTGAGAATTTCTTACAACTCCTTATTGTTGGATTTGTACTTGGAAGCTCTTATTGTTGGACAGGAAACCTAAGTTCGTCAATAGCCATACATTCGTTGTACAATGCTCTGATCCTGTTTTTAACATTTATGTCATAAATGATGTTTCAACACTTATACTCCATTTTGTGTTTCTGCTGCTAATATTGCACTCACGAGACGACTGATAGTATCTGCGAGAAATTTGACAGACTAGGGTAAGTATAAGACGTGGAGACTCGACAGGGAAGGGAATATTGATATCGTTCAGGTTTTAAGGACTAACAACCGTCTACAAGCAGAATAAAAGTAGAAAGAAGAATTACATCGTTTGCGATCCATATTGCTTGCAGTGAATAATTTCTCCTTGTGCTTGAATACACATGCATACTTTCACTGGCTTAATTTCCCATCACCCTTTCTCTGCAAGTCCATTTCTTGTTAATTTGTGATGGCATAGTTTTAACAATAACCCCATTGAAGTCCAAAAATGTGGAATATACATATGCCTATACATTCCGTAAGTTTTTTTTTCATTATGTTTTGACCATATTGTTTATATTTTTTAAATTTTATATTGAATGGTAAATGCACTTTTGATATATAAATGAAAATTGAAGGTATAGTTGGTAATGCAAAATTTAGGGTAGCATGATGTAATCCAATACCAGTTAGAATGTGTAAAATGTCTTTCTTTTTTACATAGTATGGATGAAATCTTGAAAGTTCCAAATTGCATAGAATGCGGGAAAATGTTTTAAGGGCATACATGTGTGCGTACTTTCAACCATGCTCACAGCTCATATAAATAAGAAGAAGCATGATCATTATGTCTTGCTGGTGAACCTACTAAATTAGGCTTCTGTTTATTGGAATCCTTTCAAGCAAAACATGTCTGTCTCTCTCTCTCTCTCTGAGCTATGAAAGTGTGGGGTTCACGTGTGAGTCACATGTAATAAATAGCTGTGATATTTTGGGGTCATGCTTTATGGCCATAAGTAATTCCCACACAATGAACTATTTATATCATGGAATCCACTAAGCATGAATTAAGTATGACATTACTTAGATAAAGTCATTATTCTTTTCTTCATTTACTTATGTAATTATTTGAATTATGAAAAAAGAGACAATAAAGAACACAGAAAATATAGCATAGCTCAGTCATTTGGCCTATGCGCATGAATAAAATGCTTAAAAGACTCGAACACATATTTTCTCATGAACTTCTATCTATACTATATTCGTGAATTATAATAAAAAGAATAATAATTGGAGGAAATTATTCTAAAATTAAATCATATGAAATTGGAAACATCATGCCAATTAATATTCAAATTAATTTAGTATTACTTTATCAACTTTAGTTCTTAACATATGTTTTTTTTTTTTTTTGTTTATTAGACGTTCATCCCACTGTTTCAAAGTAAATGAATCCTAACTGACTTTTTTTTTTTTGGATAATCAATCCTAACCTACTTAGAAAAATTTCTTTCACGGCAAACTTAGTTGGAGTGTAGCACCAGAACATATAATATATATATATATATATATAGTGGGGGTAAGAATCTGTAGTACATAGAAACAGACAATATCACAATACTAACTGGCATGGTTCTATTGAAACATGGAAGAATCTTCCTTTTTGTTATTTGAAATTTGAATCTTGAAAAGTAGTTTGGCTTATTGTATCCCAATTGATGATTGAAGAAAGTGGCACAACACAACGGTTATGAGTTGCAAATTGCCTTTCCCACACTTTCCCCCACTTGATGATATAACAGTCAAATTTTAAAAAGGTTGAATTCAAACTAAATAATGGAATTGAATGTTACGTCAAACCAATTTCGGTGCTTGTCGGTGAGGAATCTTGATCATTATTTTCCTTTATCTTTTTCTTAGTTAAATTATTTAAATACCAAACGTAAAATCCCCTTTGAATGTCTTTTAGATACAAATACTATGTAAGCAGTTGAAAAAAGGTTGAGTGGTGGTCACTTGACCTAGTGGCACTGCACTAGTTTCAAATATAAAATGTTAGGTTGGTGGTTCGAACATAACAAATTCTTGACGTGTGTATAAATAAATAAAATAATTATTAAAAATAAGGGGATTTCTTTTTAAAAGAAACTTTCTATGATCATGTTTGGTTTTGTTTTTATTTTATATGTTTTCAAAATCTGAAATATGAAAATATATTTGCTTTTGTATAAATTTTGAAATCTCTAACTGGAAATATTTTCAATAAAATGCTTATTGTCAATGATGCTGTGAAAATTCCAACGCTTTTTCGAAATGTCTAGAATTCATTTCAAAAAGTTCCATCTCCCTCACGGTGTCACACATATGAAAAGTAAATAAACTCAATTTAAACATGCAAACCAATTCATTCCAGTTCAAGTAATTATTTGTTTTGATTTGCTAATCTAAGCACACTTTATTTTTAAATAAAATATGAATGTTTTGTCCACTTTTAGACATAGAAGAGATAAATGGATGGTTTAACAGTAAACTCTTATACCTGTAAATAGACCGATTATAGAGTTGAGCCCTATAAAGGTAATTGCTGAAAATTTCTTTAAGAAAAATACTTTTAGAGACACGAAAAAGAAAATGAAAATCAAACCAAATAGGCCTTAAATAGTTGGACAATTTTCATTTTGGTGTCATTGGCTACCGATTTGAGCATTCTATAGACATTGAGGTTTCACCTTTATAGCGATTGGTCAGTTCGCATGCCCTCAACTTAGTTATATTTCACAATACACAATCAATTTGTGGGGCGGTCAATCTTTACGTTCAAAGTATTGATATTAAAAAAAAAAAAAAAATACATTCAGCGAAAAAAACCTAAAAAAAAAAAAAAAGCAAAAAAGGAAGAGAAAGAAAGAAAATTGAACCCATTTCTATGATGGGGTTATTAATATGCAATTTATTACTCGTTTTGCGGGTTGCCAGTCTGATTAGCCATTAAAATTTGGCTTAGTGCCCGTTTGATTTTGTTTTCAAAACTCAAAATGAAAATAAAAAAGTAAAAAACTATCATTTTTTCTCTTATTTTTACATGTATTTTCATTTTTAGCACATTTTTTCAAACACACTATTACACTATTTCTTTATTTTCACACTTTATTTTCTCCTACTTTCATTTGTATGATTTTTAATACAAAAACACAACAGTATCCAAATGCAACTCATTTTCAACCATACACAATCATTTCATTTTAAACAAAATATCCAAACATTTCATTTTCAAATTCACATTTATAACTAATTTTTCACTATTTTTTTTCATCAAAAAGATGAAAATGCCTCCAGAAAATAAAACCAAATGAGCTCTTATTCTCCATTTTTACATTTGAACTTTTTTCCCTCTTTTTTGTCTTCTTAAACAAAGAATAAAAATTAAAAAGAAAAATCTCCTTTTTCTTTTTCTTTTTCTTTTATCCTTTTCCACTGTAATTGTTATAGGGAAAACAACTCTTTATTTATAAAAAAAGGAAGCAATTTTTATACTTACCATTATATAAGTTTCCACAAAAAAATGAAGTAGAAATTCAAGGCCTTTTTATGGTTAACTATATTAATCTTCCACAAGGATTATTGTGATGATGGAGGCTTAAGTTGAACAAATTTTAGCAATAGAAGTTCTTTGGTAATGTTTGGATATTGATTATAATAATTAATGAAGCCATAATTAAAAGACCATTATGCCTTTAGACCTATACAGGTCAGATCCGAGTTTTTTGACCTGGGTTGGGGTCATGACTCGAAGGAACTCGACATGCTTTGGGCTATGACCTAGATCGCTGATCGTTGATCAATTCTAGATCTAATGCATAGTGATTTGCTATATTGATATGTACAGACAAAGACAGCTCAACACCTATAAAAGGGAAAAATCCCACAGTACCAAGTAATATCATCTTGACCTATCTTTTACTTGAGTTCTTAAGCTTACTTTTGAGCTCTCCTTTGATAACTTCAGCATCACACTAACTTAGGCATCTGTGAGCCTTAGCTGAGGGCAATCTCAGTTAGCCAAACGTGTGCTCTTGTGGTCAGGTCGAAGATCTAAATTACTTATGCAGAGCGCGGTCTGAGTCGCGGTCGAGATCAAGAACAGGGACAATTTCTGAGATCTGGTTCGAGATCTAGACATAAGATTTCGAGTCGTATTACTTGGTGCCATCTGTGGGAACTCTTATTTGATTCACTAGTAGTAAGAGCAAATAGTTAGTTAAGGATAAAACTTCGGGATGAATTGTAGACACTCCCATCCCCATATCGCCTATATCTTCATCACCACCCATTTGACCCACATTGCTTATGCTGCCCGCCATTGTTATACCTCAAAATACTCAAGCAAAAATGTGACAAGGGACGTTGGCACAAGACCCCAGTGGAGCTCAAGTTGTGTAACTGAGTAAAGGGGATCTAGAGCGGTTAGTTTTTTGAGATGAGCCAAAGGTTTTAGGGAGGAGCATGTATGCAAGGCTCAAATTGCGACAGTAGCTCATGTTCAGGTGGCCCCATCCCCAACAAATAGAACCTTGTTTCAGGATAGGAGGTCAGGTCCATCATTAGTAGAAGGTGTGCAGAGATTAAAGATCTCAAGGGGGAAGAGATGGCGGATTCGGATAAGGTAGGAAGCAAAGCAGCTCGACGGCCAAGTTACCTGCCTAATGTTTACAGAAGAGAAGAAGTATGGAGATTGGAACCGCTAACATTGAACCGGGATGATCCAGCTCATAAAAGACCCCAACCATTACTTTCAAAGAAAAAAGACAATGAGACCAGCAACTAGGTTGAACAGTTGAGTAGAAAGATAGATGACCTCAAGAAGAAAGGGACCTTGGTGCTGCAAAAGAAGAACTCACCGTTCTCTGTAGAAATATTGGCTGAGTCAGTGGCTTCACACTTCAAACTCTCATATTTGCCAAAGTATGATTGGAGCAGGGACCCGCAGGAACATGTGACCGCCTTCGAGAATATCATAAACCTGTATAGGCAGTTCGATGCCCTGAATGCCAGGATTTTTGTGATGACACTAAGGGAAAGAGCTTAGGAATAGTTTATGGGACAGGTTCCCGAAATAATCCTGTTATATGATCAGCTCATAAAGAAATTCTTGTATTAGTTTGCTAGCAAGAAGAAGTCTAAGAGGTTTGCTACTTACCTATTCACTCTATGGCAAAAGGAGGATAAGACTCAGAGAAAGTTATGAATAGGTTTAATAATGAGATGCTTAAGATGCAAGACCTACACATTGATATGAGCACCAGCGTCCTCATCCATAGGCTTAAGAAAGGACCTTTTGCATCGGCTCTAGCCAAGGAGCCCCCGACGGACATAGAACAGTTAATAGAGATGGCACAATGCTATATCCATGAGGAAGAGGTAAATTCTATGAATGACCACGAGTGGATAAAGGATGTTTCAAGACCTAAAAATGATCAAGGATACACGAGGTTGAGATCCAAAAGAGATCATATCAAGTCTCCACTAAGAAGGTATAACTGAAGAGATTCTATAAAATATGAAAATTGAATTTGTACTGCTCAGGCATCTAAGCTCTTATTTTGAGGCCTTTGTTAATGTTTAAAATTCCAAGTAATGGAGATAATTATTCCATACTCCTGATAAGGGCATGAGGATTTATTTACATCTCTATTTGTTTTCTTATGGTAAGATATATTTAGCTACCAAAACTTAGTGAAATGAGCAGGAAACAAAAAAAAAACAAATTCCTTAAGACCTCAAACTCATATATCATCTTAAAAAGACTCCAAGAAGGATCTCAAAATGGAAAGGTCCTAGAGTGACCTCAAAGGAGCTTAAAAGCAATCAATCCAAAGGTTAAAAGGATCCGAAAAAGATCTCAAATGTTCTGAAAAAGATCTAAAATGATCTTAAAAAGATCCTGGAGATCTGAGCAAGATCTCCATCGAGAGGGATCTCACAAGACTTGCACAAAGATCTCAACTGCGAAAGATCTCATAAGATCTGAGCAAGATCTTTAATTCAAGAAGATCCCAGGTCATGGGATCCAAGTCTTACAAGATTTGAGCAAGGTCTTTAACTCAAGGAGATCACAAGTTATGGGATAGAGATCTTACAAGATATGAGCAAGATCTTTACCTCAAGGAGATCCTAGGTCATGGGATCGAGATCTTATAACATATGACCAAGATCTTTAACTCAAGGAGATCCCAGGTCATAGGATCGAGGTCTTGCAAGATTTGAGCAAGTCCTTCTACTCAAGGAGATCCCAAGTTATGGGATTGAAGTCTTCTAAGATCGATCTTGAGAAAGATCTTTAACTCAAGGAGATCCCATGTCAAGGGATCGAGGTCATACAAGACTTGAGCAAGATCTTTAACGCAAGAAAATCCCAGGTCATGGGATCGAGGTTTTACAAGATACAGTTGAGCAAGATCTTTAACTGAAAAAGATCCCAGATTATGGGATCGAGGTTTTACAAGATTGATCTTGAGCAAGATCTTTAACTCAAGAAGATCCCTTGTCATAGGATCGAGGTCTTACAAGATTTGAGCAAGATCTACAACTCAATGAGATCCTAGGTCATGGGATCGAGGTCTTACAAGATCTAAGTAATATCTTTAACATAAAGAGATCCCAGGTCATGGGATCGAGATCTTACAGGATCTGGGCAAGATCTTTAACTCTAAAGAATCTTACAAGATTTGAGCAAGATCTCTAACTCAAGGAGATCCTAGGTCATGGGATCGAGGTCTTACAAGATCTGGGCAAGATCTTTAACTTTAAGGAATCTTACAAGATCTGAGCAAGATCTCCAACTCAAGGAGATCCCAGGTCATGGGATCGAGGTCTTACAGGATAGATCTGAGCAAGATCTTTAACTGAAGAAGATCCCAAGTCATGGGATCGTGGTCTTACAAGATCAATCTTGAGCAAGATCTTTAATTCAAGGAGATCCCAAGTCATGGGATCGAGGTCTTACAAGATCTGAGCAAGATCTTTAACTTAAGGAGATCCCAGGTCATAGGATCGAGATCCTACAAGATCTAGAAAAATCTTTAACTCCAAGGAATCTTACAAGATCTCCAACTCAAGGAGATCCGAAGTCATGGGATTGAGGTCTTACAATATCTGAGCACGATCTTTAATTCAAGGAGATCCTAGGTCGTGGGATTGAGCTCTTACAAGATCTGGGCGAGATCTTTAACTCCAAGGAATCTTACAAAGTCTGCGCAAGATCTTTAACTTAAGGAGGTCCCACGTCATGGGATCTAGATCTTACAAAATCCGAGCAAGATCTTTAACTTAAGAAGATCCCAGGTCATGGGATCAAGATCTTACAAGATCTTTTACTCTATGGAATCTTACAAGATTTGAGCAAGATTTTTAACTCAAGGAGATCCTAGGTCATGGGATCAAGGCCTTACAAGATCTGAGCAAGATCTTCAACTCAAGAAGATCCCAGGTCATGGGATCGAGGTCTTGCAAGATCTAAGCAAGATCTTCAACTCAAGGAGATCCCAGGTCATGAGATCAAGGTCTTGCAAGATCTTCAATTCAAGGAGATCCCAGGTCATGGGATCGAGATCTTATATGATCTGGGCAAAATCATTGATTCAAAAATCTTACAAGATCTGAACAAGATCATCATTAGTTGAAAGAGGTCTCACGAGATTTGAGATCAAGATCTCCCAAGACCTAATGCAAGATTTCCACTTGGAGACATCTCAGCAGGATCTGGTAAGATCTCATTTAAAAGAAGATACTAAGGTGACATTAAGAGCAAATCAAGAACTGATAAAGATTGTTAAATACACAACAATTGTGAACTGCAAAGGAACACACGTACTTCATTGATTCAAACGATCTTGATTACATTAGCATCACAATTCGAGATCACAATAGAATAACAAAACTATCGAAGGATCTCAAATCGAGATTATAGAAATGGACCTATGGGCATTGGCAAAAAAGAAATTACAAGTGTGCAGGTTGTAATATCAAGATGCTGAACCTCCTGTCTTAGCGGCTGTCCCAACCATGACAATTTCATAGGGATCTTCAGCAGGCAATTCAGATAGGATCTCACCTTCTTCAGGTGCTGCTTGAGAGACCTTGATCTCTTTCTCTATGGTGAGGAAAGTGAATTCGTCCTCGGGCTCTTCCTCCTCAGCAAGACCACTGGTGGGATAATCCTTCAAATTGGCATCCTTGGTGGGATCTTACAGCTCCAGATCAAACCCATCAACGATCCCACCAAACTTCTTAAGTTGGGCTTGGCACTTCATGAAGCCTACTATGGGATCGGGATCCCGCGAATCAACAAGAGTTGGGATCTAGGTCGAACCCATGAGAGGAAGAAGTTGGAGAGAGGTCACATCCTCTGAACTTGAGGAGGGGGAGACACTTTCACTCGACCCCAACTAAATAAGGCTGGGAGTTTTTTCGGAAGAAGAACTCGAGTTTGAGCTCATTTTAATTAAAGAAACAGACCTAAGAGATCGAGATCTTAGGAGAGGGGTTTGAGCCTGAAGATCGAGATCTGGTGGGGCATGCTGAAGCAATGAGAAAAAGAGAAATGAAATGAAGTTGTGGGGCCGCACTAGGGTATTTATAGATGAATGGATGGGACGCTTCATCTCCCGAGGAAGCATCAATGGTCAAGATTAGCAGTGGCCGATTGAATAGCTGAATGTCTCCCGTGCCTACTTTCCATAGTATATAGGTTCATTCCCTCGAAATTTTTGGTAATAAGCGAATTGATTTGAAGGGATATTTTAAAAATTAATATATATTATTTTGACAATATATATTTGATTATATTTTGCCAAAATAAATATTTGATTTTTGACAAAATATAACCAAACATAGCCAAATTGTTTTCATTCTCTGTTGTCAACCGTCAATAGGTACATGTTACCTCTTCAGTTTTTTTCTCTTTTTTAAATAAACATAATATAAAAATAATTTTAGTAATGACTTGAAGCAAAGCCAATGAAACCATTGACGAATAAGAGCCAACACACGTCCCATTCTTATCAATTAAGATATCCCCCGGACGGCCCCGCAATCAATGCAGTACAAATAGTAGTTGCACGAAGTTTCCATTGGATCTTAGCCACGTGTCAATCTGAGTTGGATCCCATGATCCCCCTTCTACCTTAAATCTTAAACCCCACTCCCCATTCTCACCAGTTTATAGTATAATAAAAACTTGGGTCTCTCCAGAACATTCTCTCTGAAGCACGCAAATATATTTCTGTTGAAAAGTTCTGTGTAGGAGAGAGAGAGAGAGAGAATGGGGAGTTTTGAGAAGCAAGTGAAGGAGAGAGCAAGGGAGCTTAAAGTCCTCTTCAAGAAGGGATTCAAAATTGTGGGGGATTCTTGCAAGAAGGGATGGCGAAAGGTCAAGCACCTTAGAAAATGATTTCTTTTTCTTTCGCTCAAATATGTCTTAGTGGTTATTTCTTTGCTTCCCTTGTGGTTTTGTTAGATGAAAATTCAATTTGTGGGTTTGGATTTTATTTATCTTCTACTTAATTTTTTATTTTCTTGATAATGATATTGTTTGTTATCAGATCTTAATTAATTTTAGCAAATCCTATTGGGTTGTGTTTTGCCGGACTGAAGATTAATTGTACATTGGTATTCAACAGCTTTATTGAGAAATTCCCTTAAACAGAAAAGCATCATTTGCAATTATAGGTTGCAAGTATAGCCGTTGGATATATATATATATATAATAGTAATATGAGGCAAAAAAAATTATTTTTGATGTGATACCTTTGAAATTGTATCTGAATATTAATTAGTGCTTTAGGAGGTGTGATTTCATGTGGAGAAATAATGTTAGCAGATAAAATTTATTAGCATGCCAATAAGTTTACTCCCTAGACTTGCACCTTTTTTAAATTACTGGCAGTTGTACTCAATTTTTGCTCTTATAAAATTTTTTATTGAACTATTTAAAATTAATATATAAAATAATTTAAATTGTGAATAAAGTTAAAATTGTGATAAATGTTTTGATATGATAAAGAAAATAATAGAATATAGAATTTTGACAATACGAATTTGTAAGTTTGTGAATTTTATAAAAATATAATTATGATTTTATTGAACTATCATTTTTAAAAGATAATTTAAAAGAAAAATTTAGAATATTAGTAAATTTTGTATTTAAATTATTTTTTTATATTAAATTTTCTATTTTATCTTTAAACATGCTTTATTCATTTTAGTTGTTAGAATAATTGAAAGGTAAGTTATGTAAAAAAATTATAAATAATTTTCACTTTAAACACGAAGTATTTTTTTTTTTCTATTATAATAATATATAGATAATAAGGAGAAAGCTGAATAAAATATTCCAAACTTCACCATAAATTATGGCTGCTGAATTTGCACACTGGTGTTCGATAAGCCTGAATTTGCACACTGGCTCATACATACTCGAGATTCGACCGAGTAAAATGCAGTTTAACTTGCACGCCCAGAAGCAGTGTTTTCGACACTTTTCACCCTCAAAATTTGGAACAGAAAACACACTGTTGGGAAGTTGCACCCTCGGCCATTTTCCGGCCAAAACCACCGTCGCTTTGGCAAAATAGTCGCAAAAAGTTCAGTGCCCGTGTGGTTTGGTTTCAAACGCTTTTTAATGTTTTTACTAGTTAAAATTAAAAAATCATCAACTTCTCCTTATTTTTACTTAAATATCACTTATTTTCGTTTTCAATTAATCTTACATTTACACATATATTCTTATTATCAGATTAAGTAAATTCAAATTTCATTCAACGTAGAGTGCTTACCATCATTTTAAAGCAATTAAAATTATTTTGAAAAAATGTCCTTTTAGGTGGAAAAAATAATTATAGGGAGTGTATGGTTATGTTTTTTTTAAAAAAAAATTATTTCGGGGAAATATAACTAAAAATATAATCATTTTCTCTTCAAACCACTAAAATTGATTTTTTTTAATATCTTGTTTTTAATCTTTTTTTTATTTTTTTTATTTTTTAATACACACACACACACATGTATATAGATCATATATATTTTATTATTATTTTTATAATAAAAAATTTCTCAATTTCATTTTCACTTAAAAAATTTAATAAAAAAATATTTGATGAGGGTTCGTTTCGCTGGGCTAGGGTCCCTGCTAGAACGATGGTCGAACTCGATCCGGATGGATCACGTTCCTGTTATAGTAGGGAAAGAATCCTGCAGTCACAATAAACGTTGGGCTAGCCGAGTGGCCCTCACCTTAGGCCCTCCGACGATCAAGTCAGTAAGATTTGACCTCAACAATCGACCAGAGGGGTAAGGGCTTTTTTGGTGGATATGAGTGCGTACCTCTGAAGGGCAGGGTTTAGGGTATATATGTCCTTCTCTTCTTAGAAAATGTCCGGAAAGCCCTTAGGTATTTCTCCGGGCCACTAATCTTGGGCTTGGGGTGTTTAGTCATTTCCCCTATTTGAATATTTCCAGCCAGCTGCCCTTTCGGGTTTCAAGGACAAGATAGTACACTGTAGCGGCGCCTGCTGTGTCAGACGGTTAGAGGAACGGCATGCGCCATTAATGCGGAGACGTGGCGCCTGCCAGTGTATTAAATGCGGTGACAGAGTATTGTACTGGACTCGACCTCATATGAGGTCGAGGAACTTTCGCAGGTCCAGGGAACCTAACTGGGCATGTGCAGATCCGATCGAGTTAAGTCGATGAGACGTACGGGCCCTGAGTCCGATTGAGTGAAGTCGACAAGACGTATGGGCCCTGAGTCTCAGTTGGGCCGCCGTCTCTCGCTGGGCTTGCTGGTTTGGGCCTAAGCCTTTGGGCCACCCCATATCATGAGTTCCCCCACTTCGCAAGGCTGAACAGGGTACCGATGAGAAGCATTAGGAAGTAGCGAAAAACGATTCTGTTGACAGTCGACCAGGGTTTTTGAAAAGTCGACCAGGGTTTAGTGCATTTATTGAGCGGTTACATCGTGGCTAGTGCGGGACGACGTGGCGGTTACAGTCATTATGGCAGATGTCATTATAGAGACGTTTGATTTACCGCGCCTCTTTCCCTATAAATATCCACTGTAATTCTGGCCATTTTTACTTTTACTGCTTTAGAATCCGCGCGTGAGCTTGTAGAAAAAACTCTTTGGCACCCAGGGCTTCTGAATCTAACCTTCGCGTTCACTCCCCCGGTTTCCTGCGTTTAACTTCCGTTTCCAGTAAGTGTACCACTGTTTTGACTTCTTATCGTCTGCTTTTCTTTTGAAACATCATGCTGCGATTGCATAGTTCTGAGGGTAGTCAGGGGAGGATAGTGAGGCTACCCCGTCCGAAAGGCGTAGGTATCGCTCTGTGGCGTCTAACGAGTCGTCGCATGATGATTCTAATTCCAGTGGCTCGAGCAGCAAACGTGGTGCGGAGGAGGTTGGGTGCCTAGCCAAGTACCCCCGTTGCGAGGTCGATTATTTACCCGTAGTCATTTTAGCGAAATAGTGTCTACCATGAACCCTGGGGACTTGAGACGTCTCAGGGAGCTCTATCATATTCCCCCTGAATACCAGCTTTTAGTCCCTGGGCTACCTGGTCGAATGCATCGCGCCTCTGCGGGTTGCCTTTAGGTGTGGGCTTAGGTTATCCCTAAGTGACAGCATGATAGGTCTGCTTAGGGGTCTTCAAGTATGCATAACTCAACTTCTGCCCAACTGTTTTTCTACTCTCTGTAGTTTCATAGTTTTGATGCATCTGTTCAACCAACCGGCCAGTTTCGAAAACTTTTCCAACCCGTTTCATCTTCCCATGTCTTGTAAGTCTGGCAGTACCGATGAGTCGGGGTTCTATTACCTCACTGCTCAACCTCGTCGGAGATTTCTGGTAGCCCCCTCCACTTCATATGGTCAGGCGTGGTAAAAACGCTACTTCTTTGTTCGAGTGAAATGGGGCTTTAATATTCCTCGGGGTTGGTGGATGGGGCATGTCGAGATGCACGAGCGCATGACTCCGACATGGCCGAACACATTCGTGCGGGATCTTGTCGAGTTTGGCCCCATCGAGGCCTCCGTCTTGATCGAGGAGAGGCAGTTAGTGCTGGCCGGGCTGTCACCAGCCCTATAGATTTTTCTGCTGATTATGAGATAAGTAGATGGAGTGTGCTTTGTGCTTTATTATTTGCTTATCTTCGATGATTTGCGCAACTTTTTTGATTTTGAATGCTGTTGAATTCGCTGTGCGCAGATCGAGAAGAGATCATAAACAGATCAAGAGTCGAAGCGCTGGCCCGAGCAGAAAAGAACAAGCAGCGTAAAAAGGGAGCTGCTTCTCGACGAGAGTCTTCAACAAGCGACGAGCCGCGTCAATTGAAGGCAGCTCCAACCCCCTCGCCGAGTTGCGCAGCAGCCGCCTCGAGCGGGGTCTCTGCTGGTCGAGGAAAAAGGCCGATGGGCAAATGGAGTAGTCCCCCGCCTAAGAAAATTGCTGCGGGGAAAGGTAAAGGAAAAGGCACGGGGTCGAGGATGCCGACGAGGAACGATCTTTTTGGAGATCGAGGAGCCGATGCACTATTTAACCTGCGAAAGTTCCCGTCTCCTCGGTTCGGGACAGACTCGAGCCTCGTCGTAAGCGACTTTTCGAGCATGCTCGCGTCGGGGCCCACCGGGGTGGATGCCTTGAAGGTGCTGATGGCTGGTCAGTTCTTGCCTGACTACAAGAAGATGATGGGCATGAGCTAGGCTGTTGCCCTTTGCGAGTTCGCATATCACACGATCATGGTAAGATTTCATTTTCAGCGTCTCTATGTATTCATACTTTTGTTGGTTTGACAGATGTGACCTTTATGTCTTAGGTCAGGCAACTGGGCTACCATCTCTACCGCCGCTCCAAGCTAGTCCTTGCTGATCGAGAGCAGTTGGATGTTGGCAATGATGCTGAAACTTTGAAGGCTCAGCCGGAGTCTTCCCAACTACGACTCGAAGAGCTGGAGAAGCAAGTTAGCCAGAATGCCTGGGAGATGGAGGAGAAAGACGAGCAGGTCCTCCTTGCCGTTACAGAGAGGACCAAAATGGACACGAAGCTGGAAAAATTGCAACTGGACGTGCAAGTTGCTTATAAGTCTGGTCGAGCTGTTGGCCAAAGCGAGCGTCTGGTTGAGGCCAAGGCTGAGTTTGCTCGAATATTACCCGAGTTACGCCGAAAGGCCGTGCAGCAGTTCACGGTTAGTCCGGCTTTTTAGGATGCAAGTGTTGCGCTGGCTCTGGATGACGCGCGGGATGCCTTCGAGAAGGCGATTTAGCAAATGCAGTTCTTGGGTCATGCTCTCCGGTCTAAGGAACGCTCCAGAATGAGCTACACTCTTGACGAGCAGCTGCGTCCATACGCCGATGAGAGTGCCAATGCCGGGGAAGCCGCCGTGGAGGCAGGTTCGGGAGTCGAACTGTCGCCCAAAGAGAAAAGGCGGGCTAAACTTGATGAAAAGCTGGAGGCAGTGGCCCGGGAGTTCGAGTCACTGGCGACCTAGCTTACGACATATCGGAGGGAAAAGTTGATGCGGCCTCCTTCTTCCCGGCTACCGAGTGGCTATTCCTACAAGCTGCAGCTGGCCCCTCTCGGCCCGTGACTGCTGCTGTCCCTGTCGTAATGGCGCCGCCCGAGCCTCAGCCGACTTCTGCTCCAATCGGTGTACCTATCCTAGCCCCCAGAATCGAAGAGACGGGCAACTCCAATTAGGCCCGACTTTTTGTTTTGCTTTTGATGTATAGGCCCTGCTGAGGCCTTTAACATTCACTGAATTGTTATGGAATTTAACTGTAATTTTGATCATTATCGTGTTTGCGTTTGCATTGAATTGTTTTGACGGCTGGCCACGAATGTGGCGAGTAGCTTCTCCTCTTGCCCTTCATTAGATGATGATTTGCTTTTCTGACTTGATATTTAGCTTCTGTAGGATAAGTTGCCCTAAAATCCAACAAGATAATAATTAACGTTTGAGTTTGGAACGTCTTTCGTATAAATTTATCATCGATAGCTTAACTTCGGTGCACAGGCCTTGACTTTTCGGGCGTACAGGCCTTGACTTTTCGGGCGTACAGGCCTTGACTTTTCGAGCGTGAAGCCTCTCGTCGACTACGGGGTCGACTTCTTGGTCTTGGCGCACGGTCCTCAACTTTTCGGGCGTGAAGCCTCTCGTCGACTATGGGGTCGACTTTTTAAAGGAAGGTTTGCTATGCTCGACACGTTTGGACATTTTTGAAATTTCATTTCCTTCAGTAATACAAAGGTCATCGGAGACTGATTATACAAAAAACTTTTTCAAGTTTATGGCATTCCATGGTCGAGGTAGCTCACGACCTGATACATCAGCTAGTGGGTAGCATTATTTTTAGCCACCTTGATCACCGAGTACGGTCCCTCCCATTTTGGGTCGAGTTTCCCGACAGGCTTGGATACTTCCACTTTCTTGAGAACGAGATCACCCACCTTGAAGCTCCGCGGTCTCACCGACTTGTTATAGCGATCTGCCATCTTTGAACGATATCGCTGCATTGTGTTGTAAGCTGCATGGCGTTGTTCGTCGACAGTGATTAGATCTAGCGTCCTCTCCGACGCGTTAGTTATCGGGTTGTAGTAGATCACCCTTGTTGTATGCTGGATTAATTCTGACGGGATCACTGCCTCAGATCCGTAGACTAGGTTGTACGGGCTGTGACCTGTGGATGTTCGAGGAGTCTTCTGTAAGCCCAAAGAACACCAGGGAGGTCGTCCGCCCAGCTAGTCCCTGTCCCCATTATTCGACTCTTGACGTGGTCGAGGACTGTCCTGTTGGTAACCTCAGTCTATCCATTGGCTTGCGGATTTCCCACTGAAGTAAAGTGCTGGGTGATCCCTAAGGTTTCGCACCATCTCCTTGTGTTTTTGCTTTGAAACTGGGTGCCGTTATCTGATATTAGGACCTTAGGCAGCCCAAATCGGCATACAATATTCTTCCAAATGAAACTTTTAATTGCGGCGTCGGTGATCTTTGGGACTGCCTTGGCTTCCACCCATTTTGTAAAGTATTCGACGGCCACTATGATGAATTTTCGCTGGCCGGAAGTTTTTGGAAGCGACCCTGCTATGTCGATCCCCCACTGATCGAATAGCCAGGTGATGTTAACATTGGTCATCGGTGCGGCTGGCTGGTGATGGATGTTCGAATGAATTTGATAGGATGGGCATTTTTTAGCAAAGTCGACAGAATCTCTCAACAAAGTTGGCCAAAAATACCCATAGTGAATTACCTTATGTGCCAGGGATCGGCCGCCAGAGTGGTTGCCGCAAATACCGGCATGTACTTCTTGTAATACTTTATTAGCTTGGTTGGGATCCAGACACCTGAGTGGCGGCCCTGCTATTGACCGCTTGTATAATTGTCCGTGCTCATCCAGCGTGTATTTAGGTGCTAAACCCTTTAGTCTGCGGGCCTCCTTATCATTGTCAGGCAGGGTGCCGCGACTTAGATAAAGTTTGATTGGGTGCTGCCAAGAAAGGGTCGTTTCGCCGAGGCACCCCACCAGTCGCTGGTTGGACGAAGGGACGCAAGGCTGAGCGGCAACAAAAAATGTTATTGTCTTTTCTCTGGTGCCTTTTGTCGAGCTGGCCAGCTTGGAGAGTGAGTCTGCTCGCTCATTTTCTGATCGAGGTATTTTGCTCAGCGAGAAGTTTCTGAACATTTGCCTCACTTGGTGCACTTCTGCCAAATATTAGGACATTTTGTGTTCCTTTGCCTCAAAGTTGCCTTCGACCTGTTCTGCCATGAGCTGAGAGTCGGTGAATGCCGCTAGTTGGTCGACCCCACGGTCTCTGGCCATGCGTATTCTTGCAATAAGGGCCTCATATTCTGCTTCGTTATTAGTGACCGGGAAGTCGAGTTTCACCGCGAAATCATATTCCTCGGCTAGTGGGGATCGGAGGGATATCCCTATTCCTCCGCCAGATGAGGTTGCGGACCCGTCGACATGCAAGGTCCACCAGATGGCGCTTTCGACCTTCTGCGCCGAGAGGTCAAGCTTTTCAACGATGAAGTCGGCTAACACCTGCGCTTTAATGGCGGTCCGCGATTGAAATTGAATGTCGAATTTCCTGAGCTCAATGGCCCATTTGGTGAGCCAACCAGAAGTGTCTGGCTTCGACAACACCTATTTTAGTGGTTGATTGGTCATCACCAAAATTGAGTGGGATTGAAAATAAGGCTACAATTTCCTAGCTGACGTAACAAGGGTCAGAGCGAACTTCTCTATCTCTAAATAATTATGCTCGGGTCCCTGGAGAGCCTTGCTGCAATAGTATATTTGATGGGGGTTTCCTACTCTCGTCGTCGTCAGCATTGAACTGATGGAGGCCGAAGAGACTGCCAAGTATATCTGTAGTACTTCTCCCAGCTCCGGCTTGGCGAGCATGGGTGGCGAAGAAAGGTATTGCTTGAGGTCGAGCAGGGTCTGATCACACTGTTGGTCCCACTTGAATTCGGATTTCTTCGTGTTTCGTAGGATTTTGAAGAAAGGTAGGCTTTTATCTGCTAGTCGAGATATGAATCTGCCCAAGGCTATGATCCTGCAGACCAGGTGCTAGACATCCCGGACTGTGCGAGGTGGGGTGATGTCCAAAACTGCTTGAATCTTCTACGGGTTGGCCTCGATGCCTCTTTGGCTGACCATGTAGTCGAGGAATTTGCCTCATCGTACCCCGAAGGTACACTTGCTAGGATTGAGCTTTATTCCGAAAGCTCTCAAAATGGAAAAGGTGTGGCTGAGGTCGATTAGGTGGTCTTCAGCCTTTTCTGTCTTTACGATCTATCATCAACATAGACCTCCATCGATCTCCCAATTTCATTCTTGAACATATAATTAACCAATCTCTAGTAAGTTGCCCCCGCATTTTTAAGTCCGAATGGCATAACCAGGAAGCAATACACTCCATTGGGAGCGACAAACGCTATTTTATCCCTGTCCTCGGGTGCCATGAATATTTGATAATATCCTTGAAATGCATCCATCATGCTAAGCAATTCGCAGCCAGCAGTAGAGTCACCAAGTAAATCAATACGAGGCAAGGGGTAAGGATCCTTAGGGCAAGCTTTATTCAAATCTGTAAAGTCATTACACATCCTCCACTTTCCCTCATTCTTGGGAACAAGTACAACGTTACAAAGCCAAGAGGGATATTGGATTTCTACAATATAACCTACTTGCAAAAGCTTGCTGACCTCCTCGTCGATAATCTGGCACCGTTCAGCATTAAAGGTTCTTTTCTTCTGGCGCACTGGCTTGCGAGCTGGGTCCACATTGAGGCTATGGACAATGATGTTAGAATCGATGCCTTGAAGATCCGCCGCCTTCCAGGCAAAAACATCGATGTTCCGTCGGAGGAAGTCGACCGTAAGGCATTCTAGTCGATCTCCTATCTCGGTCCTAATTCTGGTGGTTTTCTCTGGATTTCCCGATTCGAGCTCGATCATTTTGAATTCCTCAACAGGCTCGACCCTTGTGTCCTCCAACTTTCTCTTTTTCGACGAGGATCCCTCCTCGGGTTTCGCTATAGGAGCGTCCCCCGAGGGCTTCAGCGCGGGTCGCTTCTTCTGGTCCGTTGAGTCGACAAAGATTGTGTAGCATCGCCAAGCGTCCTTAAGGTTGCATAAAAGCTCACCAACTCCGGCTGGGGTCGAGAACTTTATCTTCATATGATAAGTGGACACAATGGCTCTGAAATCATTCAGGGCTGGTCGACCTACGATAACATTATATGCGAAAGGAGCGTCGACCACCAAGTAACTGATCATTAGCGTTCGGCTACGCTGTCCTTGCCCGATCGTGGTGGAGAGACTTATGGATCCGACTGGGATAATCTTGGACCCACCAAACCCGACCAATGGCGTTCTGACCGGATCAAATTTCAACTGTCCCAATTCCATTCTGCTCAAAGTCGACAAGAATATTATGTTCACTGAACTCCCGTTGTCGACCAGTACCTTTCGGACCTTAAAATTAGCAACTTCCAGGGCGATCACCATCGGGCAATCTATCTGACGGTCGGCTTTCTCCAGGTGGTCCAGATCTGCGTCGGTGAAAGAAATTGGTTCGGTATTGGTCGTCAGCTGAAAGACTGCTTTGACCCTAGGTGGCCTGGTAGTGTCGAGCTGCCTCTGTGTCTGCTTTTTCGCATTTCGGGAATCCCCTTCCCGTGGGCCCGCCGGCAATCACGTCAATGACACCCCTGATGGGTGGGTTGGGTTCATGGGCTGGTCTCTTTCCTTTATCCTCTCTTCTCGGGCTGACCGACCTTTCTCTTCGGCGAGTCCGGTCGGTCAGGCCTTCCTCTTTTCGAGCCTGCTCCTTGACGAATTTTTTTAAGTGGCCTTGTCTGATTAGCCTCTCAATTTCATCTTTCAAATTAAAGCAGTCTTCGGTGTCGTGTCCTTTCTGCCTATGGAAATGGCAGTACTTTTTTGACTT
The DNA here is from genome assembly GCA_018894105.1 of Jacaranda mimosifolia. Taxonomy (NCBI): domain Eukaryota; kingdom Viridiplantae; phylum Streptophyta; class Magnoliopsida; order Lamiales; family Bignoniaceae; genus Jacaranda; species Jacaranda mimosifolia. The sequence continues at coordinate 14,972,739 of CM032129.1, forward strand.
CTTCATGGCTTCGGTTTCTGTGATTTTTTGAGGCTTCTTGAGCAAGTTGTCGTGTTGAATGGCGAACAACACTTCTCTCCTCGGTAGGTTCAACGGAGTGTATTCATGGTAGCGCTTGATCGGGGAACGGCGTCCCTCCTTGTTTTATCTATCATCTTTCTCTTTGCCCCTCTTCTTGTCTGCTTCCAGGTTGCCGTATTTCATCCTGCTCATCTCCTCTTGGATCATATACCTCTCGGCTAGGTCGAGGAGCTCTTCCATCGTTCTGGGCTGCGCACGCACCAGGGCATTGGCGCACTCCTTATGCTTTAAGCCCAAGAACAATACATCGATCAGAAACTCGATCCTCAGGCTATCGATTTTCAACACCTCTGTGTTGAATCTGGTGAAAAAATCCCGAATGGATTCTCCCTCAGCCTGTTTCACTGTGTGTAGGTGTGTGTGTGGAAGCTTTACCTTTCTCCTGCTGGCGAACTGGTGCAGAAACTTATCACACAACTGGTCGTAGGAGAAGATGGATGCCAGCTCCAGTTTTACAAATCAGTCTAAGGCCACTCCCTGGAATGTAGTCACCAGCATCTTTGCATGTATATAGTCATTATGCCCATGCAGCTGCATCATATGCTCAAACTGTAGCACATGCTCATTCGGGTCCGTGGAGCCATCATACCTTGGAAGCCCCGTAGGGATCTTTGCATCGATAGCGATGCGCTCTTCAATGATCTCTTGGATGAACGGCAAATCCCGCTCCCTTCTGAACCTTTACGGCCCGTCTGGCAGGGCCACCCTATCCGCATTTCTTCTCAAGATCTCCTCCAAGCGCCTATTCAACTGTTGCACCTGGTGAGATACCTCATCCCATTCTTGCTGATCTGCTTGGGAGGCACCTCTGCACGGCTTGTGTTTGGAACGCTCGGCCCTATCGCGCTGCGGGGCGTGAATGGGCCGCACGTCATGGTCCACGGAGTCTGCTACCTCCTCCCTCGGTGGGGGGCGGGCTGCTTCTCTAGGGAAATGGCCAGGTCTGGAATCTCTCCTGAACTAGTATCTTGGCGATTCCAGCCGTTAAGAAGGCTCTTCAGGCCGTGCTTTCTCTAGGGCCGCGGGCTGCGGCGTGGTGCTAACCGCCGGCTCCGGCTGCACCGTATGCTTGTTTAGGGCGATGGAGAGTTATGCTGAAATCTGCGCAAAAATTTGCTCACTAATGAGCTGCATTAGCTGCGGCATCGTGAGTGTGACCACCGGCTCAGGCGAAGCGCTTGGTCCTTGTATATTCAGCTCCGAGTCCTGATGATGGGGGGGAGCTGGACCTCCTATTTTCATCTCTTCCCGATAGGGCTCGCCTAGTGTTTTCCATTTTCCGACAGAGAATTCAAGTTTCCCACAGACGGCGCCAAATGATGAGGGTTCGTTTTGCTAGGCTAGGGTCCCGGCTAGAACGATGGTCGAACTCGATCCGGATGGATCACGTTCCTGTTATAGTAGGGAAAGAATCCTGCAGTCACAATAAACGTTAGGCTAGCCGAGTGGCCCTCGGCTTAGGCCCTCCGACGATCAAGTCAGTAAGATTTGACCTCAACAATCGACCAGAGGGGTAAGGGCTTTTTTGGTGGATATGAGTGCGTACCTCTGAAGGGCAGGGTTTAGGGTATATATATACTTCTCTTCCTAGGAAATGTCTGGAAAGCCCTTAGGTATTTCCCCGGGCCACTAATCTTGGGCTTGGGGTGTTTAGTCATTTCCCCTATTTGAATATTTCCAACCAGCTGCCATTCCAGGTTTCAAGGACAAGATAGTATACTGTAGCGGCACCTGTTGTGTCAGACGGTGAGGGGAACGGCATGCGCCATTAATGCGGAGACGTGGCGCCTGCCAGTGTATTAAATGCGGTGGCAGAGTACTGTACTGGACTCGACCTCATATGAGGTCGAGGAACTTTCGCAGGTCTAGGGAACCTAACTGGGCCTGTGCAGATCCGATCGAGTAAGTCGATGAGACGTACGGGCCCCAAGTCCGGTCGAGTGAAGTCGACGAGACGTATGAACCCTGAGTCTCAATTGGGCCGCCGTCTCTCGTTGGGCCTTGCTGGTTTGGGCCCAAGCCTTTGGGCCACCCCATATCAATATTGATTTGACTGTTACAGTAAAAAATGTCTCTTCTTAAGATATAAACAAATATAAGACTGTAAACAGATATTAAACAGTACGGATCCACTGTATTTGTATTCGTATTAGTTTAAATTTTATAATATCCAAATATGTATCAGAAGGATAATTTTTTAATAACATTCGAATTTATATCCATCAAATATTAATTGAATTCAGATATATCCGCATCCGATTATAATTATTATGATACATTCATTTATAAATATTCGAATATACGTTTACAAATATCCGAATATACAAATCTATTAACTTGTAATAAAATGCATATTTTTTCTAATAATTTTTATTAAAAAAAAAAGTTTACTACTTTAATTTAGAATTAAAAATTAATTATTCTTGATTTAGTTAATTTTTTCTAATTAATGATTGACTTTATGATTATTATTATTTTTTCTTGAGAGAGACTCTATGATTAACTAATATTAACAAAATGACATCAATATAAATTAATTATAAAGTCAAGCAAAAATAATTTTATATTGATTAATTTTATTGTTTATATATTGATTTTTTAATTTATTTATTTTTGATTTAGGAGTGTTTGATTATCATTAATATTGTTTATTGATTCTTCATATTCTTTAATTACTAATTTTTTCTTATTAATTCTTTAATTATTAATTTATACTTATATCATTTATATAAAGATTATGAGATTTCATATTGAAAAAATAAAAATAATTTATTATGTATAATAATATATTATATATTTATATATAATAATTTTTTAAATATTATTTATATATTAAAATACATGAAAAATTAGAATACATTATATATAATATCTTTTAAGTATTATTTATCAAATATGGATAGCGAATTTAATTAAATTAAGGATAATCGAATATATAAATGGATATAACCAATGGATATATATTCGAAGCAAATGTTAAATGGACAGAATAGGCAATTATGATATTTGTATCCGTTTACAGTCGAATATGTACTAATCGAAAACAAATAATATTCATTTTAAATAGATACGGATACTATGCTTTATAAACGGATTCGAATGTGAATTGTAAATGAATTTTCAAATATCCATTTACAGTCCTAAACAAACATACTAAAATTCTCCCAAATAAATATTTAATTATTTCTCAAAAACATAATTAAAAGTTCATTATGCTTCATAATACAACTTTCACATGCTCCAATTTCACTTACAACATTCATTCGCATGAAACACATAGTAAAATCAAAAATAAAATATAACCAAACATTATCATAAATTTTCTAATTATTTAATTTTATATTTATTTTAATAATTATTTTCAAACAATATTTAAATATAGTTTTATTTTTATTGTCCAAACAATATTTAAATATAGTTTATTTTTATTGTCCAAAGTATGATTATAATTTTTCAAATTTTAAAAATATTGAAAATCAAAATTGAAAATAAAAAGGAATATATTTAAGATGGGCTAATTTCCCGTTTTGCTGCTATAGGAACAACTCAGCATTTTCACAGTCAATGCCTCCTTAAATTTAATCCTTTTTTTTTCTGAAAGAAAAATTACAAAACAAAAAAAGAGTATGGAATAGGTAAAAACAGGCGAGAGATCGTCATCCTCAAGTAGTGGGCAAGCATATCGATAATATGGATAACAAATTCCAATTATACAATGTCATTGTGAGTAAGAGTAAATGTGTAATTATTATTATTATTATTTGTGTGTGTGTGTGTGTGTGTGTGTGTGAGAGAGAGAGAGAGAGAGAGAGAGAGAGAGAGAGAGAGAGAGATATGGCATATACAATAAAGTCTTTTGTGCTCTCTAAGGTATCCCATTTCATGTTTTTGTCTCCCCACTTTTATATGAATGCAAAATATCAATATTGAGCTCCATCCTTAATAGCCTTTATTCTCTCAATTTCAATAATAAAGTTTTTGTAATATAAATAACATATAAATTACGAGGTCTGTATATCGATCCCTTTACTACGAAATTCGAATACTTATGTTGATCATGGCACTTTAGCTCTTTCTAGTGTTCAAAGATTTATATGCATTTTGTTCATGAAAAAAATGATCTTATTAATGGGTGGTACAATTTTAGTCAATGCACAATTTTACTTTTCCTTTTTTTACTTGAGTTATTTTTATTATATCATGTTTTTGAATATCTGACTTACTATTCATGTATCCTGTCATGGATACATCTTTACCTTTTCTCCCTTTGGGTACATCAAATCCAATTAGGCTTAGTATTGAGATGGGTTGGGTTGAATTTTCTTTAAATTTGAACATGCTTCGTACTTAAAAAATTATCTTAAAATTCACCCTGTTCTGTTCTGTCCTGTCCCCACCCTACGGATTCTAGGTTTGAAAATTTTAACCATCCCTTATTAAATATGTAAAATTCACATATGACTACGCCTTGTACATACTAGCTTTTTAATAAAAAATTATCTAATTAATCATAATTTGATAATTCAAGAATTTCTGTCGAATCATGCTAGGCACTGTCTTGAGAAGTAATATCTCTTAATTATAAAAACATAAAAAAGGATCCTATCTACTGCCTAGCAACATCATCATCGAAGTCAAAATAGTCATCATCATCATCAACATGGTCATCCTTCTAGGTGCCATGCTAACGTTGATCATGCTCGACACCTAGTTGTGGTGGAAGCTGCTGCTGGTAGGGCAAGGGTAGGGGTAGGAGCAAGGTCAGGATCTAGAGAAGCATCCTTTTGTATGATCAACTGTGCCAACAAATTATGCATTATTCCCAACTACTTAGAAAACATGATCCGTATCCTAAATACCGGCCAATAAATGGGCCTCCAAGCAAGCCTCCAATTGGGTTGTAGCTAATGCACTTGATGGCTCTTCTCTAGGCGCACTGGTGTATGAGGGCGGCTGCCGGTAACTTAGTATGCAAACCCGCCCCTTCTTATTAGAGCCACCTATAGTCTGAGTCCATAACTCATCTTGAGATTGTTGGGTTTCTGCACTGCTCTGAATACCTTCAGCTGTGATTGTGATCGTATGCTTGTTGGAAGCTCTCTGATAGAAATTTCTTGATTTTTCATAGGAAATTATTTTTTAAAATAGTTTTTGAATTTTTATTTGATTACACCAGTAACATGTTGATTCATCTTGTACATAAAATAACATACAAGTACAAAACAACAAAATTACAAATAAATCAAAATAATAATTAAAAAAAAATGTAATCGTATAAATATAAGTCTTAAAAAGTAATATTTTTTAATTATAAAAACATAATAAAAAAGGATCATATCTACTAGCAACATTATCACCGAAGTCAAAACAGTCATCATCAACATGCTCATCCTATTATGTGTCTTGCTGATGTTGATCATGCTTGACACCTTGTTGTAGCGGAAGTTGCTGTTGGTAGGGTTGGAGCAGGGTTAGGGTAGAGGATCTTATGGAGCATCCCTCTGCATGACCAGCTAAGCGAGCAAATTATGCATTGTGCCCAGCTACTTAGAGAACATAGGCTGCATATCCTGAATATTGGCCTGCTAATGGGCTTGCAAGTAGGACTCCAATTGGGCTGTAGTTAATGCACTTGGCGGCTATTCTTGAGGCGCACTAGTATAGGAGGGCCACTGTCGGTAGCTTAAACCGAAAATTGGTCCCTTCTTGTTATGGCCACCTATAGTTTGAGTCCATAATTCATCTTGAGATTGTTGGATATTTACATTACCCCCAACACCCTTCGGTTGAGATTGTGTTTATACTCTTACTGGAAGCTCACCTACAAAATAAAAAATAAATAAGTGAATGTACTATAATGTAACTCAAATGAGATTATGTCATACGTAACAAAACTTACAGTAACTCTCCTCACCGTCTCGTTTGCCCAACTCCCATCAACCTACTTCTAGTGGGTACGCACAAAAATCTCCTCCATCATTAAGGCCTTTGCAACTCCTGAGCCTACATACAAAACAAGAATTAACAAATATGTCGTACAAATATTATAAATATAAGTAAACTTAATAAGCATTAAGAAAGTAGGCAAAGTTTACTAACGAATAAAAGTTGGAAAACCTACTAAATGCTCAGCATATGTCTCAATGGATATACTCCCTTTAGTATAAAGGGATCCACCGATCTTAAAAGCCCTATTCTTTTTGGCCTATGTGGACTTCTTTTAAAAATCTTAGGATAGCCAATGCCAACATAGGACATCCCAACTGTTCTCGCCAATCCGCTCCGGCCTCTTACCCATATTTCGAAAGTGATTGTACATATTGCTCAGTCGGTGACCCCATTTAGAATCAAAGGCCCTCTGCAAATGGCCCTCGTACTAGGAGTCCCAACATACCTTTGTGAAATAAAATGAAATAAGTTAATGTATTTACAATACACAAATATACTTAATTTGTGAAAGTATATATTAATAACTTGCATATACCTTCTATTTCCTAAGCATGAAATCTTGAAGGGCCTGGGGGATATCCAACTAGATCCTATAGGGCTCTTGTACCTTGTTGTTTATCACCTCGGTCAAGAACTTGGTACCATCCAACAAGGTTTACTATATAATTATTAAAATAATAATAAAATAATATTTATATAATCATTTCAACTCACTCATAGCGTCCCTCGGGACGCAAATATACCATATCAAAAATGTGGGATGGGACATTGATCCCCTCTCGCCCAAAGTCTAGCTCGCTGAGGAATCACCTCTTGCTGCTGCTGTGGAAAGGTGGAGTGGAGCAACAATGAATAGTTGAGTTCCAAGTGTTGGAATAGTGCCCCGCAAGCCAATTAGATTGGCATGTAAACTCTTTCACTTGTGATATAATCTTGATTGAATAATATTCACTATAAATAGCCATCTTTATCTTATGCTTATATTACTTTTTTGGCATTTGGTTGAATCCCTTAGATCACACAAGACTATGGACTTGGTCACGCACTAGGTGGTGATCGTGGAATAAGTCTTACACAGTTGTGATCTTAGATATCCCAAGTCATAGAATCTTATGAAACAGGGCATTTAAGATTCAGATAGACTTTCACTAACGATGCATAATCTAAGGGTTAGATGTTGCTCTGTTCCATGAGCAAGCCATTTATGATATGGGTGTATGTTAGTGGTGCTTATTAGAAAACAAGCCAATGAAGGCTCGCCCGGAGAATCTACTAGGTAGCCGTTGTGGCATGTCGATAGTGGCAAGTTCTCCAACTTACGCTAGTGCAAATAATTAGTCCTTTGACCTAAGGATTCATTGTAATATTGTGTTTAGGCTATCGTGCTTTAACTTTTTCTTGGTCACTTAGCAGGTCGTTCGGGTTGAGGTTGGGTATGATCTACTTAGATATAGAGGTTTATGAGATCCAAGATGGGACCCGACTCCTCATCTTTGTGAAGGGCGAGTGCATCTTTTATGTGTTCTATAATAATCGATTCCAAGGAGTCATTACACAAGGCAGTACAATAATTTAGAAAAGAAGTTTTCCAAAGATGAGATCATAAATCGAAATCAAACATTGAGAATAGAAACATAGTATCAAGGCTATTAGGGAGCCGACAAATATCTTGTCCTAGGCCTCTTTCACGGAGATAGAAGACGGAATGACCGTATTTGCATGGTACGATAGAGCTATAATGGTTAAACAAAAGCATTCATTCGGCCAATTGTTGGGCTCTATGGGTTTGAGGTTGGATATTGACCATGGAGATTGGGTACTCTTTAACTAATAGAGATTAATTGAATTGAGTAGATTAGTTTAAATGAGTTTAAACTAATGTGAATATTTGATATTCTAAAATCACAAAAGTTGTGAACCCATGTCTAATGAACGGTAAAACCTAATAGGTCACGCACAAAAGCTAACTGGAAATCCTACTTGATGAAGGGAATTTTCTAAGTGTTAGAGAAATTCTAAGTTGACTGAAAATGAGAGGAAATTAGTTGATGCAATTTTTAGTCATTTTGGCTTGGTCAATTTAATTGTTAAATTGATCTCAATAATTTAAGGAGTCAAATTAGATCAATTAAATTAAAGGTTAATTTAATTAGTGCCATATGACTGTCAATTGGTCAAGTTAACTAAAAGAGTTAAGTTAATTATTGCTAGCTTAAAGAGTTAAGTTACTTGACTTAATGGTTAAGTCAAACTTTAATTAAATTAAATTTTTTAATTTAATTAAAGTGAAGAATTTATTTTGGAGGGAAAATTCAAATAAAGAGTTCATTTGGTGTAGCATTAGAATTTATTTGAATAACATTTCATGAGATGAAATGAAGATTCCAAATGAAATTCAAATGCACATTAAATTCACATGCAACTTGCTTGGAAGTTGGCAAGAAAGTGGCACTCCCCCTCATGCAAGGTGTGATGCCACTTAAGCATCACACGATCCCTCCATTTATATATAGATATAGAGAGGGGCGATCAAGAGGTATGTGAATACAAGCATTTTGCATCTAATTATCAGATTCCTGATTTTCCCTCCCATTTTTGTTATTCTCTCATATATTGAGGCTTCACATTTTTCTTCACCTCATCCTCTCTTGATTTTTGGCCTTCATCATCCTTATTTATCGTTTGATTTTTTAGCTAATGTAGGAGAAATTTGATTGTCCATCGGTGTGTGAATCTTGACATTAGAGGCAATACACTTGGATTGCAAAGCTTTTGGAGATCCTCTGTTTAGGTAGTAACTTTGGAGCATCTATCAGAGGTCTTGCCAAAATTGTGATGAGTTGAAATTTTTACTGGAGATATCAATGTGTTGGTGTTCTTTTGGTTCAAGTTTCACTCAACTCTGAGGTGATTTAGCTACGCAAACATTTCTCATACTCTGTTGCGCTAGGAGGAGACTACTTTGGAGAGATCTAGCTAGGATTCATCATTTCGGTTGGAATTTGCTTTTAAGCTCATTTTCTGACCTTAATCCAGTTTAATAGCATGAATTAGATCCTTGTGGAGGTAATAATCAAGTTAGATTTCAGTTTTAAGTGTTATTAATTGGATCCTTGGCTTACACCGTCTTTCGAGTGGTATTGGAGCCTAAATTCGTGTTTTTAATTTGGATTTTCTTTGATTGATTCATGTGATGGATTGATCTGGATCTCTAAATACTTGATTCAATTTATGGATTGGAGTATTTAGATGATGATGCTTGTGGCTCATTTGTTAATGAATAGATATTATGTTAATATATGTTTTAATTGTTAATTCATATGTTAGTGTAATTTGATTCATGATTAACTAATGTTAAATTTTGATTTAGCATTGGATGATGTTATATGTTGATATAACATGTTAAATTTGGCCTTAAGATGTTTAGGTCATTTTTGGATCCAATTGGATTGGATTTGATTTGAGATTTGATGAAGAATGTGATTCTCACTTAAACTTGATTTTTGAAGCATGTTTTGCACTTGAAATTTCATTTTTAAAAGGTGTTCTAGATCTGAAATTTCATCTATATTGTGTGATTTAATGTTTAGAAGGTGTCCTAAATTTTTTGGTGCACAGAATGTTGAGTAGAATAACACATGACTCGGTCCACACTTGAAAACAGGGGTTGTCAGCCACTGTCAGGCACTGGCAGGGCAGTGTACGCGCCTAACTGTGCGCCCAGTTTGAGTATTGGATGAGTTTGGTTGTGTTTTTTTACTTCTTTAGTGATCAAAAGTGTTTTATTTCACACATAATAGATGCACAAGTGTTATGCAAGTTCTCAAAATTATGTTTGATATTTTTGAATTCTTTTTAAATCATATTAAAGTTGATCTCCAATTACTACAAAAATATGATCCATTATTTTTGCTAGACCAATTAATTATTTATGTGATAAGCATTTAATTGTTAGGATTGAATGTCAATTCTTGATTTGTTTATTGTTCATTTAATTATTGAATAGATGATGAATGAATGGGGTTGATCATGAGCCTTTAATATTGATTTTATTTGTTTCAAGTTGTTGAAAAAGGGTTGTATTAAATTGGAGCTTGCATGCCTCTTAATTCCTATCTTATAAATATTATGAGAGTAGAATCACTAGGAGTGAAGATTTTTTCTCATGTAAATGTTACAAGGAGCAAAGAAGACATTTGGAGTTATGAAGACCCATGAATGTATGTGGATATATTTATGTAATAGTTAGATTTAATCAACCCACTTAAAATCAACTAAGTGGTGCACCTATGGCTCTTAAGTGCACTACTTGGTTAGGCTCATGGTCATCCCACCCTATGAGCATGTTAGGTGCATTTACTTATTTATGCTTTCCGTATTTTATTGGTGTATGTGATATATGGATTAGGATATAGAAAACCTAAATAAGAAGATAAAATTGGTGAGATCTTAGCAAGCAAGTTAAAATACTCCACTTAGAATGTCTAAGTGCTTTCAAAATATTAAGTCAAGATAGATATAAATTAAAATGAGCTTTAATTAATCCATGCCTTCTACCAATAGTATATGGTATGAAGACACTACCATCTTTTATGATGGCACTCAATTATAGGGGTCACACTTAGGTGGAAAGCTGTGACTATATAAACTTAGCATACGATGCACATTTGATTTGAGGCTTCCCATGTATTAGCGCTCAATCAGGGGGGATGTTGTGGTGTCTCAAATTAAAGTTTGATCGGTAGGTCCGACTTAACACCTAGTAATCTAGAGGTCATCCAACCATGGGGATCTACATAAAAAGTGAGGCAAAATATATCAAGAGTTGTATATGATGAAATTAGCAAATGTTGCTTACCTTTTGATTGTTTGTGGATGACACTCGATCACAGGGGTCCACTTACAAGTCCTTAGGGTCTTGATTCTCACTAAAAAATAGGATTTCCCAAATTCTTCTAAGGGTGAAGGATTTGATAAAATAGTAGGAGAAAACATGATTGAAAGACCACAAACATGTTTTCAAATATTAATATTCAATCATATGCTTATATTCTCTTTTTCGCCTTCGATGATTTGCGAAATCTCAAGAATGGAAAAAATCCACTGAACCAACCGGGCCTAACTTCCACGTTTGACTTAACCTCAAAATTGTTCTAGATTCCGAGAAAGGGATAAATGTCCTATACCAAGGTACTTCTAATCCAATGGGGATTAATGTAGATCAAGAGACACGTAAAATGTTCACGAATTGGGTTAAGGATCTTCCTATCCCATAGTCTCATGATGGCATCTACAAACTTCAAAAAATCTCATTGACACATGAATAGTACCTTGGTTCAAGTTTAAAAGAGTTGTAAAAGCAAACAAGGTATGAGAAGTTCATGTTGTCAAAGGAGATTTTTCAAGATAGGTTGAATGTAAAGTCATGTGTCATCGACTAAGGTCTAAAGATGATTAGGCTTGGAGAAGTTTTTCAACTTGGACGTAGTGATGGACAATAATCTCCATGAGGTTTGATTCTCATATCCTTGTCGAGTTTTATTGATCAAAGTGTTGATCTAGCGGGGACTGCCATGATAAGGGCATACCATTAATGCTTGCTTCCTCCTCCAAATATATAGGCCCTAGGGTTGCTAAAAAGGGAGGTAAAATGAAGAAAAATTCTTTCTCTAAGGGAAGACAACCATTAAAGGCATCTAGAGGAGTCAAGAAGATTATAGAGGATATAGTCGATATTACTTGTTTCTACTTTAGTAAGAAAGGCCATCAAAAGTGGTATTACAAGGAATACCTTGCAAACCTTGGGAAGGGTGTGTACTTTATTGAAATACATTTAAGGATAAATGCTTCCTCATAGATATATGATATCGCATGTGATTCTTATCTTTGTAATTTGTTACAAAGAGTAGAAAGAAGAATAAAACTAAGTGATGGGGATATAATCTACCATCTTGGCAAAGGAGCAAGAGTTGCGGCCAAAGCCAAAGGCATATAATCAAATTGGACTTGGGGAATTCCCAAATTGTGTGTGATCCTTGTTATTATGTACCTTATTTTGTTAAGAACATTATTTCTTATCCCATTTTGGATAATAAAGGATATGAATTTTCAATATCTAATGAGAATTTGAAAGCATTAAAGAATGGTTTTTTAATTGTACAAGGTACATCAAACAATGGATTGTATATATTGAATTCCCAAACTTCATTAGTGCACATTCAATTAAGTAAAAGAAAGTTAGATATCTAAGAAGATGCCATTGTTTGGCATGAAAGATTTAGCCATATCTCTAAGAATAGGATGAGCAGGTTAGAAATTCTCAAAGCACTAAATATTAGTGGTATTAAGTGTCTTCCTACTTATGAGTCTTGTTTGAAGGGAAAAATGATGAAGACTCCTTTTGTAAGAAAAATGGACCGAACCACAAGTCCTTTGGATTTGATCCATAAGGATGTTTGTGGCCCACTAAGAGTTAGTACGACAGGAGGATTTTCTTACTTTATTACCTTCACTGATGTTCACATTCAGTTCGGACACGTGTATCTTATGAAGTACAAGTCCGAAAACAATTGAAAAGTTCAAAGAGTATTGGTATGAAGTAGAAAAGCAAAATGGACTAAGTATTAAACCTCTTCGATCGGATTGAGGGAAAGAATACTTGAGTACCGAATTCTTAGGTTATCTAAAAGAGAATGGGATTCTCTCTCAATGGACTCCACCCAGTACACCCCAACATAATGAAGTAGCCGAGATGAGAAACTGTACCTTGTTAGACATGGTATGTCCCATAATGAGCTTTTCTAATGTCCCTATATCCTTTTGGAGATACGCCTTAGAAACGGTGGTGATGCTGCTAAATGTTGTACACTCAAATTTGGTGCTAAAGACACCATATGAGATGTGATATGGCAAATCACCTTCTTACTCTTTCTTAAGAGTTTGGGGGTTTCCCGCTTATGTGAGACATCTAGTAGGAGACAAGTTGGATAGTAGATCCATCTTGTGCAAGTTTGTGGAATACCCAAATGAGACTTTGGGTTATTATTTTTATGATCCCTCGGAACAAAGGGTGTTTGTTTCAAGGAACGTCACCTTTTTGGAAATAAATTTTCTATTAGATAGAAATGACATTGTTGTTGAATTTGATGAAGTTCATGATGATAATCAAATACCACAAATGGTGGAAACAAGTAAACATCAAGAGCCCTACACATAACCTCTAAGAAGGTCGGACCGAATTAAGAAGTAACCTGAAAGATTTGGATTCCTTCATGAGACGGGCCAATCGGACAGCGATCCAAAGACATATGATGAAGCTATGTTAGATATAGACTCGGGACATTGGCTTAACGTTATGAAATCCGAAATGGACTCCATATACCCCAACAAAGTATGGACTTTGGTAGATCCACCAAAGGGTATCGTAACTGTTGGTTGCAAATGAATCTATAAACGAAAGCTAGGAGTTGATAGAGAGGTAATGACCTTTAAGGCGCAACTAGTGGCAAAAGGTTACACTTAAAGACCCGGCATTAATTTTGAGGAAACCTTTTAACCGGTCACAATATCTAAGTCTATTCGAATTTTACTTGCCATAGCTGCATTTTATGACTATGAGATATGGCAAATGGATGTGAAAACCACTTCCCTCAATGGAAACATTGAAGAAGAAATCTATATAGAGTAACCACAGGGTTTTACTCCGAAAGGAGTGAGCAAAAAGTTTGCAAACTCGAGAGATCCATTTATGGACTCAAGCAAGCGTCCTGAAGTTGGAACATACATTTTGACAAGATAATCAAATCATTTGGCTTTGTCAAAAATGTGTACGAACCATGTGTGTACAAAAAGGCTAGTGGATGTAGTGTACAGTTTATTGTGCTTTATGTTGATAACATTCTTCTCATTGGGAATGAGGTAGGAATATTAGAGTATACTAAAGCATGGTTATCTGCTCAATTCTTCATGAAGGATTTGGGATAAGCATACTACGTATTCCTAATACGTATATATAGAGATAGATCGAAGAGGATGCTGGGGTTTTCCCAAACCTCGTATATTGACAAAATACTAAAGTAGTTTACTATGGAAGAATCCAAGAAAGGATTCCTCCCCAAGGGACGTGGTCTTTGTCTCTCCAAGTCTATGGCCCCTAAGATTGAGGAAGAGAGATAAAAGATGTCCTACATCCCTTATGTGTCTGCTATTGGAAGCATGATATATACAGTTCAATGTATAAGACCGGATATAGCGCAAGCTCTAAGTGTTACAAGCTGCTTTCAATCCATCCCCAATGAGTGCCACTGGATGGTCGTTAAAGCAATTCTTAAGTACTTAAGAAGGACTAAAGACTTGTTTTTAGTATACAACAATGAAGAATTGAAACCCGAGAGATTTTCGGTTCCTAGTTTCCAATCCGATGCAGATAACCTAAAATCCAGTTTTGGATTCATCTTTTGTCTCAATGGCGATGTGGTGAGTTGGAAGAATTCCAAACTAGACACCTCGATCGATTCAACCATAAAGGTAGAATACATTGCGGTTTTGGAAACCGCAAAGAAAAGTGTTTGGATAGAAACTTTATCTAAGAGTTGGTGTAGTGCCTAGTGTGTATAAGCCTATGGTTGTCTTTTAAAGACAACTTTGGACTTGATCCAATATCTCATCAGTTATCCAACATAAATAAATGCGTTATCATTTGATATATGATATCATTTTGTAGAGGCGACATTTGAGTGGAAATGGTTGCCTCAGAAGAGAATATTATAGAACTATTGTCTTAACCCCTAAATGCAAAATGTCTTTGAAAGACATCTTCAGAAGATGGTCCTTAAGGCTATGGGGCATTATGTTTAGTGCAAGTGGGAGATTATTGGAATAGTTCCCCCCAAGCTAATTAGATTGGCATGTAAACTATTTTACTTGTAATACAATCTTAATTGAATGATATGCATTATAAATGGCTATCTTCATCTTATGCCTATATTAATTCATTGGCATTTGGTTGAAGCCCTTAGATCATACATGACTATAGGACTTGGTCACGCACCAGGTAGTGATAATGGAATAAGTCTTACACAGTCGTAATCTTAAATATCCCAAGTTATAGAATTTTATGAGACATGGCATATAAGATTCGGATATATTTGTACTAATGATGCATAATCCAAGGGTTGGATGTTACTCTGTTCCATAAGCAAGCCATGTATGACATAGGTGCATATTAGTAGGTGCTTGTTAGAGAGCAAGGCACTGGAGGCCCGATTGGAGAATCTACTAGGTAGCCGTTGTGGCATGTCGGTAGTGGCAAGTTCTCTAGCTTACGCTAGTGCATATAATTAGTCATTCGATACGAGGATATATTGTACCCTTATGTTTAGGTCCTCATGCTTTGACTCTTCCTTGGCCACTTAGCGGGCCATTCAGGTTGAGGTTGGGTATGATCTACTTAGACATAAAGGTTTATGAGATCTAAAGCGGGATTTGACTCCTCGTCTTTGTGAAGTACGAGTGCATCTCTTATGTGTTCTGTAATGATTGAATCCAAGGAGTCAATGTGCAAGGCAGTATGACAATTTCGAAAAAGAGTTTTCCAAAGATGAAGTCATAAATCAGAATCGAACATTGAGAATAAAAACATAGTATCAAGGCTATTAGGGAGCCAACAAATATCTTGCCCTATGCCACTTTCATGGAGATAGGAGACAAAATGACCATATTTGCATAGATGGAAGGATTGTATTTACATGAATGGAAGGACCGTATTTACATGGTATGCGTAGAGCTATAATGGTTCACCAAAAGCATTCATTTGGCCAATTGTTGGACTCCATGGGTTTGAGGTTGGATATTGACCATAGAGATTGGGTATTCTTTAATTGATAGAGATTAATTAAATTGAGTTGATTTGTTTAAAGGAGATTAAACTAATGTGAATATTTGATATTCTAAAGTCATAAAAGTTGTGAGCCCATATCTAATGAACGGTAGAACCTAATAGGTCACACACAAAAGTCAATTGGATATCTTACTTGATGAAGGGAATTTTCTAAGTGTTAGAGAAATTCCAAGTTGACCGAAAATGAGAGGAAATTAGTTGATGCAATTTTTAGTCATTTTGGCTTGATCAATTTAATTGTTTAATTGATCTAAATAATTTAAGGAGTCAAATTAGATCAATTAAATTAAAGGTTAATTTAATTCGTGCCACATGACTATCAATTGGTCAAATTAACTTAAAGAGTTAAGTTAACTATTACTAGCTTAAAGAGTTAAACTAGTTGACTTAAAGATTAAGTCAAAGTTTAATTAAATTTAATTTAATTTAATTAAAGTGAAGAATTTATTTTGGAGGAAAAATTCAAATAACGAGTTCATTTGGTGTGTTATTGGAATTTATTTGGATGATATTTCATGAGATGAAATGAAGATTCCAAATAAAATTCAAATGCACATTAAATTCACATGCAACTTGCTCGAAAGTTGGCAAGCAAGTGGCACTCCCCTTCGTGGGAGGTGTGATGCCACTTAAGCATCACACCATCCCTCTATTTATATATAGATATAGAGAGGGGCAACCAAGAGGCATGTGAATACAAGCATTTTGCATCTAATTATTAGATTCCTCATTTTCCTTCCCATTTTTGTGATTCTCTCATGTGTTGAGGCTTCACATTTTTCATCACCTCATCCTCTCTTGATTTTCGACCTTCATCATCCTCATTTATCCTTTGATTTTCCAGCTGATGTAGGAGAAATTGGATTGTCCAATGGGGTGTGGATCTTGACATTAGAGGCAATACACTTGGATTGTTAAGCTTTTGGAGATCCTCTGTTTAGGCAGTAACTTTGAAGCATCCATTGGAGGTCTTGCTGAAATTATTTTGAGCTGAAATTTTTACTAGAGATACATCAAGGCATTGGTGTTCTTTTGGTTCAAGTTTCACTCGATTCCAAGGTGATTTAGCTGGGCAAACGTTGCACATACTCTGTTGTGCTAGGAGGAGACTACTTTGGAGAGATCTTGCCAGTCTTCATCATTTTTGTTGGAATTTGCTTTTGAGGTAATTTTTTGACTTTAATCTAATTTAACAGCATGAATTAGATCCTTGTGGAGCTGTAAATCAAGTTAGATTTCAGTTTTTGAAGTGTTATTAATTGGATCCTTGGCTTACACTGTCTTTAAACTAAGTGGAGTGGTAGATGGTGATGGAATATATGCAGGTGATATGGATGGTAGATGAGATGAGTATTGTAACTATGAGGGTGGTTGTAGGGCACGGTATGTTGATGACCTTAAAGTATTTGAGGAAGTCATGGGTGACGACAGTAATGAAGAGAACAAGGGAAAATGAGTACTATGGAGATGTGTGGGAGGAAGGCATGGCTAGGCATAAACTAATGACCAACCGACGTCGTGGTGGGAGATTGGTTGGCTGGGAAGTGTGTCTGAGAGGTTGGGAAATGCCCTTGTTTTGGCTAGAATCTCGACCTCAGTTGATGGCGAGGGCGGATACCTGACTAGTCTACCATTTGTAAAACAAAACAAACAGCACAAATGGACAACAATATTGTCATGACAAATTAATTAACTGCATATGTAAAATTCTTAGAAACAATTAATAACTAAATTCAATAGAATACACATTAGTCTTGATAGAAATTTTAATAGAATACATCATTCATCAAATATATTCTTCAGTCTTTCTATCTACGTAAATATATTTTTGTAATAAAAGGACAGTAATTACGGTCCATTGACATTCCAATCCTCAATTGTTTGTCATAGATATCAACAGATCCAGGTAGACAAAAATACTGAAGACTCTATGTGATGAATAATAGAACTTTTGAATATAAAGTTTTAGTTCAGTTCAGTTATTAACTGATATTAATAATTTTGGTTCCACTTAAAACTAAATCAAAATCAATTTTGGTTAGTAGAAAAATGCTAACATGCCAACTATATCAAGTTGAATTTCATTTATTTAATAAATGTAGAATAGGTTAGTTTCTTAGTTGAAGATGTACAATTAGATGTACAAATGGACTTAGTCTATTTTCAATTATAGGAGTTGAAGATATTTAAGGATGAACTAATAATTGATTAATTGACACCATTACTTTTTTATTCGAATAATGAGTTAGTAGGATTATTCAATTTTGTTATTCACATTATAGGAGTTATTCAAATTCAGATGATTACA
This sequence comes from Jacaranda mimosifolia, assembly GCA_018894105.1. Taxonomy (NCBI): domain Eukaryota; kingdom Viridiplantae; phylum Streptophyta; class Magnoliopsida; order Lamiales; family Bignoniaceae; genus Jacaranda; species Jacaranda mimosifolia. The sequence continues at coordinate 14,990,975 of CM032129.1, forward strand.
CCATGTTATGCAAATAATAGGAATTATTCAAGACTTATGTGTTGTTTGAATTATAAATCATTCATTAATTAACATTTACAGATACACCAATAAGTGGATGCTTACATTGTATATTTGCCAATAGATGTCATCTTAGATGGTTGAACACTATGCACCTCGACTCCAAGTTCTCTTCTCTTTTTTCTCTTCTTTCCTTTCTTCTCTACTCTTTTCTATGTTCCATTTATTCTCTCTGCTCTTTTCACTTCTATTCTTGTAAGGTGAAGAATATGTATTTATTCAAGTGAACATTCAAATTAAACTTGATTTTTGAGGCGTTTGTTTACCCTGCTCTTTAGAGCAAACTTGATCTTTGTGGCACTTTTGCACCCTATTCTTTAAAACAAATTGAATCTTTAAGGGGCTTGCTGCATACCTTGCTCTTCAGAGCAAATTAAATCTTTGATGTGCTTGCACATCTCGCTTTTTGGAGCAAACTTGATCTTTGAGGTACTTAGCACCCTGCTCTTCAAAGCAATTAATCTTTGAGGAGTTTGCGCATCTTGCTTTTTGGAGCAAACTTGATCTTTAAGGCGTTTGCACCCTGCTCTTCAGAGCAAACTGAATCTTTGAGGCTCTAGCACATCCTGCCCTTCAGGAGCGAACTGAATCTTTGAAGTGCTTGCACATCCTGTTCTTTGGAGCAAACTAAATCTTTGAGATACTAGCGCACCTTGCTTGGCGAAGAAAACTTGATCTTTAAGGCATTTGTACATTCCACTCTTTGTAGCAACTTAAATCTTTAAGGCGCTTGCGCACCATCTATTAGTTGTGCAAAATAAATAATGCAAATAATTAGCAAGTGCACGTGTTACAACAAGTAATAAAGTGATGAGAAGAGTGTTGATCTTACGAGGAACTAAATTATTATATACTAATTACTAGTTTATCACACACTTGTTTTATTCAAACAAAAATTAATTATGCAGGAATTATAACTAAACTAATGAAAATAAGAAAAAGTGTACTGATTAAGATTTCTATTAGGATATAGAAGCCTAGAATTATGATTTCATCAATCGAATGAGTTGATTACATAATTTTCTCCTAATGAAATTAATAACAGGTTATTAATCTTGAGTCGTATGCATTACGGGGTTCTTTTGAATTACCCGCAATCAAATCCCTCATTTATTCAGTTCACCATATTCCTATGTGAATTAACCAAATTGTGGATAAGGTTGTACCACTTAAATAACTCCTTAGGGCAATCAGGTATATTCCTATCGTACTTATAAATTAATTAATTTAATAATTTAAACAATTAATCCTAAGGTCTTCTATCGTCAATCAATCCCTAGATTTTCTTTTCCAAGACTCCTCTAGAGTTTAAAGATGTACTTGATTGTTGATCAGACAATCAAATAGAAAAAGCACACAATAGAATAAATAACCTTAACTGCTACTAATTTCATGAAAGAAAATTATGCATCAATTTATTCAAAAGAATCCATCATAATTCTAGAATAATAAATTAGTTCATGATTGAATTGTCAAACAAAATATGAATAAAACAAAATATCATCTCAAATCCAGAATTAAAAAGAAAATCAAAGGGAGAAGAAGAAACACTATTTCTAGTAGAATTTATCTCCACTTTGTCCTCCTCTGAATTTCGAATTCTTGCGATACTTCTAATCTCCAAAATGGCAAATCCAAATCTCATCTCCAGTGACTAAGTGTTTGAAATGCCTATTTGTAACTGATTACAGGAGTTTTCTAATTAGAATAGGACTCAAATAACTAAAAAGTCTCTTCTACCCATCCTTGATTAGATTCTGAGGTATCTTCCTACTAGCATTTCCACCAATTTGTGTCAATTTGTGACCTCTTTGTAATTTCTCTACTTGTATTCTTGCAATTCCAAATTGTCATTAATAAGCAAGGGAATTATTATTTTTTAAACAAGAAAATTATTTATTAAGTCCTAAATGTGATGTTAAAATTAATACGAATAAAGACTTAACAACCCCCCCCCCCAAAACTTAATACGCTGCTCGTCCTTGAGCAACAAATGGAAAAGACTCAAAGACATTCTAACAAATCTGCATTAGAATGTATGTACAAAAATATCATTTCTTTTTTATACTCTCAGAACTACTTCGGAGCTATGCTCGTAGTCAACCACAGTTGTGATTTAATTTCACTATGCATAAATAAGCAGACACAATGTTCAAATGAATCCCCCGTGTATGTGTGTGATTTCTCTACGAGTAGTTATTGGCAATTCGGATTAATTGATGTACAAGAACAAGAGTCCACTCTAATACTCCATAGGTTTGTTTTTCATCTTTATCTCCACTAATGTAGAATATACTCAATAAAGGATTGTTTAGGACTTTCAGAGCTTGTAATATAGGCTTGGGTAAAGGTAGGAAAGATATAGATAATACTGACTCAATGCCCATAATACTTGTTCATAATCACCTTTCAATACTTTCCCCAAACTATTTGAATAGTACTTCTCAATTTCTTTCTTTCTCTTTTTTTTCTCAGACCCCCTTTTTTTGGTGCACATGCCACTATGCACTTTCTTTTTTTCTTGATTTATTTATTTATTTTTGGTGGGGGAAGAAAATCAAACTCATGGGCACTATATTGTTTGTTCCCATCTTCATAAGAGCTTCAAATAGATCTAATAAGTAATTGTGGGATTTATTTGGTGTGATCATGTGTTTAGGCTGGCTGTTGAGTTATTTACCAAATAAAAAAGATACTTTAAAAATAGGCTCAATTGGGAACCTTAGGGATATAATATCATTTGATAGGCTTGAAAGGCTCAAATGGGTCAAAAATGGCCTAAGTCATTTCCTTTATTTGAGTGTTTTCTAGGATTTCGTCGCGATAGGGAATCAAACAAATTCTAAAGTTTAAATTATTACCTATGTTACTCATGCATAAATGTCCTCTAAATCAAATCAATAATTAAAAGAGAGAAAGTGAATGATCAAAAATAAGAGATGTCATCCTAGCATTACTTCTACTCAAAGTGCATAGTTCCATCATCACACAATTATAATTTTCCATAAAACATAAAATTAAAAGAGTAATATCTTCATTGATTTAAGAAGATTAATTATTTGTACGCAAGACATTGACTCAATTACTAAGCCCTAATCATAACCAAAATAACAAGAAATAAAAAAATAAAGGACTAAAAACTGATATGCAAAGCGCTCCCTCCCTCCCCCCCCAACTTGAAAGGTATTTTGCCCTCAAATTATTAATAGTATCATGACAGAGAAAGCTAGAAAATAAGAGACACAAATATGAAAAATGACAAAAATAAAAATAAACAAAAAAGAAAAGGAAGAAAATATGACCTAATAATTTACGGTGTCATCATTCTTCTTGACCTACGGGGGTAGAATTGAAACAATAATATAAAGATGTGGTGGTGGTGGTAATTAACTCCAAATAAAATTACTCTCAATAATATCTAAAGAAAATCAATAAATTTCAATCAATAAATCAATATCCAGAAATTTAATTCAATTGGCATCCAAATATCCACCAATTCCCCTCAATAATCAATCAATTATTTATCAAATATTCTCAAATAAACAACCATTCAATATGAATTATGAATTATTCAATAAATAACCTAACTAATTTCAATCTCTCAAATCAATAAAATAGGCCTTCCTAAATGATAAATACCTAGAAATTCAAATCAATTTAAAATACTAATATATCTAAAATATGCTATAAAGGAAGTGATGAGGATGGTGGTGTGGGTGGGTTTGTTTGAGAAAAAAATGAATAAAAAGAGAAAGAGAAGAAAGAAAGCAAAGAGAAAGAAAAAAGAAAAAGAAAAAGGAAAGAGAAAGAAATGGAAAAGAAGAAGAAAAAGAAAAGAAAGAAGAAAAAAAATCAATTAAAAGAGAGAGATGGGTGGCCGGTTGGGGTGAAAAACAATGAAAATCTAAAGCAATTGAAAATTTGGGTTGCCTCCCAAAAAGCACTTGATTTATAGTCTCCGGATTGACTTTTCAGGCTTCACTTGATGTTGGGCAAGGTGGTTGTGGATTGTTGATGATCAAATCACTTTCCCAATACTGTTTGATTCTTTTCCTATTTGTCTTAAATCGCCCTCTTGAACCAATTTCTTCAAACTCCATCGTTCCATGTGAAAAGATTTCAATTATGTAAAATGGCCCCAACTATCGTGATTTTAGCTTTCCTGATAACCACTTAAAACAGAAGCTGTAGAATAGTACCTGTTCACCTGGCTCTAATTGGTCTCTCAAAATTTTGCTATCACTCCTATATTCACTCTCTTCTTTATATGACTTGGCTTTTTTATTTATCACACTAACTTTAAAACTCTTGTTAGTGTCCTTAGGAAAATCAAATGCTTTAAACACATTAAAATTTACCTTTTCATCTTGGACCCTCATGGTTAGCTCACCTTTTTACATATCTATAATAGTCTTACATGTGGCTAAGAATGGTCTCCCCAGGACGATTGAAACTTCAGTATCCTCTTCCATATCCAACATAATAAAATTGCAGGGAAAATAAATTTATCAACTTTTACTATACATCTTTAATTATTCCCTTAGGATACTTGAATGTTCTATCCTCAAGTTTCATGGTTGCACTAGTTGTCTTGATATCTCCTAATCCAAGTCGTTGGTAGATGGAATGTGGCACTAAAGTTATGCTTGCCCCTAAATCGCAAAGTGCCCTTTTAGAAAATTTAGTACCAATTTTGCATGGCATGGTGAAACTCCCAGGATCCCTAAGCTTTAGAGGTAACTTCTTTTAGATGATTGCGATGTATTGCTCTATGAGAGCCACTGTTTCAAATTCACTTAAACGCCTTTTCTTAGATAAAGCAGCTTTTGTGAATTTCACAAAACTTAGCATTTGTTCTAAGGTTTCAGCAAATGGAATATTTATGTAGAGTTTCTTGAAAACCTCCAAAAATTGTTGAAATTGCTTGTCCAATTTTTGCTTCTTAAGCCTTTGAGGAAAGGGTGGAGGTGGTCTGATAGGATTAACTTCTTCAATTTTTGCTTCTCATCCTTTCCTTTCTTATCGGTGATTTTTCTACCAATTGCTCTGAAGATGGAAGGACCTCCTGAAATTCTTGCAACTCTATACCATTCCTTAAAGAAATAGCATTACAATGTTCCTTGCCTTCTTGTTTAGGATTTATCTTAGTATCACTTGGCAAAGTTCCTTGTTGTCTCGTACTCAATACACTGGCTAGCCAGCCCATTTGTGTTTCTAATGTTCTGATTGAAGCTGATTGACTCTGAATTGTTGCCTCAATTTTTACTATAAACTTCATAAACATCTCTTCTAATAATGGCTTCTGTTCTTGAGCTGGTCGCTTTGTTTGTTGCTAGAAGCCTAGTAGTGGTGACAACGGCTTAGGAGCTAATGTTTGTCCTTAGTTGTTGCTCCATGAAAAATTAGGGTGTTGTCTCCATCTAGGATTATAATTATTGAATATGGATTATTTTGATTCCTATTGAAATTCCCAACAAATTACGCTGATTCCAAAGTATGTTGACACTGATCACTCGAATATGCATCCCTACAAATATTGCAAGTAATAAATTGGCTCTTTACCGCTTGAACTTGTTGTACTGGCTGGGTTATAATACTTACAAGCCTGTCCACTTTCTTTGTTAAAGCTTCTAACTGTGTAGTCACATATGTAGTAGCATTCACCCTATAATTTCCAGCATCTTTCTTTGGTTGAGTTAATCTTTCAGTTAACCACTAATAACTGTGTGCCACCATCTCTTCAAATAATTCAAATATTTCCCCAATCTTTTTCCACGTAAGTATACCTCCGGCAGCAACATCAACTATTCCTCTTGTTTGTTCAGTCAATCACTTGAAGCTACTTTCTTAATCCATGATGAGTGCATTTTCTAAGCATCTCTTTATATCTTTCCCATACCTCATGAAATGTTTCCTGATCAAACTGGACAAAGGAAGTAATCTCATTCCTCAACTTGACTATTCATGATGATGGGAAAAACTTAGCCAAGAATCTCTACGCTAAATCCTCCCAAATGGCAATGGATCCTAATGGCAAAGATGATAGCCAACTCTTTGCTTTGTCCTTTAGTGAAAATGGAAATAATCTCAATCAGATTGCATCATCAGAAACTCCATTATATTTAAAGGTATCATAAATCTCCAAAAAATTAGCAAAATGAGCATTTGGATCTTCTATTGGAGACCCCCCAAACTCTAATGAACTTTGTATCAACTGAATGATAGCAGGCTTGATCTCAAAATTTTGGCCTGAACATATGGTCTAGCGATTCCTGTATGAAAGCCCTGAATTTGTGGGATAACATAATCCCCCCATTATTCATTTTCTTTTTCCATTCTGTAGTATCATCATTTGCTCGCTGAAGTGCTCATCTACGTCTTCGAAAAGTTCACTCAGTTTCTACATCAACCGGCACTAATTCCGCTTCCTGATTATCCTGCATATAATTGCAAAGACCTCCGAAATAAATAAATAAATAAAAAATAAAAAAGTTTGAATTAAAACTTGGTGCTTAAAACTGATATTAGCAAAAATAAAATAATTTTAGTTCCCCAGCAATGGTGCCAAAAACATGTTGGTTGTGCAAAATAAATAATGCAAATAATTAAACAAGTGCACGTGTCGCAACAAGTAATAAAGTGATGAGAAGAGTGTTGATCCCACGAGAAACTAAATTATTAGCTACTAATTACTAATTTATCGCATGCTTGTTTTATTCAAACAAAAATTAATTGTGTAGGAATTAAAACTAAACTAATGAAAATAAGAAAAAGTGTAGTGATTAAGATTTCTATCAGGATATAGAAACCTAGAATTATGATTTCATCAATCAAATGAGTTGATTACATAACTTTCTCCTAATGAAATTAATAACAGGTTATTAATCTTGAGTCTTATGCAATTACGGGGTTCTTCTGAATTGCCCGCAATCAAATTCCTAATTTATTCAATTCACTATATTCCTATGTGAATTAACTAAATTATGGATAAGGTTGTACCACTCAAACAACTCCCTAGGGCAAGCATGTATATTCCTATCCTACTTACAAATTAATTAATTTAACAATTTGAACAATTAATCCTAAGGTCTTTTATTGTCAATCAATCCTCAAATTTTCTTTTGCAAGACTCCTCTAGGGTTTAAAGATGCACTTGACTGGTGATAAGATAATCAAATAGCAAAAGCATGTAATAGAAGAAATAACCTGAAGTGCTACGAATTTCATGAAAGAAAACCAAGCATCAATTTATTCAAAAGAATCTATCATAATCCTAGAATAACGAACTAGTTCATAATTGAATTGTCAAACAAAACATGAATAAAATGAAACATCATCTCAAATCCAGAATTAAAAAAAATCAAAAGAAGAAGAAGAAACTCTATTCCTAAACGAAGTTGATCTCTACTTTGTCCTCCTCCGAATTCTGAATTCTCGTGATACTTCTAATCTCAAAAATAGCACATCCAAATCTCGTCTATGATAACTAAGTGTTTGAAAAGCCTATTTATAACTGATTACAAGAGTTTTCTAATTAGAATAGGACTAAAATAAATAAATAGACTCTTTTACCCATCCTTGATTAGATTATGAGGTGTCCCCTTGCTAGCATTCCCACCAACTTGTGTCAATTTGTCCTCTTTTTGTAATTTCTCCACTTGTATTCCTGCAATTCCAAATTTTCATCAATAAGCAAGGGAATTATTATTTTTTGAATAAGAAAATTATTTATTAAGTGCTAAATATGATATTAAAATTAATTCGAATAAAGACTTAACACCCTGCTCTCAAGTGGTTGCATTATTACATTGCTTAACAAACTACTACAACATTTACGATTTTGCTGGAGATGCATGGTTGTACCTTTAAACTTGATCATCTAACCCTTTTGGGGGTATGTGGCTGGCATATTACAAATGATTTATTATCCAGTGGTAAGGCCTCTTGAGCAAGGCTCGGACTTTGACATCATTTCAACTTAGCATCAACAACGAAGACATCATATACAAGGTCTATATCAAACTCCACTGCTATGACTATTAACAAAGTCAAGACCCTCTAAATTAGATCATTTGCAAACCGTCATCATAGTACTTAAGTTTTAGAAGCCCTCGCCGTAAAAGCTCATAACTATGTCTGCAACAAATGAACTAGTATCACAATGGAACTTTGCCCGTGATAAATGAGGCTCTGCATCTCCCCCACGTGATCTTGTTGCACATTAAACTCGCGTCAACGATGTTTCAATAGCTTAAAACTTGAATAATTAACTAAGCTGATGCACAAATATAACAAAAATTCCTCTAAGTTCTTAGCTAAATGCCAAGTTTTGTTTGCAAAATTTCAAGCACTCAAAATGACATTAGGAAAGACATAAATGCAAAAAAAGAAATATATATATATATAGAGAGAGAGAGAGAGAAGAAATGGGGAACGAGCGCTAAGAACAAGCGCACAAGATGGGCGTCCTGTATGCAGGCGCCCAGGAAGAAGGGCATCTCCTGAGATGCTCAGGAAGAAGAGCACCCTATGCAGACGCCTTAGAAAGGAAGGGGACTCAATGTAGAAGCCCAAGAAAACAAGGCCACCCCACGCGGTTGCCCTACAGGGGCATCTGTTGCGGGCACCTAAAAAAGATAGTGCCTATTGTGGATGCTTAATGATGGTACTTAAGATGGGCTCCCCGCAAATGCTTGGCACTAGCACCTTTGCCCAATAGCAAAGCGCTACCTACTCAATAGAGTTCATGATGATTATTCTATGTGTGTTAACCATGCACACAAAATGCTAAAATTCAAATATGTGTGGGCAATATTGCAAAAGTGATGAAGTTTGCATGAGACAACTCCCTTGAATGACTTAGGTGAAGAAAAAAAGTATTAACAAAAATAAGCTAAATGTTGAGACAAACACTTGCCTATACAAAATCTCTAGCAACTGTCTCACTTAGCTAGAAGAAGAATATAATTCTAATATCCCTTGATCATACTCGTTTCCTCACATATGAAAATGCTAAAGGCGGTCTTATCTACATCCAAGTGAGAGTGTTTGACGCCACTAAATCAATAAGACTTACAAATGATAAATATTACCAAAAGCTCTATACTAGGAATAATTCGACAATATTTTAATTCTCACAATAAAGACTTAAAGTATAATAATACCATGCACACAGGTGTCACTCTGTGATTGACTAATACCTAACCATTTGAAAAAAATAAGAGGAGCTCATGAAAACCACAATCATTATGAGACCCCTAAAAGAGGTTCGCTAAGAGATGCTCTCGATAACGGGTTCGCAAGCATGCATAGTAAGAGATTCTTTAGAGTATGAAGCATCACCTTCATAACTAAACCTTCATTGGTCATGTAAAGTACATGATGAAATAGTACATCCCAAAGGGTGCTTAAAGAAATACCTTTGTGGGGTACTTTGAAAGGCCCTAGAAAAATTTGGCCCTACAAAGAGAACTTGAGAGATACTTAAAACATAGAGCTCTGCCATTTGTAAGTTATTAGTTGAATACTAAGCTTTGCCAAAAATCCCAAGGGATCTTTGGAGTGCTAAGCTATGTGGAAAACTATAATTTATGCTTGAACACATTTTTGAGTTGGCCAAATAAGTCCCAAGCACCCAAGCACATCTAATGGTACCCGATTGGATCGCTCTTTCCTTGCACCTAGCAAGCGCCACTTCCATATTGACCATAAGAACTCTAATCTTGACTTATTTGTAGACTTTGACTTAATAAAGGGAATGGCCCGATCACCTCTATGTTTTAACTCCTTCAGAGCATACGCAAGCGGTAGAACTGCCAACAACCAAACAAAGACTATTAAACTTAAAAAGCCTTATGAATGTAAACAAGCTTAAGCCTACCGCAATCATGATGATAACCACACAAGCTTGAAAAAATATCTAAATGCTTTAAAAAATACAGAACGTTGCAAGCAACCTCAAAAGATCTTCGAGATGAGAAACTCCATAAACAAAAACCTAAATACTTCACAGAGCACAAACTTTTAACACAACTCCATAACTCGTAAAAAGGCTTAATGGTCGCACGCAAAAGCAAACATGATTGCTTAGTACCGGTGCCTAACACGAGCACTCAACTTAATATCCCAGATAGGTGCCCACTTGACGGTTGCTTTGTTAACTGCTTGAGGTAGTAGTTGGCCCATTCAAAGATGAGGTTCCACTGCCACTCTCTCTCTCTCCCTCTCTCTCTTTCTCTCTCACACACACACATAAATTTGACCTGATTTTGATATAATCTAACTTCAGTCCTACTCACCGAATTGTCGCTCTTTACAACTACATTCAAAATTTATCTAAATCCTTAGATAACTATAATACAAAACCTTCTTAAGTATTTATGCATTTAAGGCATAAAATTCATAAGTTCTTAGGTGAATGTAATAGAAAACTTTTTACCAAATCTTTAAACAAATATAATTACATTATTCACACAAATTTTGTTGTCTGCAAAATTAAATCACAAGACAAAGAAAAATAATGGACAAATTGAATTTATATTAAAGAATAAAAGAATTACAATTTATCTAAAAAAAAATATAAATTCTCTAACAAAACTAATCCCCTGATTCTTCTCCCAATATATGATCCAAGGGCTTGAAGCTTGTTCTTGGATTTAAGGTGTAGTATCCTTTGACTTGATAAAAGAACACTATGAAATTTTTTTAAACCCGAACCTTAACTCCAAGATCAAATGACTTAATGACTTGATGCTTTGAAGAGGTATAGGACTTTGCCGTAGCAATACTTCGTTGTAGCAGAAACTTAAAGTTTGAACACTTAAGTCTTGGAGTTGAGAATATGTGTATGTGAATATATCATAATATAAGTCTCTAGTCATCCCTTTTGTATAGGTGCTTAGCAGCAGATTCCAAAATAACTTGAGCTCATTTGATAACTATCTCTTTGATGCACATATTAAAAGATAATATCAAATATTTTGACTTAACTAATCCATGCGCATAGATACGCCACATGTCACAATTTAGTTAGCTCGAGATTGCTGGTCACCAGACTTGATTTGATTGGCATGGTACATCACCTTGACACTTGTTGATATTTGATTTGTGCATAAAATAATATTAGAATATTAATTAAAATTAACTATATATTTTTCAAAATTAAATTAATAAATTCCAATACATAAATAGAAAATTTTAAATTAATATCTAATATATTATTTACACATGTCATTTTTCAATTGGCTCAAAAATTAAGCAGTCTACAAATGCCTCTCACTTCAAGGCTTGATGAAAGATATGCCGATTATTCCTGAAAGAGACAAGACTTGAAGTATTTGATTTTTTTTTGAAGCCCATCAACAACATCTAAAATCTCGAACGAATAAACCATGTAACTAAGAGAAAAGCCCATTTTAAAATTCAACTTTGTTATAATTCTTTAAATGGGAAATAGAAGTCTTCTAAACCGTCTGACCAAGCGACAAATCACTTTCTTTTATATGTATACATACATATATATAAGTGTGGCCCACAACTTACCCTACTTTTACATCCTTGGCTAATTTCTCAAGTTGCGGATTTCATTGTTGTTTCAAACCATAGTGGCTGAATGTTGCTACTGTCAAATCTTGCCACACAACTAACCTTTATATATTATTGTTGTTATTAAAAAAAAAATGAAGTGACTGTCTGCAAAGTCTAAACCCATTGCACTCTGTCTTTCAAAATAAACTTATGTTTCTACATAGTTTAACTTCAATCATGACTTAATCTCCCAATTGTATTGGGAATCAAGAAAAAAATAAACACTATGAAAGGAAAACCTCTCATGAGATGAATTCCATTCAAACATTAGCTTTGCAATAAACTTTGGTAAAATTGATTTGAGAGTTGTTGGGTTTCTCTACTCTCCTAATGAGCTGCATCTTTCTTTGTTTGTTCCGGTATACTTGTTGTTTGAAGAAAAGACTCATAGAGTTCACCATTCCAACGGTTAATTTGCACGACTAAAAGAGGGTTGCCTGGGCTCCTTTAGCATTCATCAATAAAGAACCTTTACTCCTTAAGGGCATCAACCGTTCCAAATACACAAATTTTGAAGCTTCAAGTAAGTCATTAAATTGAGGGATGTTTCCATTATCTTTTCACTTTCTTCTTCATCCTTTTTTTATATATACCTCCTTAAGTTTTCCTTTATTTTCCTTTTCTTTTGTTGCAGGTTAAGAAACATAGCCCATTCCTGATCAACTCGTGAGGATGTATATTGAGGATCACACAGAGCCATCTCTGTGTATTATCATTAGAAGTGATAAAGACAACCTCAAAGTTAAAAGTACCAGACTGATTATCCATAAATAAGTTAATGATGTTCTTCGTTCCATACCTCAACCTCCCATTAACTCATGCATATCCCAGAGTGGTCCAAAGAGGCAACTAGGGAAGTGATTGATCTACAGTCTGGCATTACAACTTGTTCTAGGATACTTCTCTTGAAGTCCTCTCTTCATGATGTCAAAGCCACTAGTTCAGAATTTTCATTTGCAGGTTATCATCCCAATATCAATGGACAATCATTGAGGATTCCTACATCAAGGTTTGGCGAAGTATCTTTTTATGCTAGTTATTGGGAATAGACAGAGGATGTGCTAGGCCATCATGCAAATGATCTTCGTTAAGCTAGGATTTATGCAGTAGTCCATGCCTCGTTTTTCATATATGTCTTGCATAAGAACATCTTTCAAGCATTCATTGAGCTATGGTGCCCTTCTATGACATTTTGCACACTGCTACTGGTGAATTTTCAATTTCTTTATGGGATCTTTATGTACTTGGTAGATTGCCTATCCATGGAGGTTTCTATAATAAACTATCCCTACTACAAAAGAGTTACTTGGTGATGACAGGCATGCCCTTTCTTTGCTACAAAGTTGCAAGTATCTATTCCTGACTTATCATACGCTCCCAAAGAACTAGCATTCCTATTTCTAATTAGATTAGCTTTTGGTTTAAAGGACCAACAAGATAAGCGGAGCCCTCTTTGAGATTTTCCTAGAAAAGGTCAACTAAGCCAAAGATCTTTCACAATCCATATGGAAGAATCAATGCATCACTTTTGCCTCACACCAAGGAATATAATGAGCCATTTACGATGTTGGAGGTTGAAGAAGATGTTAGAGGGAAGACCTACTTAGCTACTTTCCTTTCATGCTAGTCATGCAGCTTTATTCTACCACATCGCAAAGCAAATCTAATTCGTGCTACTGTTTTCAAAGTTGCTAGTAGAATGGAAAATGGTGATTACTTTTCTCTTGCAATTCCTATATTAGCGGGCTTCTACCATAATTTGAAGAATATATCGACTTCACCAAGTTTTCAGGAATCTTTTTCTATCTTTCCCATTTATTATGTTCATAGTTGGATAGGGCACTACCATAGCACCTATTTTTTGTCCAAGATTGATGTAGGAGGAGCTGAGATGGTCAAATATGCAGGGGAGGACATAGCCAAATATTTTTATCTTTTAGAGGTACGAGATTTGTTCCTCAGTATCAACCCTTTAGCAATTCAAAATCTATGCTTATTTCCACGTAAGCAGTTCACAGTAATAGATGGCTCATGCATATCAAACACTTATAAAGATCTTTTTGTAGCTTTACGTTCCAACTATGTGACATTTTAGTGTGGAAAAGAGCATATCATTGAAGCTTATAGCCCTCATCGATACAATCGGCAATGTGAATTTTGTCAACATGTCCCGAGCAACTTAAAAAATGAGATCCTTACTTGTGATTTTCACGAGCTTGTTCGACTATGGCAATTATGTACCCTACTGAACATGTCTTACAAACTTATTATTCTTGTCGATACTTCTTCCTTTCCATTGGCCACAAAGAAATATGTGATTAGTAGGACAAACACTGGAAGACCTCATAAACAAAAGGTACTAAAATTATTCTCAAAGTCAATCAAAGGGATATGAAATCAAATTCTGGTCAATCCAATCAACTTGGGGAGAGAGTTGAACATAATGCATCTGAACCTGGGCATTCGGAAAAGAATCCATCTCATCTTAAACAAGCCTTGATGAAAGATCCCAAAAATAACCCAGCAGCCTCACCTCTTCAAAATCTTGTTGTTTTAAGGCAAGTTAAATGAAGGAATCTGGCTCCTGTTGAGTACAACATTACTGTACATACCAAAGTACTGTCTAAAAGACGTTGTGGCTTACTCGATATCTCATTCCCTACTGATGCTCTAATGGAAGGAAATGAAATAATTTTTGCACTTTCTTGCTCAAATGACGATTCAAGTAACTGATGTATACTCAAAAAGAAACCAAAGGTTTTGGATTTAGATAACATAAGTATTAATTCAAATTTCTTTGTAGATGTCCCAAGTTCTTCTTTACTTTTGAATGAATTAGCAAAATATTATTATATTATGCACCTCTTTTGTTTTTTACATATATATTTGCAAATCCTTTGCACTAATCTCTTCTTCTTTTCTTTTTCCTTTTTTTTATAGCTTGCAGATCTTGAAATACCAGCCCCAATTACTTCTTAAGGTAGTGTTGGTTCGATAAATGGGGCTAATCCTTTTAACTTGCTTGAAATAACCATTCCTCAACCACTTGATGATGGCGTGCAAGCTTGCCATGATACTACTAATTTCAATAAGCGACCAAAGGTAATATTACCTGAGATTGCAAATGATAAGGCTTTTACCGAGAAAGACAAGCTCAAAAAGACATTTGAAGCTTTATCTTGGGCACTTCCAGTTGCCAAAGTTTTTGAATTTTGTCCTTGAGTTATAAAGAGTGAAGCTGAATAGATATTACTCAAATTCTATTGGGAACGAATATGTTAAAAAATTAGGAAAACTCCATTTGAGCAACTCTCAGAGATAAAAACCAACAATTGATGATTTGATCGTAGAGATGAGCTAATACATAAAAAACACACCATCTTTGGAGAACCACTTGAGATCTTTCTTTGAGGGTGATTCCAACTACATAAAGGTTAAATCAAATTCAATTAAAAAAGATACACAAGAAACCCATGAGATAGCACTATTTTTTTGCACAATAGGATCTTTTTGAAGCCGAGGCAATAAAAAGTGAAAGAGTTGAGGAGGTGAATGGTATCAAGGATAAACTTCTTCAAATCTCCAAGCAGCAAGAGGAATTGAAAACACGACTTGCCAAGTTAAATAGTAAGGAAGAATGTGCAAATTCGTCACTCCACAAGGCTGAAGAAAACTTGTCCATTATTCAGAAAGAAGTGGCTACTAAGAGAGATAAAATTTCAAAGCTTGAAGACACT
Organism: Jacaranda mimosifolia; assembly: GCA_018894105.1. Lineage (NCBI taxonomy): Eukaryota > Viridiplantae > Streptophyta > Magnoliopsida > Lamiales > Bignoniaceae > Jacaranda > Jacaranda mimosifolia. The sequence goes on from CM032129.1 coordinate 15,006,358, forward strand.
CTATTTTTGACTAATCAAAATGTTGAAGCTTTAAAGAAGATGGAAGCACTACTTGAAAAATCTCGCAAGGAATTAGTAGCTTTTGATATACTTGCATGAGCACTTAGCTACTTTGCATTTTTTTTAGCATCATCGATGTAAAAGAACACTTAATTACTACATATGCAATAAAAAAGTTGTTCTTTTTTATAAATTCTCCTTGTGCATTCTTTTTTTCTTACCTCGTATTTCCTCAAATTGATGCCAACTTAAAAAAAAATTGTATTACATTGCCCCTAATAATTGAGTGGAATAAACCTACTTAAGCTTATGAGTAAAATTTGTTATCTAATCAATAGACCTAAATTATAATTGAAGTTGAAAACAATAAAAACTTCTTCCGATGATATGCTTGAACTAAATCATCCAGAATTACTCTAATTATTTGATTGAACTTGGGAAGTAAGTCATCTAAATTTGCTCCAATGATATGGTTGAACACGGGAAGTTATCAAAACTTAATCCAGTGATGTGATTGAACTTGGCAAATGATCCAAACTTATTCCAATGATGTGATTAAACTTGGCAAGCAATCTAATCTTGTCCAAATGATGTGATTGAATTTGAGAAGTAAGTCATCCACATTTGATCCAATGATATGATTGACTTGGGAAGTCATCCAACTTATTCTAATGATGTGATTGAACTTGGCAAGCAATCTAAACTTGTTCAAGTGACGTGATTGAACTTGGGAATTAAGTCATCCAAATTTGCTTCAATGATATGATTGAAATTGGGAAGCCATTTAAACAAACTTTTTTTTAAGTGATGTAACTGGACTTGGAAAATAACTCCAAAGCTACCTACGTACCCCATTAAGGGGATCAAGTCATTACGTAGTTCAAAGTAAACATTCTTTTTGTGGTGCATGTGTCGTTCACAGTTTATACTCATACGGGCCAGGAGTATCCGTTGCTTAACCACCTTGGACTAGGTAGAGTATTTAATATTTTAACCACATACAATACTTTTAGTAGGGAAAGTTAGAAGTTTAACCACATGCATTACCTTTAGTGGTTACTGTACACAAATTATACTCTTGCGGACCAAGAGTAACATGCAGTTTAGGCTTATGTGTCAAAGAGCAAACTTCTTCATGGATAATATTGCTTAAAAACTTGCCATTTATGGGGCATATATGCAATCCATCTTTGTCAACCAACTTGTAAGCACCATTAGTGTAGACTTCTTTTACCACATATGGACCATCCCATTTTGACATGAATTTACTTCCCATTCGCTGGGTGTGGTAATAGGCTTTCTTACTGCCAATACCAAATCTCCAACTTGAAAAGATCATAGACGAACTTCTTATTAAATGCCCTTGTCATACGTGCTTGATTACATTCAAGTTGTTGTAGCGCTTCAAGTCTTTTCTCATCCAATGCTTCCAATTCCTTGAGTCAAAGATGAACATTGTCTTAAGCAGTAAGTCCTTCTTGAATCACTATGCAAAATGAGGGTACTTGACTTTCAAGAGGGAGAACAACTTCTACTCCATAAACAGGTGAATATAAAGTAGCCTAAGTAGCAGTCCAATGAGTCATTTGATATGCCCAAATAGATTTTCCAACTTTTTCATGCCAATCTCTTTTTGATTTTGACATCACTTTCTTCAGCAGGTTGCATAAAGTTTTACTAAACGCCTATGCTAGACCATTTACAGTCGTATTGTACATGGAGGAGTTATATTGCTTGAATCCAAATTGTGCGCAAAGTTTGTCCATCAACTTATCGTAGAAAGGCATCCCATTATCAGTAATGATGTAATGAGGCACTCTATATCTGAAAATCAAACTACAACGAATAAAGTCAACAGCAGTTTCTATCTTCAGTGCCTTGAGGGGAATCACCTTTGCCCACTTAGAGAAATAGTCTATAACTGCCAATATGTAAACATGAGCAGTCGACGACTTAGGAGCAATAGTACCTAAAATATCAAGACCCTATGTATCAAACAACCATGAAACAACTGTGGGATGTAATGATTCAAGAGGTTGATGTATAAAGTTAGCATGCATCTGACAAGCTTCACACCTCTTCGCATAACTCATACAATCTTTAAACATAGTAAGCCAGTAGTAACCCATCTTTTTAATCTAAAAATGAAGTTGAGGATCTGATTGGTGAGCTCCACAAACTCCAAAATGTGCCTTAGTCATAGCTTCAGTTGTCTTCTTCACCACTTAAACAACATTGACACATACCTTCGTAAGATCGACGATAAAAAATATCTTTGTATAAAATGAAACGAGATGACCTCCGACGCATCTCCATCCTATGACAAGGGTCTTGTGGTAATTTTTCATACTTTAGATAGCCAATTAGTGATATCCTCTAAGCTCAATGGGTGAAGGCACAATCTATTTATTGCACACTAGGATATTTGTCGTTTCTTCTTTAGAAATGGTCAAAGTAGTAGCCAGGTCAACCAATGCATCTGCCATCCTATTTTCCTTCTTCGGGATGTGACTTAGGATTGCACTTTCAAACTTCTTTAATAAATAAAAGGTTAGTTCAAAATAGGGGATCAAATCTTCCTTTTTAACCCCATAAACATTTAAAAGCTAATTAATAACCAGTTTTGAATCACCATATATCTTAACTTCTAAGATTTCCATTTCAAGTGCTATTTAAAGCCCAATAATCAATGCTTGATATTCTACAATATTATTAGAGCACAATTCATTTAACATTACGAAATATGTCAAAACTTGCCTTTCTAGTGAAACAAAGACAATCTCTGCCCTTGCTCAATTAGATCGAGTTGCTCCATCAAATAACATTGTCCATGCTGGCAAGATCTCAACGAAGAGAGCATCCTCATCAGGTAATTCATAGGATACTTCCTAGTTTACAGAAATGGGGTGATCTGCCAAGAAATTAGCAAGAGCTTGTCGTATAACAACTTTTTGAGGTACATATGTGATCTCATATTGTTTGAATACGACAGACCACTTAGTTAATCTTTCTAAAAGCACTGTTTCAACTCTTTGATCAAAGAATCCATTTGTAGCCTTTAGATTTTTCATCATCCTTGGTTGAGGGCGTTTAGCCACATACAAGACCTTTGATGCTAATGGACGAGATTGATCAATACATCATCTTCTCCTTCAATGACATGCCACAAGAATTGACTCATTGCTATCTTCAGTTTCAATAGTAGAACTTATTTCTAGCTTAGTCACTTTATCAACGAATTGAGTCTCTCCTAGCATTAAATCTAAACTCCTAAGCTGAAGCATTTTTTATGCCCCCATGAGTGAAGATAAGGAAAAGACATTATTTTTTATTGGCATATCACATGTGGCATCGGCTACTGCTGTAATGCTAGCAAGATTTGACCTAACAACATCTTCTGTGTCAAGAATTATCTTTCCATCTCTTGCAAATGCCATGACTTTATCCTTGAAAACGAAGTATTTCTCTATTGGATGACCGAAAACCCGATGATGCTTGCAATAATTTGGATCGTTAACCTTTCTAGCTTCTTCATGACTTTTTGGTTCCGGTAGTTCAATCACCTTCCTTATTAATAATTCATCAAAGATGTGAGAAACATCAGTATTTGGAAATGGATAGTCCTTTTCTTACATTTCTTTCAGTGTTTTATTGTCTGTTGAAATGCGTTAATCTTCAATTTTCTCAGCAACCTTTTTATCGCTTGTGGGAATCTTGATATAGGCTATCTTGATTGCCATAGATTCCTTAGTAGCAGCTTTGGCATATTTTTCATTTTTCTCTAAATCTTTCTTTTCCTTCTACAATAAGAATCCCGACCCCATGATTGGCAATGCTAAGCTCCATGCCATGGGTACGAGTGGCTAATTCCTCAAAAGTGTGAGGCTTGATTCCTTGAAGAATGTTGAGAAGTACTCAGTGCATGCCTTGAATACACATCTCTACTGCAGACGTCTTTGAGAGTCTATCCTTGAATTCAAACTTAATGCACGCCAACAATTGATGTAGGCTACCACAGGCTCATCCTTCCATTATTTTGCATTGGTAAGTTCAATCATGCTCACAATCTGATGCATACTATAGAAGCGATTCAAAAACTCTTACTCCATTTGATCCCAATTATCAATAGATTCAGGTTCTAAGTTGATGTACCAGTCAAAGGCATTTCCTTTCAATGAACGCATGAATTGTTTCACAAGAAGATCACCATAAGTCCCTGCATTGTTGCATGTCTCTATGAAATGGGCCACATGTTGTTTTGGATTTCCCTTCCCATCAAACTGCTAGAATTTTAGTGGTTGATACTTTATCGGCATTCTCAGTGAGTCAATCCTCTTTGTATAGGCTTTGAATACACAATATAACTTTGAGAAGGCATGCCATACTAAGCTCTAATAGTATTGGCGATCATGTCTTGCAATTGTTGAACAAACAGTGTAGTAATAGAAGTTGTAGAGTGGTTGATCTTTCAATCAGCTTCTCGCTTGTAAGGCATCTCCTCAACTTGTTCCTTCACCATTGTATGGCCAAGGGAAGATTGATGGTTGTAGCTAAATCCTCCAAGATATGGGTATTCTTGTTTGTTCATGAGTTGTGCAATTTGTAGATCTTTCTCTGCTACAATCCTTTGGAGATCAGCTACAGCTTGAGCCATTCGAGCAAGTTGTTCATCCATTGTTGTAACTCCAGTCGCTGTAGCCAACAACTCAGCAAAAGACGATGTCTTGGGATTTGTTTCCCTTGGACTTCCAGAGTCAGAATCATTAGATGGAATGAAATCAGTATTCTTGCCCCCAGCCATGGGCTGATTGACAGATTCAGCAGCAGGGCAGCATCTTTCTTGGCCAAGGCGAGTTGGTTCCTCTTAGGTGCCATTGAGTGGTTTCAAATATCTTCAAAATTTAAATGGGAGAAAGAGATGAGGGGTAGATTCGGGTCCCACTGGGCATGTTGGAATTTTGTTCACACAAATTTCATTATCTACAAAATTAAACCAAGAGATAAAGAAAAATAATGGACAAATTTAATTTATATTAAAAAATAAAAGAATTACAATTTATCAAAGAAAAAATATAAATTCCCTAACAAAACTAATCCCTTCATTCTTCTTTCAATATATGATACAAGGGCTTGAAGCCTGTTCTTGGATTTAAGGTGTAGTATCCTTTGACTTCATAAAAAAATGAACCTTGACTCTGAGGTCAAAGGACTTTGATGACTTGATGCTTTAAAGAGGTACAAAACCTTCGCGGTAGCAATACTTCGTCGCAGCAGAAACTTGAAGCTTGAAGACTTGAGTCTTGAACTTGATAATATGTGTATGTGAATATGTGAATATATCAGAATCTGAGTCTCTAGTCATCCCCTTTATATAGGTGCTCAGCAGAAGACTCCAAAATGACTTAAACTTATTTGATAATTATCTCTTTGATGCACATATTAAAAGATAATATCAAATATTTTGACTTAACTGATCCATGGACATAGATACACCATGTGTCACAGTTTAGTTAGCCCGAGATTGCTAGGTCACCAAACTTGATTTGATTAGCATGATACATCACCTTGACACTTGTTGATATTTGCTTTGTGCATAAAATAATATTAAAATATTAATTAAAATTAGCTATTTATCTTTCAGAATTAAATTTAATAAATTTCAATACATAAATAAAAAATTTTAAATTAATATCTAATATATTATTTACACGTGTCATTTTTCAATTGGCTTAAAAGTTAAGCCGTCCACATACACACTTAACTTATTATTTTTATGAATTAAAATGAGGTAAGCATTAAAATTGGACTTTATGCTATACTTTCAATATGGAAATAATGATGTGAATAATTAAGAACACAAGGACAAATCAATAAAAAGACTAAAAAAATCAAATGGATTAAGTTAATTAATTAAATGAAAAGGCAGAGAGTTTAAGAATAATTAAGCTCACGAAGATGGACAATAAAACTCTAATAGACCTAAGTCCACCGAGAAAAAGAACTATAAATACGAAACCTCAAAAAAAATTTGAATATAAAATTTTTTTGAAGAATCTTCCAAAACAAAAAAAATCTCTGCACGTATTTCAAAGAAAACAAATCGACACGTTGTTGTTTACCAAAAAGGATCTTACTCCAATTTTTATGTAGCATCACTTTAGTAACTCCACTTCTCTAAATAAGTAGAATAATGCATTTTTCAAGTTTGACTGAATTTTTGTCGGAGCATAAATGTATTTGACATTAGTTTGATTCTCAAAAAGTCAAATTTAAGCAAATTATGAGAAATTCAAGGACAAGTGAATTTAAATAATTTAATAGTTTTGTATATATTTTATCATACTTGTGCATTTTTTGTTAAAATACTCAAATGGTAGAATATGCTCAAATTTGATTTATTATATTCCTAAATTTGAATTCAAATGATTTTTTCTGAATTGAATTATCCAATATGGAAGAGATTTAGTGGTTATGATTGCATTATGAAAAGTTTTCTTAAAGTTTACTGTAACTAATAAACTTTAAGTTAGGTAAGTCAGTTAAGACAAGATGATAATTCCACAATTGAGCTCCCAACCACAAAAAAGTATAAATATAAATTAGATAATATGGAGAATAGAATTACTGTGGAACATCAAATACTTGTATCTATTATTAATTGATTATAATTAATGATATAAAAAGCTGACCGATGAAACTAATATAAATTAAATTAATACATATATAATTTTTTATGAGATTTTAACCCACAATCTTGGGCCTGGGAGGTTAAAGAATTGTGAAATGTGGATAATAAGAATGAGTATTTTTAAAAAAATAAAGAATAATTCTCAAACTATCACTCTTTTAAAATTATTTTTTATATTATTTTTTATTGCCTCTTGTATTTTCATGTAACCAAAATTGATTAGTTGAAATTCATGTTTTTTTTTTCTCTTTTTTCATAGAACAACAAGAATTTATTAATTGAAATTTATTGAAGTTGTGACTTAATTCTTCTCCCCCAAAGAGAGGGAAGCACCATAAGAGACATGAGTGAGGTACTTGGGTCTCCACCTCATTTTTTATTTTTTTTTCAATTAACAATATAGTATCACAGTAACTAGAATATAGAATCTTGTTCAATAGCAAATAGCAAAATTTAACAAAAGAAAACCAAACAAAAGCACATAGACACACTTAAACCAATGAGACCATGTATTTGGGCAAAATTCTGCCAATAGAACCTGGAGACAAATACATGAAATTAGAGTAAAAAATCAACCAAAAAATAATTCTTAAAAAATAAATCACATAGTAAAAAAAAATATCATACACTATTTGTGTTAATAAAAGTATTGAACAATTAAAGTTAATATCTCAATAAATTATTTTATTAACTACATCAATCCAACAAAGGAAGCAAGACTAAGAACCCTAAAAGAATTACAGCTTCAATAAAATTTTATTTTACAATCTTCTACTATAATTTTATGATATTCTAAAAGACAAAGCAAAAAAATAATAATTGGCTCTTACTTTGCTAGTGTTGAAATATGTAGATTAAAGATTAAAAAGTTAACTAAACTTATTTGCTACTTTTCAAATTTAGAAGATGAAGAAATACAATCAAAAAATAGAAAATAAAGAAAAGAAAATTCCAACAAGTAACATTTTGGTGGGGCCTTTAAATAAGGAAAAGTCATAGATTTCAACTAATAAGTTGTTACTTATATAAGAATATATATATATATATATGGCAATAAAATAATAATATGAGAAATAATTTTTAAAAAAATAATAGTTTAAAAATTATTATTTATTAGAATAATATTTTAAAAAAAAGCTTGAATAAGAATTAGGAATAATATATTGTGTTGCCAGTTGTCACAGATATAAGTTCCCATTTTTTATTAATGCATTTTTTTCTTAAATTATTGACCCAAAAAGTTAAAAGATAGACTCATCATTAGTCTCTTTCCATTGTTAATACAGTATTTTCTTTGCTCCTGATGACAGGCATCAAGATTCCCAAAGGCCAAATTGCACAGCGTTCCCCTGTGACATTTGGAATTGGCTCATAACCCCTTGTGAAATAGAGATTTGCACCTATACCTCCTGTGTTTTCTAAAATCAAGCAATGAGCACCCTGAAATAGAATGTGTAATTCACGTGCGTGCGTGCGAGATTGGGCATTTATTTTTATGCATAAAAAGACAATCATGCCCTCATTTATCAGCCGTTAGATTTTTTTAAAAAAAAATAAGTCAACAATCCAAATTAAATCATATAATATTTATTTAAAAAATATAAATAATATATTATTATATATAATATAATTCATATATATAATATAATATAATATATATTCCCACCCCCAAATGCCACCCCATCCCACCCCACTGGCCGCCAGTAAACTGTAGCCTTGCAGGCAGCCATGGCTGCCACTCCCGACAACTTGGTGGCTAGTCGGCTGCCAGAGGGGGAAAAAAAAGAAAAAGAGAAATGTTAGATGAATGGCGATTGCCGACCGGCGGCCATCATGGACAGTGGTCCGGTCTGGCCAGATCTAGCCCCTATGCACCGCTGCCATGGCAGCCATGCAGCTTGTTCACGTATGGGGAAGAGGGGTGAGGGATGGGGGTAGGTTGGGGGGCAGGGGTTAGTTAGGGAATTATATTATATATACATATGTCATATATGATATTATATATGTGCATATATGTATGCTATGATTATTTTATATATATGTATATTATATGTGTATAAGTATAAATAAAAAATATATTATATATTTTTACAAATATATTTAACTTGAAATGAAGAGAATATATTATGTATAAATAAAAAAATTATTTTTTTGTGTGAAAAAATATATATTTATATTTATAGATGTACATATATTTTCTATGTAACTATAAATAAAAAATATATTATATTTTTATAAATATTAAATATTGTTTTATTTTAAAAAAATTAAAGAAAATTTATATATGTATATGGATATGCATGATATGTATAAATAAATAATATATAATATCTTTGTAGATAAATTCATATATGTACATATATTATACAAGTGTAAAAACTATACTATATATACTATTTTTAAAATTATTATGCATAAACTTATATATGTATACATATTATATATATAAGTATAATAGAAAATTTATATATATAAATAAAAAATATATGTTTTTTGCTAAAAAAATATACGTTTATATTTAATAAATAATATATAATCTGTTTATAGATAAATTTATACATATACATATATTATATAAGTGTAAAAACTACATTATATATACTTTTTAAAATTATTATGCATAAACTTATATATGTATACATATTATATATATATAAGTATAATAGAAAATTTATATATATAAATAAAAAATATATGTTCCTTTTTTGGTAAAAAAAAATTAATGTTTATATTTATAGATGTACATATATTTTATATGTAACTATAAAAAAATATATATTATATTTTTAAAAATATTATTATATTTTTATAAATATTATTTAATTTTAAAATAATTAAGGAAAATTTACGTATATGGATACATTTGATATGTATAAATAAATAATATAATTATAAAAAATATATTATATTTTTATAAATATTAAATATTTTTTCTTTTTAAAAGAATTAAAAAAATCATTTGTATGGATATACATGATATGTATAAATAAATAATATATAATATATTTTTAGATAAATTTATATATGTATATTACATAAGTGTAAATAAAAACTATATTATATATACTATTTAAATATTAGATATTATTTAATTTGGAATATATAAAATAATATATATAAATAAAATATATATATATATATATTTATACATGAACTTATACATGTATACATATTATATATTTAACTATAAATAGAAACATATTATACATCCTTTTATAAATATTAAATATTATTTAAGTTGAAATGGATAGAAAATAATTAAATATATAATATCTTTATAGATAAATTCATATATATACATATATTATATAAGTGTAAAAACTATATTATATATACTTTTTTTTTAAAATTATTGTGCATAAACTTATATATGTATACATATTATATATAAGTATAATAGAAAATTTATATATATAAATAAAAAATATATGTTTTTTTTGCTGAAAAAAATGTATGTTTATATTTAATAAATGATGTATAATATCTTTATAGATAAGTTTATACATATACATATATTATATAAGTGTAAAAACTACACTATATATACTTTTTTAAAATTATTATGCATAAACTTATATATGTATACATATTATATATATAAGTATAATAGAAAATTTATATATATAAATAAAAAATATATGTTTTTTTTTTGCCAAAAAAATATATGTTTATATTTATAGATGTAAATATATATATTGCATATAATTAAAAAATATACGTTTTTTTTTTTTGGTAAAAAAAATTAATCTTTACATTTATAGATGTACATGTATTTTATATGTAACTATAAATAAAAAAAACATATTATATTTTTATAAATATTTCATATTATTTAATTTAAAAAGAATTAAAGAAAATTTATATATGGATATGGATATATATTATATGTATAAATAAATAATATTTAATATCTTTATAGATAAATTTATACATATACATATATTATATAAGTGTAAAAACTATATTATATATACTTTTTAAAAATTATTATGCATAAACTTATATATGTATACATAAATATTGTTTAATTTTAAAAGAATTAAGGAAAGTTTACATATATGGATACATTGTATATGTATAAATAAATAATATAACTATAAAAAATATATTATATTTTTATAAATATTAAATATTGTTTCTTTTTAAAAGAATTAAAAAAATCATTTATATGGATATACATGATATGTATAAATAAATAATATATAATATATTTTTAGATAAATTTACATATGTATATTATATAAGTGTAAATAAAAACTATATTATATATACTATTTAAATATTAGATATTATTTAATTTGGAATAAATAAAATATATATATATATATTTATACATGAACTTATACATGTATACATATTATATATTTAAGTATAAATAGAAACATATTATATATCCTTTTATAAATATTAAATATTATTTAAGTTGGAATGGATAAAAAATAATTAAAAAATGATATAAATAATAGATAAGATAAAAGTAAAAATTATTTGAATTTCAGTTTTATTTAAGGGTAATTTTATTATTTTACTACTCAATAGACATCAAATAAGAAGAAGAAGGTTGTTGGGTTAGGTGAGCAACATTAAATTAAACACAGGGGATATAGGAGCAAATTTTTATTTTACAGGGGATTATGAATCAATTACGAATATCACAGGGGCGTTGTGTAATTTACCTAATTCCCAAAATTCAAATCTTCCCTTCTATCCAGAAATCACCTACGCGCTCCACCACTGTAATTAAATACATCTGAGCAATGACCGCTTCATCTCACTTGATTCTCATATTCCAACAGACGATAGCATTTCACAAATCTTCTTCTGTAGCCTGCGAAACATTGAAAAAGAAACTTAGGTTGTGCTTGCTTGTGAGAAAATTCTCACAAGCAAGCCCTCAAAAATGTGTTTTTGAGGGAAAGGTGTGATTGCTTGTGGAAAAAATTTTCCACTCCACAGAAATGCCCCCCCCCTTCACGTGCTGTCCCATCCCTCTTCTCTCTCCCTCGGCATCTGAAATGTGAGGAAAAATCAAAGGGCTCTCTCACTGCTCTCTTTTCTCCCTTTTCCCCCTCAGCCCTCGGTCCAGAAAAATGCTGAGAAAACAACAGCATTTCTCTCGTGCTTTATACTCGCCTCTCTCACAGTCTCTGAATATTACTTTCTGATCGATGAAAAATTGAAGGAATCTCGTGGGCTCCCTCTGTGTCTTCTCAGTGCGATTTTTCTAGGCCCTCTCTTGGTCTCACCTACCCTCTGATGATGTATTCAATTTTCCTCTAAAAAGATGTAATAGAATGGCAGATTGAGAGAGATTCTCTGAAAAAAGGGGCGAAAATCTGGGGGGAATCTTGAAATCGGATTGAGAGGGCTTGTCACTCCCACTATTTATTGCACAAAATAGGTTCCAGGGCTTCAATCATACAGCATTTTGTTTGTCCATTTGCGTGGGTCGTTTGTGTATATACATACACCATGGGTCACACACACACCCCTTCACCACATCGCACACACACACAACATTCCATCGATTGTTTGTATAGTTCGACGGCATCCTCCGTCGCCTCATCCAAAAGCTTCTGCTCTGCCCCTCCCCCGAAATGCCTGAAGGTATTTCGTTTGTCCTCTGTTGATTTAGTTCTGAAATATGGTTGGCAAATGTTATGTATTATGGAGATCGACTCACTGAACTTGGCCTAAGTTTTCTGTTTTCGTGTTGATTTGTGTTGAGGAGGATGGTTTCTTTTTTCGTGTTGATTGGCCTAAGTTTTCTGTCTTGTGTTGATTTATGCTGAGGAAGATTTTTTTGTTTTCCTCTATTTTTTGGCCTAAGTTTTCTGTTTTGTGTTGATTTATGTTGAGGAAGATTTTTCTGTTTTCGTGTTGATTGGCCTAAGTTTTCTGTTTTCATGTTGATTTATGTTGAGGAAGATGGACTGTTTATACCGTGAGGCAGCAAAGGCTAATTTGAAATATTGTTCATCTAATTTCTGTTTTTAGTTGAGTTATGTGGAGGAATTTTTTTTACTTCTCACCCATGCAAGCACAGCCTATGTGATTTTCATATGAACTGTGTTTGTTCTTTTGGGCAGATTTGCCTGACTGACAGCATTTTTGGTTTTCTGAGTAGAATAATGAACAGATTGGTTTTGTGTTAAAGGGCTTGAAATAAATGATGATCTGAAATGTTGCTCTGTCCTTCCTTCTATGTTCATGTTTGGAAACATTACATGTCAGTTAGATATTGTCAACGGTCCTGGTTAGGAACTACATAAATTCCTGCAGTTTATGTATGTGAAAGTTGGTATAAGTTGGGGTGATAAGGTGTTTGATTAGTGTGTCATGGACATTGACTTAACTAATCCTTACAATATTTCTTAATCTTTGTTTTCTATTGGGAATGGTTCTGTGTGTTTGCATAAGGCATGAAAATTTGTAAATTATGGACTTAGGGAATTGTTTTCACCATACTTGGAGTAATATATAGTATATTGGTTATGTGTGTGTATATGGGGGAAAAAAAACTTAGGCATATCAGCGGGTATTTGTTTGCAGCAATTATGAGGGTTTGTGTGTGTATACGGATGATTGAGCTTTATTATCGATTAAGGTACCTAGGTGAATGAGCTTATACATGTTATTCCATCATATGAAGGGAAACTTTATGTGGATGTGTATATAGTTTGAAAACTGAGAATCATTAAAATGTATGGTTTGAGGTACACTTGTTTAGCATATTATTTGTTGTTGGTATGAAGTTTTTGCATGTTGTGGGAGATTAGGATCTTGCTTGTCCACTTCATTGTTTTGGGTGGGGAAAAGGGGGATGTCGGTATTTTCAATGTTATGAGTATGTACTTAAATCATTTGGTTTGAGGTTTTATGTTAAAAGATGAGCAAAACTAAGCAACTGTTTTTTCTTTTGACATTGCAATTTGTGAACTATGACATCCCATGTGGACTCGATCTGAGAGGTTCTGATATGCTATGCCTTTTGCAATCATGTATTTGTTCATTTTAAGGTATGTTAACCGAAAAAAATACATTCTTCCCTTACATTTGTTATATATGTTCATACTTTTTGTTTGTGAGATGTTATATGCGGCTTATAAAATATTATGTCATTTTCCTTTCCTGAATGTTAACTAGCTTTGCTTATATGTTCTGATTCTTAGGTGTACCATACTTAAGTTGTATTCATGTTGTTTTTTATTTTTTTTCAATTGTATATTGGTGGCAAATTGGATATAGATAGTATATATTATGTTCCTATTCTAATTTAGTTATTGTTCCGTGCATACACTACATTAGACGAGGGGCCACGATTGGGGTTTCTTGGCCATGAGAGAGGAAGTAGGTCATTCCCCTGTGGTCACCTTTAGGACATACGTGCAGATTGGGGGATAATGATTCCCACTGGCCTGATATACGCTAGATATATCTTGGTTGATATATCTATAGTATGATGCTTCATGGTCTGTACCCCATGTGATTGGGTATATTGGTTATTGTTTTATATGGTTTGCATGTCATTCATGTCCTTGCATTGTTACACGGTCCCGTTTGCATTCGGTCCTTAGCCATGTATTGCATTAGGTTGATGCATGTTGTGGATTGTTGGCTACAAATTATTTTTGTAGTCAACCTAAGTGGGGGTGACAAATATTAATATCGATTTGGGTTTTTAACATAAGTAGACACAACTATATATTTGTATTCCACTATAACCCAAATCGGACTTTTAAAAATATATTGTGATAAACAATTTTAGCCACTATATTTGACAAGTGGATATTAATATTTGTATATGTACTCGGACAGTTGCTGTAATATTTTACTTTCTTTAGAGTAAATGTCAGTTGGGGAGAAAGTTGTAGTGTATGAGATTGATAAAAATTTAGGAAGGCAATATGTTTACAGATTTGTACATTTCAATAATATGATTGCAATTTAAAATGGTATGGAGTAAAATAAATATATATTATTTTTCACAAGAATGATATATGCATACTTTACCGTATTATATTATAGTTAATATGCATGAAGAAGTAATAAATATATTAAATGACTATTTAAAAATCACACAAATATATATATGTATATATATTATAGTATTTTAACTTATTATATTAAATTTAATATGCATAAAGAAATAATAAATATATTAAATGACTATTTAAGAATCACACAAATATGTTACTATCTTTAACACAACCCAAGAATATTTAGTACATATGTAACATTGAATTTTTTTTGTAAATTAGTATTATATGTGTAAGATTTAATATATTACAATATACTTGTAATGCTTATATGTATATTATAGTATTTTAAGTTATTATATTATATTTAATATGTATAAAGAAATATTAAATATATTTATTAACTATTAAAAAATCAAATAAATATAGTACTATCTTCAACACACTTCAAGAATATTTAGTACACATGTAATATACTTGTAATATATATATATATGTATATTATAGTATTTTAAGTTATTATATTATATTTAATATGTATAAAGAAATATTAAATATATTTATTGACTATTAAAAAATCAAATAAATATAGTACTATCTTCAACACACTTCAAGAATATTTAGTACACATGTAATATTGAAAATAATTTGCAAATTATTATTAAATGTGTAATATTTAATATATGTCAATATAATATATATATATATGTATATATTATAGTATTTTAAGTTATTATATTATATTTAATATGGATACAGAAATATTAAATATATTTATTGACTATTAAAAAATCAAGTAAATATAGTACTAACTTCAACACGCTTCAAGAATATTTAGTGCACATATAATATTGAAAATAATTTGCAAATTATTATTAAATGTGTAATATTTAATATATGTCAATATAATATATATATATATATATATTATAGTATTTTAACTTATTATATTATATTTAATATGTATAAAGAAATATTAAATATATTTATTGACTATTAAAAAAATCAAATAAATATAGTACTATCTTCAACACACTTCAAGAATATTTAGTACACATGTAATATTGAAAATAATTTTGCAAATTATTATTAAATGTGTAATATTTAATATATGTCAATATATATATGTATATTATAGTAATTTAACTTCTTATATTATATTTAACATGTATAAATAAAAAATAAATATATTTATGGACTATTTAAAAATCAAATAAAGATATTTACTATCTTCAACTCACTTCAAGAATATTTAGTACATATGTAACATTGAAAATTATTTGTAAATTATGGTTAAATGTGTAATATTTAATATACGTCAATATATACATATTATATATATATGTGTGTGTATATTATAGTGTTTTAAGTTATTATATTATATTTAACATGTATAAATAAATAATAAATATATTTATGGACTATTTAATAATTAGATAAACATATTACTATCTTCAACTCACTTCACGACTATTTAGTACATATGTAATATTGAAAATTATTTTTAAATTAGTACTATATGTGTAATATTTAATACATTACAATATACTTGATATATATGGAAGTTCGACTGACTTAAGAAAATGATATAGAAACAACTCATTTGGCAATGGAGGTTAATATGTCACCACAATAGAGCATTATTACATTATACGCTATAAAGACCAATTGATTGTCAAAGGTCATATAGTACACTGTTATGTCATGAGGCGTTTATTAATTCCTTATCACGGTAGTGTTGTTTGTATTTTGGCATGTTATTTAAAAATAATATTACTGAGGTGCCGTAGTATTTTTCATTTCCCAATTGCATGGAACTGCAATAAAGAATATCTCCTTGCACGTAGATGGAATCAAGTTCACAACGTAGCCAACATAGCCACAGTGACGATGCCGTGTGGACTAGGCAAAACGAAACGGCCTTCATCATGCTTATGTATGATGAAATGTTAAAGGGTGGAGTGTACAGAGCAAAATTCACCCCTTCTCACTGGATTGACATGATGGTAAAGATGGAAATGGCGTGCCAAGGGTACACATATTCAGTCAGGCAATTGCAAAGAAAAAGTCAGAGGTTGAAAGAGAAGTGGAAGATGTACCACACCTTACTTACTGCGGATACGGGCTTTGGGTGGGACGACAAGAACATGGTTTCGACGGCCTCAAATGAGTGTTGGGTGTGGTGGATAGCAATATGTGTGTTTGTTTGCATATATTTCACCACTGCTCAAAGAGATTATTCGTGCACTTTTAAGTTAACATCACCATTACTAAACTTTCTCTCCAAATATGGGCTCATCTTAGAGATGCATCGCTTTGATCAAAGCCATTGCGCCACTACAAGGAGCTTACAACTATTTATGCGCCCACTACTGCCACTGAGCGAATGGCGAGGGAGTCGACCCGAAGCACATTATCTCGGGGTAAACGACGCGACCGAGAGGATGACTTTGTAGGGGCTGGCTCTAAGGCCACCCCAGACATAAGAGATGATTTTGATGACACCGGGTATTCATCACCTCCGATGTCCCAGGTCCCCCGCCCTCATTCTAGGCCGACTTCCTCCACCTCCATGTCTTCGCATCGAAAAAAGGGTCACGATCCGACGGTTATATCTGCCATGCACTCTTTCACCCGAGCTAATGAGGTCATTGCCTCACAAAGTGATCCCACATCTGTGACAACGGTGGAGATGTATGTTCAAAAATTGACTGAGATTCCCGACCTGCCTGATGATTTATTCTATACAGCCCTGACCAAATTAGAGGACCCTACTCGTCGTAGGATTTTTCTTGCCCTCCCCCCCCCCCCCGATTATAGGCGTGGTTACTTAGAGAAGCTTCTGTGATTGTCTTTCTACTTGCATTATATGCCCATTCGTTATGCTATTATCATGTTTGTCTGCACGAATAACTAATAACTGATGGTTTTTCTACTTTGTTATGATGTCATTTTTATTTATTCGTGTTTTAGTATGTACATACTCGTTTTATCCATAATATCCTTCATCTTTAATTAGTTTGCTTAACTTTTTTTGAGTAATAGTCATTAACTACCTACCTCCATATATATTATAAAATATTTAATGGAATTTCCTAAAAATTTGGTAGGAATGGACGACGATAATTTTGGAGGTGTGCCTAATGATGTAGTGGACGATGTCATTGACGATGTGTTCAATGACGTGCATATTGAAAACACTATCAATGCTCGAAGAAATCTAAACCGTTCATTCGGAGGTTTTCTATACTTGTACCAAGCGTCGCCCCGCTCATTTACAAACTAATTGAGAGTAACATTCAGGGATTCATGGTATCGAGGAATGGATTGGTTGACTGATTTGTTCTGGGGACACGAATGCCAATTCTTTGAACAATTAAAGATGAGTAAACATATATTTCGTACCCTATGTGGTAAGATAAGAGACCATGGACTAATTGCTGAACACCAATGTAGTCGGCTTGTAATTGAAGAGAGCGTTGCTATATTTATTCAAACGGTTTCCATGCACCACTACCACATAAATAATGCCGAGAGATTTTAGCATTCCACTGCGACTATATCGCGCCATGTGAAGTTTGTGTGTAATGCGCTATGTAGACTAGCACCCGAGTACATACGACCTCCAGAGTTTAATTCGATTTCGAACTATATACAACACAACACAAACTTGTATCCATGCTTTAAGGTGCATTTGAACTTTTTACCCCATGATGCATGTTAACTATGTAGTTATGTGACTTATTCTACCTTATGTCCATAATAGGATTGCGTTGGGGCAATTGACGGCACCGTTATACCAGCATGGGTGCTTGCAAATGAACACAGTGCATATCGATGTAGAAAGGATTTCGTCGCACAAAATGTCATGGCAGCGTGTGATTTTAACCTTATGCTCACATTCGTCCTTGCTGGTTGGGAGGGTAGCGCCAACGACTCTCGAGTTTTCCTTGATGCACTTTCCACCCTAAAGTACAGTTTTCCTTGGCCTCCTGCAGGTGATTTTACATTGTCTACCTTGAACCGAACGGTAAGTACATCTTACATTATTCATTTAACGCATGATAAGGTGATTTTTCATAGGTAAATACTACGTGGCAGATTCCGGATACACGAACTTCCCTGGGTTCATGTCACCATTTAGGGGTGAACGCTATCATACACCAGAATGGTCCGGGGCAAACCGTGGACCTCGTACACTAAGAGAAATGTTCAATCGTCGACACGCCACAGTGAGGAACCATATCGAGCGATGCTTTGGCATTTTGAAGAAGCGGTTCCCAATTGTCCGAGGCAGGATGCCCAACTATCTTGTGTCCACGCAATCTGAAATTGTCCTTGCTTGTTGCATCTTGCACAACTTCGTGCATACACATAGTGCACAGGATGATATCTTTGATGAGTATGCTGACCCGGACTACATGGATGAGGATGCCCAAGCATCTGCACAAGCACAGGTGAGAATTGTCGATATGTCTCGAGAAGCCATTTAGGAGCAGAATGTGTTGCGTGACTCCATCGCCCAACAGATATGGAATGATGCTAGACGTGCTTAGATATCGTTTACTTGCATCGAACTTCTGTTGAAGCTTCCACGAATGATATATGCTAGACCTTAAATATTGTTATGTAGCTTATATTGTTAGTGTCTGATAGAGACCTTATCTTATTCTTGGACCTAATTTCAATGATTTGCATGTTTGGTAATGTGATTGGTGATCATGGCCAGTGTTTGTTCTGAATATGATGTGTTTATATATGTTCATCTTTAATGATATTGTGATAAAACAATTCATTTCTTGTGAAGTTCAATTGTAATTTGAATCAACTACCATACCATGGCGCATGCACTATATCCTATGTACTCTTGCGACGGAGGACCGATGTTGTTGTTAATGGCGAGGACGGATAGGAATTATGATCGTTGGTTCTACACATGTCATTTACATGGAAACCACCGAGGCAGCTTCATTTGGGCAGAGGATTGGGAACGTCGGTCCCAACCCTCTAACTCACATTCCCGCGCAATTGCATCACATATGCATACATCATCTATCGATTCATCTTACGTACCTGCAGATTTACACGAGGGTGCCCAGTCTACGGGTTAGACCCACCCGTCCACATCGATTGGCGAGACTAGATGTGCACAACGTCATCTTCCTACTCACTTGGACGGATAATATGCGCATGCTGTGGATGCACATGCATTTTGTTTGTCTTTCTTATTGTGATGCTCATTATCTTACTGCTTCGTATTGTTGGCTCTCATTGGTGATGTTAATGTGCTATACGGTGGATAACGATAAGAGAGTTTGCACATTTCATGTAATTAATGATGTTATGCGTATCTAATATGAGAAGCTTTGTTCGGCTATTTCGTGACTAGGGTGTGTCTGGGGCACATTGTCACTTATGTTATTGACCATTAGTAATGTATTGTACATATTCTTTCACCATTGTCATAGAAAACCACATTTGCTTCTTTTGTTTCACATATAATTGTTTACAAGTATTGTGATGTTGCAATAATGTATGCAGTGGTGCATTTCAGGTATGCTGCCACATACGCGTAACCAGCGGTTGGAGGAATATTTTAGTGATCCGTTCTAGACGGAGGCGGAGGAGATGGACTTGATGCGGCTCGTTATGGCTGCTGTGAGTACACACGACCTATCCGACCGTGACGTCCTGTTGTCTTTGTGCGCTAATATTTCAGCACAGTTGTCGTGATAGTTTGGGAGGGATGTGACGGCTGATATGGTTATGATTAAGATAGGACAGCTACGCCGTCGATATTACGCATTTATTCAGTTCACAAAGATTCTAGGGGCGCACCACAACCCAACTACTAATGTAGTGATGGTTGACATGCAGTATTGGGAACATATTCAGCATGTATGTATTTTGATCTTATTATATGTAATTATACCAGTTTTCTATACATAGAAATAAAAATATGTCATAGGGTAGTGCATGCTTATCACCACCCTAACACTCCAATAAGGTGTTATTCATTCAATTCCTCTTAACACTTTCAAGAGACCACCAAGCAGCGACATTTTCACGTCAGGGGAGAGCTGTTGTACATCCAGCTGGGCTACATTTTCATGTATGCACGAGTTGCCGATTTGGATGGCCATGAGGGAGAGGTTGTCTTGCCTATCATCATATCAAATTCCGAGATGAACTCAACCTACCGCTACGCGTCCCACCAGTGGTTGCACCGCCACCATATATTCCACGTGCCCCTTTGCGTAATCAGCCGCGACTGACATAAGTTATTCAATTGAGTGACTCACAGGGTAGCGCGAACATTAGTTACTCATATGATGGTACGTATGACAGCACTGACAGGTCAACCCCCACTGACGCTCATCCTCCAGGTGGGGCGGGGGGGATGGATAGATGATTAGGTCATGATATTCGGCCTGCTAGATGTATGACTACTTATTATTATGTTTCTGACTTTCCTATGGACTGAACTTCATTTATTTTTATTGTATCACTGTTACTGTCTTCATTATGTAATACTAAAACATATGTATGTCAACCATGATATGGATTGTTACTTATTACGTAACACATAAAAATGTCTCTATTCTCTTCGATCGTGCAATATCTTTTGTTCTAATCACATAGCTGTGATTGAGAATGAGAGAACTTCTCACAACCGATCCTCAAAGCATGTGTCTTCAACACACTTAATGAGATTGGAAATTTCCACTAGTACTCGATTTATATATTAATACATAATTTTGCATCTGTAATAACTTAATCATTATAACTTTTTTTGAAATAAAAAAATTAATAAATCTGGTGGAAGAATGTAATACAACACAAACAAAAAATCTAACACCTATATATATTATATTATAAATAATAATACAAATATATTAAATTTCATTTTTATAAAGAAATAAGAACTATTGTTTGTCTATTTAAAAAATAATGGTATTTTAAATATAGTTAAATAATTTATAGTACACATTTAATATTTAATATATGATTAAACATTTTATATATATTTCATGAATACACATCAAGAATATATAAAGAATAATTAAATAACAACATGTTAACGGATAAATTATAGTACATTTTTAAAATAAATATTTAATAAATATGTAGTATATATTTAATATTTAATATAGTCAATGAATATGTCCATCATATGTAATATTTAATATATGTTATGATATTTAATATATACTTTTACTCGATATACATAAAGAATTTATTTTTAATATATATTTATAAATAAATAATTAATATTTAACAGAAATTATAGGAATATATTAAATATATTTAACAAATATTTGGTATATATGCAATCTTTACATTATTATTAAATACTTAATCTATGTTTATCGAATTTACATGAATATATTATATTTATATTCAATATATAAATTATTAAATTCTCACAGAAAATTTACAAATTTTAATGACATAAAATAAATTTATTCCATATTAAATTTCATTATAATATATGGAATATTTTAGATAATAATAAATTAATGTTAATTTATTCTACAATATTGTATATATAAATAATATATAAATTTGCTTACATTAAAATAACTCATAACCAATTACCATCTCTTTCTCACAAAAATTCTCACAATCATTCACCATTCCACAAATTTCACTCAAAAAAATCTCACAAACAACCACCACCTCACAACTTTCTGGGGAAATTGCAATTTTAGTCCACCAACTATTGCTTGTTTCGATTTCATGCCATTCTGATATGGGGTTAGCATATTTAGTCCATTTTGTACAAAATTTTAGCACATTTAGTCCAATTTTTCGCAATTTAAGTCCATTGGGCTGAAAAATTTTCAATTGGGCCCAAAAATTGCCCAGTCAGCTTTCAACTTGGCCTAATTTTGGAGATTTTGTGACACATGTTAGCATGCACCATGTCAGCAAATTTGCTAAAAAAAAAAAAAGAGAAAAATGTTGAGGCAAAAAAAAATCAATAGAACTAAAAATTTAAACATATGTATAATATATTATATATATACATATGTATAATATATATAATTCAAACATATATCTATGTCCCCCACCCCCACCCCACCCCGAAGCCCCCAAATTCCCCCACCCAACACCTCTAGCTGCTATGGCTGACGGCAGCTTAGCCGATGGCCATGGCAGCTCGGGCCACCGGTAGCCCCACCCTACCCTGAAGCCGTTAAATCCCCCCACCCCGACACCATTAGCTGCCATGGCTGCTGGTAGCTTAGCCGATGGCCATGGCAGCTTGGGCCGCTGGCATCCAAACGACTGCCGGCGGAAACGAAGGGGAAAAGGAAAACAAGAAAAAAAAATGCTAGTGGCCAAAACAGCAGGCTACCATGGCGGAAACGAAAGGGAAAAGGCAAAAAAAAAAAGAAAAAAAAATGTTCGCGGCCAAAACGGCCGCCAGGATTGACTGCCGGCGGAAGGTTGCCATGGCCAATATGGCCATGGCGGCCAGTATGCAAGCTACCATGGCAGCCTGTTAAGGTGTGGGGGGTGGGGGGTGCCCCGGGGGTACTTGGGGGAGGGGTTTTTATTTTATATAAATATATATTATATAATTTATATATATATGCATATATATATGCTTTAGATAAATGTATACATGTATATAAGGATAAATAAAAAATATTATTAATAATATATAAATTTGAAATGAATAAAAAAAATTAAATATTATGTAGAATTATCTTAATTAAATATTTCCTAATTTTTCACATGTCATTATTTTAGAAAAAAGAATTTCAATGTTTTTTTCAATTTCTACAATTATTTGAAATTATTTTAAAAATTAGTAATTTTTTACATACTGTTATTTCTAAGAAAAATTGATTTTTTTTTTCCAGTTGCCATATTTATTTGAAATTATCTTAATATTTTGTAATTTTACTTGTCATTATTTTAAAAAAATTTCAACTTTTATTTGTTTATTCTTTTTACATATATTTTTATATATCCTTTTTTCATATATTCTTTTTAGATATATTATTTCATACATTTTTATATATCTTTTTTCATCTCCTTTATACCAATTTTTTATTTTCATCTTTCTAATTTATTTATTTGTATTTATATTATATATACACACAATTATTATTATTATTCCATTAGTTTTTTCCTTTCTTTTTTTTTTTTTTTCCTTTTTTTGGGTTTTAGCCACTTAACTGAGTGGCGACTGAGGTGGACGCTGACATGGAGCTATTTGACAAATGTCACAAAATCCCCAATATTTAGGCCCAATTAATGCTGAGTAGGCAATTTTTCAGCCCAATTAAAAATTTCGGCCCGATGGACCAAAATTACAAAAAATTGGACTAAATGTGCGAAAATTTACGGGCCCATGGACCAAATGTGCTAATCCCATATCAGAATGGACTAAAATCGAAAGAGGGTATAGTTGGTGGACTAAAATTGCAATTTCCCCCAACTTTCCCTTACAAAAAATTCACACAAACAATCACCACTAGGGGTGTAAATGAGATGAGACTATTCGCGAACGGTTCAGGCTCGGCTCGATGAAAGCTTGAATTCGGCTCGAATTCAAACAAGCCGAGCCAAGCTCAATAGTATTCGGCTCGACAGGCTCGCGAGCCTAAACGAGCTTCTTATTATATATATATATTTATATATATATATTTTATATAATAATAATAATAATAAATTTTGCTTCAAGCCTAAACGGGCTCGAGCTCATCCGGACTTACACGAATCGAGCCTTATCGAGTTAGAGCAATCTCATCCAAATTTATACGAATCGAGTCTTAACGAACCGAGCTCGAGCTCATGAATCAGCAAATGAGCCCGAGTCTGAGCCTAGTAGGCTCGGGCTCGGCTCGGCTCGGCTCGGCTCATTTACACCTCTAATCATCACCCCACTTTTTCTTATCTATCACATCAACTGTAATTATTACAATTCTACCTCACAAACAATCACTACCTCATAAAAAATTTTTCCACCTTACAAACAAAAAAATCTCACTATTTTCTCCAAAAAATGAGAAAGGAAAAATAAAACACAAGCAATCACAACCTTAATTCTCGAAATAGGTAGGGCCCTAATGCAATTATAATCCTCCAAATTTTCGTAAAAACAAACGAGCGCGTCGCTTCAATTCTCCTCTGCTCTCCTCTCCTTCCACACGCTCCCTCCGTCTCACCCTCGCTCCTCTCTCTGCTTCTCCCTTGCTCTTCTCTATCTGCCTCCCCATATATATATATATATATACACACACACACACACACACACACTCACAATAATAATACATACTACTCAAAATCACAGTGGATGCATCTCTAGTTTCGGTTTCGACCGAACGTACTGGTTCTCCCGTTCTGTTGTTTCTCTGTCGAGTTTTCCCCTTTTTCGAGGAAATGGAAATGATCGCAGCGGAGGATTCAAGCTTTTTGATGGTTTATTTCTATGCGATTGGTGGAGGAATGGTTGCTGGAAAACGAATAGCTCGACGGTTTGTTAAGACCTTTATAATACCCACAGTGCCGCGATGTTGTAAGTTTAGGGTTTTCTGAACTTGAAGTTAGGGCTTCGTTATCTTTTGTGTTCGATTTCCTGTTTTATTGTGACTGGAGCTGGCACTTGGAGATTTGAACTCACTAGCGTGTAATTTTGGTGAATTTCCTGTTCTTCAAGCGTATTAGTTTTAAAAATTGTTGCAAATGGATTTTCTTTTTCAAAATCGGCGAGGAATTTGAGAATTCTGTGGTTTACAATTTGGAGAATTTCGTGGTGAAATACGTTTTTCTTGCAGAATTCCGTGGCAGGAGTTGACTATCTGCCATTTAATGGTACTTAAACCTTGAATTTTAAACTTCCATTGTATATTGGAAAAGGCGTATGTTTTGGAGCTTAAGAGATTCATCAAGGCTTGACGAAATTTTCTGTTGGAGGGATAAAGTTATGAATCATGGTTTTTGCTGTTAATCGGTCTGGAATTTCACATATGAACTGTCATTCTGTGGATCTTAGAGTTTAGGTTCTCATTTGATTAGGCTCAAGGTAATAGATTTTTATTGAAGATTTTGAATGGCTGGGAGGAGGGAACTAGTGTTTCCAAAGACGAGTACTGGAAATTTGAAAGAGCAGTTGGTGAGGACAACTCTTCGAAATGTGAGATCACAAGGGCACCCATATGTTGAGCTTAGGGAAGATGGGAAGAAGTTGATCTTTTTCTGCACTTTGTGTCTTGCGCCTTGTTATAGTGATTCAATCTTGTTTAATCACTTGAAGGGCAATCTACACACTGAAAGACTAGCCACTGCACAAGTTACCCTACTGAAACCAAATCCTTGGCCATTCAATGATGGTGTTTTTTTCTTCCATGACAATTCAGAGGAGCAAAACAAAAGTTTACCTGTTTTAGATTCAGAGAAGAACATTTTGGTAGACACCCATCATGTAGATGCAGACAGCCTCGCTATTGTTAGTTATGATGAAAGCTTGGGATCAAATGCTAGTACTCATGTTCCGCAAGAGATTGAGGATCATGATGATTGTAATGAAAATCCCTGTGACTCAAATATGGATGGTGATGGAACTAGTCATGAACTGGTTATTCCAGCTGTGCTACAAAAAGATGAGGTAGCCGATTTGGTTGTGAGGCATATGGGGGTTGGACGAATTGGTGCTAGATTTAGTGAGAAGGATGGGGCATCCAATGAAATTCGTAGAATATGGTGTGAATGGCTTGGGAACAAGGATTTTGCTGATGAGGATATTGACATGGTTCCAGAGCATGACTTTGCTATTGTTACTTTTGCTTACAACTATAACTTGGGTCGGAAGGGGTTACTTGATGGTTTCAGATTTTTGCTTCCTTCTAGTCCTCATTCGGAAGCTGAAGATGGTGGCAGTTCCAGGGGTAAGAAGAGGAAGTCATTTTCTGATCCAGAGGATATAAGTGAGACCTTGAGTAATCAAGATGACTCTTCTGGAGAAGAGTCCCAATCCACGAATGATTCAAATTCGAAAATTCTGTTGTCTGGAAATGATGATCAGCTGGTGTATTCTCGAATTCTTTCAAGCAAAACCATGAGGAAACAATTGAGAAACCAACAGCGTGTTGCTTCTGAGAGGTCATGTGATATCTGCCAACAGAAGATGCTCCCAAATAAAGATGTGGCTGCTCTCTTGAACAGGAGGACTGGAAAGCTTGTTTGCAGTAGTAGAAATTTGACTGGGGTTGGACATTATCTGCAACTGTCTTATTCCCTTAATTAATTATAATGCAGATTTTGTAATGTTTCCCCATTATTTTTCTGATGTTTTACATCTCTCTCCAGAGCTACCATTTATCTGAAATTCTATGTTTCCATTTGCGTGCAGGCATTCCATCTGTTTCATATATCCTGTCTCATCCATTGGATACTTCTTTGTGAGGTTGCAATTTTTGCAAAACAGTCAGTTGGGCCCAAAATGAAACGGAGATCCAGGAGAAAGGTTAAAGGCAAGGATGGGGAAAATGGGCGGAAGCATGAGATGCAAGAGAAGCAAATCTACTCTGCATTTTGTCCTGAATGCCAGGGTACTGGTATAAGAATTGATGGGGAGGAGCTTGAGAAACCAACTGTACCACTTTCTGAGGTTCACAGTTTTTTAGATTGTTCTTAGTTGCTTGTCTGAATCTTCATAGTTAAATTACTTTTTTAAGTTCATTCTGCCGAGGTTTTCTTTTTCTCTTTCATTTTCAATTCCATATAATACATATATATATATATATATTTGTATTCCCTTGAATAGTTTCTAGAAAAGCAGCTTGCAGTTGTACGTCATGCTCAAAGAAGTTGGTCTCCTTGATGGAGATGCCTTAATCACTAAATGTTCTGTCTGTTTTCATTTCAGATATTCAGGTATAAGATCAAACTATGTGATGCTCATAAAGCATGGATGAAAAGTCCTGAAGTGTTGCAAAATTGCTCAATTGGCTGTAATTTCCCTCTGCACTCTGATGAAATATATCAGGTAAATTCTGTGTAATCATAGGTCTACTGTACATCTGCAAAATATAGGTGTGGGAGAATATCAGTTTTTGACTGACAAAAACTAAATATCTAACCAGAAATATAGTGAGGGCGTGAGACTGCATGAATGCTGACTAATTTCGTTCAATTGCTTATTTGTCAGGAAAAAGTGACATCTCTGAAATTACTACACTTCTATCGTGCCAGCAATTAGATTTGTTTTCCGAGATGCTGAGATGAAAGACGGGTTTTACTGACATTGTTGATGTGTGGAACTCACTTCTAACGCCTGTAATTGGTTGTAAATGTGATGATTCTCAGGAAAACCATGGTATGTACTTGGAATAGTTGTACAGGAGTAGGCTGTGTTTAGCTGTGGATGGCAGGTGCATATGATAGTGAATTTGCGTAAATGTGGTCTTCCTAAATAAAATCCATCTTTCATTGTCGTAAAATGAAAATCTTCTTCTTAGAGTACTTAAAATAATAATGTGACGTCATATATTTTCATTACGACCTTTGAGAGCGTTATTGTGAGGCTATTCAAAACCTTCATATTTTTAACTCCTGTAGAACTCTGACTAATCAAATTGGGACATTTGATAAAGAGCAACGGTATGGGTGCTAGATTAATGTAACCTTGCATGTGGTGGTATTAATACAGTATGGTGTTTTAATACTTTGTCAAATAACTTGTAATTTATTTTTATTTTCTAAATTAGCCTTTTGCAATCACTATCTTTACCATGAAAATTGAGATAGCTGTGCGTGTTGGCGACTGCTGTAAAGTTGTTTCAGGTCATAATTTGGATGGCGATGGGGACTGTGTGATGTTCCCGATTTACTCAAAGTCCACAGATTGGTGTGGTCGGATTTCAGGAGATGGATCAGTCCAAAGGTAACCCTTATGTGGGCTGCTCAAATTCCATGCTTCGGGTGTGGTCGGGTTTGAAGAGATGGATCAGTCCAGGGGCCCATAGTTATGTGGGTTTCCATATCTTCAAAACCATAGAGCTTGTTTGTTTATATTTTGGAGCATTTTGCCAAAATAATTTTTGGGAAGTGGGGTTTGGGGTTGGATTTGGGGTTGGGGTTGGGGTTGGGGAATGTGATGGTTGTTTGTTTGTATTTTGGGTGATAGGAAGAGAATATTTTGGAAGAAAATTGTTTGTTTGGTTGTCTTTGGAGGGGATAAGATGTCACATTAATAACTTTTTTATTGGGTTGGTTGAATGGAATTGATATTATAAAATTATTTATGCACGTGTATATATAGATTGGGTGGGGAGACAAAAAATGAGAGGGCCAGATATTGGAGAATGAGTAAGAAATGAATTGGGAGGGTATTTTGGACCTTTTTGGATGTATTTTGGGAGTGAGGATTGAGGAATGTGTATTGTTTATTTGCTTATATTTTGGAAGTTGAACAATGAATTGAGAATTTGAACCAAACAGCCATAAAAGCTGAAAAGATAACCCTTTTGCGATGGCAGCCTATGGTTTTGGCGCCATATGTCTCAAGGGAAGTTTTTGCAACTCTATTTTGGCAAGATTCCTTAAAATTGAAGGAAAAATCTGCTGCGAATTTCTTCTTGTGTCTTAATCACTTATTTCATTTTATTATATTGTTCTAGGTTGTGTTGATGGAAGGATTCGAGCTATGGAATGGAATTTGGCATGAGAATAAGAATTTCGAACTTATTATACATAATTGAAGTTAAAGTACTCATTGGATAATTATAAAAATGAACATTATCAAAAAAATTATTATTTAGGGCACCAATGTGATGCCCAAAAGCTCGTGACCAAAGCCCATCCAATTCCTGTCCATTTCCGTGGCCGTATGCTGGAGAACGGCCAACCCCACCGCGAGCTTGCCGTCGAGCTTGATTTCCTGGCGATTCCGTCGGTGGTTTGGGTGAAACTTGGTATGGTTTTGCTCACCTCAGCTAGAGGAAGCTAACCATGGCCTTGGTTTCGGGTTTCACGGCCAATATCCGGCGATTCGTCGGTAAGGTGAACTTTGGGCCTTTTTTGAGAATTTGACGAAAATTTATCCTTCAACTATATATATAAATATACTTTCTAGACCTTTTAATTTAGCTCCTAACTTTCTGACCGACTTCAATTTTATCCCAAAATTTTTTGATCGCCTTCATTTTAGTCCCTGGCCTTCAATTGAGTCCTCCAACTTCTATTTCTTGCACATTGACCCCCAAAATTCCTGTTTCTGGACAATCATGTCCAAACTAGTTTATTTTGAGGTACTTAAACTTTTATTTCTCTCACATTGACCCCCAAAACTTTAAAACTTTTACAATCAAGTCATTTTTTATTTATTTTTTGAGCTTTAAAATTCGATCAATCGATATCTTAATTTCTAAATCCTTATTTTTTCAAACTATTGAATTTTAAGGGTGTTACACAAGTAGAATTTTGTGCATGCAAAATAAAGGGCTAATTCCTTTAATATCTGCAATTGTCCATCCAAGTGCTTGTTTATGCACCCTTAATACTCTCAACAACCTATCTTCCTGTTCATCAGACAACAAGGATGAAATAATAATAGGTAATGTACACGAATTTCCCAAATAAGAATATCGTAAGTGATCAGGAAGAGGTTTTAATTCTAAAGTGGGTGGTTGTTCAACAGATGGCTTTAGCATTCCTGAAGAAGTAGACATATCCAAATATTCAAATTTTGGGTGCTTAGTAATCTTAGGCGAAGCTTCTAAGAAATTTAGGAATTCCTGTATTTTAGTATCATCAACATTCGTTAGGGCAAGTAGAGCTGCTTCAAGGGGGTCAGTGTTTTGGGTATTTTGAAAAATATTTCCTGCAAGACTATTTACAACACTAACTGCAAAACCATCATCAGAAGCACTGGGGTATTTAATAGCCTTAAGAATATTAAATTGTACCTCTTGGTCTTGAAATCTCATGGTCAACTCACCCTTTTGTACATCAATGACTGCCCAAAATAATAGGAACTTCGCGATCTTCCTCCATATCCAAAATATTACTCCCTTTGGATATGTGAATGATCTATCTGCCAATTTCAAGGTCACACTTGTGGGTTTGACTTCTACAAGTCCAAGCCTTTGATAAATGGAGAATGGCATCAAATTTATACTTGCTCCCAAATCACATAGTGCATGTCCAGAAAAGCGAGTTCCAATGGTATGTGGAATTGTGAAACTTCCTAGATCTTTAAGTTTTGGTGGTAACTTCTTTTGAATAATTGCACTACATTCCTCTGTTAAAGCCATTGTTTCAAACTCCCCAAAACGCCTTTTTCTTGGATAAAATATCCTTCATAAACTTCACATTACTTGGCATTTGTTCTAAAGCTTTAGCAAAAGGAATGTTAATTTGGAGTTTCTTGAAAACTTCCATAAAATGCTGAAATTGTTTGTCCAATTTCTGTTTCCTAAGCCTTTGAGGAAAAGGAGGAGGTGGTGTGGTGGTTCTAGACTCAGTCTTCTGCTCTAACTCCTCTTCTTTCTCAACTATTGGTAGTTCTTCTGCTTCTTTTGAGACTTGAGGTGCCTTTTGAATTTCCTACAACTCTCTTCCATTCCTTAGAGTAACTGCCTTGCAATATTCTTTCCTTCTCGTTTAGGATTTGTCTCAGTATCGCTTGGCAAAGTTCTTTGCTGTCTCATACTCAATGTACTAGCTAATTGCCCTATTTGTGTTTTCAGTGTTCTGATTGAAGCTGATTGACTCTGAATTGCTGCTTCCATTTTTGTCATGAACTGCATAAATATCTCCTCTAATGATGGCTTCTTTTCTTGAGTTGGTGGCTTTACCTGTTGCTGGAAGCCCGGTGGTGGAAGTTTAGGAGCTGAAGATTGTCCTTGGTTGTTGCTCCATGAGAAATTGGGATGTTGTCTCCATCCAGGATTATAAGTATTTGAGTATGGATTATTTTGATTCCTGTTGAAGTTCCCAACAAACTGCACTGATTCCAAAGTATGTTGACATTGATCACTCGAATGTGCATCCCCGCAATTATCGCAAGTAATAAATTGGCCTTCTACTGCTGGAACTTGTTGTCCTGGCTGGGTTATAATACTTGCAAGCATGTCCATCTTCTTTGTTAAAGTTTCTAACTGTGCATTCAAAGATGTAGCAGTATTTACCTCATAGATTCCTGTAGTTTTCTTTAGTTGAGTTAATCTATCAATTGGCCATTGATAAATGTTTGCTGCCATCTCTTCAAATAACTCAAATATTTCCCCAATCTTTTTCTGCATAAGCGTACCTCTTGCATGAGCATCAACTATTCCTCTTGTTTGTGCGGATAATCCATTGTAGAATGTCTGCACTTGAAGCTACTTTCTCAAACCATGATGAGAGCATTTTCTGGGCATCTCCTTGTATCTTTCCCATGCCTCATAAAATGTTTCCTGATCAAATTGTACAAAAGAAGTGATTTCATTCCTTAACTTGACTATTAGTGATGGTGGAAAAAACTTAGCCAAGAATTTTTGTGCTAGACTCTCCCAAGTGGCAATGGATCTCGATGGCAAGGATGACAACCAACTCTTTGCTTTGTCCTTTAGTGAAAATGGAAATAACCTCAACCGGATTACATCATCAGAGACTCCATTATATTTGAAGGTGTCACAAATCTCCAAAAAGTTAGCTAAACGAGCATTCGGATCTTCTATTGGAGACCCTCGTACTGGACTCTATATCATCTTAATGATAGCGGGCTTGATCTCAAAATTATTAGCCTGAATAGATGGTCTAGCGATTCCTGTCTAAAAGCCCTGAATTTGTGGGATAGCATAATCACCCAGATATCCATCTTCTTTTGCCATTTTTGTAGTATTCTTGTTTGCTTACTGAAGTGCTCATTGCGTCTCCAAAAAGTTCTCTCAATTTCTGGATCAAACGGCACTAATTCCGACTCCTGATTATTCTGCATATAATTGCAAGGGTTCCTGAAATAATTAAAAAAGAAATAAATAAAATAAAATAGATTTGAATTAAAACTTGGTGCTTAAAACTAATATTAGCATAAACAAAATAATTTTGTTCCTCGGCAACGACGCCAAAAACTTGTTGGTTGTGCAAAAATAAATAATGCAAACAAATACACAAGTGCACGTATGGCAACAAGTAATAAAGTGATGAGAAGAGTAACGATCCCATGAAGAACTAAATTATTTACCACTAATTACTAATATATCACACCTTTATTTTATTCAGACAAAATTCAATTATGTAAGAACTAAAACTAAACTACTAAAAATAAGAAAAATTATACTGATTAGGATTTCTAACAAGATATAGAAGCCTAGAATTATGGTTTCATCAATCGAATAAGTTGATTACACAACTTTCGCCCTCATGAAATTAGTAACAGGTTATTAGTCTTAAGCCTTATGCAATTACGAGGTTCTTCCGAATTACCCGCAATCAAATCCCTAATTTATTCAATTTACTATATTCCTATGTGAATTAACCAAATTATGAATAAGGTT
This sequence comes from Jacaranda mimosifolia, assembly GCA_018894105.1. Taxonomy (NCBI): domain Eukaryota; kingdom Viridiplantae; phylum Streptophyta; class Magnoliopsida; order Lamiales; family Bignoniaceae; genus Jacaranda; species Jacaranda mimosifolia. The sequence goes on from CM032129.1 coordinate 15,039,522, forward strand.
GTACCACTCAACTAACTCCCTAGGGCAAGCAGGTATATTCCTATCCTTCTCACAAATTAATTAATTCATCAATTTGAACAATTAATCATAAGGTCTTCTATTGTCAATCAATCCCTAGATTTTCTTTTCCAAGACTCTTCTTGGGTTTAAAGATGCACTTGACTGCTGATCAGACAATCAAATTATAAAAAAAAAAGCACACAACAGAAGAAATAACCTTAAGCGCTATTAATTTCATGGAAGAAAATCATGCATTAATTTATTCAAAAGAATCCATCATAATCATAGAGTAACAAATTAGTTCATGATTGAATTGTCAAACAAAACATGAATAACACGGAACATCATTTCAAATTCAGAATAAAAAATTAAAATCAAGGGGAGAGGTAGAAACTCTATTCCTAGACGAATCAGATCTCCACTTTGTCTTTTTTCGAATCCCGAATTCTTGCGATACTTCTGATCTCCCAAAATAGAAAAATCCGCCCCTTTCGAAGTATCTAAGAGACCTATTTATAACTGCATGGAAGAGTCTTCTAATTAGAATATGACTCAAGTCAATAAAACTCTTCTGCCCTTCTTTGATAATGATGTCTCATCTAATAAGCATTCCCACCAACTTGAGTCAATTTGTCCTGCTTTGCAATTCCTCCACTTGTATTCCTGCAATTCCAATATTTTCATCAATTAGCAAGGAAATTATAACTTTTATAACAAGAAAATTATTTGTCAAGTCCTAAAGATGATATTCAAATTAAAACTAAAAGGTACATAACAAGATCCACAGTATTCAAGGCATTCATTGCAGGGCTCATCAAATTTCAAGATCATATTTAAAAGGAAAGAATCATATGATTAAATTAGAGATTGAATTCACAGTTAATTGATAAGTTTCAATTTCATTTTATTTATACGAGTTTTCTTAATTTGCAATTTTATTTTGCAAACAAAGAGATTTGCGCTTACAAATACATCTTCGATTATCTGAAGTCATTTCCATTTTGTCTCATGTGATGTCTATGTGTTGAATAGGTTGGAAATGCTAAATTAAAATATAGATGAGGATCCAAAATTATCTAGACGAGGAGGTTTCATTGACTGCCGCCTCTATTATAAAAGTTTGAATGGGTTAACCTAGGGCTGTCAATGGATCGGATTTTAGTCCGAATCCGATCCGAATTTTAGAATTTTTATCCGATTAAAATATTTGATGGATCAGATCCGATTATAAATATTCGAAATCCGAAATAAGTGGATCGGATATGGAATTAAGCAATCCGATCCGTTAAAGATCCGAATCCGAACTTTAATATTTTTTATTAAATTAATACTCTTATATATAATATTAATAATATTTTAAAATAAAATTTATATATTATATTGACCTAATATCTATATTAACATCTATATTATACTATTAATATTGAGTTTTTTAACCTAAAAAATAAGATGGATATTGATAAAATATCAAATATAATAACATAAAATAGTTTATCTATACATTAATATAATGTGAAAAAGGACTTTAATATTCAAATATTTAACTTTTTGACTAATATATAATTAAAAGTTGTTAAAAATTCAAATATGACATATATTTACTTTATAAATACAATATTTTTATAAAATTTAAAAGGAAAAAAACAAGAAAGAAAAAAAATGAAATCGGATCGGATTTTTTAACCGGATTTCGGATATCCATTGGATTCGGATATGGTACTGATTAACAAATATCCTATCGGATTTCGGGTCGGATTCGGATATAAATTTTGTTAATTGAATTCGGATTCGGATATGGCAGATCCGATCCAAATCCGACCCATTGACAGCCCTAGGTTAACCACAATACTTAAAAGCTAAAATTAGTGCTGATACTATTTGGGTCTTCCCAAGTGATAAAAGTGAGGCTTCGAGCCTCTATCTATTAAATAAATAAATAAATAATTATAAATTATAAATAATTTTAAATTGATAATTATTAATGTATTTTATATCTTGATTTAACAAATGCTGTCAATTAAATCTTGTTTAATAAGGAATAATAGACAAGATTAGGATCCTTAATCTTTCGTAATAGTATTTTGATATTAAATATTAGAGTAGTGGATCGAGCCGCAATTACCTTCGAGTCCGCTTTGGACTCGGACTATTCATCATATTACATGTTAATAAAATCTTTGCATCTAATCAGCGATTGATAATAACATTTCAAAGATTATATCAAAATTATCAATAATATCCCTCAAATTCAAATTTTAAAAATATAGATGATGAGGGCAATTATGGAAAGAAGAATAATAATATTGACTAATCCACCGTATCAAATAAGAATGTAAACATATGGTAACAATAATTTCAACCACTATCTCTCAAATTAAATGAAGATAAAATATTAATCTATTCAATATATGCTTAATTTAACGGGTAAAAATTTTGTGATAGATTACCAATCTAATGAATCAAACATGGCCTAGGCCTAAAATAAGAAAATCATATAGTTCAAGATGGACATGCTAAGTGGCCAATTCATGCATATTGGTTGACAACAAGAATTCAATCATTGCACGCAACTAATATTCTAATTATTCGAAAGTGGGACAAATTCTACTCTAGCTTAGTTTTATGACAATTTTGACACCTTGATTGGATTTATCCAAGATCAAGGGAAAATTAACAAATAGCAGCTGCAGGCAGGACCAAGATGATGGTCCCTCACAGCAGCAGCAGCAGCAGCCGCCACCACCACCACTCTTGACTCTACCATTATTAATTAGCAACTGAAAGTGACAATTATAGACCTCATATATTGTTTCAATACGAATCCCTCAACTTCAAAGACAGTAAACATTCACTTATATTTTGGTAAGATATAGTCCATTCCTTTTTAAAGTGTTATTTCACTATGAATCATCCTTAACGTAGACTTTTAGGTTTCTCTTCTCCTTTTCAAAGTGTCATTCTACTATTGCCTGCCACAAAGGATCATAAGAGTAATGTTTTTTCATTGTCTGTTTTTCCTTAATTGGTGCATCACATTCACATCCATTCCATTCGAAAATTTCGCCATTATAACTCAACTCCACTTCTTTATTATTCACAAGGCAATCAAAATTTCTGATCATCAGTTTCATAGGCATGGCTTAGTTCCACCAACCCACCACACACACACACACACACACACACACACACCAACTTCTGCAAAAAAGGTTAGGTATTTGGATAAATAATTCAAATGCTCAAAATGTACTAATCAACTGCATCCATACTTTTTCCTTGAGACCACCTAACGAGGACAAATAATAATAATAATAAACTGTATTATACATTATTAATGCCGAGTTTTTGTACTAACCATTGTCCAGCTAGTAGAGAGAACCTTTACAAGTGTTCCGTAAACCAAAAAGTAAAGAGTGAAAAGGAAAACATAATTGTTCAGAACAGGAGAAGACACAGCATTACACAACAGCAAAGGAAGAAACACACTCTGCTGAGTGATTTATCAGTTTGGACCATATGTCTTCGCAACCGAGGACTACTGCTACCTGCTAAATGGTAAGAGTTTGGATATGTATACAAAGTTGTATCTGAATTTCCAAATATCCTAGCATAAACCATTTCTCCAAACATCCCGATCATTGGGTCAACCAAATGTGGCGTGGTGCCACCAAGGCTAAGCATAGGAGAAGCCATATAGTTGCCTGCATGATATGGTCGAGATGGTTGTGTATAACTTTGATGATGAAGTTGGTGAACCGGAGATGAATGACTTCTGGTCGCATTTGGTAATAACATGTTACCCCCACATCTGGGACTAGGAGGCCGTTGTGGTATAAGATGCGAAAGATTGTCTTTAAAGGAGTTTGTAGCTTGGCCTCGACCATATAGTGGGATTAAGGTGTTTTGTGACACCTCTGTCTTGCAAACAGGACATTGTGGCCTCTGGTGATCAGTGTTTTCAGGCAAGGAATCCCGGAAATTAATCCATCGGTATATACAGGGCCAACAGTAGAGGTGGCCGCAGAATGTAACTACTGGGTCTTGCACAAGGTCCAGGCAGATGTTACACTCAAAGCCACTGGATGGATTAGTTTCAGGCTCATCAAGTGTAGAGGTCATGGATTTCCAATTCTGGAAGGCAGCTCCATCTTCATTGAAATGATCTTGGAGATACTGCTCCATCGACATGTGGTTAGCTACACCACCTAACTTGTTTAGCACGGATCTGTCATTAAACAAGATTGTTAATCCTCATAATTATCTAAAAGGAAAAGAAGGTGGCACATTCAATAGGAGAGCAAAAGAAAACAAGGCAAACGGTGATCAGAGAACCACAAAAAGGAAAAATATTAACTAAAAGAATTAAATTATCTCAATAAACTACTATGCAAGGACTACAAATGTCAAGTTTGTTCAGACCTAGAGCACTGCCAACCTGAAGTCCAGGATTTGCCCCCGGCTGGATCCATAGAATAGTTAAAAGGCAGGTGAAAAATGATGTCCTAGATCCCACTTTTTGCATATAATGTAGTGTAAAGAGGAGGAAACATATATGCTTATATAGGATATTTAAAAGCAGATAGAGATTTATAAAATTTGCCTAAGTTGCTACTAATGGATGAGTCATTGATTGTGACCTATAACAACCAGGTTCCATCGGCAGCAAATTATTTAATTCACTTGCTACCCACCACATAACGTGATGATTCAACTTCTCAAAATCCTGAGCAGGCTGGAAAATACAATGAAAAATACATCTCTTTCCTGTACCATGCCCGACAATTTTGTGGTGCATCCCATTAAAAACCATAAAAAGTCCGTGCCCTTGAGAATTTCTCAAATAGATGGTTGATGAGTAGAAGGTAATCATTTGATTTTCCTATCATCCAATTCTGAATTTTAAATTTTCTTCAACATTCAATGATAATATTAGGTCAGAAGCTTGTTAAACACTAATTCTAAGAGACAAGCATCCATCAATTTCTACAACATTAACCATTAATTATAACACAGCTCCCAACCAACTACCTTATTCCTTGAAATCAAATAAATGAACTTCAAATGGACAAAGCATAATGATTTCTTGAGTAAAGATAAAGAGTACTATCATGTACTCCTAAATCCTACATATCTGTTAGTTAATCAAGGAGGTACTTCAAGGAAATGTAATTAAAGAGAATCCAGCAAATCTCCAGATAAGGGGCTGCCATAAAAGATTGAGGCATCATTTTTTGTCATTTATAAAACATATTCATAACAAGAACGTTGAAATGAAGAGATCAATTATTTACAAAATTGAATACTGCAAGAATAAGGTTTAAAAAATGGGTACTATGGACAAGACATAATGTCTTCCTCCCTCCCCATGCTTTTTTCTTGTCAATCAAAGTTTCAATACATACCAAAAATACACCTCTTGAATGTTCACAAAAAAGGAGAAAAGAATTATCATTCAAATGAAGAGAAATCAAGAAAAAGTCCAATCGACAAAGAAACTTTAAATTTTCCAGATAACAGAGATGCTTAGCTTACTTTGCACATATGGCATGGATATCCCAACCCAGTCAATAATTTCTCAGAGAATGAGAATCCAGCCAAGATCAGGAAAATTGATTCAGGATGTTACGGAGTCATTAAAGAAAGCACGAAAGGACACTCAAGAAAAACAAAAATGCAAATTGCTCCACCATAACACACACACACTAAAAAAAAAAAAAAAAAAGCCATGAAACGATGACTCCTGAATGGAACAAGTATAAATTTTTGGCGTCTAAATCGAAGCTGTTCGAGGGAAAACATGCATTAGCTGAAATATTCAATTTTGCCCCCAAGTCTCGAAACACAGTAAACTCTCTCTCTCTCTCTCCATTGTAGGGCTTCAAAATTCTAAATCTAGTTATCAAAATTTAAAAAAGTGATCTAAGGTTTGCAAACAAGAGGCCACGGCCCAAAAACAACAGACAAGATTCGCATTTCCCAAGATTAAGTCCTAAATTTTCTCCGCCCTTCCACCCAAAGTAGCCACAAAGCTCCAAAAATGGCCAACCAGTCAGCCACAATTGAAGATCATATCGGGTCGAGTTCCCACTAACACCAGACAGATAACAAGTGAAGATAATATCGGGTCGAGTTCCCCAGTAACACCAGACAGATCACAATTCATAACAGTCCAGAAAGTGAAGGACAATAGCGTCCTCTTTTTTTATTTATTTATTTTTTTTAATTCTAAATTTTAAGCGAAGTCAGGACTCTTTCGGAAAAGCCAAGGCATTCATAAGAAGGAAGACTAAAGAATAGCTCTCATCAGCTAAACCCAAGATACGACACTCTCATAAAACCTCTAAGGCAATCATACATACAGAAAATCAAGACGGAAAAACCCTTCTGAAAAGAGATCCGAAATCTCTTTTCTCAATCAAAAGAGAGACTTTTCTCCCAAATCAACATGCAAAAAAGCATTACTCAGACGAACACATATAACACCCACACATAAATTCAGTAATAAAGAAGTTTAAGAAGAAGAAGAAGATAATATACCAAGATACGATAAAGGCTCTCTTGATATGTTTAAAGCTGTCGATTCCAATGGCTCCCTTGTATAACACAGACAAAAGAAAAGAAATAAAAATGAAAGTTTTTTCAGGACAGAGAGGAGGAAGAAAACCAAGATAATCCGAGGACCGCTGAAGAGAGAGAACGTGTGCACGTAGAGCCGTAGAGGTGAACGGTGAACTGTATAGAGCGTGGGTATGGTTGAGGTGAAAAAGCCCGCTTGCTTTAGCTGTGTGTATATATACACAACAAAGTTGTATGTAAAGACAGAACTATAGGGACAATAGTTCCTGTGGATAAACACATAAATAATTACTCCATAGTAACGCACGGGATTATCGGCCATGCCTTCTTCCCCTGACGTGGCAACTATGAAGCGCGTGAGTTGTACTCGCACTTTTTTTTTTTTTTTTTGACTAGGTGCAAATTTTTTTTGTCAAAAACCCTAGATAATTGTTAATTAGTGTACCAAATAAAATAGAAACATTAGGCTCATCTGAAAAAGTATAAAATAAATTAATATCTTCTTTGTACTTTATTTTATCATATATAAATATAATCAACAAATGAATTATTATTTTTTATCCAAAAGAATCCAATATTTTGCTTTGATAAATAAGTTAAAAACTTGACTCAGGTTCAAATTAGTTTTATATTTGCCCTGTACTTTAATTTTTGAAGCTTGATTAATTATGAAATGTTTCTTTTTATGATTTGATTACAAAAAAAAAAAAAATTCTTGCCGGAGAAACTTTTAATTAAAATTATTTAAAAAATAGTCCATAGCTTAAAATTTTTAAATTAAATTTTTTTTGATAGTTATGATAAGTACAAAAAATATGGTAGACGTTAAAAGGTTATTTTACTTTTTATGAATGTAAAAGTAAATTATCAACAACTTGAAAAAATAATATAGACTTGATATAGTTACATTAATCTATTAAATTCATGTAAAATTAAGAAAATTCTCAAAATTTGGTTTTGCTTCATAAATTTTGCTATTATCTTTAAAATGAGATTATATTTTTTGTTTTTTAAGAAAAATACCAAATTAATTAAATATTGAAACACCAACACTTTATAAGTAAAGAAAATATAAAAGTCACATATAATTTTGAGGTGTAAGTTTTTTATTTTCTTTTGGCTTTTTGAAGAGGCAGGACAAAAGGTGCCCATACATTGTTCTAGATGCATGCATGACATCTTTGGTCTTATAATTTGCTCAACCAATTGATGCTTGCAAAATACGAAAGTATCTCTAATTCACAGCTATGCAAAAATACAAAACTGGTGAATTGGTGATTAATGGATTCAAAAGTTTCCAGTCAAAACAGTTTGGCTTTTGAACAATCATGAATTAATACATCTACCCCCTGAATGATTCTTGCAACGACAACTCCCGAGGCTTTGTTTTATAGTTTTTTATTTTTAGTATTTTTATATATTTTAAATTATTTTACCTAAATTTTGGGTGTCGATTTCTACATTCTATGTTTTACCTAATGCACTCCATGCATTCTTCAACTGCAAATGACTCAAATACCCTAATTTAATAGCCCCATTATGTTTTTCAATCATTCACAAAGAAAATTACCGTTTTCTTATTTCAATATTTTTATATTATGTTTCTAGCTTAACCTTATGCTTTTTTCAAACTCTCCATGCATTTCTGTCTTGAATCATTTTTTGTGAATCAATCCTCTTTTTTCTAATTAAAACAAGTCAATAATTCATAAAAAAGTGTTTGAAAAATACTCAAAAAATATGGAATTCATTTTATAAATTTAGAAAAACAATATTTTCTAATAAGTTGTTAAAGGATTCATCCAATTTGTAGTTTACAACATAATAAAAAGATCAAAAAAAGATGTAATACTCAAAATAATAAATATTGGCTTAATAGTGAAGTAGGATCATTTGATCTACTGCGTAATTTTCACTACTCTTTTATTATTCATACGATCAAGACAATAACTATAACTACTCTTTTTTTGAAATTTTTTGTTCCCTTTTTTCTCTTTTGAAAATATTAAACCAATATTTTGTTCTCAAAAAAACATTCAACATTTAATAATTCTAAATATATAAGGCAAACATTGGATCGCAAAACACACAGTCACAAACATCAAATGCACCAACTACTATAAATGATTTTGCAGTAATTGAGACTAGACTATAAATTTTAAAACATTAAAATAATATTTTTCAAAATATAATATTACTATAATTTCTTAATATAAAAAAACAATCTCATTAACAAATAAAATAAATTTTTGCAGTTCTATAAGTATATGTTTTGGTACAAAGTCTAAATTGCAATAACTAAAAAGTACTCAATTTATTCTAAATCCGTTACTTTATTTTCTTAATTTTGACACATCTTATAGAACACTCAATTCTTTTAAAATGAAAAGGTTTTATTTTTTGTAAAAAGTATTCCTAATTTAAAATAGTAATTTGATAGTAATAATTGTTAATCGTTAAATAATTTTTAAAGACAATAATATAAAATATTTAAAAGCTTTATTTTAACAGAATAATTCTTGTCACGTATAAAATATCATTAGTGCTAAGATAAAAGTTATTGTTTAATATATATTGTTATTGGTAATTTTTATTTTGTTACTAATATTATATTTTTTCTATAGTGTTCCTCAAATCCAAGTGTATTGCTTATGTCATTTTTGTACGGTTATCATTTCTGAAATAAATTATGTTTTCTAAAATTATCATCTTAATTAAAGTAACATATCTAAGTCCATTAATTCTCCAGTACTGTTTTAACATAAGAATAAATTAAAATGTATATAAAATTTATACCCTTTCAATTATCGTATAAAATTTGGGTCAAATTAATTAACACAGACATGAAATCCGAACCCTACCCAAACCCATTAATAAAAATGGAATGGGTAAGAGTAGGGCCTATACCCATAAAATATCCAAATATCCAATGCTAAAAAATTACCCAATATTAAATATCCATGTTCCAATTCCTTTCCAACTTTAATCTTTTTTACTCATAAAACTTTATTTGGTTACCATTTTTGTCAAATCAAAACTCAAAAATATATTAAAAATAATTGAATTCGAATTACGAATATTTATAATCAGATCTAATTAATTGGATAAAAATTTCAAAATTCGGATCGAATTCGAATTAAAATCCAATCCATTGACAGGCCTATGTCAAAATTACTTATTATCCAAATACTCATATTTAACTAGTTAACCCAAATTACTTATATCAAAATTAAATTTATAATAATAATCATGGCATACTTGAAGTGTATATTTAAATTTTTAATATGTATAAAATAAAAAATTAAAATTATTTTGAATTTATTTATTTTCAATAGCTTTGGATAGTGGAGAAAGAAAGATTTTTATATTTTGGTGCTACATATTCAAATTTTCAGTAGCATAAAATTAATTTTTTTTCTACTATTTACATATATTTTATTGAATATATTGCATGAAATAATAATATTTCAAAAGAAATGAAAAGAATAAAGGTAAAGAAAGAAAAAAAATAGAGAGAAAAAATATAACATGGGGGGAGAGTAAAAAAAGTGATGCATACTCTTGTGGTTCTTATTTGTTTAATATACCAAAAATTAAATATATTAATTAACTAAATTAAATTAAACGACTAAAATTAAATGTATAATCTTTTTTTAATTCAAAAAAGTCTAGTTAACTTTATTAAAATATGCCAAAAAAAATTAGTCAATATTAACAAATTACTTTAGTATTCAAATATTAGATAGTTTTAGCATTTTAATTGATACTAAGAAAATTTGAAAAAGATGAAAAAATTAGTCAAGCCAAAATATAATCTAAAAGTTGGGTCTAATAAACTAAACCCAATCATAGACCCAATGGGTTTTGGGTTTGATAGGATATGGTCTAGTTTAGGGTCCATGATTTGGGTATTTTGGTATAAGTTTAATTGGGTCTATGGGTTGAATAGGGTAGGGTAAATATATGGTCTAATTATTTGGGTATATTAGGATATGAATTTGGAGAGGGTAATACCCTACTCATTGACAGGCCTAAAATAGTGACATGCCAACCATCAGAAAACATCGTTGGGTTGCTTTATGTAATTAAATTTCCATTTACAAATATTTATTTAGTTGCAAGATAATATATTATACTGCAGTATGTTAGAAGTTAAATAATTACGAAGACTGTTGATACTCAATTTTAGGTACAATATCTATATATAAATATATATATATATATATATGTCCTGAAGTTTCAACTTTTATGTGTGTGTTTCACTTTTCTTTTTCTTTTTTCCTGTTTTATTGCTGAATATTCTCTTTACAATTTCAATAATGATATATATAAGAATACATATATAATACAAGCTCAAGCATGCATCAATATATATACATGGTAAAAGAAGTTGCGTGTTAAAATGAAAAATGTTGCAAAATCTTGAGTAATAATCATATATAGAAGAATTCGATGGTAATAATAATTTTCTAAAGATATCACCTAATTAAGAAAAGAAAATTATCGAGGAATGTAGATTATTTGGAAGATTACAGAAGTAATTAATATGAGTAGAGGAAATCTAAACCAGAGACTAATTAGACAGACAAAAAAGAAAACGTTTCTTGGCTTTGTCAATGAAAATGATAATTGACTGACCGACTTTTTCATGAGATTACTGATAAATTTTAGGAAAAAAGCTGGAAATAAGAATAGAAAAAGAAGTCTCTTTCAGTTACGCTGGACTAGAGTACGAAAATTCAAACTGTAATTTTTTTTCTATATAAAAGTTTGAGTGAATTTGATTATGTATGTATGTATGTATATATATATATATATCATTACATCAGAATATTACATCTAATTAAGCTCATGACATGAATAATTATGTACCAAATACTGACAATTTTAATGAGGCCCGGCCCGACTCTAAAATCTCAATTTTAAAAGCATTAAACCTGTCACTTGAGTTAGGCCGTTGACGATTCTAAAATTTCAATCAAACATGTAGATTTGTCAATTTGATATACATCTTACATTTGTATGGAATTCTGTCTGTTTTCTCGAGAATGTTCCTCACGTGTGGCTATTATCAAGAATGCTTCATGGGGAAAATAAAATTCAAATTGGTGATATTAGAATGTTGCATCTTCATCCTAGTAACAAGGGGGAAAATAAATAAATTTATAACATCTAATAAATTATGCTATTGGTTAAAACAACAAAATTATTATGTGTTGTGTGTGTGTATATATACACACCAGCAAAGAGAATAATTCATCATGGATTAAATATATATTTAATGCAGTTCAAATTTAGATTCAAAGATCTCTTTAAAAATCAGTTATGTTGGATTAGTTGTTACAATTTTTGCTTCGCAAACACGTTTGCTTAGAGAATTCATTCAAGCAATAAAAGTGATTCCATGTCATGATTTCTATCATTAATGATGGTATTAATAGTGTTAGCGTTTCTGAGTTATGCTATTGTGTGTGAGTATTGATCTCTGCATCCAACAATGAAGAGGTTGACCGCCTACAAGTCGACACACAACACAAGAATTTTTGAAAAAGCTCATCAACTAAAATATGCTTCATACATACATGGGGTCGATTGCCTTTACATAGGTCATTATCTTTGAAGTTCGACTTCTATCCACTTGGCTTGCGCAACTGCATTGAATGCATGATAGGTTTTCTAATAATTTGCCCTTTGCAATAATTACAGCCATCAACTTGTCTCCTTTGTATCAAATACACTTGGACAATCCCATTCTGGCAAAAAAGGTCATTTTTGTATCATTGAGCTGTGGAAAACAACTTGGCCACCCATTTGACCAAAAGACCTAAAGTTACTATACGACAGCAATAGGTATCATTGAGCCTCACAGGGGTTGTATAGTAATTTCGGCCCTAGGAGTTCACTATTATAACTATCTCTTTAGAAATTGGCTACAAATATGCACTCTTTACCTTATTCTCCCAACTATATTGTGAACTTATTATCTCTCTCAAAGCTTATTTCGACTTAAGCATCAAAAATTTTTAGTCAGAGCCATTTCAACAAGCCTAATATGCTCAATATAGTTGTAGATTCAACTAGTGCTTTCATGCTCAAGTATCGACCTCATAATGCTATCAAACAAGCTTAAATTCACCACCTTTCTTATAAAATCCACTCTATGAACCATCCATATATATCTAAAAACTCCTTCATCGCCTTAGGGCATATTCTTGGCACATCATCATGTCGCGCCCTACTTCCAAGTAAAAGCTTTATTAATGGGGAGGGTTGATCGGAAGTATAGTCTGTTTAAGAGATTGCAATTAATTGATTTGGTTGTATTTTGTTGTTACTTCATTTTAAACAAGTATTACTGCTATGATTATAATTATTTATTTTTAATGATGGAAATGGTTTGCGTGTTTAGGCGAGGATGGTGGTGATAGAGCTGGCCACGGCTTAATTCAATGAATCGTCCTCAGACTCCGCAGTCGATATTGTCGAATAATTAAGAGGGGTGACTTTGTAAATTTCATTCCGGTGAAAATTGATGAAAATATATTGTGTAGGTTTGCATGCGTGGTGGGACAATATGGATCATGGATGGATTCATTAGTCTCTTCTTGGCGAACGAACAAAATCCCTTCTGTTAGACAAACAGTCGTAGGTAGGAGATAGATGGAATTCAATGCTCTTAATTAATATATTGCTTCTCGTCCCGATCCACAATCCACAATCCACATATATATATATATGTTTTAATTAGCCTGTAAATGTAATTCAAACTTCTTGCTGCTCGTCTTTCAATGTCCAGAAATTGTCAACTATATATATATATACATACATATATATCTCTGCATCTGCAAATCTTTTTATAATTAAAAATTAACTTTAAGATTTTTATTTTTATTTTTTTGGTCTGTTATTGTTTATTAAAATAACTAATTAAGATGATGGCCCTAAAATTTAGATCCATTCTAACAAAATAAAATCTTGTTAGTTTACATGTACTTAATTAATTAATTAAAAAGCTTTCAAATTGCAGTCAGCCAACAACAAATTAAGCTGCAAATTGGCATTAGGGTTACGATGGCAATGCCAACTACTGCAGCAGTCGTGATCTTAATACTTTGAGATGACCATAATTTTTCTTTTCTTCTTTTTTTTTTTCCCAAAAAAATTTGACTGTATTTTAAATTGAAGCTTCGTCATAGCGTAAGTGGCCATTGATATATGCACCCCTATATATATATATATATATATGTGCACAGTAATTGATAAGGAATATTCCTTCATTTACAATTAAACATACGATGAATTATATTACTGTAAATGCTACCATCAAATTAATTGAGATTTTGTATTTCTTAGATTTTACCCCTTTATATTTTTTAAGAAGGATGTAACATCTCCTCTGTTTTTCAAAAGACGAATAACCCTCATTGTACTTTTGATATAGAAAAAAATAGTACTCAACTCAACTTTTATAACGTATTAAATTAAAAATTTATCAACTTACTCTTATATATAAGATAGAAATTTCTACTTTATTTGTTTATCATTTTTTCCATTTCATAAATATTAGCTAGGATCATATCACTAAATCTACATTAATGTAGGATATATTTATTGGTTATGTATACCTGGGCAAAAAATGTGACGTAATTAAAATATATTTCTATTATTATAAATGTTCTTTATTATTTATTTAATCCAAAATAATTTTATGTTTAAATGAAAAACAAAATTTTACAAAACTTAATGTTTTCTTCTATGAAATGATGAATTAAAACATGTCGAGGAAAACGTCAAACATCTATGTAACTATGTCAGCTAGCGTATCGAACTCTAATATATATGCTATTGTATTTTAATTTTATTTTAATACAAAATGATAATTTCTATAACTAAATAATTTGTTTTATTTCATATATTTTATAATATACACATGCATGTTACTAGAAATTATAACATTCTAATAGTTAAGTCAATTTAATAATCGCCGAGTGGCATAAGTCTTTCATATAATGTGGAAGGTTAGGAGTTCAAGTTCGAACAAACTCTTGATATGTGTGCATGTGTCTAAATAAAAAAAATCAATTTAATAATCAACACTACAAAAAAAACTGTTTTGTGTGACAAAAATTTACGATGGAAAAAATCCATCACAAAATGACAATTTTTGAAAAAATTAAGTTTAGCTTAAAAAAAATTGCAACGAATTTTTCCATTGCAAAACTTCAATTTTGCGACGGAAAATAATCTGTCACAAATTTCAAGTTTTGCGATGGAGTTTTTCATTGTAAATCAAAAAAATAAAATAAATTTTTTGGAATCCATTGCCAATAGACAAGAGTGGGAAAATAAACCCTAACTCCCCCCACCCACACACAATTGGAGCCACTTTTGCAAGAGGTAACATCTCCCCTTTCCATCTTTTTTTTTTTGTCTTTTTTTCTTCTTCTTTGTTGTGGCCGGCCGGCTGGTCTCGGCCAGCAGTGGGCCAGATTTGGCCTTTTTTTTCATTTTTTTTTATTTTTTGAAAAATTTATTTTAATTTTAAAAAATGCTAATGATTTTTTTTTATTATTCCAAGTTTGGAAAGCTTATTTTCATTATCCCCACTAATTAAGGTAATTTTTTAATTATGATTTATTTAATTAAAATTTTAATTTATGTATTAGTTAAACTCAAATAATGATTTATTTATTAGTAATATGTTTTGACTTACATGAATAATAATTCATGTATTAATTAAATTTGAGTTGAAGTTTATATTCATATTAAATGTTGTTATATTTGGTTATAGTTATGTTTTTATGTGAATTAAAAAATTTTATTAGAATTTTGATTGAATTAAATTTTATGTTAGTATATATTGAATTGTATTAAATTTATAAGTTTTAATTTAGTTTGTGGAATTATGATTTACGAATAAATATATGCACTTATAACATGTGCCTAATAACATAGACTATCTCGATTATAGTGGATACTTTTTGTGAGCTTTGAGTTTTATGGAGCATTTAGAGGTAAGTTTGCATATTGTCTTTTGAATTTACATATTTTTTAGTAGAATACATTAGAAATAGGGTAAAATCCACGTTACCCCCTTGTACTCAAACTTCGTCTCACTTTACCCCCTTATACTTTTAATTGCATCACTTTGCCTCTTTGTACTCTCAATTTTACTTCACTTGCTTTAACACCATTAAAGTCTCTTCAATTTCTGTTAGCAAACCAAACAAAAATGGTTAGATAATCATATTTTATATTTATATACCCAAAATGTCTATACCTTAATATTTTTTGCCAATCTCTCCCAGCTATTCTTCTCTTATATGAATACACAAATTTTATACAAAGTAATATTAAAATTAAATTAAAAGATTCAAGCTGAATGCTGAGAGATGAAACATGGACATCATTATTGACTGCACTATAAATATATCAAGAACTTGCATCATATACTGATAGTACATCTATAGAAGAAACAAAGATTTCCATTTAAGAAAATTCAATTAATAATACACATATCCCATTTTTTCCTCTAGAAAATTGCTTCACTAACTCTGTTTTATTACCTAATACATCACTTTATGAAATCATAAAAAAATTGAAAAAAAAAACTACCTTTAGCACCAAGTAGCAACAAAACTACTTATAATTGAGATTTCATATGGGTATTTGAAGTTGATCTTTAAAATAACATGTTTCCATTATATGTGTTTGGTGATTTTATATTTCTAAATCTTCAAATATAATTTTTTTTAATGGAAAAGATGGGTTTTATTTATTAAATGAACAATTAAAAATTACGGGCAACTTCGTCTTTTAAAAAGAAAAAGTTAATGGTGTTAAGGAGATGAAGAGAATTTAACGATTGGATAATTTAAGTAAAATTGAGAGTACATAGAGGCAAAGTAATGCAATTAAAAGTACTAGGGGGAGGGGGATAAAATGAGATGAAATTTGGGTACAAGAGGGTAAAGTAAATTTTACCCTTAGAAATATTTAGTGTTTGTAAAATTAGGATGGAGGATGGGATGTTGGGAGAAGGGGTGAAGTCTCATTTGTTGCTAATTGGTTTTTAATTGCTTGTACGATGATGATGGGTATAATGAGGAGTGTTTATGTGCCATTACGTGTTTACGAATATTATTAATTATAAATATTAGTTTAAATTATGATTTATTATGTTAGTTTAAATTTAATTTATGTATCAGATTAAATTATGTTAGTTTAAATTTGATTTATGTATTAAATGTTGTCATATTATGTTAGATTTATGTTTTTATTTGAAGTAAACATTCTATTAGGTTAAATTGTATTAAGTTTATAATTTTTAATTTTAATTTATGGAATTATGATTTATAGATAAATATGTGCACTTGTAAGAAAATTTTAGATTGATAATCAGTTTGTAAATTATGACATATTGTTTTGTTATATAGTAAGGGACACATATCCAATTTTTTTATTCAATATGTGTTTATAAATGGGAAAATTGCAAAATTAATTCTGTAACTTGACCAAATTGGCAAAGTAAGACTTTGACTTTTTGGGCGGTAAAATTGGTACACCATCTTAAAAAAATTTAGCAATTTAAGGACAAATTGGGCCCGAATTTCATTTTCCTTTAACCCGATCCTACGTGGCAATTGATTTGGCACCACGTGGTGCCTTGTTAGCAGGCTCTTCCCCTCGTCCGCTTATGTGGTGGTTGACGTGGCATATTCACTTGCCACGTCAACAAAATAAAATAAAAAATCAAATTAAAATTTAAAAAAAATGCATAAATTTTAAAAGATATTTATATTCATATATACACATATACATACATATAGACACATACAAATATATATAACTATAATATATATGTATATAAACATCGCCAAGCGGCCACCGGCTATCTCTGTGTCGAGGGCCGGCCGCTGTCCAAAAGGCCAGTGTCGGCAGCTGCCGCCATTGCTAGCGGCCAAATTGCTTTGGGTTGTTTGGTTGGGGGGAAGGGAATAGAAAGAGGGGGGCCTACTACTTGGGGAAGGGAAAGGGAATGTGGGGCGGAGGGTGGGGGGAGGGTGGACTAATACGGCCACATTGGGGCAATTAGCCGGGAAAGAGAAAGGGAAAGGTATTGGGGGGATGGGGCGCGGACGTGTCGGGGTTGGGGAGAACTGGGGGGAGGGGGTGTGCATGGCTGCTGGGCATGGCCAATAGCCCGAGCGGCCACCTTGACGGCGATGCTGGCCGGCGGCCATGTCGGGGGCTAGGTTGGTGGTGGTGGATGGGAGGGCAGGAAGGGAAAAATAATTATATATATATATGTGTGTGTTATATATATATATATATGTGTGTGTGTGTATATATATATTCTTTTTATAGTAATAACTATTATTATTTAAATTAATAGATAAATTTATTTAAATTGAATTACATTATTTTAGACCAATTTATAATTTAGTATTATTAATTAATTTATATTATATAGTTAAATCATAGATTTTTAAATGTTTAATTTTTAATTTATTTTATTTTTAATTAAAAAATTTCTAATATTATTAAGTAATTTATATTATATAGTTTTTTTATTTATACACACACACGCATATCAGGAGTTTGTTCGGACTTAAACTCCTAATCTCTCACATTATGTGAGAGACTTATGCCATTACGCCACAGGTCACTCGGCAATTTATATTATATAGTTAAGAGCATAGGTTTTTAAATTTTTAATTTTTAATTAAAAAATTTAATTAAATTATTTTAGATATGTTTATTATTTAATATTATTGAGTATATAATTTAAAATATTAAAATTATATTATCCAAGAATAGATTTAGAAATTATATTTTTTATTTTTTATTTATTTCATATCTTGATTAAATTCAAGTAAATTTAATGAAATTATTTTAGATATTTTTATTATTTTCATAATATTTGGATTTTTTATATCTACAAAATGAGAAATTGTGGGCCTTTTTTTTTTTTTTTTTTTCAAACCAATGTGTTTAATCATTTATTCTTTTTTTTAAATTTTGGTTTATAATTTTGTATTTAATTTTTGGTGGTTTTTTGTTTTTTAAATTGTTGATGTCTTTTTTTTTTTTTTTTAAATTTTATGGTGATGTGGCAACAAGAATTGACAAAGCATATGCCACGTAGGAGAGAATTAGATATTTAGGTTGACAAGGCGCCACGTAGGATCGGGCTAAAGAAAAATGAAATTCTGGTCCAATTTGTCCTCATATTGCCAAATTTTTGAAGGTAGTATACCAATTTTGCAGCCTGAAAAGTTAAAGTCCTACTTTGCCAGTAGAGTTAAGTTACAAGACCAATCTTGCATTTTTTCCTTTATAAATATTATCAGTTGTTTTTAATTGAAGTAATGCTATTCATTTTGTTGAGTCTTTTTTTTTTCCTGGCAATTTGAAGTATTCTATTTAAGGGAGTTTTTGATAGAATGTATCATTAATTATATTAAATCTTTGGTCATTTTATCTACTTGGATATGTTTGACGTAATGATAAACAAATTAAGAATTGGATTGTCAATGGGCTATAGACATTGAGGATAGACATTACAATCCTCAATTTGTTTATTATTGACATCAATATGCCAATAAGTAGACATTTACATTGTATATTTGTCAATAGATATTTTATATGGTTGAACACTATACACCAAAACTTTTATGTTGTCTATATTTGTATCCATATAGTCTATATCAAATTAGGGGTTACTCGTCAGACTTTAAATTTGAATTTTCAAAAGATTTTCAATGGACAATTCTGTTGGAAATTCTTCCATTAGATTTTGTTATTTAAAGGCAATTAGGATGATGTGTTTTGGGGAGTTTGAGGTAAAAATTATTTCAAGCATAACTTTTGCTTTTCTTTAATTAGATATCAAAATATATATTTCACTAAGTATTTTGAATTTTTTTTTATATGCCTCTTAGTTTATGTTTTTATTTTTCATTATTCTAATTTTATTTTTGCTTTGAAATTGTAGACTTTGATATCTCAAGGCATTGAAATTTAGTATAAGTCTTTGTATTGAGTAAGATAATTTTTTTGGTATTATTTTGTGAATTTATATTTTAGTTAGGACTTAGTTTATCATATTTTTCAAGACTTTGTTGTATTTGTTGATTTGATGTATTTATTTATTTGAATTATTATTATTATTTGGGCATTGCAATTTAGAATGAGGATGTATAATTTTTTTAAAAATTTGCAACGAAAATTTCCGTCGCATTTTATTTTTTAAAAAAATTACAATTTTGCGACGGACAAAATTTGTCACAAAATTGTGACGGACAGTTTCTGTCACAAAAGTGACGCCTCATATCCGTTGCAAAATGGGCCGGCGCAAAATCTGTTGCAAAAATTTGCAATGAAGGATTTTGTGACGGATTTTTTCCATCACAAATCCGTTGCAAAATCTGTCGCAAATAGCATTTTTTTGGTAGTGCATTATTTTACATAATTATATATGAGCGATGATAAATAAAGTAGTAAAAGATTTATTGATATATATTATATATAAGGGAAAATTGAATATTTTAATGTAATAAATGATAACCATTAAGTTGGATATTAATTTTTTAGAATGCGCAAAAATTATGTGCTTTTTTGGAAACATCAAACTAATATGTTCCTTTAAAAATAGAGGGATTATAGTTACCTATTGTGGAAATTAATTGTAATTAAGGCTAGACTTGATCTGCGCGGTCCCAACTTAATTTAATTACGACTAATTCAATTATAAGGGCTGAAGTCGGAAAAGCTAATTGAAATAATTAAGACTATATCCAACACACGTATGTTAGCTTCCCTATAAGTCATTATTATCAGCATAGAACTACCTATCAAATTGGTGCTAAGCTAAGTTAGCAGACAATAATTAATTTGTCTTAATTTGATTATGGAGTGATCAATTGATCAAGTGGCATTAATTTCATACTTGTGTGTGTATATATATATTAGGTTTGAAATTCGAATTCTATGAATTTTTAATGTGTATCAATATAAAAAAATATTGTGAATATATAATAATTTTATTGACATTTCAAAGCCCATTAAGATGGTGTTTGGCTAAACTTATTTAAAGCGTCTTATAAGTTCCTACCTGTTATAAGATGTTTTTGGAACTTATAAGATGTTAGATCTTATTTTTAAATTAAATTGTTAAAGTGTTTGGATAAAATAAGATTTTGGAGCTTATAAGATATTAATAACGATAATTTTGTAATTAAAATGGTTAAAAGTGAAGGAGCTTGTTAAGATCTTAAAAATAAGTTAGGATTTTCTTACTTTTTTTAAAAGAACTTATAAGCTCCTAACATCTTATTTTAAGAGCTTATAAGCTCTTTTTTAAAAAAATTTACCAAATACTTTTTAATAGCTTATAAGTTCTTAAACATCTTATAAGATATTTTGAGGAGCTTATAAGCTCACCCAAACACCCTCTAAATTTCTTACTGTTGATGGCATAATTAAGATTTGTGAAAAGAGGCGTTACTTGTAATATTTGCTACCTTGTGCTTTTACAAGCAAATCAAAATAATTTTCCAAATTTAATTAATGAAATTTGATCAATAAAATACTGTCATTTAATTTTAAAAATGATTATTCCAAATAATTAGTTGATAATGTTAAATAGTATCTATTAAAATTAAAATGACATGACATATCGAATAAAATATTGAAAATATTATAACATTTTGAAATATATATATATATATATATGCTAAATTTTTTAAAAATCATTAAACTTGTTAAATCAATAATCCTTTCGTCTTATTTTTACATATTCACATTGGCGCAACATTGAAGTGGATGCAAATTGGAAAAATAAAAATTTTTTAATTTAAAAATAATAGTTAAGAATTAAAACACCACATTATTACTAAAAGTGAGAGGATGAGTTTGAGATAAATAAATTTCAGTTTAGAAAATAGAGCAGTGTCTTCAAAGAAATGGAAGTGATAAATTTGAAATAAATTAATATCATATATATATATATATTAGTATTACATTAGAAAATAATTAAATATTCTCAGCAGAACAGGCTGATCATTAATTAAATTTCTTTAATGAGTATAATGCTAACTATAAATATTCTATCCAAAATTCCAAATGTATCTTGTAAGCATATTACTATTTGGCATATATAACATATAATTAATCCCTGATGTTTCCATTAGGAAAATATGAAAATAAATAATGGTTGGAATTTTTAACTAAACGGCAACAGATCGGTTCGGTTTAAAATTTAATAGCAATTAGCACATAATTTATCGCAAAATAATATTTCTTGTTGGACAATATGGGCACATATTGCATAAATATGCCTGCATTACGTACTAAGCACAATATTTACAAAAAAAAAGTAAAATCTGCGTAATTTTATATATATAGATTGTATATATTCAACCTAAATCGATAGGACAAACGCAATTAATTGAAGGTCTAGTTGAGTTGAGGACCATTAATCCTTGCACTGTAACGTGATCATGCAGAGAACATATATATATATATATAAAATTAATATATTCACGTGATTAGACTCTATAAATATTTAATTTATAAACAAAACCCTAAACAGCACTTCATTTATTGCTTTATCAACATTACCATTATGATCTTGCCCATATTCGATTTGAATCATAAAAAGAAATTTGTTGGGTTTCGACTTAACAATAAAATGCTTTTTTCAATTTTATGAAAGGTACTTGTGCGGATTCAAGTTTGAAATTAAACTCTTCCGTCATCAAATATAAGTGTCCTTTTTGATATTAGAGATATTAGAAATATTTATAAATGTTCCCTTATTTCCTAGTTTTAGATATGCTATTAATTTGTTTGAAATTCTGTGCACCATAATTTATTTCTTCCACACTTTTTAGCCAAATATCATGGTATTCATTCGAACCAAGGCAACTTAGAATTTAGCCATTTGAACCAATAAAGGTAGGAGATGAAAAGGATAAAGACAAGGGTTGTGCTTGGAGTTGGAGCGAAGCATTGTTTTTGTATCGATGATTTTTTCCGATGCATATATAAGTAAGGCTAAGCACGGTCTTAAATGATTATCTTATTTAAAAAAAAATAAATTATATTGTTAAATATGTTAGATATTTAATGCCTATAAGCCTATTATTTTTAATATGAACCTAGAGTTTATGGGTGTCAATCTGTTCATGAGTTGAAATAAGGGTATCACACATAAAAATACCGAAAGCACAACTCTTGACACTAAAACCAAAAGCTTGAATATAATCTAACCTGTGAAAGATTAAGTCAAGTTCGAGTTGACTTGATTGTTAATCAAATTACTCAACAACCTAATAAACTCGAGCCAACCAACTTGACCTAACATGATCTATAAATGGCTTAGTTTAACAAGAAATAGTTATTGTGCTAAAATGATCATCATTGATATATATCCTAATACACCTATTACATTTTCAATCAAGTCATCCAATCAAGCATCATTTATTTCAACAGTAGAGAATATAAAAGATTGAAATAATAAAATATTAGTAAAATAAAACATAAACAACAAAAATCAGCAGATTACTTATCTTTCTGCCAAAAAACCAATCCCTACAATATATCAATTCATTGACATCAGGCTCATTGCATTATGATATTGATCAAGTACTCTACCTATGAGCTAAAAATCAACTCGGAGGCAAGGTAGAAATTGTAATAGCCAAGATATATTTTGCAATCTATGCAAGCTGAAGATACTTAAATTGGTGATGTAAAAACATCAAGTTTAGTAAATTTTTCAAATTTTGGTTCTTCTAGATAGAGCTCTAATTGACTCTTCCGAGGAGCAAATTTTGAACTTGAGAAGAAGTCAAACTCGTACTTTATAAATTCAATGTATAAATGCACTGCTAAAAGATAATAAACAATCTATACATTTATAGATACCATGTTAAATTTAAACATATAACTTGAAAAGAAGTTAAATAAAATAAAAAAAATTGTAATTTGAATATAAAAGCTAATAAAATCATGTATTTAATTTCAAAACATCATAGAAAATTAACTTCCAATAGATCAAAAATTATCATCAAATTTAGACAAACTCGAATAAGCACATGCATTGCTGGTAGTTGGCTTGCAAGCATTGCGTATACATTCCTCAAACAAAGAATCCAATGTATAATTTACTTTTCTTATTATTATAACTTCACTCAACAAACTATATCTTATCAAATATCAGTACAATGACAAATAAAATATTTTAATAGTTCCGGTACTTATCAAAAATTTCAAACATTTGAGTGGTCATTGTTCTTGTGAAAACATCATCACTTCCCAACTTTTGACTTAATATAAGCTAAACTACAAAGATTGCTGGAAAATACAAGGTTGCAGTAAAGTACCTTAAAAGAAAAAATTATGGTATCATTAAAAACCTCAAGGAATTTGCAAATTTTTTCAACTTTTCATCACTTATCAATAGATGGACAATCTGTCTAATTGGAGTCAATCTATCTCAAATGATTAAAACCACAACAATATTACAAAGCAAAAGAAGCATTAAAGAAGTTGAATTCCATCCAGTAGGAACATCTTGTTGACCTTTTCTAGAATCTAGCAAAGTATTGGCAACATATTTTAGAAATTTTTGCTTTCTTATTTGATCACTACCTTTGACATAGTTCACACATCTACGAACTTTCTTCATAGAGCTATCAATTTTTTCAAACCTCACAATTAAATTAATACTATGTGAATTAAACAAACATGTAGAAATTGACTACTATCTACTAATGAACATTTTACAACAAATTGATCCATCAAATAATCAATAAGCACATCATTTGCAATATTATTGTCTAAAGTGGTCGTGAAAATCACTAAAAAAATGGTTTTAGTGACTGCAAAATCAATCAAAAATATACCAAGTCACTAATAGTGTCAGTCAGTGACCGAATTTGTGATTGATATATGGGGTCACAAAAGATCTCATCACAAACTAAAATTTGTGACCGCCTAGTAGGTCAATAATAAATTAGTGACAAAAAGGTGGTCACTAAGGATTTACAATCTGTCACTAATTTGATAGTATAAAAATTTTCATATATTGAATTAGGTGGTCACTAAGAGTTGGCCATGTGACCAACTACTCGATTTGTAACCCAATTGTGACCTCTATGCAGCCACTGATTTGTTTTTATAAACTAGGTGAATTTTTCTTTGGATAGTGCCTCCTTGGCTGTCACTAATGAGTCATAGATTTGTGACCATCTCTTGTGGTCACAATTTTCTCCGATTAGTGACCACCTAATTTATATTTTGTGACCATCTAATGGTCACTACTCGGTCATTAATTTATAAATATATTTTGGGATTCTAATATTGAATCTAATATATTTATCCAACATGTTTTTTGTTCTCATTAATAACAATATAAAAATCAACATCATTTAAAAGATAATTCACATTCCAAAAACACAAATCAATAACCCAAATTCAAATAATATTGTATCCAAATACATAGACAAAACAAAGATTTTAAAATATAAACAAGTTCATAAAATTCAAGTATGTCAAGTTAATTTAAAAAGAGTTATTTGTCTTTCCCACCATCATCCCCTTCATTGTGAGAGGAAGAAGCACCTTGAATTGCATTTAACTTTTCCATCATTACTCATAATGTAAAAGTCTGTTCTCTAGCCTTTGATTCTTCAACTAGCCTCTTTGCCTCTTCGCTCATTTGCATGGCCTCTTCCATAATGGTTGATTCTCTTGCTGCTGCTTCCTCTCTTTGGTTAGCCAATTCTTGATCAATTGCGTTTGTAGTCACATCTTGTAGTTGCTCCTGATTCACATAGGCTGGTGCACATGCCGTAGATGGTGACTCCAAGGAAGTCCCAGCATCAATAAGCTCACGGCAGTGGTAAGTGTTCCTAAAGCCATACACTCTACCCTTGCATAGACCACCACTGATCTCAAGTCATTTTTTAGCATCAAATGAGCTTTCACTGACAGATTCTTGATAATATTTATCCTATTTGAACATCCAAATACTAAAAACACGATTAGTTCAGAATGAGAAAAAAACCTAATCTTTATGAAAACTAAAAATACTTATCTAGTTTTATCACATATTAGAGGTGCAAAAGAATAATTAGTTTTATCATATATTAGGCAAACTGTATATGTATTTCTCTTCTAATAGTAACTACAATATCATGAAGTAGCCTCACAAAAATATTTGAGGAAGTCAAATAATGGAGGATAACAAGGTAAGCAAGTTTATCACCTCTTCCAGTTAGGAAACATTTTATAAAACTTAAAAATAATAGAAGTTTCATATTAATCGATAAACTTGGATGACATGAAGGAAAACTTTGTCAAATGTTACTAAGTTAACATATTCTTTTGCTAATTAAATAAATTGACCTCAAGCTACTGAAAGAATCATTATATCCACAAATTTAACCTGTACCTATCAATGAAACAAACTAGATATATGTGTTGATTAATGAATATTGCAAATAGCTACCACGTCATACCATCAAAATGAATTGGAATTTTTTGTCTAATCCTTAGATATGTATGATCCAAATAATTTTTAAAAAACATCAAAAGAAAAAATGAAAAATAAAAACACTTCGAAGATATTGTTCAATGTTTGCTTCAAGTGTTCTTGCCCTTGTGTATTGAATTTATGACAAATAAATGTACAAACAAGTTCAAGACTACAACTTTAAATTCCATAAAATATTTCAAGCTACTCACTTTAAAATTGCTAACTAATTTGAATGCATGGATAATATTATTTATTCATACTTGGACCCTTTTAGATTTGTTATCAATATATTCACCATTCCTTGTGCTTATGGTGAGTCCTTTCATGAAGCTCGATTTGGCTAACCGGTCTACCAGTTTGTATCTACATTAAACTAGTTAACATTAAAAGTTGGATTAGATAAATAAAAATAAATATAAATTAATTAAAGAAACGAACCTACATTCTCTTTACATGCTCGGCAAAAGAAATAGAGCCGCCAGTGTGCTTGGTTATTGACACATCTTTTTCTGTTAAACTATTTTGCCTTGCTTTTTTGCACCTTTCTTGATAGTTTGGTGAACTCATATGCCCAATGCAAATTGCTTCCCAATCACTTGCTTGCATGTTTGTTGGCACAACGTTTTGAATATCTCTTGGGTCATCAACTTCGGCTTCTTTTACTACCTTCTTCTTGTATTGATAGATGTTCTCTAAATTTCACTTGTGGGTTTTACTCCCACGAATGCCTAACATCGGTTTCATGGTCAGGCAGCCACATGAAGTGTTCCTATACCAAATACACAAAAATTTGATGTTAAAAGACTAATTGCATTATTTGTTATTGTTGTTATACGAAACATTATATGTTCAAAAAGCTATTTACTCTAATTTTTTCATAAAGAAATTCCTTTCTATCTTGAGGAACTTGCTCCCAAGTTGGCCAAGGACCCATGTATTTTATCAAAATATCCATGCTTCTGTGAGAAATAGTCCCTGATATAAAGCTGACAAATAATAGAAGATGGATAAAATAAATATTATTGAATACGTATGTTTAGATCCCTCATAATATTAAATTATGCACCAGTATAGAAAGGTAAAGAACATACCTATTATGGTCCGGTTGTATAAAAGTGCAGTTATCACGATTATTAAGTGCATGACTCTCTTATGTTTCACCCCTAGCCCTTTCATGCGTTGAGTTTTGGCCTTCACTTGATTGCACCTCATGTTGTACCTAATTATTCGGAGTCAATAAATGTTTTTCATATTCTGAAGGAGGAACACTATCATCTGCCTTAATTGATGGACTAGGTAGTTCCATGCGAGGAACTTCATTGCAATGTGCGTTAGATTATGCTCGACCTCGCCTACTTCTACCTTTCCCACTAGAACATCTACCTCTAATCGTCATCTTGCACAATTAAACAATAAGATAATCAACAAGTTAAGCAATGAGATATAATGAAAAATAAAATGAGCAGAAAAAAAAATGACAATGATATATAAGCAATCAAACAAACAAATAATATTGCATGTTATTAATTAAAAGTTAAAATATTCAATAATACAACAATTCACCTCATCTCCACCACTAGTTGAATCAAAATCTTCAAACTCCTCTTCCTCTTCACTATTTTCTCCTTCAATTTCCTCTAATTCTTCATCTTTTTCATCCATTACATTTCTTGTTGATGGATTGAATTATGTTGAATTTCATCAAAAGGTATTTTTATCGGATTTGCATTATCATCAACTAAAATACTTGAATTGTCAAGATCAACATTAATTGGAATTTCAAACAGAGTTGCCACATCATCTTCTTGATATGGAGCTTCAATACTTGATTCGTTTACTTGGTTTTGCATTAAAACAGAAGGGATACCTATTCTATTTCTTGCCTTTATTTTGCACACTACATACCAATCCCGCCTCTCCTTATTTGTAGATGGAAAACCTTTGTAGTACACTTGTTGTGCTCGTGGAGCTAATATAAAAAGATCATTTGTGTTGAACTTCCTCCGGTGATTGATCTCAACAAGACCAAATCGCGGATGCACTTTATTCCCTCTGTCAGACAAGTCATACCAATGACATTTGAACAAAACTACTTTGTTTTCTTGTCCAAAATATTCTAGCTCCAACACCTTTTCCAACATGTCATAGTGATCAACTTCATTGTCGCTCTAGGAGCTTCCCCACATGCAAACACTACTATTTATGGTTGATTTATGCTTGCCACAGTTATTTATGTGGAATTTGAATCCATTCATAAAATAGTTGTTATATGTTTTAGCCTATCGGCTAGGGCCTTGTGCTAATTACCTAATATTCTCTCCAACCACGTAGAAACTATCCATCCCCTACTAAGGAGTTGTACAATTATACCCTACTTGTAATATAAAAAATAATATTATTTAAACTTGGAATGATCATTACTTACATTTAGTTGAAGCCATTGTGGAAATTTTGTATCCTGTAATCTTCTCAATTCCATGTCTGTTATATATGGAAATTGCATAGACATTTCTTCATCAAATATACTACAAGCACCCAAGAAATATTCATAAAGTTAAAGGTTTTCAAGATTTTTATTATTTCATTGAATTTTATAGACAAAACTTACTTTGCCAAAGGAACAACCTCTAAACAATTTAGTAGCTAATATCTATGTGCTGCCATATATTCATCATCATCTTTAAATAGTCGACCTTTTCTTTGTCTCCTATGAGTTTTTCCTGGATGACAAAAGATTGAAAGAAGCCCACTTGAATCCACCTCTCCACCATCATCATTTCTTGGGACTTGGTTGAGCCTTATTTGTTCATTGGGTTCAAAGTACAATGAACATAATGTTGCAACTTCCTCAATGATGTAAGCTTCTACAATAGAAGCTTCAACATGGGCTCGATTTTTGACTTTTTGCTTCAAGCGATGCAAAAATCTACACCATAATTCATTATAAAAATCATAGTTTAATTGTAAGAAAATTTTATGTGTTAATTAAATGAATTTTGAAAATTTATAGGGATAGTACCTTTCAAATGGATACATCTATCAATACTGTATAGGCCCTCCAACTTTAGTTTCATATGCCAAGTGGATCGGAAGATGCTCTATCACATTAAAGAATGTCGGTGGGAATATTTTTTTAAGTTTACAGAGAATTTCAACAATATTTTTCTCAAATTGTTCCATATGTTGCACATGTAGAATAGTATATCATATGTCTCTAAAGAAAAATCTCAACTCCGATATTGTTTTACACACTGGTTTAGGCAAAAGGTCACAAAAAGCAATTGGAATCAACCTCTGCATAAACACATGGTAATCATGACTTTTCATCGCATAAAACTTTGACTCCTTTTCATCAACACACTTGGCAATATTTGGAGCATAGCCATCCAAGAGTTTTAGGCCCTTAGGCCATTTGCTAACTTCTTTTACTTGTTCGGCACTTAAAGTATAAATTGCTTTGGTCTTTCAAACTTTTCCTCTATTGTCATAAAACATATGGAGTCAGGCTTGTTATAGTAAAGGTCTAAGTCCCTTCGTGCATTTCCATTATCATTTGGCTTTCCCTTTACATCCAGAACTATGTTGAACATATTTCCAAACACATTTCCCTCTATACGTATCACATCTAAATTATGGCGAATAAGATTAGTGCACCAAGAAGGCAACTCCCAAAATATGCTTTTCCTAACACAATTATGTGTAATGCCAAATCCAAGCAAAGGATTAGGATTTCCATCTTTATTATATGTTTGGGAGGAAAGTTGAGAAACATGTCTCATGATTTCTTCACCTAACAGACGCAAAGGGAGAGGGTCCTTTTCACATCTACCTCTCATAAACATAGCAACTCGTCCTCTATATGCTTGGTAAGGAAGCAGAAATTGTCTATAACAATCAAACCATGACTGCTTCCGTGCATTTTGTAGATGAAAAGATTTTGTATACCCCATGCAATATGGACATAACAATTTTCCATGAGTACTCCAACCATAAACCATGCCATAAGTAGGAAGATCATTAATTGTCCACAAAAGAGCTACTTTCATCATAAAATTTTGTTGTCTAAATGCATCATAAGTTTCAACTCCTTCATTCCATAATTGTTTCAATTCATCAATTAGAGGTCACAAAAACACATCTAGTTTTTTCCCGGGAGATTTAGGGTATGGATTAACCATACTCAAGAATATATATGGTTCATCCATACACATCCCTGGAGGAAGATTGTACACAATTAAAATCACTGGCCAACAAAAATAAGAAGCACTATTGAAGTTGAAGGGGTGAATCCATCTGTGCATACTCTGAGTCGAACATTGCATAGTTATGATGAAAATGAAGGATGAGTACGATCAAAATGTTTCCATGCTTCACCATGTGCAAGGTGTGCCATGCTACTATCTTCACATTGATTTGTCCAATGCCATATCATTTCCTTAGACATTTTTTTGACATATAAAGTCGTTGGAGTCTAGGAATTATAGGTAGGTAGCGCAACACCTTATAAGGCACATTGTTTTTGGGGCCTGGGATACCGGGCTTATATCGAGGATGATCGCAAATCATGCATTTTGTCTTATTCATTTAAAGTCTCATCTTCTGGCATCATACTTTTCATTGCTGATATAATGCGATCGACATATGATTACAGTAAGTTGAAATCAGATTTAATATTTAATAATTGAGAAACCCTGGACAATCTAGTATGCTTCTTGCAACCATGCCATAAAGGTTCTTCTGCATTCTTTAATAGATCAAAGAATTTTTGGGCATTTGAGTTAGGTGGTTGTTCAGTATTCATTGAGTCTTTATCCCTATTAAAACCCCAATTAAAGTTATATCATGCAGCATCTATAACCATATCCCTCATCCCAATGTTTTCATTATTCCTAGAACTAGAATGTTCCCCAACAAAAACTTTGAATCCAAGGTTCCCTATGATTGTCCCACGTAGTGTAATTACGCTTAAACCTATATTTTATGAGGTGATAATATACAGTGTCACGGTAATCAAACGTCATGTTGCGACACTTTGAGTAAGGGCATCTTATACAACCACGATTAACAACCTCAGGATGAGAATAAGTAAAGTCTAAAAGTTCTTTAACCCCTTTATCAAACTCATCAGATAGAAATCCATTTGTATCAAGTCGTTGCCACATCCAACTTCAATCATTAGACATATTCTCTGCAATTTTGGTTAGGCATATGTTCATCACTATAGTAAATAATTTATTACAAAATAAGATTTAGCCTGTTTGAGTGAGGATAATTTGAGATTATGCTTGTTTCTTAAGATGAATTAATTATGTATACACAATTTTTTAATATGTATTTGATGATTTTCTTTTAATTGAGCAGCAATGGAGATGTATTATTAATTATGGAATTAGTTCATTGAATTTATTTAGTTAACTTAGCAGAAAGAATAAGAAATCTTACAAAGTAGAATTTGCATTTTAATTAATATATGTGAAGAGTGGTACAAACAAATGAGCGTGAATAGATAATATGCTAACAAATCTTAAATGTGTTTTTATAGAATTATGATATTAAAAGAATGGGAAAAAAAGGGGTGCAGTCGAGCCAAACCGAGCTGAGTTTAGGCAAAATTTTCAAATTCGAGCTCGAAAATATTGACTAGCAGAGTAATTTGCAAGTAAAGTCTTATATATAATCTTGCTATCATATATAGAAATAAGATTTCGCATAGTCAAAACTTGTACTAAAAAATTTGGAGCTCTCTAAATGTGAAATAACAATAATTAAATTCATCAAGCAAACTAGAACGGAAAATATTGAGAGAAAAGAATTGTCTTTTACCTTGATTGAAACATAATTCAAAGGATATGGAACCAAAGAAAATTCTGCTCCATATAAATGCTTCTCAGATTTCTATTCCTTGTTTGTTTGTAGAGAAAAGTTAATAACCAAAGTGGTAAAGTAAAAGCTAGAAAAACTGAAAACTATATTATTCTTACAAGGTGATTAATATATTGTTCTTGGAGTCAATTATGTCGTTCAAGCTAGCAATTGACCAAACTTGTTGAGTTCTTTAGAGAGCTAACCTGAGTGGGTATGTTTCCAGTTAACTTGTTCTTAGGGGGCTACAAATCATGGGGTTACAAATCTGTGAAAAAAGAAAAATTGATAATTGTAATTGCTCATCCATGTAATCCAAATCCATAAAGGTTTCAGATGGGGTGCCCAGAATTGTACTGAGAGGAAAAACGCTTTCCTCCATTGTAAATCTTCACAATAATTGTAACCTCCACACAAAATGTCAACAACTTTTTACAGTAGAATTTCGACACATTCAACCTTTAGTGCAAAAGAGTTTGCTTTCGAATACCAACCTGTATAATTAATTGATTTTAAGTTTTTAATTTCTACAAAATCAACTAACCAAATTGTACAAAGAACAAGAGAATCGATAAAGGAACTCCAGTTGCTAAATTGCTCCCAAAGCATCAAAGAACAAATGTTTATACATTTCTTGAAGTTGAGTTTCTCCTTGGAGCGAATCATAACAGAATCTAGTCATAGCAGAAAGATTAGAGACTTAATAACTCATATATTTTATTAATTCATAATAGAAGTAAAGGGCCACCTAAAAGTGTGCTAAGACTATTCAAACCCACAACAACAAAGGCCTGTCAAACATCAATAGAACACAAGGCATGAACTAACTTTTAGGCCAAAAGACACAACTCCACTCACCAAGATTCTTATTTTTTACTATGAGAAAAGAAGGGTTGCTGAGAAAATCAACAAAAATCAAGAAACTTTTAGCATAGACAAGACCGGCAAAAGATTTTTATGACCCTAGATTAACAGAAATCACATAAACAAAATAAAAAGTTAGATAGAAAGGATTTAAAGGGGAAAGAGCAACTTGCTCGCATTTTTCTTCGCATGAGACATAGCTGACCTTGAGCGAGATTTGGTTGAGCGAGCTATTAAATGAATTAGGGGCTAGGGCTGACCTTGAATGAGATTTGGTTGAGTAGGTTGTTGAATGAATTGGGGTCTAAGGTTTTTTGATTTGAGTTGTTTAGTACATGATGTTAATGTTTAAAACAAGAAAAAAAAGTGAACAAAACACTTGCAAGGTTCCTTATGACCTAATGGATTATGATAATAATTTTATAACCAAAACCTTGGTTCTATTCCCACTTCATACAAAATTTTTCAAAATTTTTTAAGCTTTTATGATGGATTTGTGACTTCTTAGCGAGTTGTCACTAATTAGTGACCCATAGTAAATGAATTGAATAAATTGATGACCACCCTTATGACCTAATAAAACTCGGTCACAAATTTAATGACTGATTATTGACTGCCAAATATGCGGTCACTAATTCTGTCATAAAATCAGTCACTAATTCATCAATATTTTCTTTTGAAATTTTAAGTAGAATCGGTCTCAACCTGGTCACAGGTCTGCCACTAATTTGTGACCCATCCTGGCGGTCACTGTTTTGTGATCACTAAAGCCCTATTTTTTAGTAGTGAATCCTTTTATTAATATCCAAACTAGCCAACAAACTATTAATTTGACCAAATAATGTTATGTTAAAGTGAGGTGGTAGCATGTAAGAAAAGCTAATGATTCTCTTTTATAGAAACTAATGAGAATCAACAAAGTCTACAACCAAGCAAATAAAGTTATTAATAGAAGCCTGTAAATTTGAAATGGATCATATTCTTACCAGGCATGAATGCAAATCCTAAGCGAGCTTGTCAACCTCATTTTTGTGCATCATAAGAATATCAACTCTAGATGTATCCCTAGTGAAGAGATATTTCCAAATAAGTGAAGACAAATTTAATAGCCTCATATTACACAAGCTGAAGTGAAAATCTATGCTTCTAAATAACCAAGACTTGCAACTCTTTAAATCTTTCTTGATTAAACTTTTGTGACCGAATAGCAAAGGCTCTATTATTTTATTTTATTAATCATTGACTAATATCATGATTTTTTTGTTTAGAGCATTGTTTTTGTATGTGGCATTGCAAGTTAACTATATCATTCTACTATCAACATAATAAGTGGCTTCACAGGTTTTAAATTTGCAACATGGTACCTCATTTTTGCAAGGAAGTATATTAAAATATTGTCACCACTTTGATTTAAGTTGCCTTTTGGACTTGCCATATTCTGCGCCTCATCTTGAGAAAGTGTTGTTGAATTAGCTCCTACATTCGAAGGCAACTCATTTGTATCCCCTTTCTCTTCTTCATGCTAAAGATCAACTTTAATAGGTCCGACAAGTCCAGAACTAATTCTATCAAGTAAAATAAAGTAAACATCAAGTATAATTTTTAATGATAATTCGGACCTATAACTATTTTCTCTTAATAATGTGAAATAAGTATACGTCTTATTTAAAAATGTAAATATGAAAATGTAGAATCAATAGATTTCTGTTCTAGCCATGCTTCTATTTTTCATAGGAAATTATAATAGTTTTCATTAGATCTAAGTCTACTACTTTTCCTACATTGTAATGTGTGTACTTATGATCTAATTAAATGAAGAATATTTTTTCTATTACTATATAATTATTTGGATTATTGGTATAACCTGCTCATGAATTGGTGGTAAATGCTATTTTTAGTATTTTCAAAGCATGCCAATCGGTTGTTCTAAATCAATCCAAGCATAAGATTAATATGATTTGAACCAGATGATCTTTATATAAAAATGATTTGTCAACATGGCCATTTTTAATTCTATATACTGTTTAATGTATTTAGTTACTAAGTACAAGTAGCTTCAATGGAAGTGCAACTTACAAGATCTTTTTAGATTTTTCGTCAAAAGTTATGCCCTTCATTTGCTAATTCACAAGATATGTTGATGTCACTGTTTCAAGAAGTTTACTACCTTCATTTGTTGCAGCCAATTTTGCCTTTTAGCTGGAGGTTACTTAAAGCAACTTGCATTTACCTAACTGCCATATAATTGTGGGTTGGTTTTAAATGGTAATGTTATTATTTTACTTTTTTGGGGTCCAGGGTAGACTTAACAATCAAGATGCCAATGCAAATCGCCTGTTATACGTAAATAGTTTGAAATAAAATTCTTATCTAATTTCTGTTAGCTAAAACATAATTTTAACCATACAATAAAATGAAGCAATTGCTTTTTGTTCTAAATAAAATCACAAATTTAGTTTGGAAATACAATATTGGAGCAACGTATAACAATCAACCAGCAGCAATTTCGCATGAGAGCATAAAAACCAAAGTTAATTATAAAAAATTCAAAATAAAAAATATCACAAAAATTGATATTTGAGAACTAATATCTAACAGTACAAAAACTCAAAAAGCAGCATGATAGTGGGTGATGGTGGCGTGGCTGTGGTGGTAGTGGTTAGGATTGGACTTTGAGTCTGGAGATTTCTATATTTACTCTAGGGTTTAATTGTTCTAATTATTTAAACTAGGTCGGGTTTATTAGGTTTTTCACTCCCTTTCTATTTTGAAGTTTAGTCAGTTGACCCAAGATGCAATCATCCAAGTCCCATGAAATACTACAAATATGGTTTTTCACATAATTATTTAATGCAATCAAGCTCTAACATATTGATTAAGTTAGGGTATCAATTATATCAAGCTATGATAGTAATAAAGATTAATATAACAAGTATATATATTTTGAAAGTTGGTTCACTAATAATCTTTCTATTAATTTATGGGCGATTGGTATAATGAATGAACTTGGTGGGCAATAATTAATGAATTTAAAAATAAAATAAAGATAAGAAATGAATAACATTAATATAGCATTTTCTATTCTTGGTATGTTAAAGGAATAAAGAATGGATTAAATCAAATTCCATGACTTATTTTGTTCATATATTTGGTAAGTAGTAAGAAATATAGGCATGAAAAGAAATTGATAAATGACTAAAATAGTCTTTATATAAAATACATTCTTTAAAATACTAATTAAATATACTATTTAGATGTTTCCATATACCTAGATATATGTAATAAATATTTATACATGTTTAATGTTAATATGAATAACAGTTCTAATAAAATAAAATATTAGATATGTAGCTTAATTAAATACGCATTACATACAACTGTACATATTTAATGTATTTAATAGTAATACATGATGTGTGTTAACATAACTTTATAGTATTAGAGTTTTAGTAAATGTTATTTTAGTAATATCAAAAAAATTGTTCATTTTCAACATATTGAAAGTAGCTAAACTCATGAAAATGGGTGGAAGACCATCCCTTACTTTAGGAATTATCATTCTCTAACCAATGAAGTTTCCCTCTCACTAATTATGACTAATATAGAATTTGGAATTAACTTAGGAATGATTGTTTCAATCCCAATCAATTCTTCCATATCAATCATCCCTTTAGTTAATTTCAATGAATAGAGAACTATCACAAAATGAAGAAGATTCACATTGATAATCCAAATGGTGTTTATTCTTCAAATTTACATGAAAAAAGGATGAGGGAAAGATCAAGGAGGTTGGAGGTGGTATTTTTCCTACAAAAACTACTTCCTCCCAAAAGTTCAATTTAAACATTTGATTAGGTCAATTGTCGTAGGTGACCTGTTAACCTAAATTTCTTACAAATTATAATTAATGATATGACAAATTAAGTTTTCAAAGATAAAAAAAGTAAAAATTAGATTAAAGAGGCCCAATTAATCAAATAATAGATAAAATAAAAAATCAGAGAGCCAAGTAATCAAGTCAATCAAGATGAGCATTTAAATCCTAGTGGGCCAAGGCTCACTCAGGAAAAATAATGTAAATACTAAGCCTCAAAGTAGAAAAGGATAGAAAAAATCATTTGAAAGAAGTCAAGAGCTCAAACTCTCTACTTTGCATTCCATAGGAAAAACTTTAGAAAATTTTGCTGACTTTCGGAAAGAAGCCTAACTCTATTTTCGAGTAGCATTATTTTGGCGTCATCCTGGAAATTCTAATTGAAAAAGAAGGAATGTTGAGAATACAGATCTAGAGCTTGAACTCCCAGTGCTCTAATAATACCCCAATGTAATGAGGTGAAACGCGATTGACCTGAGACGTCCCCGTCACCGTCAATGGTGAAATAAAAGAGGAGAAACTTTGGAGAGGAGTAAAGCCAAATAATCAAATAGGAGGTAGACAAGCTACTAGAGGTGAATACATTTGACCAGTCCAATATTCTGAATGGCTAGCCAACATGGTGCTAGTGCCTAAACCCAATAAGGAGTGGAGGATATGCATTGATTTCATCGATCTGAATAAGGCATGGCTAGAGGACCTATTCCCGCTCCTGTAGATAGAAGCAATGGTAGTTGCCACAAAAGAATGCAAAATGCTAAGTTTCCTTGCCGCATATCAGGGGTACAACTAAATGTGTCTGGCCCCGAATAATCATGAAAAGACGAGCTTTGTAATAGCCCATGATGTATACTGCAACAACATGACCTCTTTTGGACTCAAGAATGCAATCACTATATATCGGAGATTGTTGAACTACATGTTTTAATGTATAATCGGGAGAAACATAAAGGTATATATCAATGGCATGCTGGTTAAGAGCCGTGAATGGAGAGACCACCTTTGTAACCTAGAAGAGTGCTTTGACACTTTGAAGAAATATAATTTCCAACTCAAATCGGCAAAATGCTATGCATAGGTGTAAGTTCTTAAGATATATGGTGTTGCGGCATGAAATCAACGCCAACCTCGATAAGATCAAAGCAGTACTCTAAATGCTACCTCCAAGTACTGTCAAGGAACTATAAATATTGGATGGACGCCTTGCTGCTTTAAATCACTTCATCTCTCATTCAGTGGAGAAGACACTACCATTCTTCAAAATCCTACAAAGAGCTAAGGTATTTGAATGGATTGAAGAGTGTGGCAGGGCCTTCAAATATGATTAGATAAAAACTTACATGATTCTAAGTCTAAAATACAATAAAATATAATTTTATTCTCAACACATTCTCACATCCAACTCACAAAAATCAATCTCTCAAAACACCATACAGATCCAAACATTGTTTTGGTCGGGCAGAAGCTAAACAATTTTGTTTTTTTCAAGAAAATTGAAAATTCTATTGAGTCATTCACAATGAAAAGACTTCTAATCATAACATGGTTGAATGATGGACAATGAACCATGCCTGCTGATTTGTTAGTTGTTGAACTATAACTTGAGGATTCAACTTCGGTTTAACTTCTGTTGAACAAATATAAGAATTAACTTAAGTATGATATATTGTCCCAAAAAAAACACCAAAGTTATGTATGATATGGTGAGCATAAAGTATAGTTTTCAATGTAGGAGTTGGATATATCAAAATTATTTACAGAGCTGATCATAATGCCGATTTGGTCTCTATACAATCTATTTAATTCACTTGTCTTATACAACTTTTTGGGGATCTATTCGCCTTGCAGTCTAGAGTTGGGATAAGTTATTAAATATCAATATTGTACATTAATAAAAGTATTCACAACATGCATCTAGAATTTTATTTTGATTTGAAAATAATGAAAGTTTTGAATGAAATTTTGGATATTTTTAACTAAGACATGCATTGTTTTTTACTAAAATATTTGTATAAGTGAAGCATATAATGAATTTTATTGAATCATCTGAATATAAGTCTATTGTGCATAATCTAAAAATAATAAGAAATATATAACTTGTATTTGGTAGTATAGTAATGACTATACATAAACATAATTTCCTGAAAACAAAAACATATGCAATTATGATAAAACCCATTTAGAATCATAGAGTTTTTATGAGGATTAAAATCGATATGGATGGTATATATATGTATTTTCTACCTCGAATTTCATAATTTGAATATAAATTATTAATATATAGGCATATATATATATATTGACAATACTTAATTAGCGGATGCATGGCAGCACTGAAAATAAAAATAATATAATAGTAATACACTTGTTGTGTTGCACCTTATAGAATCCCAATAGACAAATATTAATTAGCAACATATACTCGAGATGAATAGCAGTACCACTAATGATTTGAATGCCTTAAAATGAAAACATCGTTTAAGTATTATCCCCTAACTTCAACCACTTGTAATTAGTATATTATTTGAAAAATCTTTTCTTACTATAATTTTATACTTTTTTTTATTTTAAGTTAGTAATTATAAATATTATGTCATTATTAAATTTAATATCATATATTACATACACTACAAGGGAATATGGCCTCCGAGATGGATTTTTAGAGGCGGAAATATTTCCGTCTCTAATTTCCATCAAATAAAGACAATATTAGAGACAAAAATTAGTTTCGTAGAAATTTAAAAATGTAATTTTAAAACGAAGATGGATTCAGCCATGGATTTAAAATTTTACTAAATTTAATAAAAATAAAAACAATAAAAAAGAATGACAAAGTACATATGGATTAAAAGATGAATTTAGATATGGAAAACATTCCATCTCCAAATCCATCTATGTTTTTAATGAAAAATATATAAAAATTGAGACAAAAATAATCCATCTCAAAATTAAAAAGTCAACAACGAATTATCCACAAAATAAATATTGTTTTAAAATTTAAATTTTATATTAATATCGATTTTTCTTTCTATATCTGATTTTGTAAAATTAAAAAAAAAAATATAAATATCAGAAAGAAATTTGAGATGGACTAATTTTAATAGAGAAATGAATTAAAAATACTCATCTGTAAGATTAATCAAACAATAATTTAAAAGAATAACTAAATTTTAATATATTTATATATTGAAAAAATCGAAAGAAAATATTTTTCCTATCAAAATTCTCTATCCCCAGAACTCACAATTTCTAATTCCTCCTCCCTGAGCCTTCACCGGCCACCGACCATGGACTTCTGATCTTCGACCGCCGATCGTCGTCCATAGACTTTCAATTGCCATACCCCATTGTCCGCCTCCATCCCCGCGA
Source organism: Jacaranda mimosifolia (assembly GCA_018894105.1). Taxonomy (NCBI): domain Eukaryota; kingdom Viridiplantae; phylum Streptophyta; class Magnoliopsida; order Lamiales; family Bignoniaceae; genus Jacaranda; species Jacaranda mimosifolia. The sequence continues at coordinate 15,079,610 of CM032129.1, forward strand.
AGAAAACTTCTCTTCTCCTTCCAAAAGGCCGATCGCTCTGCATATCTCCCAAAATCAATTTGAAGTGTTGCTGCAGAATTTCACAGGGTGATCAGGTTTCTGGTGATTTTTCAGATAATGAGGTGGATAGTATAGGCGTCAAAGCTACGTTGTCGATGCTAAGGTTCTATAAACGTGAGTTTTTTCCCTCAAGTAATTGTTAAATTCATTGAGTGATATTATTGTGATTAGTTCTTGATTCTAGCTACAAAGTGGAAAAAGTGCCATCACCTACGTATATATCTATAATTTTCATGAATTCGGTGATTTTTTCCCTTGAGACTTCTTTATATGACTAAGAATTGTGTGGTTTTGGCTTGTTGTAATATTGGTTGTAACAGGTGAAATCTCACCATTGTTGCCAAATAGCTGTTGTTATGTTCCAATGTGTAGTGAGTAGTCAATGATTGCTTACAAGAAGTATGGAGTTGTAAAGGGGACAATATTGACTGCTTGGCGTCTCTGTCGCTGCAATCCTCTTGGTTATACCTTGTTCCTTTTTCTTTTTCATTTTTTACACTACAGACAAACATATGTCCAGCATTCAAGTTACTTTAGCAAGATGATACTGTGTGTATTGTTCTTCCATATATTGATGATAAATCAATTATCCTTTTAATAGTTGCGATTAAGAATACTTGAAGTTATGATTCCCTTATCTATCATAGTGAAAATTATAATTAATTGGTTTTGTCACTGTAGTATTGTTGATTCTATCATGATTCCATAGCAACAAAGAGAAACAAAAATTATTTCCTTTTTAAACATTGACAGGAGGGTTTTTGAAATGTTCTGTGAATTTGAAAAATTATTATGCAGAAATAATTTTGCATTGAGAATGGGCATTGCTATGTTAAATCTAATGCTAAGATGCTAAGAATTAGTGGAATGAGGTGTTTTGTTGCTGGAAATTGCTGATGTAGGGTCTATCAACTGCTGGAAGAGTAGGGAACTTACTATAGTGTCTGTTGTCTATTGTCTATTTGCTTTATGTCAAAGTATATGCATTTTATTTGAGTCTTTCTCATGAGAAATTTAGGCTAGCTCAAGTAATAATAAAGAGTGTGAAACATGGTATCTTTTAATTGCAATACCATGGAAAGTGCCTGTATAATGTATAATTATCAAAAGTTGGAATCAATGCATAATTCTTGCTATTTATTTAATCACTTAGAAAATTTCTGTGCTCCTTTTATTTTTGATTTCTTTGAAATTGTTTCACACGTCTTCAAGAGCTTGCAGTTTCCAATTTAAGATTAAATCTTGTTCACTAGAGCTATGAAGACAATTCTGTTAATGGCTTCGATTTATTGTTTTTCCCTTTTTTTGTTCATTATGAAATTATCTATTGTCTCAAACTATTGCATCCTCACAGGGAGCTAACGGAATTGAAGCATTTGGTATTGACATACTGATCCGAATGCGATGTTTCTTTTGGCCTGAAATGTTTTAGTTGGCTGTTTTGATTGACTTTAGGTTTGTCTTATATATGAATGCAGGAGAAAATCTCAAGTTGTAGTGAAGGCAACTTCTTGGGTTGATAAGCTTCCTGAAAGTGACATCATTGTCTCTCCATCTATTCTTTCCACTAATTTTGCCAAATTAGGAGAGCATGTAATTTTTCATATTTATAGAAGAAAATATTTTTGTGGGAAATGCAATTACTGGATATTAGCAAAGATAGATTTTGATATAATCCTGATGTTGTCTTTGGTTCCAATTTTCATCTGCTTGACACATTCTATGTTTTTCTCAATTTGTAACAGTGAAACCTGTAATGGGCCGATTGACTGACTTGATTGGATATGGGAATGAATCTTAGCTTGTTTCTGTAGTCACATGTATGCTATCCCAACATTATCACTATCTTTGACCCTCTTCTTTTGGGAGCTTTATCATTTGATGGTTCATTTCCTTTTGGGTTTCTTGAGCCTCAAGCCCTTTGTATGGTTTCATATGCAAATTCTTGATTCGAACTTGATTCTTTCTTCTATTTGATTCAAATGTTTGTTGGCACATGGATTATATTTATTTTTTCATGGTTATATTCTGCAACACTTGAAGGTGGTTTTATGGTAGTGCTATTAGTCATTTGTTTTGGCTAATCTGATGTCTCCCCCTCCCTTCCTTTCCCCACTCCACTCTCTCACAACATTTTTCTTAGAAATTTTTTTTCAAATCAGCTTCTGTTGATTGTCATTTGTGAAGCCATGCATTAATCCACATGTGTATGTGTGGCATAAATGTAATGGGATTTCAAGCTAGTCAAAAGCAGGAAATCTTGATGCTTATTGTAGACCACAAAAGAACAATGCACAAGAATTTTATCACTTTATCGTGTTAACCTCTTTTGGTCTATACAGAATTTTTTGAGAAACTAATTGGTTCCTTTTTGCAGTTTTGTAGCCACACTAATTGAAAACAAATTGGATTGCTGGTTGCTCTATGTAGTCTCTGTCAGGGGACCCAATACTTTACCTATCATATATGACCATGGTCCTATAGGAATTATGCATGACTGGTAAGAATTTGTTGACAAAGTGCTTGCTAAGTTACAATTACGTAATATGGCACATGACTATTGCTTTGAACATAATGAATGGTCAACTTCCTCATGCCTGCACCTAATCCTCTCTTACTTTCCATCCAAAAGAAAGAAAAGAAGCGGGAAATAAAAAAGAGTTTTTGGAACAAGTAATAAAAACATCATGAATAATCCTTAAATCTTGTTTTATTTGCACGCCAAGATGTTCATTAATTTTGTATGACTAGTGACACAAGTGCATGTACCTTCAATTTTTGTTATTTGAGAACAAAACTAACTCCTATTTAAAGAAAATGCATAAATTCTCATGTGGACGACATGCGTGCTGCCACTATCAAAATGCAATAAGATTTTATAAGAAGAGAAGAAGAGGGTAAGAAAATGCTAGAGCAAGTTATGGGGGAGGCTCAAAAGCGCGAAGGAGAGGTTAGGAAGAGAAAAGAATAGGCTAGGAAGAGAGAGGAGGGGCTACAAGAGATGGTTCGTAAAATGCTTCAAGCAATGGGGTACACAAACCATCAATATGCCGGTGGATCTGGACCCCGAGAGCAACAGGATTTTGGTAGGAAACATTGATGCTTTTATTTTTACTAATTGGATAATAAAGTAACTTTGCGATTAATCATGTGACTAATTTCTTGGATTGCTAGATTAATTAGTTATTTTACATTATGGTGGATGGTAAAATAACTTGTTTTGGTGAATTGTATTTTGTTTTTAATGAGCCACATTATTTGTAGATGATTGGGTGATTGGTTTGGAATTTGATATTATTTAGTAGTATAGAAAATTCATTTGAAGCAGGTATTGATTTGGATTTACATATAAAAAAAAAAAAGAATTATAGACAAATCTAAAGCTAATTAGAGACATATTTAAAGATCGATTTATATGCAAAAATATTGAGAATTAGAGACAGAAATAAAGATGGAAAAAGATATATAAAAGTAGAGATGGATTTTGGTAAAACAAACATTAGATATTAGAGACAGAATTAAAGACAGAAAGGCTATAGAAATAGAGATGGACTTTGTTTAAAAAATATTATATATTAGAGACAAATTTAGAGATTGAATTTATCTGTCTTTAAATTCAGAGATGGAAATCATTCTGTCTTCTAAATTTGAGACGGGGCTTTCAGCTACAGGTTCAAAGACTGAAAAATCCATGTCTGTTTTATTTTAGAGACGGAAGTCAAGGCTTTAGAGACGGAATTATCCGTCTCTGAAGCCCTATTTTCTTGTAGTGATATTATTTAAAATATATTTATAAATGTGAAACTAAAAGGAGTCGAGTATGATATTGACGTTCTTCTCATTGATCTAGTAATATTATATATGATTCATCTTGGAGTTTTGTGATAGGGTATGATTGCCACTTTGGTCTCTCCAAAGTTCACTATGTAATACTATAAGAAAATTAGTTTTAATTTACTGCTAGTGAATGTGTTTCTTGTGATAGAATTATGATATTCCTTTTTTATGGTAATCTTGCAATGGGAGTTTTCAAAGAAAAGATTTCTCCACCCAATTAAGCACATTATCATTCTCTTAGATTAATGCAAAGCTGCTTTTGGATTGAGATATTTTACGCACTAGGGTTGGGATCTTTAATGTCAGAATTTGTCAACCAACCCATCTCTACCTTGAGATTTTGAGATCCACTTCAATTTAACAGTGAAATTTTATTTATGAAATTGATAATACGTAGTTTATATGTATTTAATTATTAATTGGTAATATTAACTTGCAGTTGATCAATATATATAAATTTGATTATATTTTTAGTGAAAAAAGAAAATATAACGCTACGATTAATGCCTGTATGGTGATTATCTGCTCAATTTTTACGAATTTGGTTAGATATGATATTTGAATAATTTCATGTGGTTGACCTTTTTTGATTAATGTGAGTGATTATATGCCTAAGAGGGGGATGTATTAGGCTTAAGAGATTTTAACGCCGCGAAAGTTTATCAGTTAAAATACTTTTTGGCCTTTCAAAACCGTTCAACTCTTGCAGAAAAATAGTTTTAGTTATTGACTGGAATTTGTAAGTACCATTTAAGATACCAATCAGATTAGTGATAAAGAAAAGCAGTAAAAACAGAAGTAAATAGACACTGGAATTTATAGAGCTTTGGCAAGCCTACATCCAGTACCTAAGCTTTCACTTAGGATTTTAAACCTACCAAATTAATAAGTGTATAAGAATGTTTTTACAAATGATAACAATAATTTGACAGTAATAAACAGCAAGGGATCAGAAACACCCTAGTAGGTTGAAAAACTAGTTCTTCACAAAGAGCAACACCGAAATCCCAGAAGGGATAAGGTAGATTCCAGAGCATTGTGAAACTAGCTACCTATAAATAGGTCTGGGGGAACTTCTGCTAGATTCACTTGCACAACTTTTATGGACTAATGCATGAGTTGTTGTCTCTTCTTTCAGACTGAAACCAAAAATATTGCAGACAGTACCACCATACTGATTTCTCCACCTAGAGGTCCTTAGAGCAACCAAGCACTGATTTGTTCTCTTCATGGGGTCCCTCGAGAGCAGGTACGACTCCCGTCCCTTTTCACCACCAGGTCCTTCGAGACACAAACCGCTTTGTCCTCGTTTCCCCAAGGTCCGTTAAAGGCAAGCTACACTTGACCTTCTTCATCACAATGTCCCTTAAAGTCACACATAGAGCAAGGAATTAGAAACAATTAAGCACAAGAACTTGTAAGAGAGTATCACACAACTTCTCAATACACTTAACAAAGTTCTCTCCCGATTGAGTGATTCACTTCTTAATTGCTGCATTATTTCACTTTTATATGCTCATGTCCAACAGTTATAAGTTCTCATTAAGGCAAGAATCCATTGGAATTAAATAAGAAAACAAACTAACTTTGGTAATCATGCATTTATTCCTTGGACAACGGATGATTTAATAATTTCAGCATGATATATTTCTTTCCTAAGTTGCAAAGATAAAAATCAAACTAGAATCTGTAGGAGATCTTTTATTTTTGGAGTGCATGATAGATTCCAGCAGACAATGTGTAAACAGATTCCAGTAGATAATATACATACTTTTCAGCACATAATTTAAAGAGTAATTTTGTCATGATCAAACAATGTGAATCATCAAAAGGTTGATCATCCAGGATAATAAGTTTTATAAGCCCACAAATAAAAGTCTAAAAAGTTTTACAGGTCCACAAATAAAAAAACAAAGAAAGGATTAGTGCCAAATGATCAAAGTTCCAGCAAGAAAAAAATTCCAACATATAAGAGTTTCAAGTTTTCAAAATTTTCACGTTTCTCACCCTTCATTATCAAAAAGACCCTAAGAGGCATTTAGAAATGCTCTAACCTTTTCTTTCAGTCGAATCACACTTGCATGAGTGCAACTGGACTTTCAAAGGAGGCGCTTGAGCTTGAAGTCCATAAAATCAACAAGTGTTTCCAAACACCCTGCAAAGGTTTCCACAGCTTTGCTAAGATCGTCTATCTTAGCTTCAAGCCCAGTATCTACTTTACTGACTTTCCCTTGAGCCCTTCTTGGAGTTTTAATCAGAGTAGAATGAACAGGGCTAGATTCTTTAGACTCGAAACTAATAGAAATTGGAAGTTTAAATTTGCGGGGGTGAAGCTTGATATTGCTAGGAGTTATACCAATCCCTCTAAACCACCTATCATTCTCAATGTATTGAATCCTCATTTTTCTAAGGCTAGCAAGGTCCAAGATTTTATGGTCACGCTCCCTCTCAATCCAAGCTTCTAGTAAGAAAATGCTCTCATGTTTAAAGATGTGAGTAAGGATTATGAAGTAGGGAAGGTTTTTGGCTTAATGGGAGAAGGAATATACCATGTATTTCAGGATTATGAAGCCAAGATCAACTGGTTCCTATCTAATAACTTTAGCCATCACATAAAGACTCATGGAATTAAGTGTTATAATAGTGTCCTGCAAGCCAATTAGATTAGCGTTGTAAACTATTTCACTTGTGATGCAATCTTAATTGAAAGATATTCTTTAAATGACTATCTTCATCTTATGCACATATTTACTTCACTGGTATTCAGTTTGGGACTTGGTCACGCACTAGGTGGTGATCATGAAACAAGTCTTACACGATCGTGATTCTAAATACTTCCAATTCATAGGAACTTATAAAACTAAGGGCATCCAAGATCCGGATAGACTTGCACTAACGATACCTCAACTAAGGAGTTAGATATTCTTTCGTTTCATAAGCAATGTCATATAAGATATAGGTAGAAGTTAGTGGGTGCCTATTAAAGAACAAGGCATTGAAAACCTGCCCGGAGAATCTACTAGATAGCCATAGTAGCAAGTCAGTAGTGGCAAGTTCTCCATCCTACGCTAGTGCATATAATTAGTCCTTTGACTTGAGGATCCATTGTAACCTTATGTTTAGATCCTCATGATTTGACTATTCCCCTGGCCTTATAGCGGGTCGTTCGGGTGGAGATTGGGTATGAGCTACTTCGACACAGAGGTTTATGAGATCCAAAATGGGATCCAACTCCTCATCATTGTGAATGGCGAGTACATTTCCTATGTATTCTATAATGATCGATTCCATGAAATCCTTGCGCAAGGTAATATGACAATTTGGAAAATGAGTTTTCCAAAGATGAGGCCATAAAAGGAATCGAACATTGAGAATAGAGACATAGTATCGAAGCTATTAGGGAGCTAACAAATATCTTTCCCTAGGCCTCTTTTGGGAGTTAGGAAACGAAAGGACCGTATTTGTATGGCACGCTAGAGCTAGAATAGTTGTCCAAAAGCATCAATTTCGGCCAACTAGTTGGGCTCTGTGAGCTTGAGGTTGGACATCGACCATGGAGATTGGGTACTCTTCAATTAATGGAGATTAATTGAATTAAGTTGATTAGTTTAAAGGCATTTAAACTAAAGTGAATATTAGATATTCCAAAGTCACAAAGAGTTGTGAGCCCATGTTCAATGAATTGTAGAACCCACACACACAAAAGCTAATTGCGTATCCTAGGTGATGAAGGAGAATTTTCTAAAAGTTAGAAAAAAATTCCTACATGATCGATTTGGAGGTGACTGATCGACATAATTGTTGTGGTTATTTTTGGCTTGATTAATTTAATTGTTTAATTGATCTAATTAATTTAAGGATTTAAATTAAGATCAAGAATTAAGGAGTTAATTATTTGGTGCTACATGACTATCAATTGGTCAAGTTAGATTCAGGGGTTAAGTTAACTATTGCTAGCTTAAAATGTTAAGCTAATTGACTTAAAGAGTTAAGTCAAGACAATTAATTAAATTAAATGAATTCAAATGAAATGTTCATTTGGTGTGAATTTGAATTTATATGGATGATATTTCATGGGATGAAATGAAGATTTCAAATAAAATTTAAATTCACACAAAATTCAAATTCACATGCCAACTTGCATGCTAGTTGGCGCCACCCCTTGAGGAAGGTGCTTGGCGTCACACCATCCTCCCTCTATATATACATATAGAGAGGGGTGGCCAACCATATGCTTGCATTACATTCCATGTGAATTTAGATTTAAGAAGGAAGAGTTAGATTCCCCCTATATTTTCCCTTCAATCTTCAAGTGTTGCATTATGTGTTGAAGCTTCACTTTCCTTTCTCCTCCTACCTCCAAATCAAGCCTTCATCATTGTGTATCTTCTCTATATTCTCTGGCTAATATAGAAGAAGATAGGTTATTGCATTGGTGTGTGGATCTCAACGTTAGAGGCAAGACGATTGGATTGCTCGCCTTTGGAGATCCAGTTTCTGGCAGTAACTTAGAGGCAGTTTTGGGTGGACTTTTCGAGTTCTTATTGATCTAATTTTTGGACTGTATATCCATCAAGGTGTTATGGAGTTTCTGTAAAATTTTTAGCTCAAACAAAATTCATTTGGTTGGGGAAATCTAGTCACTACTTTGCTGCGCCGCTGGAAGACAATTTTTGAGACTCAATGGCTTTCTCCTTGCTTCCTTGGTTTTTGAGCAAAACAAAGTAATTCTCAATCTAAATCTGAATAAATGGCATGTTTCGATCCTTGTTATCATGTGTAGCCTAGTTAATTTATGTTTTCAATGTTTTGATTATTGGATTCTATGGCTACATGTGACTTCAAGTGGTATCGGAGCCTAATTCATGCTATGATTTAGATTTTTGATTGATTGATTAATGTGATGAATTGATCAAAATCACCAAATACATGATGGATTGGAGTGTTTGGATGATGTTGTATGTGGCTCCTTGCTTGATGAATTGAAATTATGCATATATGTGTTTTAATGTGTTAATTCATAGATGTTAATGTTGAATATTGATTTGGTATTAATTTATGTTATATGTTGATATAGCATGTTGTTAATGACCTTAAGGTGTTTTGGACATTTTTTAGATCTAGTATGATTGGAGTTTGTTGGGGATTTTTGAAGAATATGATTCTTACTCAAACTTGTTCTTGAAAGCATGATTGGGCACTCGGAATTCCCTTTTTAAAAGGTGTTTTGAATATGAAATTTCATCTATATTGTGTGATTTAATGTTTCGAATGAGTTCTAAACTTTTTTGTGCTAGGTTGAGCCAAAATCCACTTAATCCATGCAAAACCGTGAAATAGGGCAGCTACCACCCATAGTTGGGCGCTAGCCAGGCAGTAGGCATGCATTTGCCACACGGCCGTGAGCCCAGGCTGGGTGACAGCATGGCAGTTTCTGTTTTGAGGATTTTGAGTGTTGATTTTTGATTCCTTAAGTGACCAAAAGTGTTTTGCATCACACGTAATAGATGCACAAATGTTGTGCAAGTTCTCAAAATTATGTGTGACATTTTTTGTTACTTTTAAAAATTAGTTAAAGTTAATCTTCAACAATGTTGCATAATTGTTATGCTTTATCTTTCTTGGCCAATTAATTGTTATGAGATAAGTATTTAATTGTTGGAATTGGATGTCAATTCTTGATTTATTTATTGTTCATTTAAGTGTTGAAAGGATGATGAATGAATGTGGATGATCATGAGCTTTTAATATTGATTTTATTTGTTTCAAATTGTTGAACATGGTTGTATTAAATTGGGGCTTGCATGCCTCTTTATTTCTATATTGTAAATGTTATAGAGTAGAATCACTAGGAGTGAGGATTTCTTTCTCATGTAAATATTACAAGGAGTAAAGAAGATCATTGGATTACTGGAGACCCAAAGACCCATGAATGTATTAGGATACACTTATGTAATGGCTGGATTTAATCAATCCACTTAAAATTAACTAGGTGGTGTACCTATGGCTCTAAATGCACCATTTGGTTAGGCTCATGGTCATCTCACCCTAAGAGCATGCTAGGCTTATTTACTTATTTATGCTTTCCATACCCTATTGATGTATGTGATGCATGGATTAGGATATAGAAAACCTAAATAAGAAGGTAAAAATAATGAGATCTTTGCAAGCAAGAAAAATCTTCCACTTAAAATATCTAAGTGCTTTCAATATTCAAAATGGATATAAATTAAAAGGAGTTTTAATTAATCTATACCTTCTACAAATAGTGTATGCCATGACGACACTACCAATTTTGTGTGATGGCACTCGGTCATGGGAGTCACACTTAGAAGGAAAGATGTAAGTATATATACTTAGCATACGATGCACCTTTGATTTGAGAATATCCACACATTGGCACTCGGTCACGGGGGATGTCCTGATGCCCTCTCAAGTCAAAGTTTGATTGGTAGGTCCGACTTAACACCTAGCAATGTAGATGGCACGTGGTCACGTGGGTCTATATGAAAAGTGAGGCAATATATATTAAGAATTGCATAGAGATGCAATTAGCAAAAGTTGCTTACTTTTTGATTGTTTGTGGATGGCTCGGTCATGAAGGCCCACTTAAAAGTTCTTAAGGTCTTGATTCTTACTAGAAAATATGATTTCCCGAATTCTTTAGGGGGTTAAGGATTTGATAAAATAATGGGAGAAAAATATGCTTGAAAGACCATAAACGTGTTTTCAAATATCAATACTAAATCATATACTTATATTCTGTTTTATTATGTTTTTGTAGATTTTTTAAAATCTTCAAAACTCAAAATGGCTAAGAATCCACTCACAATCATTTTGAAAACCAATAAACTCATTGGGCCCAATTTTCACAAATAGTTGAGAAACCTCAAAATAATGCTTGACTCCTAAAAGAGGACTTATGTACTTAATCAAAGTCTGCCGAAAACCATTGGCGATGACGCCACCAATGAGGCCTGTGAATTGTTCATGAAGTTTGTGGATGATGATCTACAAACAAGCTATCTGATAATGGCAACTGTGTCTAATGAGTTGCAAAAGATTCATGAGCATATGAAGCATGCAAGTGAGATCTTTGTGCGCCTACAAGCGTTGTATGGTGTACAAACTAGGCACCTCGTCTAAAGAGCTCTTTAGGTCAAGGATGGTTGAGGGTTCAAGCATCCATGATCACGGCCTGAAGATGATAGGACTCATCAAAAAGCTTGGACAACTTAATGTTGTAATGGATAATGGCCTCTACGTAGATTTGATTCTACAATCATTACCCTATTCATTTGACCAATTCGTTGTGAACTTTAGTATGTCCAAGCAAGAGGTAACAATCAATGAATTGGTAAACATGCTTGTGATTGCTGAAGCGACTATGAAAAAGGAAAAACCTCTTATGCTTACTTCCTCCTCAAAGTTGAAGGGCCCTAGGGGTCCTAAGAAAGGAGATAAGAGGAAGAAAGGTTCTTCTTCCAAAGGGAAGCAACCCTGAAAAGTTCGGGGGGAGTAAAGAAGAAGAAAGAGAATAAAATCGATGCGACTTGTTTCCATTGTGGTGAGAAGGGGCATTGGAGAAGGAATTGCAAAGCTTACCTTGCAACACTTGAGAGGGTATGTACTTTATTGAAGTGCATTTGACGACTAATTCTTTCTCATAGGTATTTGATACCGTATGTGGTTCTCACTTATGTAATTCATTATAGGGTATGAAAAGAAGAAAGAGTCTTTGTGAAGGAGATATGATCCTCCACCTCGAAAATAGAGCAAGAGTTGCCACTAGGGTCGAAGGTGTAATCAAGTTAGACTTAGGGAATGCTTACATTGTACTTGATCCGGCTTATCATGTATCCAACCTTGTGAAAAATATTATTTCTATTCCCATTTTATATAATGAAGGATATGATTTTTCTATATCGAATGGGATGTTATAGACATTAAAGAATGGTTTTTTAATTGCATGAGTTACATTATATAATGGATTGTACATTTTTGATTCTCAACCTTCACTTATGCACATTCAATCAAGTAAAAGAAAATTAGATAACCAAGAAGATTCCATAATTTAGCATGCTAGACTTGGACATATTTTTGAAAATAGGATGAACAAGTTAGAAGCACTCAAAACACTAAATGTTAGTGGCATTGAGGACCTTCCTACTTATGAATCTTGTTTGAAGGGAAAAATGACAAAGGCTCCTTTTGTAGGATAAACAAAGTGCACCACAAATCCTTTCGATTTGATCTATACGGATGTTCGTGGGGCATTAAGAGTTAATGCGCGAGGAGGCTATTCATACTTCATCACCTTCACCGATGATTATAGTCAGTTCGGACATGTGTATCTTACAAAGTACAAAATCGAAGCCTTTGAAAAGTTCAAAGAGTATAGAAATGAAGTCGAAAAGGAAAGAGGACTTAGTATTAAAGCTCTTCGATCAAATCGAGGGGAAGAATACTTAAGTACCGAATTCTTGGGTTATCTAAAAAAGAATGGAATTTTCTCTCAATGGACTCCACTCGGCACACCCCAACATAATGGAGTAGTTAAGAGGAAAAACCTACCTTGTTGGACATGGTACACTCATGATGATCTTTTTCGATGTACCCATATCCCTTTGGGGATGCCCCTTAGGAATGACAATGAGGTACTAAATCTAGTACTGTCAAAGTTAATGCCAAAAACACCGCATGAGTGTGGTATGACAAAGCACCCTTTTGCCATTATCTTAAGGTTTGGGGGTCTCTACCTACATGAAGCGGTAAGTGGGAGATAAGTTGTATAGTAGATCCACCTTATGCAAGTTTGTGGGATACCCAAGAGAGTTTTTGGGTTATTTCTTTATGATCCCGCAGAATAAAAGGTGTTTGTCTCGAGGAATGCCCACTTTTTGGAAAAGGAATTTCTATTAGATAGAAATAGCATTATTATTGAACTTGATGAAGTTCAATATGATCAACAAATCCCACAAGCGATGGAAACAAATGAGCAACAAGATCCTTACATACAACCTCTAAAAAGGTCGAACCGAATCAAGAAGCAACCTGAAAGGTTTGGATTTTTTCATGAGACAGGCTAATTGGACAGTGATTCGAAGACCTATAAAGAAGTTATGTTGGACATAGACTCGGGACATTGGGTTAATGCTATGAAATTCGAAATGGACTCCATGTATTCCAACAAAGTATGGACTTTGGTAGATCTACTGAAGGGAATTGTTCCCGTTGGTTGCAAGTGGTTCTATAAGAAAAAGCTAGAATTCGATGGACAGATTATGATCTTTAAGGTGTGAATAGTGGCAAAAGGTTACACTCAAAGACCTGGTATCAATTTCGAGGAATTTTTTTCACCGATCGCAATGCCTAAGTCTATTCGGATTTTATTTGCCATAGTCGCATATTATGACTATGAGATATGGCAAATGGATGTAAAAACTGCTTTTCTCAATGAAAATATAGAAGAAAAAATTTATATAAAGCAACCACAAGGTTTCACATCCAAGGGGAGTAGGAAAAAGGTTTGCAAACTCTAGAGATGTATCTATGGACTCATATAGATGTCCCGAAGTTGGAACATACGTTTTGACAAGACAGTCAAATCGTTTAGCTTTGTCAAAAATGTGTATGAACTTTGTGTGTATAAGAAGGGTAGTGGGAGTAGTAACATACTGTTTATTGTGCTTTATGTCGATGACATTCTTCTTATTAAGAACTAGATAGAAATGTTAAAGTGTACTAAAGTATGATTATTTACTCAATTCTCCATAAAGGATTTGGGAAAAGCATCCTACGTATTAGGAATATATATCTTTAGAGATATATCGAGAAAGATGCTGGGGCTTTTTCAAACCTCATGCATTGACAAGATATTAAAGAGTTTTAGTATGGAAGAATCCAAGAGAGGATTCCTCCCTTTGAAACATGGCATTCGTCTTTCTAAGTCTGTGGCCCGTAAGACTGATGACGAGAGACAAAGAATGTCCTACATCCCTTATGCATTTGCTGTAAGGAGCAATATATGCTGTTCAATGTATGAGACCGGATGTGGCACACGCTCTAAGTGTTATGAGCCGTTTCCAATCTAACCCCAGTGAATGTCACTGGATATATGTTAAAATGATCCTTAAGTACTTGAGAAGGACTAAGGAGTTTTTTTTGGTATACAGTAATGGAGAATTGAAACTTGAGGGGTTTTCAAATTCTAATTTTCAATCTGATGTAGATGACCTAAAATCCACTTCTGGATTGATATTTGCCTCAATGGCGGTGCGGTGAGTTAGAAAGTTCTAAACAAGATACCATGACTGATTATACCACCGAGGCAGAATATATTGTGGCTTTAAAAGCTGTAAAGGAAGGTGTTTGGATGAAAAACTTTGGCCAAAAGTTGGATATAATGCCTAGCATTGTTGAGCCAGTCGTTATCTTTTCTGACTAGGTTAAAGATCTAAGATCTCATCACGGTCCAAGCACATTTTGAGGTAATATCATTTGATTCGGGAGATCATTGATAGAGGCGATATCCGAGTGGCGAGAGCTGCCTCAGAAGAGAATATAGCAGATCTACTGACTAAACCCTTACCGCCAAGGTTTTTGAAGGACATCTTGAGAAGATAGGTCTTAAGACAATCGAGAATTAGCTTTAAGGCAAGTGGAAAATTATCGAAATAGTGCCTCGCAAGCTAATTAGATTGGTGTTGTAAATAATTTCATTTGTGATACAATCTTAATTGAATGATATTCTTTAAATGTCCATCTTCATCTTATGCACATATTTACTTTACCGACATTTTGTTGAAGCCCTTAGATCACAGAAGACTACGGGACTTGGTCACGCAATGGGTGGTGATCATGAAATAAGTCTTACACGGTCGTGATCTTAAATACTTCCAAGTCATAGGATCTTATGAGACCAAGGGCATCTAAGATCCGAATAGACTTTCACTAACAATGCATTAATCCAAAGAGTTGGATATTACTCCATTTCATGAGCAATGCACCATATAAGATATGGTACATATTAGTGGATGCTTGTTAGAAAATAAGGTACTAAAGACCCGCCCGAAGAATCCACTAGATAGTCGTAGTGGCAAGTTCTCCAGCTTATACTAGTGCATATAGTTAGTCCTTTGACTTGAGAATCCATTGTAACCTTGTGTTTAGGTCCTTATGCTGTGACACTTCTCTGGCCACATAGTGGGCCATTCGAGAGAAGATTAGATATGAGCTATTTAGACATGGAGATTTATGAGATCCAAGATGGGATCCGACTCCTCATCGTTGTGAAGGATAAGTACATCTCCTATGTATTCTATAATGATCGATTCCATGAAATCCTTGCGCAAGGTCGGATGACAATTTAGAAAAAGTAGTCTTTCAAAGATAAGGTCATAAAGGGAATCGAACATTAAGAATAAAGACATAGTATCGAGGCAATTAGCGAGCCGACAAATATCTTGCCCTAGGCCTCTTTCAGGAGATGGGAGACGGAAGGACCGTATTTGCATGGCACGCGTAGAGCTAGAATGATTCTCCAAAAGCATTCATTTTGGCCAACTAGTTGGGCTCCATGAGCTTAAGGTTGGACATCAACCATGGAGATTAGACACTCTTCAGTTAATGGAGATTAATCGAATTGAGTCGATTAGTTTAAAAGAGTTTAAACTAAAGTGAATATTTGATATTCCAAAGTTACAAAGAGTTGTGAGCTGATGTCCAATGAATGGTAGAACCTAACGGGTCACACATAAAAGATAATTACGTGTCCAAGGCAATGAAAGAGAATTTTCTAAGAGTTAGAAAAAATTCCTATATGACTGATTTGGAGGTGACCGATTGACACAATTGTTGTGGTCATTTTTAGCTTGATCAATTTAATTATTAAATTAATTTAATTAATTTAAGGAGTTAAATTAAGACCAACAATTAAGGAGTTAATTATTTGGTGCCATATGGCTATCAATTGGTCAAGTTAGCTTTAGGGGTTAAGTTAACTATTGCTAGCTTAAAGTGTTGTTAAGACAATTAATTAAATTAAAGGAGTTTAATTTAATTAATATGGAGAATTTATTTTGGAGGAAAAATTCAAATGAAATGTTCATTTGGTGTGAATTAGAATTTTTGTGGATGACATTTCATGAGATGAAATGAAGATTTCAAATGAAATTCAAATTCACATGCCAACTTGCATGCTAGTTGGTGCCACCCCTTGAGGAAGTTGGCATCACACCATCCTCCCTCTATATATACATATAGAGAGGGGTGGCCAACTATATGCTTGCATTACATTCCATGTGAATTTAGATCTAAGAAGGAAGAGTTAGATTCTCTCCATATTTTCCCTCAAATCTTCAAATGTTGCATCATGTGTTGAAGCTTCACTTTCCTTTCTCCTCCTACCTACAAATCAAGCCTTCATCATTGTGTATCTTCTATATATTCTCCAGCTAATATAGAAGAAGATAGGTTATTGCATTGGTGCGTGGATCTTAACATTAGAGACAAGACGATTGGATTGCTCGCCTTTGGAGATCTAATTTCTGGCAGCAACTTGGAGGTAGTTCTGGGTGGACTTTATGAATTCTGATTGAGCTGATTTTGGAAAATAGATCCATCAAGGTGTTTTGGAGTTCCTGTAAAATTTTCAGCTCACACAAAATTCAATTGGGTAGGGAAATTTGGTCGCTACTCTGCTGTGCTGCTGGAAGAAAGTTTTTGAGAGTCAAAGGCTTTCTTCTTGCTTCCTTGGTTTTTGAGCAAAACAAGGTAATGCTCCATCTAAATCTAAATTAATGACATGTTTAGATCCTTGTTATCATGTGTAGCCTACTTAATTTTTATTTTTAGTGTCTTGATTATTGGATCCTATAGCTGCATGTGACTTCATTAAGATTAGTGGAATGACCTCCACTTGATACTGAGAGGAAAAAACTATACAACTATGCATTTTGTGAAGTAAAATGTGTTCAATATTTAGTTCATTTAAAGCAGCCCCACCAGATAAAGCAAATTGTTTACCACCTTAAAATATTTTTGTCATTTCATCATAGGAAATATCAACTTCAGACAAATCTCCAAAATTAAAGAACTTAGTTCCAACATTAAGAATATCAAGTATAAAATTCACTTTTGATGAAGAAAGCACAATTCTTTTTCCAAACACATAAGACTCAACAGAAGCGTCATTTTCAGATTCAATAAAAGTAAAGTTCAAATAAAACATCTTCACCATATAGAAATAGGATATTTTATCTAACTTCATAAAGTTATCCCATTTTAGTTTGCACACAAGATGAATGGCAGGAGATTTAGGTAATGAATCAAAATCGATAGCTCTCCCCCTATTTAGATTTTGCCTAGAATTTTTTGACGAAAACAATTTTTGGCCTCTGCATAATGGAATTTGAGAGAAGAAAGGACCTTACTGAAGTTCCAGTCAGTGATTTCTTCAGGGTTAATTGAAACAAATGATCTAGGCCTTGACATACCCTCATTTGAATCGCTAGGTTTTTCAGGAGAATCCATGGGAGCATCCTTAATACCAGGTTCTTCAGACCTCATAAACTCAGGTTTACCAGAAAAAGATTATTTTTCATCATCAGAGCTTGAGTCATTGTACCATTTGAGCAGAAAAGGGGCTTCGGATACTTCGAGAGGAGTGGGTTCAGAGGAGGAGGAGGAGGAAAGTTTCTTTTTCTTCGAAGTTGAAGGTCCAGCCGACTGGGTATTTCCTCTCTTTGGTATTTTTTTCAAAAAAGATTTGAAGATGAAGAATGAAATTTCTGCTGCAGAGGTTTTGTGAAGAAAATAAAGATACAAGTGAAAGGTTTTGACGCGTGAGAGAAGATAATAAGTTGTTTTAGAAATAAGGATAACTTTGAAAATTGTAATTTTGGAAACTTAATCAGTTATTGATCATAATGACTGAAAATTCTGGAAAACAAAATTGGTAATAGGGGATGAAAGAATGAGTGCATTAACATGCAATTTTCAAGAAGGAATAACTGTCAGATTTAAATAAGTTAACAAATCCCGCCAAAATCAGATTTTGATTTGATTCCTAATTTTTCTCTTATGCACGCAAATTTTTTTTCTTCAAAAGCTTTGCTAAAAACATTTGCAAGCTGATTCTTAGTGGAAACAAAATCAATTGATTTATCACCTTTATTCAAATGATCACGTAGGAAATGATGTTTGATATCAACATGTTTTGTGCGTGGGTGCAGAACTAGATTTTTAGAAATGCTAATGGCACTGGAACTATCACATAAAATGGGCACGAAAGGCACATTAATACCAGAATCATGTAATATACGTCTCATCCATAATACCTGGGTGCAGCAATTACCCAAGCCCATGTATTCTGTCTCGGTTGTAGATAATGCAGTTACACTTTACTTTTTAATGCACCATAAGACCAGGCAATTTTCTAGTAGTTGGCAACCACTGCAAGTTCTTTTCCTATCTATCTTGCATCCAACATAATCCGCATCAGAATAGCTTATGAAATTAAAAGATTTAGAATGTGGATACCATAAGCCATAATTAGATGTTCCCTTAATATATCTCAGTATTCTTTTCACAACATTTAAATTAGATTCCTTTGGATCGGACTGGAGTCTAGCACATATGTTCAAAACATAACATCTGGATAGCTAGTAGTTAAATAGAGTAAGCTACCAATCATACCTCTACCTTCTCGTCTAGATTCTTATCATCTTCATTAGGTTTCAATCTAGAATTTGTACCCTTGGGAGTGGTTGCAGGGTTGCATTCACTCATTCCAAACTTCTTTAGAAGCTCCTTTGTATACTTTTCTTGCAAGATGAATGTCCTCTTTTTGAGTTTGCTGCACTTGAAGTCCTAAGAAGAAATTAAGCTCTCCCATTAAGCTTATTTCAAATTTCAGTTTCATTTTCTCAGCAAACTCTCAACAAAGTAGATCATTAATAGCACCAAAGATAATGTCATTGACATAAATTTGAACAATGAGAGAACTATGTTCTTCATGCTTAGGAGCAATGTGATATCTAAGATTCCACTAGAAAAATCATTGTTTATTAGAAAGTTGCTCAAACGATCATACCAAGCCCTAGGTCCATGTTTCAATCTATATAAAACCTTTGTCAGTTTAAAAACATAATGAGGAAAACGTTGATTTTCGAAACTGGGCGGTTGCTTTACATAAACTTCTTCTTTTATGAATCTGTTTAGAAAAGCACTTTTTACGTTCATTTGATAGAACATAAACTTTTTATGAGATGCAAAGGCAAGAAGCATTCTAATTGATTCTAACCTTGCAACTAGAGCAAATGCTTCATCATAGTCAATGCCTCTTGCTGATTGTAGCTTTTTACTATTGAAAGCAAGTAAGGCACTAAGATCCAATAATTAAACTTCAAAACTTTAAATAAACTAGTGCTTACAAGAAACCAAGGATCTAAACATGCTTAGGATTTGGATTTGGATGGAGAGTTACCTTGATTAGCAAGATCCAAAGGTAGATTGAAGAGCTCTTTCTTCAAATAGAATCTGCCAAGCAGTGGCATAGCTAGAAGAGAGCAACTTTTGCACGATCCAAAGGACTCCAAAAAATCCAAAAAAATTCCAGTAGATCCCCAACTCTTTTATGAAACTACTATTAAAAGTTGAGACCAAAATTCCTTCTAGATCTCTTGGAATAAAATCGCCAAATAACTGATCTTGCATGTCGATCTCCAAAGGCTTAGCAAATCATTTATTTTGCCTCTATCAATATGATCCACACACCAATCCAATTTCCTACTAACTGGAGAAAGAGATGAGAAAAGAAAGGAGATGGCCGATTTTAGGGTTGGAGATGAAGAGAGAGGTGAACTTCAACACATGAGTGAATTCCTTGAAAATGGAGGGAGAAAGTGAGAATCTAATTCTTCACTTGAATTCAATGTGGCTACCCACATCACCTCTATATCTATCTATAGAGGGAGGATGATGTGATGCCAAGGTGGCATCACACCTTCCTCAAGGTGGGGGGACCGCCCACTTGTTTTGGTAGTCAGCATATTTAAATCAAATTTGAATTTTGTGTGCATTTCAATTATATTTGAAATATAATTTCAAATTAATTAAATGCCATACCTAAATGACCCTATTATTTGAATTTTTCCTCCAAAATATATTCTTCTCATTAAATAAATTAAATAATTTAATTTAATTAATTTAATCCTTGACTTAACTCTTAAATTAATTAGCTTAACTCTTTAAGCGAAGAATTGTTTACTTAACTCTTTAAGTTGACCTATTGATGATTATGTGGCACCAAATAATTAAATCCTTAATTATTGGTCTAATTTAACTCCTTAAGTTATTTGATCAATTTAACAATTAAATTAATCAAGCCAAAATTGACCTCAATTTTCCGCCACCCAAAAATCAATCTCTACAGAGTGAATTTTCTTACACTTACAAAATTCCTCCATTACTTAGGAAATGCAATTGGCTTTTGTGTGTGACTCGATAAGTTCTAACATTCATTGAATATGGGCTCACAACTCCTTGTAACTTTTTACTATCGTATATTTATTTTAGTTTAAACTCCTTTAAACTAATCGACTCAATTCAATTAATCTCCATTAATTGAACAGTACCTAAGCTACATGGTCAATGTCCAATCTCAAGCCCACGGAGCCCAACTAATTGGCCGAAATGAATGCTTTTGGAGAACTATTATAGCTCTATGCGTACCGTGCAAATACAATCCTTCCACATCTTATTTCTTGAAAAAGACCTAAGGCAAGATATTTTTCGGCATCCTAATAGCCTCGATACTACGTCTCCATTCCCAATGTTCGATTCCACTTTATGAACCCATCTTTGAAAAACTCCTTTTCCAAATTATCATATTGGCTCGCGCAAGGACTCATTGGAATCAATCATTATAGAATACATAGAAGATGCACTCGCCCTTTACAAAGATGAGGAGTCATTTTCCATTTTGGACCTCATAGACCTCCATATCTAAGTAGCTCATGCCCAATCACCACCCGAAAGGCCTGCAAGGTGACCAGGGATGAGTCAAAGCATGAGGACCTAAACACAAGGTTACCATGGATCATCATATTAAATGATTAATTATATGCACTAACGTAAGCTGGAGAATTTGCCATTATCAACTTGCCACTTCGGGTATTTAGTGGATTCTTTGGGTGGGCCTTGAGTGCCTTGTTTCCTAACAAGCACCCACTAATATGCATCCATATCTCATATAGGATTGCTCATGAAACGGAGCAATATCCAACTCTTTAGATCTATGCATCATTAGAGATGGCAACGGGGCGGGTCTGGGGTAGGTTTTGCAGGACCCGGGACCCACCCCGCCTAAAAATTGAGAAACCCAGGACCCGCCCCGCCCCGCCTTACCTTAGGACCCGGACCCGGCGGGTTGGACCCGTCTAACCCGCTTTTTTTTTTTTTTTTTTGTATTTTTGTGTATATATTTTTTTCCTTCTTTTCTTCATAATCACTTGAATATATAGATTTTGCTCTAGTGAGTATAGGTTTTGAAAGAATAAAATTGAAACAAGTTAAAAAAAAAAAAAGCCCTAATTTTCTAATATAGTATTATAACCTAATAAATACTTATACTTATATATAATATATATGTTATATGTAATATAATATATAATATAAATATATATATTATATAATATAATATAGGATGGGATCGGGGCAGATCCACCAAGACCCGCTACCCGCCCCGGACCCGGGCGGGTCTTGATAATCAAGACCCGTTACCCGCCCCATCCCCATTTTTTTCACCCCAAACCCGCCCCGAATGGGGCGGGGCCCCGGTTTACCCGAACCCATTGCCATCCCTATGCATCATTAATGTAAGTCTATCCGAATCTTAGATGTCCTATCTCTTAAGATCCTATGATTTGGAAGATTTAAGATCACGACTGTGTAAGACTTCTTCCATGATCATCACCCAGTGCGTGACCAAGTCTCGTAGTCTTGTGTGATCTAAGGGATTCAACTAAATGCCAATGAAGTAAATATAAGCATACGATGAAAATGGCCATATTATGAATATCGTTCAGTCAAGATTGTATCACAAGTGAAATCGTTTACAATGCCAATCCAATTGACTTGCAGGATACTATTCCAATAATATCCCAATTTCCCAAAAGCCAATTCCCCTAACCTTAAGACCTATCTTCTCAAGACGTCCTTCAAAGACTGTTTGCATTTAGGGGTTTAGATAGTAGTTCTGTTATATTATCTTATGAGGCAACAATTTCCACTCAATTGTCGACTCTATCAAATGATATCATATATCAAATTGTAACATATTTATCTATATTTGGATCACTGATGGGATCTTGGCTCAAGTCCTAAGTTGACTTCAAAAGACAATCGTAAGCTCATGGACGCTAAGCATTACATCCAACACTTGGATGAAGTTTTTATCCAAACACTTTCTTTGCGGTTTCCAAAACCACAAATTATTTTACTTCAGTAGTAATCTCAATCGTGGTTGTCTTATTTGGAACTCTTCCAACTCACCACGCCACCACTAAGGCAAAATTTAAATCCAGAAGTGGATTTTAGGTCATCTACATCGGATTGCAAACTAGAGTCCGAAAACTCTTTGAGTTTCAATTTTCCATTACCGTATACCAAAAACAAGTCCTTAGCGCTTCTCAAGTACTTTTGGATTGTTTTAACGACCATCCAGTGACAGTCGCTGGGGTCGGATTGGAAACGAATCGTAACACTTAGAGCGTGTCCCGCATCCAGTGTTGTACATTGAACACATACAATTTGCTCTGCATGAAGTATGTGGGACATTCTATGTCTTTCGTTGTCAATCTCAGAGGCCATAGACTTGGAGAGACTAATTCCATGTCCCATGGGAAGAAACCATTATTAGATTCTTCCATACTAAAACTCTTTAGTATCTTGTTAATGTACAATGTTTGGGAAAGCCTTGGCATCCTTCCCGATCTATCTCTATAGATACATATTCCCAATACATAGGATGTTTCTTCAAAATTCTTCATGGAGAATTCTGTAGATAACCATGTTTTAGTACCCTCTAACATTTCTCTCTCATTCTTAATAAGAAGAATGTCATCGACATAAAGCATAATAAACTGTATACTATTCTTACTAGCCTTCTAGAACACACAAAGTTCAT
The DNA here is from genome assembly GCA_018894105.1 of Jacaranda mimosifolia. NCBI lineage: Eukaryota > Viridiplantae > Streptophyta > Magnoliopsida > Lamiales > Bignoniaceae > Jacaranda > Jacaranda mimosifolia. The sequence continues at coordinate 15,102,696 of CM032129.1, forward strand.
ACACATTTTCACAAAGCCAACTGATTTGACTTTCTAATCAGAATATATGTTCCAAGTTTGGGACACCTTTTTGAGTTAATAAATGGATATCTGGAGTTTACAAACCTTTTGCTTACTCCCCTTAGACATAAAACCTTGCAGTTGCCCCAGTTAGATTTCTTCTTCAATGTTTCCATTGAGGAAAGCAGTTTTCATATCCATTTATCATATCTCATAGTCATAATATGCGACTGTGGAAAGTAAAATTCGAATGGACTTAGGCATTGCGACCAGTGCAAAGATTTTCTCAAAATCAAAATTTGGTCTTAGAGTGTAACCTTTTGCCACTAGTCGTGCCTTAAAGGTCACTACCTCTCCATCGACTACTAGCTTTCACTTATAGATCCATCTGCAACCAACGGGAACTATTCCCTTTGGTAGATCTACAAAAGTTAATATTTTGTTGGAGTTCATTGAGTCCTTTTTTGATTTTATGGCATCAAGCCAGTGTCCCGAGTCTATGTCCAACATAGCTTTCTCATAGGTTTTTGGATCACTATTCAATTAGCCCATATCATGAAAGAATTCGAATATTTCGGGTTGCTTCTTGATTTGATCCGTCCTTCTTAGAGGTTGTGTGGGGGGCTTTTATTGATATTTACTTGTTTCTACCGCTTGTGGAATTTTAATGATCATCTTAAACTTCACCAAGTTCAATAACAATGCCTTTTCTATCTAATAGAAATTCATTTTCCGAAAAGGTGACATTTCTTAAAACAAACACCCTTTGTTCCAAATGATCATTAAAGTAATAACCTAAAGACTCTCTTGGGTATCCCACAAACTTGCACAAGATGGATCTACTATCCAACTTGTCCCCCACTAAATGTCTCATGTAGGCGGGAGACCCCCAAACCTTTAGATAATGGTAAGGGGGTGCTTTGCCAATTCACATCTCATGCAGCATTTTTAGCACCTACTTTGAGGGTACTACACTTAGTAACTTTGCTGTCGTCTTTAAGGTGTATCCCCAAAAGGATATAGGCACATCGAAAAACTCATCATGGAATGTACCATGTCTAACAAAGTATGGTTTCTCCTTTCAGCTACTCTATTATTTTGGGGTATGCCGAGTGGAGTCCATTAAGAGAGAATCCTGTTCTTTTTTAGATAATATAAGAATTCAGTACTTAAGTATTCTCCATCTCGATCCAATCGAAGAGCTTTAATACTAAGTCCCTTTTGCTTCTCCACTTCATTCCTGTACACTTTGAACTTTTCAAAGACTTCGGATTTATACTTCATAAGATACACATGTCCGAACTGACTATAATTATCGGTGAAGGTGATAAAGTAGGAATAGACTCCTCTCGCACTAACTCTTAGTAGGCCACAAACATCCATATGGATAAAATCCAAAGGACTTGTGATGCACTTTGTTTGTCCTAGAAAATGAACCTTAGTCATTTTTTCCTTTAAACAAGATTCATAAGTTAGAATGTTCTCAATGCCACTTACATTTAGCGCTTTGAGAGCTTCTAACTTGTTTATCCTATTTTCAGAAATATGTCTAAGTCTTGTATGTCATAACATAACATCTTCTTGGATATCTAATTTTCTTACTTTATTGAATGTGCATTAGTGATTGTTGAGAATCCAAAAAAATATATAATCCCTTGTTAAGTGTACCATAAGCATTTAAAGAACCCATTCTTTAATGCCTTCAATCTCCTATTTGATATAGAAGGATCAAATCCTTTGCTATCTAAAACGAGAATTGAAATAATGTTCTCAACAATATGTGGTACATATTAACAAGGGTTCAGTACAATTATGAAGTTCCCTAAGTCTAACTTACTATATGCCTTTGGCTTTGGCTGCAACTCTTGCTCCTTAGCTAAGACGGTGGATCATATCCATATCATTAGGTCTTATTCTTCTTTCTATTCTTTATAACTTACAAAGATAAGAACCACATAAGATATCATATATCCATGAGGAATAATTTATCCTTGAATGCACTTCAATAAAGTACATACCCTTCTCAAGGGTTGCAAGGTATTCCTTGCAATTCCCTTTTCAATGGCCTATCTCGCCAAAGTAGAAACAAGTAATATCAACTGTATCTTTTATAATCTTCTTGATTCCTTCATATGCCTTTAATGGTTGCTTTCCCCTTAGAGGAAGAACTTTCCTTTCTTTTACCTCTCTTTCTAGCATCCCTAAGGCCCATAGACTTGAAGGTTAAAGCAAACATTAATGGTATGTCCTTGTCATGGTAATCTCCATCTAAATCAACACTTTGATCAATAAAACTCAGCAAGCAAGGATGTGAGGATCAAATCCTCATAGAGATCATTGTCCATCACTACGTCCAACTTGAAAAGCTTCTCCAAGCCTAATCAACTTTAGACCATAGTTGATGACACATGACTTCTCATCCATCCCAGCTTGAAAATCTCCTTTGACAACATGAATTTCTCATACCTTGTTTATTTTACAACTCTTGTAAACTTTAATCGAGGTATAATTCATGTGTCCTGGAGACTTTTGAAGTTTGTAGATGCCATCATGAGACTATGGGATAGGACGATCCTTAACCCAATTCATGAACTTTTCACATATCTTTTGATCTGCTATAATCCCCATAGGATTAGGAGCACCTTGATATAGGATATATATCCATTTCTAGGAATCTAGAATGATTTTTGTGGTTAAGTCAAACGTGGAAGTTTGGCCCAATTGCTTTATTAGTTTTCAAAATAACATGGAGTGGATTTTTATCCATTCTCTTAAGATTTCACAAATCCTCAAAGGTGAAAAAGATAATATAAGCATGTGATTGAATTTTGATACTGAAACATGTTCATGGTCTTTCAAGCATGTTTTTCTCCCAATATTTTATCAAATCCTTCACCCCCTAGAAGAATTCAGGAAATCTCATTTCCTAGTGAGAATCAAGATCCCGAGGACTTGCAAATGGACCCCCGTAACCAAGTGCCATCACAAGCAATCGAAGGGTAAGAAACTTTTGCTAATTGATGCAACTCTTGATGTATTTTGCCTCACCTTTCACATAGACCCACAGAACTGTGCACCATCTATGTTACTAAGTGTTAAGTCTAACCTACCAATCAAACTTTATCTAAGACGGGCACCACAACATCCTCCATAACTGAGTGCCAATGTATGGGTGTTCTTAATTCAAAGATGCATCTCATGCTAAGTGTATGCTCACAGCTTTTCTCCTAAGTGTGACCCCCATAACTGAGTGCCATCACATAAAATCAGTAGCGTCATCATGGCATATACTATTGGTAGAAGGCATGGATTAATTAAAACTTCTTTTAATTTATATCCATTTTGACTTAATATTTGTAGAGCACTTAAACTTTCTAAGTTGAGGGTTTTTGCTTGCAAAGATCTCATCATTTTATCTTTTTATTTAGGTTTTCAATATCCTAACCATGTATCTCACACATTAATAAGATATGAAAAGCATAAATAAGTAAATGAACCTAGCATGCTCCTTGGATGGGATGACTATGAGCTTAACCAAGTGGTGCACTTTGAGCAATAGGTGCACCACCTAGTTGATTTTAAGTAGGTTGATTAAATCTAGCTATTATATGAGCTTATCCCCATACATTCATGGGTCTTTTTACCTCTAATGGTCTCGTTGCCCTTGTAACATTTACAAGAGAAAGAAATCATCACTCCTAATGATTCTACTCTCATAGCATTTACAAGATATAAATTAAGAGGCATGCAAACCCCAATTTAATACAACCCTTTTCAGTTACTTGAAAAAAATATAATCAATATTAAATGCTCATGATCATCCCCATTCATTCATCATCCATTCAATAATTAAATGAACAATAAATAAATCTAGAATTAACAATTAATTCTAACAATTAAATGCTTATCTCATAAACAATTAATTGGTCAAGCAAAAATAAGCATAACATTTATGCATCTCATTTTTGCACAAAACTAGAGATTAACTTGAACAAATTTCTAAAAGCAATAAAAAATGTCAAACAAAATTTTGAGAACTTGCACAACACTGTGCACCTATCTAGCATAATTTGAATAATTTTTAGTCACCTAAGGAACACAAAAATAGGCTCAAAATTCATGCCAGCCAAAACTGGTTGCTGTTGCCCAAACGGCGCACACAGTTGGGCGGTAAGTGCACCCACTTCTCTACTTGTGTGTTGCCATGGTGCGGTAGCATCCTTGTTTTGGGGTTGGGACTGATTAAGTCAATTTTGGCTCAACTTTTGTGCACATCATACCACACATTTTACATGAAATTCCAGATTTAAAACACCTTTCAAAAATGGAATTTCAAGTGCTCAAACATTCTTCAAACTTCAAGTTCAAGTAAGAATCATATTCTTCAAAAATGACCAAAATAACTTAAGGCCAACCAACACATGCCATATCAAGATATGACATCAATTAATGTCAAATCAACATTCAATATTAATAGTTATGAATTAAAACATACTACTCATATGAATCAACAATTAAAACACATATTAGCATGCTTTCAATTCATCAATCAAGGAACCACATACAACATCATCCAAACACTCAAATCCATCATATGAAAAAAGAATTTGGTTATTTTGATCAATCCATCACATGAATCAATAAATAAACAAATCCAAATAAAAACATGAATTAGGCTCCAATACCACTTGAAAGGAAGTAAAGCACTAGGATCCATAATAAAACTTCAAAAGCTTCAATAAACTAGTTCTTACAAGCAGCCAAGGATGTAAACATGCTTAGGATTTGGATTTGGATGGAGAGTTACCTAGATTAGCAAGATCTAAAGGTAGATTGAAGAACTCTTTCTTCAAAATAGAATCTGCCAAGCAGTGGCATAGTTGGAAGAGAGCAACTTTTGCATAATCGAAAGGACTCCAAAAAATCCAAAGAAATTCCAGTAGATCCTCAACTCTTTATGAAATTACTGTTAAAATTTAAGACCAAAACTCGTTCTCGATCTCCTAAAATAAAATCACCAAATGACTGATCTCGCAGGTGAATCTCCAAAGGCTTAGCAAACTATTTGTTTTGCCTCTATCAATATGATCCACACGCCAATCCAATTTTCTACTACTCCTGACTTTTAACTGGAGAAAGAGAAGAGAGAAGAGCGAGAGATAGCTGACTTTGGGGTTGGAGAATAAGAGAGAGGTGAACTTCAACACATGAGTGAACACCTTAAAAATGGAGAGAGCAAATGAGAATCTAATTCTTCACTTGAATTCAATGTGGCTGCCCACCTCACCTCCATATCTATATATAAGGGATGATGGTGTGATGCCAAGGTTCAGTCACAATTTCCTCAAGGTGGGGGGGGGGGGACCGCCCACTTGTCTTGCAAGTTGACACATTCAAATTAAATTTGAATTTTGTGTGCATTTCAATTATATTTGAAATCTAATTTCAAATTAATTTATGTAACACCTTAATTTTTAGAATATCAATTTAAGTTGATTGAAATTAAATTAATTAAAGTTTAGATAGAAATATTTAGAATTGGAGGATTTAATTATAAATAAGGAATGGACTTGATTGTTTAAAATTATAAAGTTTAGGGGGTTAATATGGACAAGTTGAAAGTTGGAGGACTTTAAAATATTTGGATTTGGACTTAATTGCCTAAAAATAGAAAATTTAGGGGCTAATGTGTCAGAATTAGAAGTTGAGGGACTCAAATGAAAATTAGGGGCTACATTGAAGGCGGTCTAAAAGTTTTGTGGTAGAAATTGGGTCGGTCTAAAAGTTTTGAGGCTAATTTGAAAATAACAAAAATGTATTTATATATATAACATGAAGGATAGAAATTCCTTAAATTTCTAAAATTTGCCCAAATCTTTCCCGAACGGCGAATCACTGGTGAATGGACGTGAAACCTAGAACTAATACCATATTTGGCTTCCTGCCATTAAAGTGAACATAACCATATAAAAAACAACACTAAACCACCAAACATGTCGAAGGAAACTAAAGCCGACGGTGGATGAGCGGTGGGTTGATGGTTTCGCCATTTTCGGTGGTGAAAAAATGGTGGTGTTTGGGTGGGTATTGATCGTGAGGTGATGTGTAGTCTAGTGGTGGTGTTAATTTGGAGTTTCGAAGACTGGTGGCGCAGGAATGTTTGTGGGGGGCGCGACAGCGGTGGGCTAGGGTTCCGCGGTGATTTTGAGCCAAATTGTCCAACTAAACGGCGTCCAAACAAGAAATTATTTAGGGGGTTTTACTCCTCATGATGAGGCACACAAGATGGTGGTAGAGGTCTCCATCTCCGGCGGTTGCACGTGGCCGCCGCCGACGGTGCATGGCAGCTGTTTCAAGGCAGTTTGCCCCAAATTTAATCCCGAACTTGTCTAAGCTATTCTCGGCTTAAGATAGGATCCTGGTTTGGCCCGATTTGGGTAATTTTTTAATAATCAAATTTTAATTCGATTGAATTATTGAATGTAATTTGATTTTCGAGTTCAGTTCAGTCATAACTTGTACTACGACTGTCAAACTATAATTTAACTTGAGTTATGGCTTAATTTTATAACTATCATAATAGTAAATTTAATTAGTTCAAAAGAATACTGTGAGGGCTTTAAGTAAGATCTTAATTATTTCTTTACCAAACCATCGAGTTAGGGATAATGATGTATGACTATGTTAAGCATTTAGCGCACCTCTAAATTTGAAGGGATTATAACTGAACAACTAAAGTAATCAGGGATCCCGATAAGGATATTTAAGTACATTAAGAATTTTGATTTGGAAATTAACTCAACATAGTTTTAGTTCATTTAATTTGAATTGTGAATTGATTATAAAATAAAATCATGAGCTGTTCAAACCTCTAAGGATTATCAAGATTATGTCAGAATACTCTTAAGTTAAATAGAGATATTATTGATATTTATCCTTAAAATTCAGAGGGTTGACGGAATGATAACCTGAGTTATTTTATGACAGTTCTCAGACTGACTAGGAAACCAGAACCTAAGCGACCATACAACTAAGAATCCCTCTACATCTACTAGGTGAGTTTATATTGATTAGTATGGTATTCTTTGCTGGGGAAAGAACCTATATACTTGCTATTATATCATAATTGCTTCCTTTCTTTTGATCTATGTGGTGAAAATAGTACTCCACATCGCCTTCTATTTGAAGTGCCTTTGTTGATTTTAATTGATATCGCTTTATCTGAAATTGGCGATGTGTTGAGAAAACTGAAAAGTGATTTTGAAATATATTGTTTTATCGCATACATTTCTGGATACCAGCCTAGTGTTAGATTATTCTATATATAAACATGGCGATTTGATATACTATTTGGAACACTGGTTTTGAGATATATTTATCAGTCATAGCCACGACCGTTTCTCATAAACGGGTTAGGACTGTTTGAGCATCCAAATTTCGGTTGTCATGGCTAAGTGACGTGTTATATGAAATGATGTTGCGCACTAATTATTGGTAACTGATACTGTACTGATTATTGATACCCTTGCGAGTGGGCCCTGGGATTAGCTTTGGACGAACTGAGCGGAACAGACCAACGGTGACCGATCTCCTGCTAATATACCCTACTGATTACATTTGGCTCCATAGTCCGCCGGAGGTAGCTGGCTATAGGAGGGATGAGGCATGTAGCTAGCCATGCCTACTGGTTATAGTATATTGTCCAAGCCGATCACTCGAGATAGGAGGAATAAGGGTTTCCATTTGTTCGAAAGTAGAGTGACAAGGTAGGAGAACCGCCAATGCTTAATAGTGAAAATATTTTGTTAAATTATATTCAGTTGCTCGGTATGCCTGATACTTATACTTGAAATTTCAAATATTTGACTGGAACCCAGTAGATGTTCAAAGGGTATATCGACTCCATTTCAAATCATAATTGAGGTTTAAACCTCTGTGAGAGATAGTGAATTTTGTGAAATCTCACCACTGGTATGGGACGGTAGTGAAATGGATCACCCAAAAACTTTGACTAAAACCTTATCTCACAACTTCTGAAAATATTTATGCTTCTATTTATCTCCTATGTCATAATTGTGAAATTATCATTTTGTTATTATTGCTATACTATCTCACTAAGTCATTCAGACTTACATTGTTTTATTGTTTCTTCCGTTCTTTGCCCCAGATAGAATAGGGTGATGAAGATAGACTAACCCAGGGAACACATGAAGTAATAAGGGTGATAAAAGTCCATATTTTGATTTAGACTAGAACATCCGATAAAGGTCATTGTAGAAATTAATTACTTTGGGATTTTTGAGAAATGTATTTTCTGTTGTAAAGAAAACGTGCGGTAATATTTGAATAGCACCTCGATTGAAAGCAGGCGTCTCCCGATTGGGGCGTTACAAGGTGGTATTAGTGCTTATGTTTGGAAACCTAAGCTACACTAGGATATGATCCTTGGAATATGAAAATCTTGAGTTAGTGGAGAGTAAGCTTAATTTTGAAATTTGATTGACTTTGGAGTTGATTAGGACATGAATTTTTGGGAACAATGTTTGATCCGAAGGACGTGAAGGGTTATGATTGGGTGCGCAAACAATGTATAATATGTTACTTCTAAGGTATCGAGCATATGACTCCTTATGTTTGGGAAGGATAATAACCTTGGGAAATTATATTGAGTGTGAGCATGTTTGGGAACCTTTTAACTGGTATGAGTCGACGATAGTTTTAGATGGAGTTGAATTTGATTAGTAAAGGATCTTATTGGATCATTACTTGGATATAAGAGTGTGTCGTGACTTAAGATAAGGTTATTTGGGAAATGATATGTTGATGACTCAAATCTCTTTAGTGTATGGAATATTGAGATCAATGGAGGCTAAGGTTGACATGAAAATTTGGCTAGGATGTGAGCTTTTGGGATATTGCTTGATGTTAAAAGAGTAAAGGATTGGTGTTGGAATGGCCAACCAATACCTAATCCGCTACTCTTGAAATGTTAAGCATATGACTTTATTAGTGTTTAGTGGAACAATACTTTTAGTGTTCAATGTTATGCAGGTGTATCTTATGATAATATAACTTGAGAAGCGAGGGATTATTTTGGGATAATTAGCTTTTTGGTTTATACATATGGTTGAGATTCGTACGATATTGTTATCTCGGAGGAATTGATATTTTGACAATAGGATTGATTAGTGTAACTACCTTGTGGTAATTGTAAGGGAAATAGGGATTATTTTTCACAAGGAGAATCTGATATGCATGTTCTGCTCTGATTCATCGGATTACTTATGTACTTAGGTTTGTTTCGTTTTAAGTGTATTATGCTCATGGAGTAATAAGGATGGTGTAATTTTTGGTCTAGGTCGGGCTGTTGTCCAGGCTGAACGAGCCATCTGTATTTCCTCTCTATCAGATTCGATTGAGATGATACCGGGCTATTTACTGAATGAGCCGTCTATATTTTCTCCCGATCTGATCCGGTTGAGACGATCCTGAGCCATTCATTGAATGAGCCATCTATATTTCCTCCCGATCTGATTTGGTTGAGACGATCTCGGGGTATTCACTGAATGAGCCGTCTATATTTTTTCTCGAGCTGATTCGATTAAGATGATCCCAGGCCGTTTAAGCTGAAAGTAATAACTCCCAAGCTAGCACCTACCAGTTACCTTGAATTGTTCATGCTTGTATCTGGATATGTACATGTTCTGATCATTATTTTATGATCTGTTAAGTTGTTTCTTTCTTGACAGGTCTTTACTAATTTGTTATTAAGATTATCCCTTGCTAAATCCTTTGAACTTATTCTCCTGTTTTATCCTTGATATTTTCATATAGGACTACGTGATAGATACGGACTTCTGGCTTAGGCTGGAGACAATATGTTCTGTGGGACCATTAATGTTATGTATATAGCACTGATGTTGAGATCTATTTAAGTTGAAATATGTTGCTACCTCTGATGGACTTAGGAATTTTCCTTCTTATGGGCATATTGATTGTTTTAAGCATTAGATTTAATACTGAACTGGTGACATCTCAGCTTAGTGGTTATCTTGAGTGGGGTGTCATAGAGGCGGTAAATTTCGTACTTGAATTTTAATTCGACTACATTACCGAATGTGATTGAAGTTTTGGATTTAAGCTTGATCATAATACAAACAACGATTGTTAAATTATGATTTAGCTCAAGTTACAAATTAGTTTCATAATTATTACAATATTGAACTCCATCAACTTGAAAGGATACTTAAGGAATTTTGGCTTTAACTCGTAGATGAAGGTAGTTGAAGGTACTGTCCAAGTTCTGAATGTAAATCAAGGATCTAATCTCATGTAATCTTGGCTTTAACTCATAGATGGAATCAAAGGGTCTAAGTACCGCTTGTGACTATACCTAGTGTATACAAAATTTTCAAATAGATAATGAATGATAGGGAAGCCTCTGACTTGTTATGAAATCTTAGGAGGTGTTAATGTGAATAATTCTATTACTAGTTCCCAGATGTACTAAACTTGGCCATGTGAAAAATTATGTATGTAGACCCGAACTCTAGGATGACTTGTGTAAATATTTATACTTATTGGGTTGGGTGTTGATGACAACCGTGGACTTGGATTTATTATGCATTTCTGGGATATGTAACCATACTTAACTTTTGGTTCGTACTTGTCCGGGTGGTCAAGACCTTGATGTTGATGATATCGTAAATTTTGTTTTCAATAATGTCATTTAAAGTTAATACAGTGAACTAGTAGTTCACGATATTTGAGTACATGACTTCTCATATTGTTTGTAAAATGTTGAGTTTCAATTCGACCGCTTTTAAGGTGAATATTATGTGAATAGGAGTTTATAGTATTAATGCTAGCGCGCTAGGTGATGACGAGTCTTGTGCACCTTTAAATAATTGTATAGAGACCTCTATATTAACCATAAACGCTTTGGATTGAACACCACAGAATAAATTGGTATAAGCTCGTTCTTCCAAGCTAAATTTTGATATGCCAGAAGTTAGTGCCGGCCTAAAGTATCAATTGAGCATAGCCAAAAGCCACTAGCACCATAACAAATGATCATTAGTTGACCGAATTAATAGATTTTAACTCTATGAAGAGAATACTCTAGTGGGAAAAATACAAGAAAATATAGACGCTAGCAACAACTCCATACATCAATATTGGTAAAGAGACTCTGAAACAAGCAGGCTGAACATAGAATTTAATAGAAATGACATGATGCTTTTGGGGTCTATTTTATGAGACTTATTACGATCACAACTAGATTTGTAAGATTTGGATAGGATTTAAAAGGCATCTGTCTGGAACTTGACTTTAGTGAAACAATATTTCTATAGGTTAGCAATAAACACTACCTTGTGGGATAGTGACAAACCCAACTAAATCAGTAATTTTGAAGGTATTGTGAAAGATCTCATAGAAATGACTTCAGGTAAATTCTTGAATCTCATTTGTGAAGGGTTATGGAATGGTTAGCAATTAGAATACAAGGAGTTGTGGGACAAAGATAGGAACTGAATAAGCTTCATTGCATATGGAATCCTAATATCTTGATTTATGAAGATTACTTGGCCCAAAGTAAAGGTATAATTTATTTAAGATTGAACTAAGTTAAACTGTTCTTAGTCATAAGTTAGTGGAGAAAGTATTCTAGGAATTACCTCTCATTTGTAATGTAGATACTGGGAACTAATATACCGTCCTTTGGATGGCCAGATTCCTACAACAATTGTTGATATGATATATAGGGTGTTGATTCATTAGATTGGGTTTTAGCAAATCTATTCAAGACGTTTGGTAGGTCTGGAATTGAGGAAAGAGTTATACTACATCTATGCTTGGTGTCATAGATATCCATAGGAATATCAATTTTGCATTAAGTTAATCGAGTGTCGATTAGGGAAAAAAAAAGAGATAAGATACATTTAAAGGTGTGTAACACCATAAAGGATCATCAAGATAATCTGGCTGAAGTTGAGATTATATTCGATCGGGAAGAGCTAGGATGTAATTATGTCAGAGGTGCAGAGCCCTTAGGTCTTATCAAATTAATATTAAGAGTATGCTTGAATGCTTGAGGTTTTTCCTATGCTAACAGGTTCATTAACTAACCTAGTCAAAAGAAGTGGTAGTTCTAAGTGATGAATAAGGACATGAAGGCGAATTTGTGAACTAAAGACCAAGATTAAGTTATCTTAGTTATCATTCCCTTTACAAAATATAAAGGATAGTTTCATGTATCCATGCCAATCAAAGGGTTAATGGGAAAAAAGGGGTGGTTGCATGTATCATAAGGAATCTAAGTGATGGAAACAAGATTGTTCTGTTCAGGATATAGAATAGCTATCTTGGGTTGCCTCATTACGTTAGGGTTATTTATGTTAGTCATGAAATTTCTTGGAAAGATATGACCATAGTATATCAAGTTGAAGTACCAAAATTTGAACCAAAAGGATGAGAAGAAATAGAAGGATTGTTAGGAATCTAAGTTATGAGCTTAGCGTAAACCAACCTTTACATCATAAGAAACGAAACACGCAATTCCTTGGAAAAAAAAAAGATTAAGTTTTGATTATACCAAAGTGGAGACCCATAGATCATATGAGGAATATATGTTTCTTAGGTTTTAACAATACACGACAAATGTGATCTTCTTAAAGCAGTAGACCCATTGATCAAAAAAATTGAAAGGAGATAAATTTTTGGATACATAGAGATACGTGAGAAATGTTGGGAATTAAGAAGGTAGATCGATTTATGCATTGGTTTATCTTTCTTTAGGGAAAGCTAAAGGAAATATCAAGTATGTTTATGCTTAAGATGAATATGGAATCGTGAGGAACCAATCTCATAAGTACCAGAATGACTCGAGAGATAAGATATAAAACAAATGATCTTGCTGGACGTGGGACATAAAAAGTAGCTCGAAACACTTGATAAAACATGGAATGCTCAAGTGAGTATAAGCAACCCAAAAACCCACATCAGTAATTCCCACTAAGAAGAATTCCCACCTTTTAGGACAAGTCAGAGATACTCGAAATAGGAGAAAAGAATATGTGGGATCATTTGCATCCGCAACAAAGTTTTCTTTGGAGACAGCAAAATAAAATATAATGACGCTACGAGATCTTTTATATTTTAGATGAGAATCTGGGGACCAAATTCTCTTAAAGGGGGGAGAATTGTAACACCCTAATTTTTAGAATATCAGTTTAAGTTGATTGAAATTAAATTAATTAAAGTTTAGATAGAAATATTGGGAATTAGAGGATTTAATTATAAATAAGGAAGGGACTTGATTGTTTAAAATTATAAAGTTTAGGGGGTTAATATGGACAAGTTGAAAGTTGGAGGACTTTAAAATGTTTGGATTTGGACTTAATTGCCTAAAAATAGAAAAGTTAAGGGCTAATGTGTAAGATTTAGAAGTTGAGGGACTCAAATGAAAATCAGGGGCTAAACTGAAGGTGGTCTAAAAGTTTTGGGGCAGAAATTGGGTCGGTCTGAAAGTTTTGAGGCTAATTTGAAAATAACAAAAATGTGTTTATATATATAACATAAAGGACAGAAATTCCTTAAATTTCCAAAATTTTCCCAAACCTTTCCTGAACGGCGAATCGCCGGTGAATGGCCGTGAAACCTGGAACTAATACCATATTTGGCTTCCTCCCATCAAAGCGAACACAACCATATAAAAAACATCTCTAAACCACCGAACATGTCAAAGGAAACTAAAGTCGACGGTGGACGAGCGGCAGGTTGATGGTTCCGCCGTTTCTGGCGACGAAAAATAGTAATGTTTGGGTGGGTTTTGATCGCGAGGTGATTGGTAGTCTGGTGGTGGGGTTGATTTAGGGTTTCAAAGGCTGGTGGCAGAGGAATTTTTGTCATGGCGTAACGGTAGCGAGCTAGGGTTCTACGGTGGTTTTGGGCTAAATTGGCCAGCTAAACAGCGTTGAAACAAGAAATTGTTTAGGGGTTTTTACTCCTCATGATGAGGCACACAAGATGGTGGTGGAGGTCTCCATCTCCGGCGGCAGCACGTGGTGGCTGTTTCAAGGCAGTTTGCCCCAAATTTAATCCTAGACTTGTCTAGGCTATTCTCAGCTTAAGATAGGATCCTAGTTTGGCCCGATTTGGGTAATTTTTTAATAGTCAAATTTTAATTCGATTGAATTGTTGAATGTAATTTGATTTTCGAGTTCAGTTCAGTCATAACCTATACTACGACCGTCAAACTATAATTTAACTTAAGTTATGGCTTAATTTTATAACCATCATAATAGTAAATTTAATCAGTTCAAAAGAATATTGTGAGGGCCTTAAGTAAGATCTTAATTATTTCTTTACCGAACCATCGAGTTAGGGATTATGATGTATGACTATGATAAACATTTAGCGCACCATGAAATTTGAAGGGATTATAACTGAACAGCTAAAGTAATTGCGGATCTCGATAAAGATATTTAAGTACATTAAGAATTTTAATTTGGGGTTCAACTCAACATAGTTTTAGTTCATTTAATCTGAATTTTGAATTGATTATAAAACAAAGTCATAAGTTGTTCAAAGCTCTAAGGATTATCAAGACTATGTCAGATATTCTTAAGTTAAATAGAGACATTAGTGATATTTATCCTTAAAATTCAAAGGGTTGACAGAATGATAACCTGAGTTATTTTATAACAGTTCTCGGACTGACTAGGAAACCAAAACCTGAGCGACCATACAACTAAGAATCCCTCTGCATCTACCAGGTGAGTATATACTCATTAGTATGAGATTCTTTACTGGGAAAAGAACATATATACTTGCTATTATATCATGATCGTTTGCTTTCTTTCGATCTATGTGTTGAAAATAGTACTCCAAATCGCCTTTCTATTGATTTTGATTGATATCGCTTTTGATTGATATCGCTTTATCTGAAATTGGCGATGTGTTGAAAACTGAAAAATAATTTTGAAATATATTGTTTTATCGCCATACCTTTCTAGAAACCAGCTTAGTGTTGGATTATTCTGTATATAAACATGGCGATTTGATATACTATCTGGAACATTGGTTTTGAGATATATTTATCAATCATGGCTATGAACGTTTCTCAGAAACAAATTAAGACTGTTTGAGCATCCGAATTTCGACTGTCATGGCGACGTGGTGTGTTATATGAAATG
The DNA here is from genome assembly GCA_018894105.1 of Jacaranda mimosifolia. NCBI lineage: Eukaryota > Viridiplantae > Streptophyta > Magnoliopsida > Lamiales > Bignoniaceae > Jacaranda > Jacaranda mimosifolia. Next base: position 15,117,893 of record CM032129.1, read on the forward strand.
TTGTTGCACACTAATTACTGGTAACTGATATTGTATTGATTACTAATACCCTTGCGGGTGGGCCCTGGGATTAGCTTTGGACGGACCGGGCGAAACAGACCGACAACAACCGATCTCCTGCTAATACCCTACTGATTACATTTGGCTTCGTAGTCCATTGGAGGTAGCTGGCTATAGGAGAGATGATGCATGTAGCTAGCCATGCCTACTGGTTATAGTATATTGTCCGAGCTGATCACTCGAGGCTGAAGGAATAAGGGTTTTCATGTGTTCGAAAGTAGAGTAACAATGTAGGAGAACCACCAACAACTTAATAGTGAAAATATTTTGTTAAATTATATTCAGTTGCTCAATATACCTGACACTTATACTTGGAATTTCAAATATTTGACTGGAACCCAGTAGATGTTCAAAGGCATATCGACCCCATTCAAATCATAATTGAGGTTTGAACCTCTATGAGAGAGAGTGAATTTTGTGAAATCTCATAACTGGTATAGGACAGTGGTGAGATGGATCACCCCAAAACTTTGATTAAAACCTTATCTAACAACTTCTGAAAATATTTATGCTTCTATTTGTCTCCTAGGTCATAATTGTGAAATTATCATTTTATTGTTATTGCTATACTATCTCACTAAGTCAGTCGGACTTACATTATTTTATTTTTTCTTTCGTTCTTTGCCCCAGATAGAATCAAGTGATGAAGATAGACTAACCTAGATGACACATAAAGCAATAAGGGTGATAGAAGTCCATATTTCGATTTAGACTAGAACATCCGATGAAGGTCATTTTAGAAATTAATTACTTTTGGATTTTTGAGAAATGTATTTTTTGTTGTAAAGAAGACGTGTGGTACTATTTAAGTAGCACCTCGATCGGAAGCAGGCACCTCCCGGTCAGGGCATTACAAATTAAATACCATACCTAAATGATCCTATCATTTGAATCTTCCCTCCAAAATATATTCTTCTCATTAATTAAATTAAATAATTTAATTTAGTTAATTTAATCATTGACTTAACTCTTAAGTTAATTAGCTTAACTCTTTAAGCTAAGAATTGTTAACTTAACTTTTTAAGTTAACTTGACCTATTGATAGTCATGTGGCACCAAATAATTAACTTCTTAATTATTGGTCTAATGTAACTCCTTAAATTATTTGATCAATTTAACAATTAAATTAATCAAAATTGACCTCAATTTTCGGTCACCCAAAAATCGGTCTCTATGGAGTAAATTTTCTAATGCTTAGAAAGTTCCTCCATTACGTAGGAAATGCAATTGGCTTTTATGTATGACCCGATAGGTTCTAACATTTATTGGACATGAGCTCACAATTCCTTGTGACTTTTGAATATCATATATTGACTTTTGACTATCATATTTTAGTTTAAACTCTTTTAAACTAGTCGACTCAATTCAATTAATTTTCATTAATTGAAGAACACCCAATCTCCATGGTCGATGTCCAACCTCAAGCTATGGAGCCCAACTAATTGGCCGAAATGAATGCTTTTAGAGAACCATTATAGCTCTACATGTACCATGTAAGTACGGTCTTTCCATCTCCTATCTCCCGAAAGAGGCTTAGGGCAAGATATTTGCCGGCTCCCTAATAGCCTCGATACTATGTCTCTATTTCCAATGTTTGATTCTACTTTATGACCTTATATTTGAAAAACTCCTTTTCCAAATTGTCATACTGCCTTGCGCAATGACTCCTTGGAATCAATCATTATAGAATACATAGAAGATAGACTCGCCCTTCACAAAGACAAGGAGTTCTAAGTAGCTTATGCCCAATCACCACCCGAACGGCCCGTTAGGTGACCAGGGAAGAGTCAAAGTATGAAGACCTAAACACAAGGCTACTATGAATCCTCATATCAAAGGACTAATTACACACACTAGCGTAAGCTGGAGAATTTGCTTCTATCGACTTGCCACTTTGGCTATCTAGTGAATTCTTCGAGTGGGCCTTCAGTGCTTTATTTCCTAACAAACACCCTTTGACATGCATTCATATCTCATATGGGATTGCTCATGGAACGAAGCAATATCCAACTCCTTGAATTTATGCATCGTTAGTACAAATCTATCCAGATCTTAGATATCTTGTCTCTTAAAATCCTATGACTTAAAAGATTTAAGATCACGACCTTGTAAGACTTATTTCATGATCACCACCTAGTGTGCGACCAAGTCTCGTAGTCTTGTGTGATCTAAGGGCTTCAACCAAATGCTAGTGAAGTAAATATAAGCATAAGATGAAGATAGCCATATTATGAATATCATTCAATCAAGATTGTATCAAAAGTGAAATAGTTTACAATGCTAATCCAATTGGCTTCCAGAGCACTATTCTAATGGCTACTAGTCTGGCTTTATTCCTGATAAATTTATTGGTTTGCCTAGCTTATTTTTGAATGCCCACTTGGTACCAACAGCTGGATGGTCTGATGGTCGTTCTACTAGGTTCCAAACTTTATTCTTTTCAAATTGAGCTAGTTTTTCCTTCATTACCTCAATCCAAAATGGATCTTTTAGTGCTTCTTTGATATCTTTAAGCTCAATCATTCAAATAAGGGCACAACTGGATTCATCTGGTAGATCTTGTCTAGCAATGATTTTGTCAATAGGGTGATTGGAAGCATGTTTAAACTTTCTGGTTCTTTGTTCAGTCTTTTTACTAACTCACTAGAATTCGGTTCATCAGTTGGATTTGTTTCCTCAAATGATTTTGATTCCTCTTAGTTTGATGTTGATAGCTCAGGGTCTGAAATCTTGACTAGTTCTTTGAATCCTGCAACTTCTTTGCTCAAGATTTCCTTGGCACAAAATGGTTAGTTTCATCAAACGTAACAAGCGTGGATTCTTGAACAATTCTTTTCCTTTTGTTAAAAACACGATGGGCTTTACTATGCATTGAGTAACCAACAAAGATAGCCTCATCAACTTTCGAATTAAACTTTGTTAAATAATCCCTATCATTAAGAATATAACATTTGCAACCAAAGACACGAAAATAAGAAATGTTTGAAACTTTACCATGCCATAATTCATATGGGGTTTCTGAAAAGTGGTCTTAAGAAAACACGGTTTGACACATATCAGGCCGTATTCACAGCGTCAACCTAAAAGGATTTTGGAAGATCATATTCATTAAGCATAGTTCTAGCAGCTTCTTGCAAAATTCGATTTTTACTTTCAATTACCCTATTTTGTTGGGGAATCTTAGGAGCAGATAAATCATGAATGTAACCATGTTTTTCACAAAACAAAGTAAAATTATTTCATCAAACTCAGTTCTATGGTCACTTTGAATTTTCTTAATGAAATAACCCTTTTCATTTTGACGCCTTTTAGTGAGTGGAATGAAAGCATTTAGAGCATCATTTTTATGAGCAAGGAATAAAACCCACATAAAACGAGTATAATCATCTATTAAGATAAACACATATCTTTTACCTCTAAGAGAAGTAGTTTTCATGGGTTCGAATAAGTCAATGTGCTGAAACTCCAGTGGCCTGGAAATTGTGACCTCATTCTTTTTTTTGAAAGATGTTCAGATTTGCTTGTCCTTTTAGCATCTATCACATATCCTGTCCTTGGAGAAGCTTAATTTGGGTACCCCTTTGACAAGATCTTTTTTTATGCGATGAGAAATAAGTTCCATGTTTACGTAGCCCATTCTTCTATGCCATTTCCAGCATTCTTCATCTGAAACAACTAAACACTCCTTATTTTGACAAGTTAAATAATCAAAGGTTATACAATAAACATTTCCATCCCTGGTAGCAATAATAACCATTTTCTCATTTTTCTTAATAACACAGTGAGAACAATGGAGTTTAACCTCATAAACTTCATCGCATACTTGACTGATACTAAGCAAATTAAGCTTAAAGCCTTCAATAATCCATACATTATCAATGGAAGTACCAATCTCCTTACGAACAGTATCTTTACCTATTATGCGTCCTTTTGTGTTATCTACATAGAGAACATTTCCTACAAAACAATCATTACGCTTAAGAAACATAGACACATCCCCCAACATATGCCTGAAGCATCCATTATCCAAATACCACTTCTGTTTTTGAAAATGTTCCTTGGCATGTACCTATAAGAAATCAGTTTGTTTTAGGTTCCCAAACTATATTAGGTCTTTCATAGTTAGTAGCAAATAACTTTCTTACCCAAACAAACTTGGTACTAATAAGTTTCTCAATCAGACATCTATAATTGACATGACCAGGTCTACCACAAGTATACTAGGTTTTTTGAACTGGTTTGACATTCATTCTAGAAGTTGTTGAAATCGGTTTGATTTTTCTTTGATTCATACGGTTTCTAAAATTTCGACCGTTCTTAACGTTATGTCTAGTTGGAGCATGCATATGTGTGTATTTGACACATGTGGAATATTCACCTAGATCATCCTCAACATGTAAGTATTCCTCAACAATAATTTTTCCTTTAATTTCACTGCTCATATTTTCAACTTGCTTATTCAAGAAGTTATTCTCTTTAGTGAGCCAATCATTTATTTTCTTTTTGCATTCAGCATTAAGGGTCTCTCTATTTTTAGCCATTTGTATTTCAAATTATTTTGTGAGCCCTATCCAATTCTTCTTGCAAATAGTTTATTTTTTCTTGCAAAGCTTTCTTTTTATCAACAAGCATTTGACACAAATTTCATAAAGCTTAAGCAATTTTTGCACATCTTCATCAATGTCAATTTCATCATTGGAATCATAAACAGAATATGAAGAGGTACTTACTTGATTTACCGTGGAGCAATTCTTTTCATTGTCAAATTATTCACCATCAGATTCATCCCATGTGGTTGCCATCGCCTTAGCTGTGGATTGTTTTGCATATTTCTTCAACTGGGGACAGTCTGGTTTTCTATGTCTGATTTCATTGCATTCGTAGCAGCGAGGTAGCTCGGTATTTGGAGTTTTCGGACTGGTGCTTTTTGGTTTTAACTTGTTTCAAAAAAAATTTTTGAAGTTTGTCAGTTGCTTTAATCTTCGGGAAATAAGAACAATTGCATCCTCAACTTGGTCCTCGTCAAAGTCTTCTTGAAGTTTTGAGTTAGAATCATGATCAATATTAAAAGAAATATTCTTTTTGACCTTTGTTTCCAAACCTTCATCTTTATTCAGCAGTGTCATCTCATGGGATGTGAGAGATCTAATTAGTTCACCCATGGTCATTCTGCTAAGATCACGAGCTTCCTAAATAACAATAACTTTTGTCATTCATTTCTTTAGAAGCGATCTAAGAATGTTCCAGACTTGTCATCCTCGTTTATAGTTCTACCAAGTGCGAACATAGGATTTATAATTTTCATGAAGCGTGTGTACATCTGACTTATAGTCTCATTAGATTTCATCTGGAACAGTTTATATTCGTGAATGAAAAAAGCAATCCTCTCTTGTCGAACTTGACTGGTACCTTCGTGGGCCACTTGCAACATTTCCCACATTTACTTTATTTTAGCACATCTACTGACTCAGTTGTACGATTCTTTGATGAGAGTGCATAACAGAATATTTTTGGCCTTCGCATTCATTAACATGGGCTTTTATCATCATTAGTAAATTCACATCGCTCATTTGGAACTATCTATCCATCAATTAATTTTGTTGGAACCGTTGGCCCTTCACTGACCACATCCCATAAATCAAAATCCAGGGCAATTATGTATTCTTGCATTCGATTTTTCCACGTAGTATAGTTGGAACCATCAAACAGTAGAGACTGTTCATGCGATTGCCTTTCTGCAAAGACATTAAGAGTGTTTGTGGCTATATGATCCTTTACTTTGGTAGTTACACCATAATATAGAGAACTAATGCTCCAATACTAATTGTGAGTGATTATATGCCTAAGAGGGGGTGAATTAAGCTTAAGAGATTTTAATGCAACAAAAGTTTATCACTCAAAATACTTTTTGGCCTTTCAAAACTGTTTAACTCTTTTGTAGAAAAATAGTTTTAGTTACTGACTGGAATATGTAAGTAGTAGTTAAGATACCAGTCAAACCAATGACAAGAAAAATAGTAAAAACATAAGTAAATAGATACTGAAATTTATGGAGGTTCAGCAAGCCTACATCCTCTACCTAAGCTTTCGCTTAGAATTTTAAACCTGTCAAATTGATAAGTGTATGAGAATTTACAAAGGATAACAATAATTTGATAGTAATAAACAGTAAGGGATCAAAAACACCATAACATAGTGAAAAATCAGCTCTTCGCAAAGAGCTACACTGAAATCCTAAACGGGATAAAGCAAATTCCAGAGCACTGTGAAACCAGCCACTTGTGAATAGGTCCAAGGGAACTTATGCTAGATTCACTTGCACAACCTTTGTGGACCATTGCACGAGTTGTTGTCGTTCCGTACGGCAAGCTCTAGTCTCTTTTTCCAGAGCGGAACCAAGAACACTGCAAAAAGGTCCAGAGAGTACCGCCTACTGGTTTCACCTAGAGGTTCTTAGAGCAGCCAAGCGTCGATTTGTTCTCTTCATGGGATCTCTTGAGAGTAAGTATGACTCTCGTCCCTCTTCACCACTAGGTCTTTCGAGACACAAACTGCATTGTCCTCATCTCCCTAAGGTTCGTCGAAGGCAAGCTCCACTTGACCTTCTTCACCATAAGGTCCCTCAAAATCACACGTAGAGCAAAGAATTAGAAACAATTAAGCACAAGAACGTGTAAGAGAGTATCACACAACTTCTCAATACACTTAACAAAGTTCTCTCCCAACTTAGTGATTCACTTCTTAATTGCTGCATTATTTCACTTTTATATGCTTATATCCAACGGCTATAAGTTCTCATTAAGGCAAGAATCCATTGGAATTAAATAAGGAAACAAGTTAACTTTGGTAATTATGCATTTATTCCTTAGACAGCGGATGATTCAATAATTTCAGCATGATGCGATTTCTTTCCTAAGTTGCAAAGACACAAATCAAACTAGAATCTATAGGAGATCTTTTATTTATGGAAAGTAAATTCTATTGCATGACAGATTCCAGCAAACAACATGTAAACAGATTCCAATAGATAATATACATACTTTTCAATACATAATTCAAGCAGTAATTTTGTCATGATCAAAACAATGTGAATCATCAAAAGGGTTATTAATTAATTATTTAAAACTTTGGTCACAAATTTAAATCACTTGTGGTGTGGATACATATATTTAGTGTGACTAAATATGAAATTACTATATTTATCTATTTTTTCTTAAATTATTAATTCTGTTTTTAGTAAATCTTAAAAAAAGTATTTATTATCTTCACATATGAAATAATAATGTGCATAAATAACTTTGTACTACTATTTTAGAAGATAAAGAAATATTATAAATATAAATAAAACTTCCACTTTTCAAATTTTTATCTAAAACCATTTCAAATTTTGTCTTATTAAACCATATATTAAGTCTAAATGGGAATTATGTAACATCTTGACACACTTATAAGTTAATAATAGATTAACAACAGTAATGACCAACAGATGTTATAGAATTTACTTTGTACTGAGTCTAAATTTAACATGGGATGGATGTTATAACATCTTGACACACTCATAAATTAACAACAACGATTAAGATGTATTAGATGACATAAAATTTACTTTGTTCTCTGACACAACTTCACAAAGAAGCAGCAACTTACTATCACATAAATTTTCTAATTTTAGAAGAAAATCAAAACACGTTAATAAATTCTGATTCTTTTAGATAAAAAAAACAGTTACATAATTCAATATATTAAGATATATAAAATTAAATAATTATGTATATTATTTAATAAGTTTAAAATTAATAATATGAAAAAATTGTTTATTGTGATGCTAAAGAAAAACATAATTTCTATACTATGTCGTTTAATTATTGTACGCTACCTATTTATGACACTAAAAAGCGGTGATGATAACTCTTGTTACATAGAAACCTGTCATAGTATAATTATATATATCATAATAAATAAGTAATAATAATTTAAATAAAAATTACTTCCCTCTATATGAGTAGTGTGGCGACACATTATTATAAATTGCGTAATAATAATAATAATAATAATAATAATAATAATAATAATAATAATAATAATAATAATAATAATAATAATAATTCACTTTTATTTTAGTGATATTTAGTATGCAGAATATATATAACCATCAACTGTCTAAAATTAAACTAATATCGATATTTTGGATGGTGTGGGGGGTGGCGGGAGTTGACTACAAATTTTTTAATTCTAAAATTAATTTTGAGATTCAACATCAGCAATATAATAAACAAAAGCGATAGGCTAAAAAGAAAATGACAATCTCAAAATTGCATACTTTTCCACATAGTGAAGTGGAATTCATATAGATGTCCATATACTAAATCTAATCCAAGTTGGACTACCATTTCGACGGGAAAAAGGGTCTGAATGCCTAGGACGGTCCCACTACGTAGAATTCTCTAGAATGTAATATCTAAAAGAGTTTTCTGCAATGTAATAAGAAAATTAGGTAACGATAAAATTGGCTGCAAGAAAAATTTTCGTCAAAGAAATAAGAGCAATTATATACGGAAATTCATGAATCTAAAAAGGGGATTCTAAAATTCTTGAAATATATATTTTTAAATCTAATTTAATGTATATATCAAGTGTATTTAATTATTTTTATAAAAAAAATATTTAATATATGTATTATATAAATTAATAATGCACTTTAAATAGAGGATCTAAATTGATGGTAATTATTCAACTTTCATATTTCAGAGGATAACGTATTGTTTTTATATGATCACCTTGGTAGGAGTAATTTGCAATTTATCCCTTCCTAACAAATGAAGATCCATGACCAATTCCCGCTAAACATGATTGAAAAGCTGCTACTTGAGGAATGGGTCTGCTCTCAATAATAATAAAATAATGTACTATTTTATAGATCTATACTAAACCATATTATACGTATACGTCCGTGTATCTACATGTATATGTAAGTTATGATATTAAATCTGAATTTGGAGATAAGAAATATATATATATATATATTATTTATTTTTTTGAGGAAAAGAAAAAACTGCAACTTATAAAATTTCAATATCAGTAAATCAGAAGACGAGTTTGTAGTTAGTATAGAATTGCCGTGTAATGATAAAAAACTAAAAGTAGAATATTGCTGGGTGGTGCGTGGAGTTTTGTCCAAGTGGGAATAAACTAAAACTCGCACACATGTATTGCGGCGGTGCCATCATTATATTTCGGAAGAAGAAAAAACCAAAACCAAAACCAAAACCAACGCCAACGCCACCGCCACCGCCAACGCCACGGCCACTAGTGTACAATTAGATGGTGACATTAATCATGAAATGAAGAGCATAGAGAAATTAATTCACGCTTAAGTCTTAGAGATAATCATTGCACATAAATGAAGAAGTTGTTTTTGGCTTCTTCAATTCCTCTGCCACTTCAACAAATATTTTTATACGTAGATACACATAAAGCTAGTCCACCAATATGTTATAATCATTTTTATTTGAAATATGGGTAAAAGTTCGTATTTTATTTATATACATATATATATATAATTCATTAATTAAGTTGGTGCAATATTTATCCTTATAAGTCAAATTGAAAGTTATATATTAATTCAGCAGACGACACACACATGACACGTCTATGGCCCTGTTAGTAATTGATGTTCACATTGGAAGTGGTGGCCGGCCGCGCATATATGATATATATGCATGACTATGCCGTGGCAGTTCTTTAATTGTTGACGGAACGCAATTGAGAATGTTATAGTGTGATTTTCTTGTGTCCCATTGCTAGGGATGCAAACGAATTGAGGAGCTTGACAAGTTAGCTCAAAAAGTATTTGAACTCAAATTTAAAGAATTTAAGCTTGAGCAGAGCTCGTGTCACTTTTGAGCCGAGTTTGAGCCAAATAATTCTTATTCTCAAACTCGCGACCCTATATTTTTTATTTTAAAAAAAATTATATATAAAAAAAATAATATATACTAATTTCAAAAAAAATTTATAAAATAAGTTAATTTTTCGAACTTGAACCCGAGCCGAACTCGAGCTTATAGCTAATTTTAAAGAAAATAAAATAAAATATACTAATTTTAATTTTTTTTATAAAATAATTTAACTTTTCGAGGTCGAGCTCGAGCTCGAGCTGAACTCCAACCTATAACTTGATTATGATTTCGAGCCTAATGAATCGAGTCGAGCCAAGCTGAGCCCGAACAAGTGCTCGAGCCGAGCTCGAGCCTCAATTTCCTAAGCTCGTCAAGCTCGAGCTCGATTCATTTGATTCGAGCTCCAGGTCTAGCCTAAAAAAAGGTCAAAACTCAACTCGACTCGACTCGACTCATTTGCATCCCTACCCATTGCCATGGTTTGTAAGAGTTTTGGAATTTGTTTACATTCAAATTGACTGATAGTTAAAATAAATGTAATATTAATGATAAATAAATTATGATAATGCATAAATTATCTCTAATAATATATATTATACGTTAATAATTTTTATTTGTCATTAAAATATTTTTAGATGATAAATTTTTTTATTTTTTTACAATATAACTTAATAGTGATAAAAACTAAGACTATGCTTGTTTCCATGGAAAAAGTTCCTTTGAAAATTCTCTCAAAATCCAAATAAATATTTTCCCCAAAATTTAGACTTTCTCCCGAAATATTATTAAAATATTATAATAATTTCAAATCATCACATCAACCAAAACTATATGTATCTTTTAATTATTATTTTATTATAAATATATTATTTTATTATTATATCATGATTATAAAAATAATATATAACAATATAAAAACTTGATGTGACACTACAAAAAAATATAATACTTGTGACAAAATAAAAGTTGCGACTACTAACATGTATTAAGTGGCAATAAGTTTTATCTTGTCACTGATAATAATTTTTAAATGAAAATAATTTTTATCTTGTCACAATATGACTCAATTGTGATAAAAATTAATATTTTAAATTGTCACCATTAACAATTAGTGACACCCTTAGGGCCCGTGTGGTTTTATTGCCATTTCCATTTTCCATTTTTATCATTTATAAAATGGTGAGAATTAGTTATGTGATGTGATGTAGAAATGAAAATGTATTTGGATGAAATGTTTGGAAATATAATAATTATGTTGGTTTTAATAGGTTGTAGGTAGAGAGAGAGAAATAATGGAATAGAGAGAGAAGATATATAGGTTATTGGGAAAATATATATCTATACGTTGTTGGAGAATGTGTTTTGAAAATGAAAATTGAAATTATGTTGGGTGAAAAATTTTAAAAAGTGATTATTTCTATAACTGAAATAGTAAAATTGGTGAAAATGGGGTTTAGAAATAAAACGAAACAGCCCCTTAGTGACAACCTAACACCAATAAAAATTGTCACCATAATTTGTGACAAGATTTTCATTGTTACCTTAGATGTATCACTAATTCTTTATGGTGACAATTTAACCACTACTCTTGTCACTATTTAGTTTGTAAAAATTATTAACGTGACAATACTAAATCTTTTATCACCTAATATACATCATTAGTGACAACTTTTGCTTTTGTCACTTACTCTTTTATCACTAATTTATCTTTTTCTTGTAGTGTAATACCACCAACCAATAAAAACTCACATGAAAAGATATCTATAGTAAAATTTATGTTTTCTTTCAAATATAACCAAAATAACTTTATTCTCAACACATTCTTTAAGTCCAATACCAAAATATATACTCCCAAAACATTCCTCATAACAAAAATAAAGATTGCTTAATATTTTAAGGTCTTACCATAGTGACAATCTAGTAACAACACTGTAATTTGTAATTAATCAACAAGATTTTCATTGTTTCTAAATTATATATTGTTATTGTACATGTATAACTTCTTAATGGTAACACAGTACTTCTTACTGTACTTTTAAATACTATTAAATTTATAAAAATTATTAGGATGATAAAATAGAATTTTTTACCACTTAATACATATAATTAGAAATAATTTTTATATTATTACTTATTATTTTGTCACTTAATTTTTTTTTTTACAGTATGGTGTTATCTATTTATTTTTAATTATTATTTCTTGTTTTATCAGGTCTTTGCAACAATCCTCAGGATGGCTATCTCTCTTGTGGTATGATTAGTGTGCAAGAATGAGATGGGAATGGAATGGGCATTCTATAGTCTATTCCTAAACCCATACTTGATATAATTTAGAGATAAGAATCCACATTCCCACAGGAATCCCATTCTTAATATCATGGGTTTAGCCATTCCTTACCTCTCCCATAGGTTTAACCATTCTCAATCTATCAAGAATGAACTAATATTTTTCTTTGATAAAATTACCCTTCAAAATTTAACAAAAAACTTATATATTAAAACAAAAGTTTGTATTTGTAAATATTTTTTATCATGTTCCAACTTATTTAATTGCAACACGTTTTTATTTAATTATATATTTACTCATATATTTTTTTAGTACTATTATAAAAATATTAAAATCTTATAAATTATTATAAAAATAAAATAATAAAGAATAAAATAAGAATAATTATACTCCTCTCAATTTTTATTGTAAAAAAAATAGAAGCATCATTAACTTGGTTCATGCCTAATGAAATATATATAATTTATAACATTAATTATATATGTATATCTTCGAATGATTAAAAAAAATACAAAATTAATAAATAAAGAGTTGTGCATTTTATTAAACATTTAAAAAAAGGTGAAATCAAGGCATTCTAGTCTTATCACAAAAATGTTAAGCTAGCACTCTGGTTATAAGATATTTTATAATTTTTTAATAACATTTTATCAAAATGTTCAAAAGAGCATACTAAATTATAATTATAGGAGTAATTTCAAAGAACTTGTGTTTATATACATATGTGTGTGTGTGTGTATTTGCATAAACGTGTATAATATAGTTGATAAGATATGAAATGTATATATTTGTTAATGTAATTCGAATAACATTAAAATTGCATAATTGTAGGCTTACCCACAAAATTCTTTTACAATAATATATACAAAATAAATGTACTAATAAATATTTTTATTTTAGTAAATTTTACAAAAAGGTAATTTGGTCATTTAAAAAGTTTCATTCGATTCCTACCAGTTATTACTAAACACAATCATAAGAATGGAATCAAACAAGAAATGACAATTTTATTCCTTTCTCATTCCTTATACATACTAAGAATAGGATAAGTTATACCATCACCATTCCTTTCTCATCTTCATTCAATTCCTAAAATCACTCCATTCTCATTTTGTTCTATTCCTATTCTTAGTTCAAGGAGTTCGACGAGAATAAAAAGATGACATGATAAACAAAAATTGGTTGGAACTTTTCAAATTCTATGATTATTCCGAATTTCTAACAAACTCTCGTAAATTGTCAAAATTTTATAGATAGATATGTAATTCTTCTTTAGTATTTTACTCAGCTGAAAGAGCATCACTATAAGAGAAGAATATAAATTTAATGAGCTAAATGACGCGAAGAACTTCCTAAATACAATTATATATATATCGGACAACTAAGTATTCTAATTAAAATCATAGAGGATAAAACAAAGATTTGATGGTGGGACTGGATTAATGTAAAATTATAATCCTACTAACTAATTAACCATAAATAATTTAATTTTCTGAAGTCTCATGATGAAGAACATATTTTCATTGTTCTGTCTTTTCTTGCAAGCGTATTAATTATAGGTTCTTAAATCAGTAAATTTGGTTTGCTAATTGTCTTCGCAGCCATATTTTGTTTGTGGTTGGTTAAATTGTATCTCTAAAGTTGATATTAAGGCTTTCAGTGTTTTCTCTGATTAATAGTTTGAAGAAAGGTGCAACCTAGATCCAAATTTTAACAAGCTTATCAAAAGCATACAATATGTTGATATATGTTGATATATCTAATTACTTTAAGTCTACTGGTCACCAACTGGAGGAACTCTGCAATCTAGTAGTTAATTGTAAGTTGAAATGACTTGGGACGTTACGGTGGATCACTGGCAACTAACATATTTTGTTTATAATACTAGAAAAATTTATTGAAGAAATTGAAAGTATGATGTGCCTAATTGCATGCAAGAAAAATTTCTATACTGTCCTGAAAGTGATAATTGTCCTCACTATTTGTGCTGTAGGAACTATGGCAATGTATCCTAGGATTCAACTAAGGCACTCAAGAAATTGCAGCCAACACTCTAAAATCCCTACTTTTGAATTTCGGTTGACGTTGAAAATATTTGAGAGAGTATGAGGATATTTTTGGACAGTAATAATGCCTTTTTCTTTTTCTTTTTCTTTTTTTCTGAAATGCGTATTTAATTTGTGGGTACAACAACTATTCACAACAGTTATAACTGTTAATTTAAACAATGCATTGATTTTAACAATCTTGTCTTTTTTCTAATAGTCACATTATTTTTTATTAAAAATGTATTTAAATAAATTACGTATTTAATTCAATTCTGAATTAAAATATAATTCAATTTAATCCACACTACGTCGTGCACATGCTAAGTCTTCATTTTTAAATATGTATATAAAATTTTCATGCACTTGGACACTCTTCAAAAATCTTAAAATAATATAAAAGCTTAACAAGAGATTCATTTAATAAAGGGACTCTCTTTTTCTTATTTTTGTCAATGTAGGATTGAAATTTCAAAAGGACTTTCATATTTTCTCCACTTAACAAACTATTTAGAAGTTCTAATTAATTCCAACATCTAATGTATTTAAGACCATAAGCATTGTTGACAAAAGAAGAGATTAGGCATTGCATTGCAAGTATTCAAGTAACCCAAACATTACAAATTGTCTAATTGTTTCTATTTTCTATAGGGTTGGACAAAGTCCCTTGCTTTTATATAGAAAGGCAAAGTATATATTTTTCACATTCTTTTTTGGGAGAAAATGGTACTAAAAATCTTTATTCATAACAAATACTTGATCACATGCAAATCTCACCTGCTCAAATTATAATTGTTGTAGTCTGAAATTTGATTAGGGAATTAACTTGTTTATATATGTCCGTCACCAAATGATATCAAAGTCCAAAAAAGTCTCTCTTTCATTTTTCTCACTTTTTCTTCATATATATTATACTTGCTCACAACTATGGACTTGTTCATCTGCCAAATAATTTATTTATTTATTATTATTTTATTTTTTTGAGACATGACAGATGTGTGTGTGTGTGTGTGTGTGTGTGAGTGAGAGAGAGAGAGAGAGCTGAAATGCCATGAAATTGAGAGAAAAAATGATCATTCATTGATCTGAAAAATGGTGTGTATATATACAAGCAAAAGGATGAAAAACTAACATGCCAGCTATACAACTAACTTTAAGATATCCTAACTAACAAAGAGATGAGATGTACAATGTACAAATTATATACATGAGCTGAGTTCCCTTAATATGCCCCCACAAGATGGACCGTAGATGTTGTTAATGTCCATCTTGGAGAGATGAATGTTGAGAAGATGAGCTAGAAGTGGCTTCGTGAACATGTCTGCAAGTTTTAGGGAAGACTTGATACGCATGATCTTGAGGAAACTGTCAGCAACCTTGTCAGAACAAAGTAACAGTCTAACTCTATGTGTTTGGTACATTCATGGAACATAGGATTAGAAGCAATATGTATACCAACTTGATTGTCGAAGAATATAACTAGAGTATGAGTATCTATTTGGAAGTCATGAAGTAGTTGTTTGAGCAAGATGAGTTTAGATGTGGTAGCAGCTAGAGCATGGTACTCGGCTTTGGCGGAGGAGCGTGATGCAATGGTCTGTTTCTTGGCTTTCCAGTAGACTAAACACTGGCCTAGGAAGATACAAAACCCAATGGTAGATCTCCTAGTATCGTGGTAAGACCCAGTATGCATTAGAGAAAGCTTGAAACTATAATGGAAATGAAGCTAAAAAGAATAATCCTTGACTAGGATAATGTTTGAGGTATTAAAGGAGATGATGAGCGGCCTAGAGATGCTAAATTTTTGGCTAGGAGATGTACTGGCTAAGTTTGTGAACTACAAAGCAAATATCAGGTCTGGAGAGGGTTAAGTATAGTAAGTGGCCAACTAATCTTCTATATTGAGTGGCATCAGAAAGGAGGTCTTTATCCGTTGCATTGAGTTGAACTTCTGGGTCTGTGGGAACATCTACTAGCTTGCTAGCTAGAAAACCTGTATCTTCAAGGATTTTTAGGGTATAATGTTTCTGAGAAAAGGCAATGTCGGTGCTGTTGCGGGCAATTTCTAGACTTAAGAAATACCTTAAGGGGCCTCTGTCCTTGAGCTTGAACTTGGATTAGAGGAGTTGTTTGAGGGAGTTAATGATACCAACAAAGAGACCAGTGATTACAATATCATCCACATAGACTAGAACGACAATGGAAGAAGATTTTTTGCCTTTGGTAACTAAGGAGTAGTCAGATTTGGACTACTTGAAATAGTGGCTGAGCTAACCTTGAGAGATCTTGGTATACAACTGTCTGGAGGCTTGTTTAAGGCTATAGATGGACTTGTTGAGCTTGCAAACTATTCTCGAAGAAACAGAAGAAGTGTGCTTGAAAGAATAACCTGGGGAGTGGGGTTTCTATGTAGACTTCTTCAAATAAATCACCATTGAGGAAGGCATTGTTCCTATCTGACTGAGTGAGATGCTTGTATTGTTTGGCAGCAAGAGCAAAAAGCAGCTTCATAGTCACAAGTTTGGCAACCGGACAAAAAGTGTCAAAGAAGTATGCCCTCTTGTTGTGTGTAGCCTTGTGCAACCAAATGAGCTTTGTATCTTTCGACAGATCCATCGAACCTGTGTTTGATCTTGTAAGCTTATTTATAGCCTATTGTATGCTTGTCTGAAGGTAAAGGGACTAAAGACCAAATGTTATTTAATTTCATGGTATCCAATTTTGCTTTCATAGCATCTCGCTAAAGAGGGGATTTTATGGCTTGTTTTTGTAGGTGGTATGTTCAAAGTGAACTGAGATAGAGAGAGAAAATTTTCTATACGAATGGGAGAGACAGTTTTCTGGCAATTCTTGTTGATCTTCTGGGAGCAGAAGGAGACTTAGTACTTGGTTAAAAATGAGAATTGTCAGCTTGTGAGGAGGATGTGACTAAAGGTGGGGTAGAAATTGAGGGGTTGTGGGATCACTAACTGGGGGAAGGGATCAAGTACAAGCTCTGTATGTGAGATAGACTGGAATGAAAAGGTTATCTCATGAAATATAACATTACGAGATATAAAGGTATGTTTTGTGTGGATATTGTACAGTTTGTAGCCTTTCATACTAGGTGGATAACCGAGGAAGACACATCGTCTAGCCCTAGGTTGAAACTTTGGTCTATAGGCAAACAAAATAGATGTGAAAGCCAGAAAATCGAGGACTTTAAGTGTGGAATAATCAAAGCTAGAATGGAAAAGGAGTTCATAGGGTGTTTTATGCTGAAGAATACGTGAAGGAGTTCAATCAATGATAATGGTTACTGTTAAGATGCAATCAGTTCAAAATTTTATAGAAACTTCGAATTGGAATATAAAGCTCAAGCAACATTAAGTATATGTTGGTATTTCCTTTCCACCACAAAGTTATGTTGGGGTTTTTCAACGCAATAATGTTGATGAAGAATCCTTGTTCATTGAAGAAGTCAGAATGCTAATTCTTTGGCATTATCAGTTTAGAAGCATTTTATTTTGGTTTGAAATACAGTGGAGATCATGGAGTAGAGTCTGGGAATAATTTTAGTGGCTTTAGACTTTGTTTGAAGAAGAAATGCCAAGATAAAACGTGTGGAGTCATCCATAATGGTTAGAAAGCACCTATGGCCAGTGTAAGATATAGTATTGTATGGTCCCCATACATCAACATGAACAAGATCAAAAGAATTAAGAGATAGATGATTACAAGATACAAACGACAATTGTTTCTATTTTGTTAGAGGGCAAATGTTACATATATCATTGCACGAGGAATCAAAATGAAGTAAGGGCTTTGAGCCAACTAGTCTTTTATAAGAGATGTATCCTAGTCTATGGTGCCATATAAAGGCAGACACTTTATTTACATAAGGAGAACTAGCTATAGATGTTGTGGTAGTGAGTACATAAAGACCATCGAGAGAATCAACTTTGCCAATCATCTTCATGTTATTGCGTTCCTAAACAAAGTAGTAGGCATCAAATGAGGAAATGATTAGGTGAGTTTTTAGTAAGAGCAGCCATTGATAGCAAATTAAATTTGAAGTTTGGCACATATAGAACATTATCAAGGATTAAGTCCTATGTGAGTTTGATACTGCCACTGAAGTGAACATGAATAGTTGTGTTATTCAAAAGAGCGGTAAATGAGTTTTGTATAGAATAGATTGAGTTAAGCATGGAAATGTTAGAGCATATATGAAACTCAATTGATAGAAGGCATGGCGTCCAGAAGCAACATTTGACGGCGAACTTGATTATAAGACTTATTTAACCCCATTAGGAAGGATAGAACATATTCTATATGATAGAAGTCAGTTAGGGCTTTTACACCGCTGCAGGTGCAGTTACTGAAAGAGCAAATCGATCAAAAATTGCTCAATTCCTCTCAAATTGATTTCAATTTCATGAAATAGACACTCATTGATTGTTGATTCTGAATGTTCTGAACAACCTTATAGCAGAGCTAAAACAAGTGAGGGTCGTTGCTTTACTGCAATCAGTCTCGAAGATCATTCTAAATTTCAGCAGTAGAGGAGGAGAAGATTATGCTCACAGAGATTTCTTTTGATATCGCATGATAAATCGAGGAGAGTACCATATTGTTATTTTTGGACCATGAGCTCAGGAGGACACGATCTTCGTCACTCGATTTTAGTATAGTGCCATTGATGAACCCTAGCTTGATCTTTATAGACAACGCGATTGTCATTGTGCAACACCAGGAGTAGTAGTTATCTTTGGTGAACTGCTGAGACACAAGGATTATGCCAGGACCATCAGAATGGTGAATGAAAAATGGATTTTAGGACTCTTTGATGGCGAAAGGACCACTAGAGAAGTGATCGGTGCTAGAATTATAGTTTGCTATAGCGAGGGAGGGGAGAAGATAACAGGAAGGATCAAGAGACTTAGGTAGAGTGCAGCAAAAGAAGGAAAGGAATGGAGATTTAGTCTATTGATACCATATCACAAACGCACACGAGAGAGAGAAAGAGAGAGAGCATATGAGGAAGCGGAAATGACATAAATTTGAGAGAAAAATATCATTCATTGATCTAGAAAATGGTGTATATATACACGAGGAAAAGGACGAAAAACTAACGTGCCAGCTATACAACTAACTTAAAAATATCCTAACTACCAAAGAGATTAGCTGTACAATATACAAATTATATACATGAGTTGAGTTCACTTAATACCATATGACAGTAAGATATCAATAAGTTATTTTAGACCTCAAAAAAATCAAAAGCACTCTTCCAATAAATTTGGTTGGAACAATAATCTGCCAGCAATATTAATAACAATAATTTGTGGATTTTGATTCGGCCATTCAAAATTTGATCGCCACTTTAAAGTATAAAGATATATTCAAATACTTAACTTGGATATCTATCTATCTATCTATAATAAAGGTTTTTTAAACAAAATTTGTAGGCCTACTTACACAAGAGATGCACTGTTAATTAATAACACGTGATTCATGATTCATGATTGAGATGGTCTACGCATAGCTTTACCAAAATATTAATTAAATGCAAATGTAAATGCTGACTATTCAATCTCTAACTTAAAATATAATTTCTTAAAATATTAATCTTTGACAATATCGAGGATATATAGCCAAAAAAGAAAAGAAAAGTTTGTACAAAATTATAAACTAAAAAAGTGTCGATTTCAAGACAAATGCGTTGTATTTTTCACGGATTTTCATTGAAGAAATTTGTAGGAGAACTACAAAATATACTTTTTTATTTTTTAATTTGAAAATAATTCTCATGGAACTTTCACAAAAAACTATAATATTTTTGAATTTTAAATATATTTCCAACAGAAATTTTGTAGAAAAACTGTAAAAACTTTTTATAGTATTTTTATTATTTCAAATAATTTTATTACATTTGTACCTTTAGAAAATTATAACAGTTTATTATAAATTTTCAAAAACTACATGCTATTTAAGAAAACAAGCTAGATGGATGATGATATGGCAAATTAAGTTGTAAAGGGTAAAAAAAAGAGAGGGGGGGGGGAGACTAAATGAGCTCAATTAATTAAATAATAAGTAATATAAAAGGTTAGGGAACCCAATTGATCAAGTGCACCAATATGGCATCTAGACCCAAGTGGGGCGAAGCCCACTAAAGGATTAACTACTATAAATACCAAATTACAAAGTTGGATTCTAAGCAATATGTTTCAGAGAAAAGAACTCAAAAAAACTTGTTGACTTTCGGAAAGGACCTAGCTTCGTTTCTAAGTAAGCATTATTTTGGTGCCATCTTTGGAAACTCTTACTCAAGAAGATGGAACATTGAGAATACAGACGAGGTCCACAACTCGAGATTCCAGCAACCAGACTTCCCGAAGAGGCGAGAACATGGAGAATAACTAGCCTAAAGTGCAATCATTTTTAGTGCCGGATCTAACACCTTAAATGTACTAGCCACTAGAGGAGACACATGTGCAACAGGCCTTGCCTCCTAAAGAACTAGTATTGTAGATGACTCATGAGGCACTGAAGATGCTGTTAGTTAAATGCCTCTGTGCAAGCTATGCAACTAGAGCAATTGCATAGTACTTGGATGACATCGGTCTCAAGAACAACCACAATCCTTTCCTTGGAGCCGGGAAGCTTCATCATCCCCATAGAGGATAGAACGAAGAACTAACTTAAAGTGAGATATCTTTCCTCCCTTGCCCCAATCGATGATGTGTAATTGTTCCTCCGAGCTAGCCTATTGTGATCGAAGTTCAACCCCACTCACTAGTACCTCAGCCTTCGGGAGAAACCTGAAGTCAATACCTCCCTATAGCCGTCACTCTCTCGATAGGCAGTCTTTTCTGCTCAAATATCATGGTGGAAATGCTTCCTTCAAAGACGAAGATTGCTAAGTTGCTAGAATTCGACAACAAGACAAACCCCTAGGAGCACACATGGACAACTTTCTCATAAGGATGGACCTCTCCGACCTGAGGGCAACTATCTGTTACAAAGTGTTTCACACTATGCTCACCAAACGTGCCTTGACATGGTTCAATCAAATGCTATCTGGATCTATTACTGGTTGGGAACAATTGGCACAATGCTTCCTCCACAACTTCTCAATCAATTAAAGTATTCCAAGATGACAGTATACATGTTCACCATTAAGCAAAAGGGTGGAAAACCTCTAAAAGTTTACCTCAACCATTTCATCTAGGCGGTGCATGAAATTCCCTACATAACTAATTGCTCCTGCCCAAAATCATCTAGTAGAATTAGCGACACCAAAAGTTCTAAGAGCCCATAGTAGGCAAATCCCCGACTACTTTAGAGGAGCTCTTAGTTCGCTCGGAGAAATACATTAAGATTGAGGAGGTTGTGACTCACCAAGACGCTAAGAACAGTAAGACACTAGGTGAAAAAAGTAACAACAATAAGAAGCCAAGAGATCATCGGTACAGTCTCCTCAGGACTTTTCTCTACTTACGCTCTGCTTACAGTCTCCAGGATGGAATTTTAACTGTAGCATTATAGCAAGCTCTAATCCAACACCCCCTTCGAAAATGTGAGATGTACCAAAGAGGCAGAAATCCAACAAATGGTGTTGCTTCCATTGTGATCATGAACACACCACTAAGAAGTGCCAACATCTCAAGGATGAAATTAAGAAGCTAACTTAGAGGAGATATCTAAAGTAACATGTGGCAATGAAATAGAGCAATCCCGGAGGGGATTCAAGAGTTGGGAGATCAAGGATCGGCAATAGCGACTTGGTGATTGTTTAGAACTAAAATACCTGCAATAGCAGTGAGACCTTAGGAATTATCCATTACCAACATTATTTCGGTGATCTCTAGGGGACCTGCAGGAGGAGATTCATCAAATGTGAGAAAGGAGTTGGCGCAAGCAACAAGGTAAACCTAAGCTCACTCAGTTGACCCTATATTAGGGATATATGATGTATATCTTCTACTTCCCAGCATCACCTTCGGAAAGGATGACATGCAGCTTAGAAGAGGGCAACACAATGATGCATTGGAAATCTCTACCTCCCTTTCTAACTTTTGGGTGAAGAAGATACTGGTGGACATTGGCAACTCAATGGAGATAATTTTCCATGATGCGTTCCTCCAACTCAGAGCCAACAACACCCAGCTACAGAAGATCAACATTTCCTTGGTGGGGTTTACTGGAAAAGCAGTAGAGGTACTAGAAGAAGTCCCTTTGGCTCTTTCCTTAGGCACTCATCCTCAATGAAGTACAAAATGGTGAGATTTCTAGTAGTCAAGACCCAACCACCATATAACATCATATTGGGAAGGCCCATTCTGAATTTATTTTGAACAGTAATTTCAACTTACCACATGAAGATGAAGTTCCCTATGTTGAGCAGAACAAGCGAACGACCAATGCGCCATCAGAAAGTGTTATTCTCTTATCATGAAGAAAATAAAGGCTTTTATCACCAAACCAAATCAAGTAAAAGAAAAGCAAGACAGCAAGTGGAAAGACAAGATAAAGGTCTGGTCTATAAGGTCAACGTTACAAAAACACTTATGACGGGAGCCACTCCCCAAGTCTACTGAGCATGCTACTCACGATGCTACAAACTTTTTCCCTTTTACTTAGCAGGATTATGATAGTAGCTAAAAGTATTTCTTTTAAGTATTGAAGCATTACTTTCATTTAGTTAGGAGTTATTTCAATAAACACCAAATAAAGGCAATCCATACTAGAAATGATACCTTTGTTCTTTTTTTTCCCTTAATTATTTTAATGAAGTACTTTTTACACTATCTCATGCTTGTGCTTTAATTATGATTTGCTCTGAACAACATTTTATGTAGTAAGATCCTAGAGGCATACACCTCATTCAATGCATTACATATGTTCAATTATGTAGCAAATTCATTGCCAAATTGGCATTAGCACCATCTATTGTAACACAAGATTCTCTATTTCTATGGAAAAGACATGTATCAATAATTGTGATTCTACATACAGACAATTCCTCAATTTCTTGTTCATTCGCAACAAAATATTTTTTTTTTTTTTGTCGGTAAAAAAAAATATATATGCTTTTAGGGGAAGAGATACTTTTCACCAATCAAGTCACAAGTATATAACATATTCATATCTAATAATTTTCCACAAACTGATGACTCTATAAGTTCCCCCAAGCAGGACAGGTGGCCTTAAGTCCACTATAAGACTCCCCAAGTGAGGCACATAGCAAAAATCACTATAAGATCTCTCAAGTGGTGTACATGGCAAAAGACTACTATAAAACTCCCCACGTGTAGCCACTATAAGGCTCCCTCTAGGGGATAAGTGGCTACCTCCTTGAAGCCCACTATGAGGCCTCTTTAGAGGATACGTGGCCAACTAATCAAAGCCCACTATAAGTCCTCCAAGGGGTACATAGCCAACTCATCAAGCAATTGGGTTGCTCTAGTGATACCCCTTAAGAGGGGTGACTCCTAAGACCAGCATTTGCAGTAAGACCTCCTAAGTGAGGCTCACAATCAAACTCAAACTTTACAATAACTTCTACAACAAGAACTTCCAAGCGAGGCTCACAGTTAGATTCAATCATCGTGTAAACTACTATGGAAAGACCCTTTAATGGGGGCTCATTGAAACTAAAATTATGATAAGACCTCTCAAGAGGGGCTCACAACCAAGTCTAGAAAAAAAAGGTTGGACGCCCCACTTACGCATCCATATTGGGTAGAAATTAATATCAAGAACACAACAACATACAAGGGTTATTCAAATGATTGAGTATATAAATAAAACCAATTAGAGAAAACTTTCATAAATTAGAGTAAAGTTTGGTGATAATTAAGGCACATGAAGAATGCCTGGCCAACACTTGGCCTCTTGATGTTAAAAAAAAAAAAAAAAAAGCTAACAACGAACCATACTACTACCTATGCAAAAATAAAAATGCACAGTGACTACTAAACAAAAGAAAAGGAAAAGACTAAACATAACTCCTACTCTGAATCTTTATCTACTTTTAGGGAGCTGTATCTGCTTAATCCTCCACCATGGCGTCAACACCAGTCTCCGAAGCCTTACCAAACTTTCTAGTAGAAAGATCAATTGGGATGTTCGGATCAAGCAACAACAAGTCCTTAGTAGGGTATTATCTAGTCTCACAAAGCACATGGCAATATCCTTGGATAGTCTACTCATAGATCACTGAAACCTCTACCTTAACCACCTCAAAGAACTATCGGAACTCCTTTACTCCTTAATTGTATCCTAGCAAGTAGCAATGATGAGTTTCTTCCTAGTATAAGGCTTTAACAAATTTCTCCCATTCACTCCCTTTATCTAATGCTCCTCCAATTGCTCATGCTTCTTCAATAGCTTTACAAACTCTTCTTCCTTTTGAAATGCTACTGAGTTTGCAGCAAACTCAGCAGCCTTCTTCTTGAGTTGCAAAATCATCGCTACTGCCCCCTCTGCTCAGCGAGACATTTGTACAACTAGGTTCCAAACCTACATCCAGAAGAGCGGAAGCATGACTAGCAAATAAATAAACTTAACTACAAGAAAAAAACACATGCAAAATAAAACAAAGTGACAAAATGAGAACTTACTCAACCATAGTCTCCAGCAATAAGCTTAGTTAATTGGGAAGAACTTCCCCTAATCAAACCCACTCACTACATCTTGCAAGTTGTCAATACTAAAGGCAGTCTTATCCATGTCCCAATGTGAGCTAATGCCACAACCCCGACATAAATTATGAAGAAATAATGCTTTGCCTTTGTTGGCATGAAAAGGGAAAGAAAGATATAGACAAATACCTCTAGTAGTTGATCCTCTCGTGTGCTTCTTAATTGGTCCAAATATCACCATATAGGAGCCATCATTTACACCATATATGTACCTTGCTCGACCGCTGATAAGAGGGCTCAGATGCTACCTAGCTGACAACATCTCCCGCGGTGCCGCTTCATTGCACTATTCTCATGCGAGCCTCTGTCTACCTTCCTAGTGCAGATCCTCGCTAAATCTATTTTCTTACTTGCCAAAAATAAAAGAAGTTGAATTAAGCATAAGTCTAAAGGAAATGCGAAAAAGCACTAATAAAAACACATACAAAAGTAATCAATAAAAAAATGAATTAACTAGCCTTGGGGAACATGTAAATTACTTCAAAGGGAGAATTAAATAAACCCGCCTCCTCAAAACTTAGATGGAGATAATGATGAACCTTGTTGATATGCACTAGTGTTGGTGAACTACTCCACCCTTGAGGGATTCCCCAACCTTCATCTTGCACAAACAAGAATTGATCCTTCCAATGTCATCTCAAAGATAGCAAATCAATCAAGAACCTAGTATTTCATTTAGAGAGACATGAAAGAAAGGCTCATTATGTACCTTGCACAACCCATAAAAAGAATGAAAACTATCTAAGGAGATGGGAAGACCTAAGTCCGATAAGTAGTGCCGAACTCCCACAATGCTAAGAAGTTCGGGAGGAACTAATTTAAACACACCCCATAACTCTTTACTATTTCCAACAACAATGAATCTGTGAAAAAGAAAACCCACTGCTGAAGTAACTAATGAATATGGTGAAGTATTCTAGATGAGGTAACACTATATTATTCTTCAATGAAGAAAAAAGAAACTCAACTCATCAAATACATAAAACTTATGTTGCAAAATTTCTAACTCACAGGCGAAAGCAAACAAAGAATTTCTATGACAAAATGACTATCAACAATAGGACCATTCTTGAACCTCTCCTGATAAGAATCTTCCACTCCATACTTAGAACTAGACTTTGATGAACACGACTTATGATGAAAAAGAATAATCATAAAACTCTTGAGACATAATTTCAAAAACTAACACTCAATCGGACGATGCGCCCAATAAAGTGCTCATAAACTCATAAAACTCAGTGACACCATGAGGAGACGCCCATATAAACTTGAACAAATTTAAAATAACTGTCGTCGCCCAATGTTGTGCCTATTAGAGCGACTGTTCATGCCGGCGATGCCCAGCCGCCACTATCCCAAGCACCGCAAGCACTCGGCCAACTATTGCGCTGGCCGCACTTAGGGTAGTCGGTGACTCATTGGGGTCGAGGCTCCCACTGTTATCCCCTCTTACTTATGCAAATTTTAACTTGATTTAGGACTCTAACTCAAATTGGTCTTACTTCCCGACATCCTACTATCAAGACACAACATGACTCATTTGATCAACCCCAAAAAAAAAATTTACTCACTCTAAGGAGTTGAACAAAAATGCATAAAGAATGAGATAAAGTAAAAGAGAAGGAAAACAACAAAGGTTAAAGGATGTTGCCTTGAGACCTCATCTCAACACTTCTCACAAAACCCACTCTTTCAACCCAAAACATGTCAAAATTTTGCTAAGCTGCTTGGACGAATTCAAGGATGTTAGTAAAACGCTTCCTAAAAACTTGCCAAGCTTCAAGATTTGAAGAACCTAAACTTAAATAAAAGTTGAATTGCTTTAAATATCCACAAAGAATAGAAATAATTAAGATTAATGAATAGCTTTATTAATTTAATCAAGTGAATTAAAATAAGGTAAAAATTAAAATTGGATCTTATATTATACTTTCAATATGAAAATGCAATTTGCAAATTGAAAGCAGGGAGCTTAATGGTATGGCAAATTAAATCCCTAAAGGTAAAAAATAAATATGGACTATAAGGCCCAATTAATTAACTAATAAGTAAAACGCCGGGGAGCCTAATTGATCAAGCCTACTAAGATAGGCATTAGATCTAAGTAGGCCATTAAACACTATAAATAACAATTCTCAAAGTCAAATAAGACAGAAAAAATCATTTAACAAAAATCAAGAGCTCTGACTCTAAACAACATGTTCCAAAGAAAAGAACTCAAAATAATTTACCAACTTTCAAAAATGACCGTAACTCCATTTTAAGCAGTAGTAGCTGCATTTCCCTATTTCCTCGTAAGTCTATTCCATTTATTATATAGAATGCAATTTTTCAGCGAATTACCCTTTCGTACTCTAAAGAATTTTGTAGTGGTTTAAAATAATAGAAAATAATTTTTAAAACATAATTTGTAGCTTAATGATAATGTTTAATTTCCACCCTGCTTTTAAAATATTACAAAAATGATAAGATACTAAGGAAAATTTTCATATTAAAGAATGCACTATATATAAGTTTAATTTGGTGTTTCTCAAAATATTATGGGAGATCGCAAACATTATAAACATTATGTAACATTGTATTTAGTTTAATAGTTTTTTTTTATTGATATTTTGAATTTACATTCAACATATTTAGACATATCTACATGTTATAAATTAAGTTTAGTTATAATATAAGATATCTTAACTTATCTCTATTTATATGTAATATATGAAGAGTATACACTTATCTATACTATTATTAAAATACCTACCCCTTGATGTGTTTTTGAATGATGTACCTATAATGTTCTTACTTTGTTTGTTTATATCTTTAGAACTATAACTCATGCAATAACTACCTGCATTTACAATCCACCATCCTATAATCCACGATTAACATTTTATCATAATACATTATTATTATTTATGTAAAAGTTTGTATAAATACGTCGAAAATATTAAAATATTAATATTATATAAAAATACATAAGTATACTACAATTTAATTATTCGAAAGTGCTAATTTAATTATATTGAGATTACAATTTTAAATTATTTATTATTGAACATGGTTAAAAAGTCTTATATATTTTAATTTTTTATCATTCGTTGCTCAATGTTTGTTCATTATTTGGAATTTGAGTTTTTTTTTTTCAATTGCCAAATTTCTTTGATTTTCTTTTTTTTATTTTATTTTTTTGTGTGTGTATGTGGGTCCGGAGTCTCATTCCAATCCCGTCCTAATCCTTTCATCCTAAAAGACCCGAATTTCTATATTGAACCAACCCAAGTTTTTACTCTCTAGGAATTCAAATTGCAAAATTTAATAGTATAACTCAAGGGGCTGATTAGAAAATCAAGATACATATATAACACTCTACCGAAACTTAAGTGCTTTTGAAAATTATGTTTTACTACAATGACATTGCAATATGTTGATTTTTTTTAATTTTTTTTTATCTTTACAAAAGAATCCATCAGTCAGTATACCATATTCTAGCAGACGAGGTAGGGTCACAAGTCGAGGTTGGTCTACCTCTATCTCCACAATCGATTTCCTCTCTCTGATCAGCCTCAGACGCAATACCATTCCGACCTTACGGCCTATGAATCCCTTGGTCAGCCTACCTTATACCAATCCCACTTCTCAATCTATCCACATCCTAACTCTCCCACGTATCCACAAATGGGGGAGTTTTCTATTATGCCTCTCTCATACTTTTCCCCATTACAATCCACTCTCCTTCACCCTCCTCATCACCATTTCCATCAACCACTTGCGCTGTTGTGAGGCCATCTACCATTCGTCTTTCATAGCAGTCACCTTCACATTCTCCCTTACCATCCCCATCAACAGTAGGATCTCAACCATCCCCTTTCTGCACCTATTCATCCTTTCACAGCTATAGATAGTACATCTAGTGCTAGACTTTAGGAAAGGTGGGATAGCATCCCCATCCAAGGTTCTAGCCTGATATACCTACTTCTAAGAGATGCAGCAGATAAGTGAAAATCAAAATTATAATGTACAGTCTTCTGTTATTTAATTTATTATACATTGATTTGTTTATTTTCACAACGAAGTTCATACAAGTATAGTACCAAGTTCCTCTCAAGGGTTATCAAGACCAAAATACATGAATTGGACAAGGCCTAGCCAGATATTCACATTTAGTGACATTAACTTAATATTTTATAATATAATGATACAAAAAGGTATTATGGTGATAGTTATAAAAGAATGTCACTATAATTTAATATTTGGTGGCATTTAATTATTAAATAACAAACAAAATAGTGATATTTAGTTAAAAATACCAAGATAAATGTATTTCCAAGGCATTTAGCTAGTGTCACTAATGTTTTTTAGAAAAAATGCCACTAATATGTAGTTATAGTGTCACTTGAAGAAAAATCTCATAAAATATTTAGTGGCACTAAGTTAGTGGCATTTATAGTGTACGACACGCAAAAATAAATTAGTGCTAGTTATAAAAAAAGTCACTTTAATAAAATATTTAGTGACATTTGATTATTAAATAATATATAAAATAGCGGCATTTGATAAAAATGCCAACAAAAATATAATTTGAAGGCATTTAACTAGTGCCACTAATTTTCCTTAAAAACATGTCACTTATATTTATTTATGTGGCACTAACTTAGTGACATTCGATAGTGTAATGACCTATAAGAGTAATATGGTGATAATTGTTGGAAAATGTCACTATAATACAATATTTAGTGGCATTTGATTAATAAGTAACAAAAAAATAGTAACATTTGATTGAAAATGCCAACATAAATACATTTGCAAGACATTTAAGTAGTGCCACTACTTTTTATAAAAAAAAATGCTACTTATATTTATTTATGAAGTCATTTATAAAAAGTACTGTAA
The DNA here is from genome assembly GCA_018894105.1 of Jacaranda mimosifolia. Lineage (NCBI taxonomy): Eukaryota > Viridiplantae > Streptophyta > Magnoliopsida > Lamiales > Bignoniaceae > Jacaranda > Jacaranda mimosifolia. The sequence continues at coordinate 15,147,759 of CM032129.1, forward strand.
ATTATTTAGTAGCACTTATTTAAAACTGTTTTACAATATAGTGTCACTTAGTAGTATTTAATTGATTAATAAATGTTGTAAAAACATAATTTTATTGAAATGACTAACATAACTATATGTTAAAAGCATTTAACTAGCAATACTACTTTTTTCTGAAAGAAGGAGAAAAACATAACTCGTAATTTAGTTATGGTATAACATGAAATAAATATCACACAAAAATAGATAAAGTATATATAGTTATTAATAATTGTAAAATATACAATTTCATATCTTATCATAATGCATTGATTAAATTAACTACTTAAATATAATTTTAATGTATCAACTAAATTAATCATATTTTTCAAGAAGTATAAAAAACTAAGTTTTTGCCCATTTTTTCTCCTCGCCTATAAATTAGATTTTTTAATATTTCCTTTGAGTGGCATCTTAAATGACTTGATAGGCTCATAATATGGCTATTGGTGGTAGATTAAGATGCCACTCAAAGGAATCTTTTTTGCCATTTAATTTAGCATGTTATTTAATTAATTCTTATGGCATGTTATTATGTCATCTAAAGGAATTTCTTGTGGCAATTTAACATCACTATATGCATTTTTTATGGCATGTTAGCATGTCATTTAAAATTATCTTTTTGACATTTTAACAAGTCATTTATTGTACTTTTTGTGGCGCATTATCTTGTCATTTAAAGGAATTTTGGTGGCGTTTTAATATGTTACTACATACATTTTTAGTGGCATATTAGCATGTCATTTAAAATTTTCTTTAACGGCAATTTGGCAGGTTATGTAATGCATTTTTTGGGACATTTTAATGTACCATCTAATACATTTTTCTTGCATTTTATTAATATCACAGTAGAGGTAAATTAATGATATTTATCCCTTTAATTACGCCGCTACAAGTGACAGTTTTGAAAAATGTCATTAAATATAATATTGCCACTACAATACTATTTAAGTTGCATTTTCAAATGCCACTAAATGCAATTTTTCTTGTAGTGGGTGCTCGACGGATGATGTATAGATTAGAAGGTAAATGGGTTGTTACATATATATATAAGTATATTTATGTAACATGTTATACTAACATGTTTATTTGATTTATTTTATAGATATATATTTGTTGGGATCCCCAGTATGAGGGCCATAAATGGAGTACCTTTGATATAAAGAGGCTTCTCTTTTGCGAAATATGTATAGTCAAGTTAGAAGAAGGATAAGAGGGTAAATTGGATAAGCTATGATTCCTGGGATGCCCTTTGTCGTTCTCGAGTATCCTTAAAATTTCAGAAGAAGTCCTCCCAGACAAGGAAAAATTAAGCGTCTGAGGTGGGAAGATCCGGGCTCCATAGTTTCTTGGACACATGCCAATACGCTCTAGTAAGTTTTTTCGACTTTCAGTATTTCACACAAGTAAATATCATTTATATATTAACTATTTGCAAAGTGTAAGATGGGGTTTGGGGAAGGGGTGCCCTTCCTACTTGGTGTTGATTTATTATGTTTGATTTTTGTTATGTAATGGTTATTGCATATATGTTTTGTTCTTGAATTGATATATGTTTTGTTAGGCATGATCATAGCTAGTCCAATTTTAAGAGGAGGCTATATATGCTAAAAAAAAAATTATTGTGAAATGTAGTTATAATATTTAAATATTGCTTGTTTTAATTTATGTTGGCTCAAGAGTTATAAAGGCCTCATATATTAGAGGAGATATATGCTCATACCCACCAGAAAGAAAGTGGATAAGAGTTGGTTAGACGAGAAGATGAAAAATCTGCTGTAAGTTTCTATCCAATTAGTTTTATTATTCACTTAATTCACGAGTCGTAACTTAGAGTTATTATATTTTTATATTGTATGAGAGTTTTTAGTAGGCATAGGCGCGGTCCTAGTGTGATGTCGACTCCAGTGGCCGAGCTTTGGCTGTAGGTTATCAGGAGCCGCAACGAGAAGGTGAGTGTATGGATTGTGATGAGAGTGAATTCGCTTATAATTGGATCAGGTGATAGGTTGGGGAGGTTCGACCTCTCTGGTCGATCTGTGTATGTGATGGGGCTGAGTCCTGCAATCACAAGCAAACGTCAGGCTAGCCGAGGTGCCCTCGGCTAAAGCACTCCGACGCTCAAGTTAGTGCGGAGTCGACTAGATATAATGAGCAGTAGAGTGAGGGTTTTTTGTATATAGAATGTCATACCTTCAGTGAAGCTAGAGGGGAGGTATTTATAGCATTCTCCTGGTAGGGATTTGTCTGAGATGCCCTTTACATATAAGAAGGATCCTTGTCCTTGTATGAGGGTCGGTGACAGGGTCGACCCTACGATGAGTTGACGCACGGAGTAACAGGTAGCAGAGCGCCATGGTCGAAGGTCGACCAGCGAACCAGCCCGAGGCCTAGTCAAAAGCCCGTATAACAAGTCAATCTGAGGTCGGTGGCACAATTGGGCCCTAAGGATGAGATCAGCTTGTTGTGACGTCCTTGAGTCTGTCGTCTTTGGGTCAAGCCTATTGGGCTATCCCATATCATGAGTCCCCCCAACAAAGTCTAGCCTAGCCTAGCCTATTTCCATGCCTAATTGGGGTTGATGTGATAGGTAAAAGTTATGAAATGTAGTTTGGTTGTGAGTTTTTTTTTTTTTTTTTGTAGAAAAAACTTTTTAGGTGGTGATTGGTTGTGAGGTTTTTTATGAGAAAAAGTTGTGGAATAGTGATTGATTGTGAGGTTTTTCATGAGAAAAACTTGTGAGATAGTGACAAGATCATGTGACCAGAAGTATATATATATATATATATATATAGAATAAAGTGTAATCAATATTTATTGTAAACGTATTTTAATTTTTCTTCATGACTTCGTGTTTTAGATCGTCGAAAGTTGAGAATGAGATGGTTTTATTTTGTATGAAAGTGAATATATATTTGAATTAGTTCAATTGAAAATAATTGTTATTTGATTTCACATGTTGATTAGTTGATTTCTTGTTGATTTGGCCATTAAAACTTTGAAGGGAAAAAAAAAAAAAAGGTCTTCTTTACTAATTCTTTTCAGACCCATCGCAATATGTGAAAGAAAAGATACTTCAAAATGGAATGTAAATTTATAGAATTAAATAAAAGACTCAAAATGAATAACATTTAAAGTATAATTTTTAATTAATTCATTAGTCTTCAATTTAAATGAATGAGTCAACAATTAGCATTTATATATATATATATATATATCAACACAAGAAATTGTCAAGGGCAGCTCCATTAATATCTCTAATTAATAAAACCAGTTCAACCAATATGCATCTTCGTGCAATCAAGCAAGCACGCTGACAATTGAAAATTGAAATTGAGGAGAAGCAAATGCTGCCAAGTTTCTTATTATATATCAATTACAGAACTTCCTCTCTCTACATGATATATATTAGATGAAATCATAAAGGTGTGTGACTCTGTGTGTGTGTGTATTCTAGCTAGTCAAAGTTTATGAATTAAAAGAGAGTAATCAATTATTATAGAATTTGATCCAAGGAGCCAGTATACTTCCATAAAATTATTTTGTTTTCATTGTTTCATATATAATATAAAACGCTGCTTGTCCTTCATAGGAAAGTTTTAGAATTTTGACCAATTATTATTGTTAAGAAAATAGAACAATCATTCAATCTACGTCATGGGACAAAAGAGTAAGAGAAAATGTCCAAAAGAAGTGAAACGTAACATATTCATTCTCTCGCAGTAAATAGTGAGAAGATAGGGAATCTTGATACAAATTTCAACAAACTAATTAAAAATCTAGTAAATGGGAAAATTGTATTTTTCGTTCCAAAGTTTAATAGTGTGTATATTGTTGTCCTAAACTTATACCACTTAACACTTTTAGTCCAAATTTCCTAACTTTTTTAACACTTTTAGTCATCTGCATTAAAATTGACAAAAAAAAAAAAAAAAAAACCACAGTTTCTATAAATATTAGGATGAATTACATCCATATTCCCTGAGATTTTGCACAATTACCAAAAACTCTTATTGTTTTGAAAATTACATTTACCTCCTGAACTTTTCAAATAAAATGTAATGCTGATGGAAAGTATGAAATGACCAAAATGCCCTTCCATTAAAAATTAAAAAAATTTGAAAAAACCAATAGAAATATCATAAGGTAGAAACACCCTTGGACATATTTATAATATTTTTGAATTTATGAGTGTTTATTTGATATATTTTTATCATCTTCAGTTTTTTGAAAATTTAAATTGATAACCTTAGATAATATATTTCTGTTAAATTTGAGTTACATATTTAATAATGATAAAATAGTAAACATAGATAAAATAGTTCATCAAATTTCAAAAATAAATAAATAAAATAAGTAAAAATCAAAAATAAAGATTTAAATATATTATCTTATACAAAATAATTTTAATAATTTTAAGAGTGAATTACTTTAACAATTTAATTAATTCATTAATTTATTATTAAAAAAATAAATAAATTAATTAAAAAATAAAAATGTAAATCATTATCTAACTATAATATAAAGGTGCATATATAAACATATATATGTAAATATACAATAAAAACATATATGTATACATATATATAATACTCCACCCACCACCACCCAACCCTCATCCCCACCCTTACCCCTATCTTGAGATGCTGCCCAGCCATTGCCAGATCACAGGCCCCTCGCTAGATGGCCAGGGGCTTATTGTGGCCTAGCTATGGCCAACAACTGGCTGCTCGCCTTGGTTGGGTCTTTGTTTTTATTGTTTAATAAATTTTAAAGAATAAATTCTTTAAAATGAAAGAATAAATTTTAATACATTCTTTACTTATCTTTTTTTTAAAATTTTTGGTTATTTATTTTTTAATCAATAAATATATTTAAATAATTATTTTAAATGATTGTTATTTAATATTATTATGTATGTAACTTTAAATGCTAATTTTATGTTTTAGTCTTAAAATATCAATTAAAAATAATTTTAAAGAATAAATTTTAATAAATTCTTTATTTATCTTTCTTTTTAATTTTTTATTTATTTATTTTTAATTAATTATATTAAATATTTTTTATTTAATATTATTAAGTATGTAATTTAAAATGATAATTAATTATGTTTTGGTCCTAAATATTTTGATGTTTTCTTCCCACAATTTTTGCCTTTTGCATCTCTCTTTTTTGTATTTCAATGCCTCCAATTTACCAGATCTCCATGATGAAGCCATATTATTTTGGCAAAAAAATCAAAGAAACATATGCATGTATATATGGGCAATAGAATAAATAGCTATAAAATGGCTAGCCTAGATTCTTCTTTATTTTATTATATTTAAGACCTCAAACAAAAGAATAATAACAAATACATCCTTAATCAATTAAAAAATCTTATAATACCACTCCTGAGAGTATTTTTGTCAATCACAAAAAGTCAAACCTGGTAAGAACTGAGTTCAGTTACATAAGGGCATTTTTGGTATTTCATCCATATTTTTTAACAGCAGCAGAGAAAAACCCTAAAGATGACTAACAGTTGGGTGAAATGTTGGGCGGCGACAAAGTTCAAGGAGGTAAATGTAATTTTCAAAATCATAAGGGTTGTTTAGTAATTATGCCAAACCTCAGGGGATATGGATGTAATTCATCCTAAATATTAATATTTTTAACATTATTATTTGGATTAGTTAAATAGAACCTCCTAAGGTTTGGCTCATTTATAAATAAAGCCAAAGAACTTATACTATCCTCTAATATTTCGATTTGTTTAACATTTTTGAATAACTGGTAGTTTCCATTGATAAGTTTACGGACGCCATTCAAAATTTTATGTGAAAATCCAAAAATATTCTCAAACAACAGTTTTGATTATTTTTTAGACAAAATACCCTTGAACCTATTTGTAATATTTCTCATACCAAGGGATGTAGTTTTAATATTTTTAAAATTGCACTTAATATATTTAAATATATACTAATAAAGTTTCTTAAATATTGAATAATCTTTAATTGAAGTTGAATTAAAAATATAAAAGTTTAAAATTATAAACATATCTAAAGTAATTCAATCAAATTTAATTAAACTTATTTGTTAATTAAAAAATAAAATATCTAAAAATTACAAAAATTAAATTTAAAATTAAGTCCATCATTAAATAATATAATTTTATAATTTTAAATTACATACTTAATAATTTTAAAAATAAAAATAAAAACAAAACCTTAAACTATCATCCTAACAATGTAATTTAATTTTAAATAAGTAGTTTAATAATTTTAATCATTTTAGTATAACTATGATCATTTCATATAAATTTAAATCATTTTGGACAATATAAATAAATAGTTGAAGTTAAATAAATAAGTAAAATAATAATTATTTTTAATAATATTAAATTAATACTTCACAATATATAGAAATACAATTATATTTAAAATAATTTGATTAAATATAAATTAATTAAAAAATAAATAAGTAAAAAATTCAAAAAAAATAAAAAAAGGGAAAAAAAAACTTATATTTCTTCTCGACACCCAAGCCAAAATACCCTCCCCAAGCCTGTGCCAGCCAGGCCCTGCCCCACTAGTGAATAGGCGAGCTAGCCATGGCCAAGCGGTCAAATCTGGAGCCTGGCCACGGTTGGCCCCGGGCTCAATAGTCATTGGCCATGGTTGGCTCCTTGACCTAGGGGCCATAGGCCATGCTAGGTGCCCGACCGATAGTTGGATTCGGATTGGGGTAGGGCGGGGCTAATATGTATATATGTATGTATATATATAATACACATGTATGTTGCTATATATGTATAATAAGCGCGAATATATATGTTCGGCTTAAGCGGTTGGCTAGTTTTCCATTTTTTTGGGGTTTGTGGTGTTAAGGCGATAGCGTTTTTGACATGCATTGATTTCACTGTTGGTTCTTTATGCTATGGAATCTATACATGGTTTTATTTTTTTTCTTGTATTGGTTGTGGGTCCAATATAATTGGTTAAAAGAAATTTTGTCGTTTTTCTTATTATTTTTTGGTTACACAATATTCAAACGTTGTTGTTTTGAAGTTTGTGGCTTTGATTATTTACTCTTTTAGCTTCAAATAATGTATGGAGTTTTTAATTTTTGTATGTTAGTGGTGGATCCCATAGAAATGGGCAGAAGAAATTGGTTGGTTTGATTTATGGATTGCGGTTTCTAACTGACGTGATTTGATAAAAAAAATTTCCTTCTTTTTTTAGTTTTTTCTATTGAAAAATGACGTCGTTTTGGTTATTCTATTGTTGTGCTTGTACTTTGTTCATTTATGCATTGTACATTTTTATGTGCTTTGCGTGTATATGTTGTGGGTTCTAGTTAGGTATTAAGGTTGTTTTGGTGTTGCGCATATGGGGTTTGGCTTTTTTAAATTTGGTTTCTCCCTAGGCTTCTTTTTTTAATCTTTTTATTTTTTTGGGCCTCTATTTTTTATAAATATTTTTAGATGTTTTTATTGATTTCATTTTTGGGTGCTAAAGTTGGGCTTTATCTTTGCTGTTTTTTTTGGTTGTTGTGTTTTATCATTGATTTTTTTAAAATATTTTGTATTTTATTTTTCTTTTTAGGTAGTCAAATGTGTTTCGTTTTTTGTTATGTGTATGCTATCAATTTGAGTTGGCTTGTATGATTATAATAGTATTTTGCTTCAAGGGTTTTTCCATTAGAGAGAGAAAATCTTCTTTCCTGTGGAGTTTCTGGCAAAAGAAAAAGGAAAATGGATGCGCACTCTATTGAAAGATCTTGATCATCACATCAAGAGGTATAGTTTTCACAAACTTCTGGCTACAGGATAAGTTTTCTTTTTCTTGCATTATTTTTTTATTAACTTTATATTATTTATCATATAATATTACAATGGCTTTGATTTTGTTAAATATCTCTTTACTGTGGTTTATGTTTTATTTCTTCTAAATAATTGTATGTATTAGTGGTTGAGAGTGATGATTGTGGGTTGGGTTGGGTTGGGTAATCTCATTGGCTGCTTTCTATGAGGTGTTTATATTCACTTGTGAAAAAAAAAAAAAAAATGTTAGAGTTTTTACCCTCTTTTTCTTCTACTCTTAGAGGTTCATGTTTTGAGTTATTTATTTGATTATATGTCAATCTTGTTTTTTATGTCTTTTTAGTTTTCGTAGAGGTTGTTGAATTTTGTTATTTGAGTTGGTATTATCTTTCTTTATGGGATTTTGGTATTTTGCAAGCTTTTGTCTTTTTGCTGAGTTACGTTTGGGTTTCTTTTGGTTTGTGTTGGGGTAGTGTTCTGAGCTTTTTCGGGGGGTTTATGGTGTTTGGTTAGGGCTTCTTTTTTGGTATATAAGTTTTTTCTAGTTTAGGATTTTGCCAGGAATATTGTATTTTGAGTTTCCAATGTGGGTATTTTTTCAGGGTTATTAGTATCTTCTAGATGTGCATATTTTTTTAGGGTTATTAATATCTTCTAGCGTTTTATATTTTTGTTAGGGTTTTTTAGACTCAACTAGATGATGGAAAACTTCTTTGATCGTGATTGGATTTTGAATTTTGTTGTAATGTTATGTGTTTGCTATAAAAACATTGTTTATTCAGTGGATTTTACTACTTTTTAGTTAATATAAGTATTTTTCCCTTGGTTTGTAAGTCCTTTGGTGGTGGATTTTAAGGATCTGTTGTTTAGTTGCGTTGTTAGTTATTGATAAGTATTTTATTTTCATTTATAGTTTGTTTCTTAGATTTATCATTACTTTTTAATGAGTTCATTTAATTATGGATAGGTTTTTATATAATCTTCCATTTTTTTGAGTTTTTGGTGCATTCTTCTAGTACATTTCTGAGCTAGATGATGGAAAACCTTTTTGATGGTGTTCTGGATTTTGGCTTTTATTATAGTGTTATCTGTATGATATAAAAACATTGTTCATTTGGTAGATTTACTGCTTTTTAGTTAATATAAGTATTTTCCCCCTAATTTTGTAGAAGTTCTAGTGGTGGATTTTAAGGATCTATTTTTTGGTTGCTTTGTTAGTTATTGGTAAGAATTTTGTTTTCATTTACGGTTTATATGTTATCTTTGTTTTTACTCTTTAATGTAGTTGATTTAATTATAGATAGGTTTCTATATACTCTGCCAATTTTTTGGTTTTTGATGCATTTTCTCCAGTAGATTTCAGAGCTAAATGATGAAAACCTTTTGTATAGTGATTTTCATTTTGCCTTTTGTTGTAGTGTTATGTGTATTTATGACATAAAACATTGTTTTATATGGTGGATCTTACTACTTTTTAGTCATTATAAGTATTTTTTCCCCTAATTTGTAGGCAATCTAGTGGAGGATTTTAAGGATATGTTGTTTGGTTGCTTTGTTGGTTATTGGTAAGTATTTCGTTTTCATTTATAGTTCGTGTGTTATATTTGTTTTTATTTTTTTAATGTTGTTGATTTAATTATGGATAGGTTTTTATATGCTTTTTCAATTTTTCAACTTTTGATGCATTTCTCCAAGAGATGTTTTAAATTATTTTGTTTATATTTTTTTACCTGTTCTTCTTTCTTATTGATTATGCTGCTACTTTCTACTTTGTTTTACAGTTTTGCTCATCGGTTTAAGAATTGGAGAAAGGTTAGGTAAAGCATTTTGTATCAATCCTACCTGATCTAGTTGGGGTGGGTAGAAAACCCACCTCGCGAGCAGTGTGTACCAAGTTTATACATTAATACCTACGGGTTGGGTTGGGTTCAAGTTTATGGTAAACCCACGACACCACTACCTAAAATATTTATCTATATTTTATTTATATATTTTGTAAATTTTAACAAAAATATATGTGTTCATATAATCTTAAACATAATTCTTTTAGCCTCATAACTTGGTACCTAGTAGTATTCATCCCTTTTCTCACAGCCTAGTATGTAGTCTGTAGATATTTAATTTTTTTATTGTTTAATTTAGCTAAATTAATTTGTATTATTGTGCAACTTTGACCTGAATTAAGTTTTTCATGTTAATTTCATTTTTTTAAAAATGCATCTTTTAAAAGTAAATTATCATATAGTATTTTATTAATTAAATAGTACATAATGTTCAATAAAATTTATAATTAGGTGCGGGTACGATCAAATAGGGTTTGGGTTCTACATACACATCACAGGAAGGGTGCAAGTTTTTTACTCCTAAAACCCATGAAGTGGGTAGGGACAGGTTGGGAGACTATAGAATATTTGTAGGGCGGGTTCGGGTTGAGTGAAAACCCGCCCCGTTGCCATCCCTAAGAAAGGTAAGTTTTGTTGGTTTGCTTATTATTCATTTTATATAATTGAACAGGGTGTAGTGTATATTGAATAAATTTTTTATTTTTATTTATAACTTGTGTGCTGTACTTTTTTGTTTTGTTTTGTTATTTAGTTTTGTAGATTGAGTAATTTCTTTTCTCTTTTTGCTAAATCTAAAGCTTGTGTGTTTAAAATTTTTTTTATATGTTTCTTTGTCTATTAATAATCATGTTATTGCTGTTTTTATACCTTGTATTATAGTGTTATTCGTTGGTAGAATAATTGGAGAAGGAATCCATCTTTTGTCTTGCTTTCAAATACTAGGTGAGTTTTGTTTCCTGATTATTATTCTTTCTTTTTTATTATTTTTTTATTATTGTCAACTATTTATTAGTTTTCTTTGTTGTTATTTATTTTATTTTTTTTAGTGTTACTATATGTAGAGCTTATGTGGTTTTGTATATTTCTATTGCTTTCTTTGATGATTCTCATTTATTTATTTTTTTGTTATTTTTGTTGTCATATTGTTGTTTGTTAGTAATTTATGTTGTTTGTTAGTTGGCCTGTGATGTTTGTATTTTTAGTTTGATTTTTTTATATTATTCAATCACTGCAAAAGATACTGCTTGTTAGATAGATTCTACTGAAGAAAGAAAAAGAAATTATAAGGAGAGAGTTGAAGAAGTAATGTATCATAACATTTATCCGGAAGATAATGCAAGGTTGTTGGAAAGACATAAGAAGCAATATCAGGATCGTATTGAAAGGTTTAGGTTACGTTTGATTGGAGGAAACTTTTTGGGTACTGGAAATCTAGGTAGTAATCAAGTGGGTACTATTTCGGATATTTTGAATAGCGTTGTTATGGAAATAGATGAATTGAGTAGACAACAACCTCTTCCTTTAGTATATGTTCAAAGATCTGCACATTTTGTGCGTTTACTTTCTATTTTGTGTATTCCATGGGTTCTTCCTTTACCTATGTTATGCCAACATTATGCCGCAAATTTTTTTTACCATGAGCCTCATTCTTTTTGTTGTGCTAATGGTGATATATTTTTGGCGTCCATTTCTTTTAATCCTATATTACATCACCTTTTTACTGTTGACAATACGAGCCTTAGGATAAGGTTTGGATGGAGAGTTCGTATGCATAATAATATTGCTTTAACTTTTGTTGGCATGAAAACTGATTCTAGATTTTGTTGGAATAATCATGGTATTCCAGTGAACAGGTACCCCACAAATTAGAAGCATTCAATAACTCTTTAAAGCTTCCAAGATGACTGCAATCATTTTTCTTAGATACTATTGATGATATAGGACTTGAATCTTTGAAAAAAAAATGTTCTTCAAGCTGGTATTGTTGATTTGCTCTTGAAAGGTTTAGCTAAGAATCCTTACTTTAGAATCTTTAAACGTTTGCGATCTTAGGATAACTTACAAAATTTTAAAATTATTTTGCATGTTAATCTTCATTTGAATAAAAACCTCATAATATTCCAATTGATGAGCAAGTTGCTAGGATTTGGGATGAAACAAATGATGAACCAAAAAATATGTATCGTGATATAATGGTTTATGGAGCAGACAATTGTGGGCATTTAATATTATATGATTATAGTTGTTATAACCCTTTGCAAATATCTACTATTATATCCACTGGATCAACTTGGATGGCATGCTGGAATAGTATTTGTGAATGTGTCTAGGAATGTAAGAAATCAATGTAGAAATCAGAATATAATAGCTCTAGCTATTGGTCAATCTATTGCTGATGTCATCCATGTTGAAAATGAAGGTACAATATGTTGCTCAAAAAAAAAAAAAAAAAAAAAAAAATTGTCTCTTGCATTGTCCTTTAGCTTAATGGTAGTTTTATGTTAACTTGTAGTCTATCTTCAAAATAGAATCAAGAAGGCCAATGTTTCATATCGAGAATATGTTACCTATAGGTGCCAGGTTCGTGAGAATGAGTTTAACAGTATTATTCACTCAAGGAGATTAAGCCAACAATCTAGTATTGATTCTTATATGAAGATTGAGACATAGTGATTGGATTATTAAAGAATGGAACAACAGTAATTTGATGTTAGAACTGAAAGTTTACAAGATATTATTGATGCTTTAGGAGTGATGGACTGAATGATCCTACAAAGGTGGGTCACTGAATTATATTAGCACCATCTTTTATAGGTGGACATAGAGGTATTGAAAAGATACGCTAATGCAATGTCGTTAGTTCAAAGGTATGAAAATCTTAAAATCTTGATTTATTTATTACAATGACATGCAATCCAAATTGAAAAGAAATCAAAGATAACCTTCTACTAATAGAGGAACCAAAAAATATGCTAGATTTAGTTGCTCATATTTTTTTTCATCTAAACTTGAAGAATCTAAACATGAAGTTGTAAAAAATAAGTAGGTTGGAGAAGTTACAATGTATGTGTATATTATTGAATATCAAAAACAAGGATTGTCGCATGCTCACTGGATTATTATTTTGAAACAAAATCAGAAATTGAATTCGATAGAATTATATGATAATATTATGTGTGCTAAACTACCTAATGACCCTAATTTGCTTTTGTATCATTATGTTTTATCGCATATGATGCATGGCCCTTGTGGTGTAAGTAATGTTAAAAATGTTTGTATGAAAGATGGTGAATGTAAAAATCATTACCCTAAAGATTTTTGTGAGTTCACATGTCGTAGTAGGTATTCTTATCTAGAAGGAGAAATGATGAAAAAAAGTACTTGTTCGTAATTTATATTTAGATAATAAATATGTGGTGCCTTATTGTTACTATTTGTTATCAAAATTTAGTTGTCATATAAATGTTGAAGCATGTACCGATTTTAAGCTTGTTAAGTATCTTTATAAATATATATATATACACACACACATATATAAGGGTCATGATAGAATGTGTTATAATGTAGCTAGGGATGCTTTTGTTAATAACATTGATGAAATAAGAGATTTTCAAAAAAGTGCTTTAATGTTTTAATTGATAAAATAAATAATAATAGAGCATGTGCTTTTTTTTATTGATGGTCAGAAGGTACAGGCAAAAATTTTTTATATAAAGCGTTGGCTTCATATATTAGATCAAAGGGTCTTATTACTTTAGATGTAGCTACTTCTGGAGCTACTGCGTCGTTATTGCCTACTAGCCGAACTGCACATTCTAGATTCAAATTGCCATTTGATTTTGATAAAAGAAATGATTCAAAAATTAGTAAGCAATCAAGTCTTGCAAAAATAATTACTATCGCAAAATTAATTATATGGGATGAGGCTTCCATGGTTAATCTAAAAAATATCGAGGCTTTTGATAGGTTGTTTCAAGATATTACTAATAAAAAAGGTGTTTTGTTTGATGGGAAAGTTGTTGTTTTTGGAGGTGATTTTCAACAAACATTACCCATTGTTCCTCATGGTAATAAAGAACATATGATAAATGCTAGCTTTATTGCATCAAAGATTTGGACTTAACTTATAAAGTTTCAGTTGAAGGAAAATATTAGGGCAAAGGACGACCCTTTATTTACATCATTTTTATTAAAAGTTGGTGCTGGTGTTGAGCCATTTGTCTTTGAAAATAATATTTTAATTCCAAATGATATTGATTTTGCCTTTTGTTGATAAGCAAACATCTATAAAATATTTAACCAATTATGTATTTCCATCTATAAATTCTTTCTCATACGAAGCTTATGATCTAATAACTAGAGCAATACTAACTCCAAAAAATAATTGTATGATTGAAATAAATAATATCCTTATTGATAAGTTTCCTAGTGTTGCAAGAGAATATATTAGTTATAATAAAGCTTGTAATCTGCAGGACCAAGGACAATATGAGGATTTTTTTTAGCTTTGTAATTTTCAATAGCTTACCTCCACATAAATTGGTTCTAGAAAGAGATTGTCTAGTAATGCTTTTGAGAAACTTTAATCTTGTTGAGGTCTTTGTAATAGATAATATTAATTTGTCATAGATTAGAAGAATATTTTATAGATACTGAAATTGCCACAAGAGATAACAAAAGTAAAACAGTTTTCATACCTCGAATTCTAATTGTTCGATTCCCTCTGAAGCCATGTTTTGCTATGACAATTAATAAAGCTCAAGGACAAATACTTGATTACATTGAAATATATTTACATCAACCTATTTTTTCTCATGGCCAGCTTTATGTTACTCTTTCTCAAGAGAAAAAATCTTCCTCTGTTAAGGCTTTGATTGAACCTTCAACAAATGAAAGGGGTCATCAATAGTACACGAAAAACGTTATTTATGAAAAAATCTATGAACTACTTGGCAAACGTTTCAATTTTTATAGTTTTTTTACTTGTTTCCCTAATTTATGATGTTCTACAAAAACGTTATTTATGAAAAAATCTATGAACTACTTGGCAAACGTTTCAATTTTTATAGTTTTTTTACTTGTTTCCCTAATTTATGATGTTCTACTTGCAGTGTTTGTAACGCCCCATCTCGAGATAACACCTAAGCTGAGGCGCCACTCAGTTCAACCTTAAATTGAACCCACAATACAATCAATAAGCCCATAACAAAATTTCTCAAAACCCATCAGAGATAGCAACAAACTTCAACTTAAATAAATTTCAACAAAACACTAAGTGTGTACCATCAAAGGTCCCATAACTTTCATTGTATCATACATACTGTAGACATTAGATTCAAACATGACATAACAAAATATCTCTAAGTCGAACTTAACATACAATTAAACCTATGTTTATACATAAAGCACCTGTTCTATTACAAAACATAATTTTCAGCAGTTCAAGCTAGAAGTCCGCATCTATCAGTTAACCCTGTCTGAGAAAATCAGTGTAATATGGGGGGTAAGTCCAAAGACTTAGTGAGGGATAAACTTAAGAACAATAGGGATCTATCGAGAAAGAATCAACTCAACAGATTAACATTAAACAATCAGAACAAAAGCACAACAAGTGATTACAATCAAGATACAATCAAGTAAAACAAATCAGATTACGAGCAATCAGGATATAGTTAGGCAAAACAGATTTTATCAAATTCAAAGATTATCAGTATGAACTAGCTCAAGAGTTGTAGCTGTTGGCTCGAATAGCCCGGGATCGTCTCAACCAATTCTGCTTGAGAGGTATAGAGCATCTCAATCGATCATAGTTCAGGAGGAAATGCAGACGACTCATCTGGCCTGGACAACAACCCAATCTAGACCAAGAAAACTTCCACAACATTGTTGCTCTTATGAGCGGAATACAAACAATCAAAATGCAGTCAAAATACAAAACAAAACACGCCTATCAGATTTTTCTTATATCAAGAGTTTTGGGCTTACGGCTTATCCTATGCACTCAGCAGGGATTAACATCCCGTTACTTAAACACGAGTTTAGGGCTTACAACTTATCACACACACCTCGCAGTATTAACGTCCCAGGCTTACGACTTATTCCATGCACACAATAGGGATTAACATACGGCTTATCCCATGCACACAGCAAAGATTACATCTCATTACTTTTCCTAATAACAATTACAAATGGTAAACATTGCCGGCAAGGCAACAAATAACAATACAGAACGGTAACAAACAATAGAGTAGTAACAGATAACAGACAAGTCGATCGGATAATAGGATAGTCAAATAACAAATTGAACAGATAATAGAAAAAATGGTCTAGGTACTAGAACGGACAAATAACAGAATCAATCAAAAGATAACCCTCATAGGGGTATAAAAGTCAATTAATAGAAAACAAACAAATTCTGAACAATTCACAGATTTAAATAAACACGATTCAGTACAAAATAGAAATAAGAACCCTCATAGGGGTCCTTCCATAAGAACAGATATGCACAAGAAGTGCCAGGTTGGCAGACCCTCACCTCCGTAGTCTCATAAAATGCAATCCACAATCGGCAATTTACTAGTATGCGGGACCCACTTTTTCTTCGCCTAGCCAAAAGAGTAGATTCACATTCAAAATCCTCATTCAACTCTAATAATCGTTAATAATCTCCCATAATTACAATCTTGCTACTAGCAGTCTAAAATCGATAGCTATTCATTAATATAGTAGTTTTAGGGCTTGTTTTGCATTCTCGATAAAGGATGCTAAATACACTGGTCTCAATAGAGATATAATTAGGTTCTTAATGTCATAATTAACCTTGCAGTTGCATACTAAATCAATAATGACCATCCAATTATCCTTAATAATCCAATTTTATCACTTAGGTCTCAAGCCCATAAAATTAGAGTTTATTCACTTAATTATCGCAATTAACCCAATATTATCTCATAGCAATACAAATCACGGCCAACTAAGCTACATAATAGTCCATGCATGGTCCTTATTTGATTCCAAAGCATATTTCCATATCCACATATGTCACAATAAAAAATTTATAAGGTAACATCGTACAACACATATGTACATATATACCCCCGGTTCAACTCTTTACCCAAAATTCGATTACTGGAGCCCAACCTTTATGAACAAGGCCATCAGTGCGCTCACTGCATCAAGGTGAAGATTTTGTCCAAAATTCGTAGGACCGACAGCGGCGCTAGTCTGTTCTAGATGCTAAAACCACTGACGTGATCCTTGAGCTGAGGGCCATACAACCCACACCTGGGTTGTGTCAAATAGTTGCCAGAACGGCAAACCCGCTAAGCTCCACCGTGAGCTCTTGTCGAGCTTCAATTTTTAGCCGTTTCTTCAATCAAACTGGTTTGTTCTTGGTGCCAGCGTGCTCGCCGTGAGGAGAGAAAGAGGATGTTATGGTTGGTTTGGTGTTTCGCTAGTGGCCAGTGAGCAATCGCCGGAGAAGGTTGGTAGGTGGCCGCAGTGAAAAAGAAAGGTGAAATGGGGGGAAATGTAAATCCATTATTTATAAAATTGATCTTTCCTTATTCGCAAATTGAACCCCAAAATTTATGATCAGTTTTCAATTAAGTCCTCCAAGGTTTCAAACCTTTCACTTAGCCCCAAACTTAGTTAGTGCCCTATTTTGGCCCTTTGACCAAAAAATCATTCAATGCAAACCCCAAAACTTTCAAGTTTGGTCCAATTAGGTTTTCTTAAATTATGGATTGACCGCAAAATTTCTAATGTCCTTGCAATTGAGTCATTTTCACTTGTTTTTCAAGTCATAAAATCCAACCAACGAATATCTTGATTTCTCAATTCTTATTTTCTAAAATACCAAATTTTAGGAGTGTTATAGTATTAATTGATATTAAAAATATTTAATGTATTTTCTCTTCTTGAGGGTTAATATTTTGGTTGGTATATTTCTATTTGCTTTAATGTTATTGGTATCTAACAATTACAATGCTATTGTAATGCAGCAATAGCACAGAGTATCTAAACAACTACTGCACATTAATGATATTACTCCTGTGTTGAGCAGTTGGAGTGTCAAAGTTTTAGTTGAATCAAAAAGTGTTGAGTGGTAGCCAAATCATAGCCTGAAGAAATATCAACATGCCACATTAGTTGATGAGACAGTACGAAATTTATCTTTCTTATTTCTTAAAAACTCTTGTTCAAATGTATGAATAACGTTTATAATTAATAATATTAGTTTAAAACTTTTAAACTATGCTTTAGAATTTCTTTAATTTCATTTTTGTTCGTCATATCTATAAATAGAGTTTAGCTATAAAGCTACATATGACTATGTAACGTTATATAAATACGTCATTTGACTAGATCTATTTTTATTCATGAAGTATTTTACATAATCATCTATCTATTTAACTACAGTTTATATTAAATAATCATTAATTTATTTATTTAGTTGTAAAATTATATAAATATGTCATTCGACTGAATCTACTTTAGTGCATAAAGTATTTCACTAGCTATTTTCGTTGTGTGCTTAATGACTATTGTTTTAATGTATTAATCTTTTTTTAGTGTTTTTTCTTTTTTTTTTTTTGGGTGTTTTTTATGATCTAACTTCTATTTATTTTGCATTGATTTTGATGTGCTTTATAGGGAACGAAAGTTCTTGCAACTATTTTTTATGTTGCCATTAAGCTGTTTGAGAAAACCCCGTTATTATATGATCTACGTCATTTCAAATGCATGTGTTGCTCTTGCAAATCCACAATATGACAACTATGGTCAGAAATATATATGGAACATAACTTAAAGGACATGTATTGGAAAAGTACTTGTTATTACAATTCCATTATCAATTGTTGTTTCAAGTTTTCACTCACTTAAATCAATTGTCCCATCTAACCTAAAGAATGGTGTTGGTAGAATTATTGTTTTTGCTTAGATTTTAAATGTTGTAAATTTGATAAAGTGAAGTATATATATTGTAATTTCTTTTACTTGTTAACAAATATGTTGGCAATTGTGATCAAGAAATTCGAACAGCGCAATGTTAGAACCCCTTCAAAAACTTATGTTATTATGAATTTGTACTGCTTAATCATGAACATACCATAACTAATTTTCTTTTCAAATATATATACCTCTATTATTAAATTTATTTATGTATAATTAATTTAAAAGTTAGCAATTTATTTTTGATTAATTTTTTTGGTTCTTGATAGAAAAGACCATTGATATAATCCCTTTGAAATAATACCACAACATCTAAAGGAAATGCAATAAAGATGGCTGGTGAATATATGCACATAATATGTGTTATAAAATTAAGTGTTTCAAATCATTATGGTAAGTATTTTTAAAGTATCTGTATTTATATAAATGTACTATATTATATACTCAGATTTAATACAAGAAAATTTGTTGTCATCCTTTTTGCGTGCGCTGAAGAATTATATTAGTTACTAATACTTGAATTATTATGTTTGTTAAGGACTTCACTTGGTTCTATACCATTGACTACTATAATAGTTAATTCAGGGACTCCAGGTGCTCGGATTAAAAACATAGTTCATTGTCCACATTTTTTATTTATACAAAAAGTTATATAATATTGGATAACTAAATGTGTGCTATCAAAAAAAATTTATTTCTAAGATTTATTTAGGCATTCAAACAATCAACAACCTATTGGTAATGCACTGTTAAATATTGATGATATGGTCAGAAATAAAAAAAAAAAAATACTCCACGGCTCACTACACGATTTTGTATTATTTCTGATGTTGTTCGAGATGAAGATGTAAGACTATTTATTATACAGTATAATGTTGTTTCGGTCGTATGAAGCTTTATAGTAATGTTGCATTACCAAGATAATTATAAAACAATTATATGCATGATAGCTTTCATTGTTTGTGGTTAACTATTATTTTTAGGGATGGCAACGGGGCGGGTCTGGCAGGACCCGGGACCGGCCCCGCCTTCCCTTTGGCCCCAGATCCGGCGGGTTGGACCCACCTAACCCATTTTTTTTTATTTTTTTTTTGTATTTTTGTGTATATATTTTTTACCTTCTTTTCTTCATAATCACTTGAATATACAGTTTTTTCTTTGGTGAATATCGGGTTTGAAAAAATAAAATTGAAACAAGTTAAAAAAAAAAAAAAGTCCTAATTTTCTAATATAGTATTATAACCTAATAAATACTTATATTTATATATATAATATATATGTTATATATAATATAATATATAATATAAATATATATTATATATAATATAACATAGGGAGGGACCGGGGCAGGTCCACCAAAACCCATAACCCGCCCCGGACCCGGGCGGGTCTTGATAATCAAGACCCGCTACCCGCCCCATCCCCATTTTTTTCACCCTAAACCCGCCCCATCCAGGGCGAGTCCCCGATTTACCCAGATCCATTGCCATCCCTAGTTATTTTCGTTATAGGTTGATAGATTTTTATTAAAAGGGAGAATTGATGTGACAAATAATGAACAGAATTTTTTTTATATGGCTTGCAAAAATTGCAATACATATTATGCTGTGGAGTACAATTGATCAATAAATTGCAAAAAATGTGGCAAAACAACTTTAGCCAATAGAAACCTAGCTATATTTCAAAATTCAAAACATGTTGAAAAATCTAGACCCAGCACTAAATAAGCCCATCAAAGATTTTCTTTATTTTGAAATCTTCAAAATAATAACAGAGGGATAGAAGGAAAAAAAAAAAAAGAACAAACTTGAAACGATGTTTGTCATGCACCTGAAAAACTGTTTAGCTCCACTTTTGCAAAGATATAAACAAGAAAGAGAGAGAGAGAGAGAGAGAGAGAAGAAAACTCTTCATTAGCTTCAACGGCATAGATATTAACAATGACATTTTCCTGGTTTTTCTTGGGCTTTTTTTTCAATTGAGCACTCATCCAATCAAATAAGTTCCTAATATGATTTTTGATTCCTATGAGATTTATTGCATGATATACCTACCTATGAGATTTATGGAATACAATTCTTTTGGAAAAACTAAAAAATAGGAAAATGATAAGATATGTATCACTAAAAATTTAGACTTTCTGTTCCCGTTATGATGATATAGGTAGACAAATCTCTCTACTTGCATGCATGAGTTAGAAGAAACAATGTAGTGTGATGAATTTTTGCATTTTTATTCAGAGTTGTATGTTTACATGTTTAGAAGAAACAATGCATGAGTGTTGGATGTTTACATTGATAATTATGTTTTGAATACTTAGGTTATTCTGCATATTTTCCATTTAAAGATAGCATAAGGAATTTTGCAATATCCATCTATTCAAAACATTTAAAGTTGCTATATTATGTAGTTTTAAAGTTATTCTTCACTTGAAAGTTTAATCTGAGTTGTATGTTGTTGTTTTATATAAGCATGCCCACAATGCTATTTTTTTATTTTTTTTTATTCACAGTATGGCAAGGTAAATAGATTTTTGTTTTAGAAAGGTAAGTAGATTTTCAGTAGTATTAGATAGTTTCTATAGGCTCTAAATTTGGTTGGGGAAATTAGTCATGCACACTTATAGAAATTATTAATTTATGCTTGTGAAACATTTACAATATAGTTTATTAAATTATGGATAATTTAACACAAGTTCAAATGGAAGAGATATTTGACGCTGAATTTCGAAATAGAGTGAAAGTTCAAAACAAAAATCATCTAGGAGAAGTTATAGAAACAAACTAATACCTAAGAACTTCAACTGGAGATTATGTTTTGGCATTGGTCCAATTCAAACGATACATCATTGTACTTTCAATGTTTGAGTCTTTTTGTTTGCTTTTTACAAAGATAAATATCACTTTGATGCATCCTTGTCATGGAAAGAGATGCAAATAGTTGAGAATTAGCTTGATATTAATTTTCTGTATGGTTTGCCTAGAGGTACGTATCTGATGCTAATTAAATATTAGTTTGACGAATGTTTTAAATGCTTTTAATTAAATTACTATTCTAATTTTTTTTGTTTGATCTCTCTATGCTTTATATCATCTATCTAAATATAAAAACAAAAGAAAGGCCTATAGATATTGTCAATATTGATGCAGGTAAATATATTCAATGATTATATGAATTTATTTTGATATTCTTGTTACAAATAATATTATTATTTACTATTGTACTTACAAATATGATTTTTTTGGTTGATTTTTTCATAGACATGAGTGATACAATTCTTGAATTAAGGTAAACATATAAATTAGTTACATAGAATACTCCACATTCAATTTTGTGCTAGTCTTGCATGTTTAAAGCAAAACGCACTAACTCCTTTTTTGGGTTATTTTTTCGGAGTGAGTTTATATGTTTTATTTGTAAACGATAGATTTGTTTTGGTAAGTCATAAAGAGTTGTTTAAGCTTGTATTTTCATATTTTATAATGATCGTACATTGCTTGCATTAACCCTCTTATGTAATTTATTATAGGATTTGTCGTTGGGCATAACCTTATCTTTAACCACTTATACCAAACATGACATATATATAAGATGCGGTAATAAAGTGTGGCAAACATGGATGACACATGGCAGAATCGTTGATGGTTGGAATGCATTTGTTCGGGCACATAGGATGTAAATTGATTACTAAATTATTGTTCAACATACTAGGCATAACATCATAAATGCAATAATTTGTTATAGGAAAGGAAAGGAGATGCATTTTCCTTATACTGCTGGGGCTACTAGAAGCAAGCTAACCGAACTTATGGATGATACCACTCCAACCTTGGAGATTTTTGAAGCACTTAGATATAGAATGACTGATGATTTTATAATATGAACTTGTATTAGGCAAATTAAACCATCTGAAATTGGAACAATATATGTATAACTTTCTATAATACTTCATTTGTATATTAACAATCCTTCACAATTAATTTAATAGTATGAAAAATATGTTTGAAGTGCCTGCCAAGCTCAAAAAAATCAAATGAGGAGGATAAAAGTTTAAAGATAAGTTTTGGGCACAAAGAACACAATATGCCTGTTGCTGCTCTCTACAGTGACAAGATTTGGCAACAGAAGTTTGACAGTATTTTTGTAGATGTCTAAAAAAGAACAGCTAAAAGGGTGGTTTGAGCACAAGTTGACTCTAACGCATATAATGTCCATATTTTTGCCCCAGGAGGTATTGTATTAAACATAATTTTTGCCTTATTGTAACCTAGGATGTCATTAGTGAATGATTAAACATTCTGCATGCACTCCACTATCCATGTTGCTGCTTACCTGCTTGATGCAACCAAAGATTACAAGATTATCAAGTTTAAGTACATGACAATATTTTTTGGAAAGACATAGGAAGCAATATCAGGATGGTTTTGAAAGGTCTAGGCTACGTTTGATTGGTAGAGGGAACTTTTTGGGTATTGGAAATCCAAGTAGTAATCAGGTGGGTAGTGCTTCGAATATGTTGAATAGCATTATTATGTAAATAGATGAACTAAGTAGGCAGCAACTTGTTCCGTTGGTATTTGTTCAAAGATCTGCGCATTTTGTGTCAACATTGTGCTACAAAAAAATAAATTTACCACGACCCTGCACATTATTGGTTTGTTATGCATCGCCTAATTCTAGACAATATTGGTTTGTTATGCACCACCTTATCCTGAACAACTTTTTGTCTAGTTTTTTAATATTTTGTGTTATGATTTTAGAAGGAATTGTGCTTTGACAGATGCTAAGATTAAAAAAACATTACATAGTATCAATGAATTTTTTATGTCAATCAATACATCTATACATGAGTAGCACCTTATTTTGAAAGACTGACAGAAGAGGAAAGATATACAAGAGAATTAGCTCATGAAAGAAATATATTTCCATCAAATGATGATCTTATAAGTTTACGAAGATTGAATGACATACAAAAAGTTGCTTTTAGTATTGTCGTTGATAAAATAAATAATAATAGAGCAAGTGCTTTTTTTATTGATGGTTAGAAGGCAAAGGCAAAAAATTTTTGTACAGAGCGTTAGCTGATATATTAGATCAAAGGCTCTTATTATTTTAACTCCAGCTACTTCTGGAGTTCCTGCATCGTTATTGCCTATGGCTGAACTGCATATTTTAGATTCAAATTATCATTTGATGTTGATAAAAGAAATGATTCAAAAATTAGTAAGCAATCAAGTCTTGCAAAAATGATTACTAATGCAAAATTAATTATTTGGGATGAAGCTTTCATGGTTAATCAGAAAATTATCGAGGCTTTTGATAGGTAGTTGCAAGATATTACAAATAAAAAAGATATTTTATTCGGCCAAAAAGTTGTTATTTTTTGTAGGTGATTTTCGACAAACATTATCCATTGTTCATCATGGTAATAAAGAACATATGATAAATACTAGCCTTATTGATAAAATTCCAGTTGAAGGAAAATATTAGGGCGAAGGATGATCCTTTATTTAAATCATTTTTATTAAAAATTGGTGATGACGTTGAGCCATTTGTCTTTGAAGATAATATTTTAATTCCATATTATATTTTTTTTTGGCTTTTGTTGATAAGTAGACATCCATAAAATATTTAATTAATTATGTATTTCCATCTATAAATTTTTTGCTCATGCTAAGCTTATGATCTAACAAAGCAATACTAACTCAAAAAAATAAGCGTATGATTAAAATAAGTAATATCCTTATTGATCAGCTTCCTAATGTTGCAAGAGAATATATTAGTTATAATAGAGCTTGTAATTCATAGGACCAAGGAAAATATGAGAATATTTTTAGCATTGTAATTTCCAGCACTTACCTCTACATAAACTGGTTTTGAAAAGAGATTGCCTAGTAATGCTTTTGAAAAACTTTAATCCTATAGAGGGTCTTTGTAATATAACAAGATTAATTTGCCATAAATTGGAAGAAAATTTTATAGAAGCTGAAATTGTTAGTGAAGACCACAAAAGTAAAATGGTTTTCATACATCGAATGCCGAGTATTCAATTCCCTCTTAATCCATGTTTTGCTATGACAATTAATAGAGTTCAAGTATAAACACTTGATTACATTGAAACTATTTACCTTAACCTATTTTTTCTGATGGCCAACTTTATGTTGCTCTTTCTTGAGCGAAAAAATCTTCTCTAATTAATATTTTAAACAAATTACCCTCATTTTGACATTGTAAAAATATTATTTATGCCTATTTACGTATTCATTCAAATAATAAATTTCAAATATATTAATATTCAACAATCAACACCAACTAATTCAAGAAAATATTAAATATTACTATCCATTGAAAAATCTATTAAAGTACAGAGACATAGCTAATACAGTCCATCATCCTAAAATCAACTCAAAATCCAATAATAGTTTCATGAATAAATTGAGATATCACAACCATTAGAGTAAAAAGACAAAAGTATCAGTAATCAAAGTCATCTGATAACCATCCATCACATCAGTTTCTTGTTTCTTCCTGAAAATTCTAGAGCGTCCTGATCATAAATCCCCATATCATCATCAAGAAAGAATGCACAAGCTACCTGAAATTGTGTACAACAATATAGTAAATAAATTAATATGTCAATTATTTTGAGAAAAATAGCATTAGGGACAAAACCAAAACTCAACCTTACTTGCTTATGTGCATTAGATAACAAAACAGACATCAAACAACATAATAGATAGATAAAATATGGTTTTAACAAAATACCCAAATCATTATTAAGCATAGAAGAGTTTCCACAATGAAAAAATGAGAACAAGAAAAGAGAATTGTTTTAAGAGCTTTAGCTGCAATGATTCATAGCATAATCAATGAATAAACTCATAATTACTATGTATGCATCATTAGCCTGACATAATAGGCCTGGTACAGTATCAAACTCTGAATAAAACGACTTATGATATGCAAACTATTTAAACAAAAATAAAAGGGTAAATACCAAACAGCTCCCCAACGTATAGGGCCATGTGCACTTTGCCCCCAAACCGTTGCAGATGTGCAAAAAGATCACCTAACCTTCGTTAAATGTGCTTGAATACCCCCCCCCCCCCGGTTCCATTTTCCAATAGAATATTCCACCGAAGATGCTGAAATACTTTGGATATGTTGCACTTTACCTCTTGAATTTTAACAAAATGTTTAACACCTTAATCATTCTAAAGTGTAGCACTTTTATCATTAGATTTTGTTTTTGTGGAATTAAGTCATACACTAATTACTTATCAATATATGGACAGTTAAATCAATTTAAGCAATTATATATTTACAAATTAATTTTATAATTATGTTTTACTTAGTGTATAAGAAAATTTTGATTAAAACTAATTTTAAAATTATATTCAAATTGATTTTATATCAATATAACATTATGCATATTTGTTAGCAAATGATATTAAATATTTTTAATTTAAATAGAGTAATAAATGAGAGAGATAATGTTAATATTAAGATCTACTTATTTGTTGTCAATATTCATCCAACTAGTGTTATCTATCTTATATATTCTTATTCAAATTAAAACCCTAAACTACTTACACTCTTAATTAAACAAATAAACACAAATTTATAAGTACACCATAACAATCATTTAGTATAACTCTAAAATTATTTTTTAATTATCTTACACACATTAATTTAGAAAAATTTGTACCATTAAGTTGTTATAGATTTTAGATAACTCATATTGATTGAACTAGTGATATGTTGACAATTAAGTAATACATGATAACAATATAATTTTAAAGAACTTTAGGTGGCTAAATATAATTCTTGTAAAACATCAAGGGGCAAATTGCAATCACTTTTAAATATGCCACCGGAAAGTTGGAACATAGGGTATTTAAGCACATTGAGCAAAAGTTGGGTAATCATTCCGCACACTTGCAACAGTTGGGGGGCAAAGTGCAAATGACCCTATACATTGGGGGGTTGTCTGTTATTTCCAATATAAAATGTGGTGTACTAACAAGAATAATGCCATATACAAAATGTGTTCTTAAATGTAGATACTTTTTTCGCTTTCATTCCTTACTACTTATTAACAAATAAATCAAAGGCACATTTATGATATATTCAAGCTAAAAACTAGCAGAACAGTGCTATATAATTATGTCAAAATTAATTATACTAATTTAAAAATAACAAAGAGAGAGGCACATTCAGGATCATGCAATTATTGTACTTTACTAGTGCATATAAGTCTTACCTATTTCAAAGATGCTTCCACAAGGGCTCTTAAGCAATTGGCGTGCTTGCCGATTGTGCACAATTTCTTTGGATTTTGCTGCTTAGATGACTGCAGAACTTTTCTACAGGTGCTTCAAGTTGTTGAAAAGTTAACCAAAATAAAAGAAGAAAAATTAACTTAGGGCCCTTCCTCCCCTTCAATGAATGCCATATCATATATGATCAACTAAAAAAATCAAATAAAAGACACCTAATTTTCTTTCAAAGGTAGCACGTTTTTCTTTCAAGTACTTGGGAAATTTAAGCATACATAAAGAGAGTTTCAGGTTTCAATAAAAAAAATAACAATTTTTTAGTAATTATTTTCCACATACATCAAATTACAATTACCACTAGAAAAGTTAACTAACACTTCTAATATAAAAGAAAATTTATTCTTTTAATATTAAATTATAAAATAAACCACTTTAAAATAGTTCTAGGTTGCTAATTACATCCCAGTTGACACACTAAAGAAGGAATTTTTTTATCAAAGTATGTACGAGGACATAACGCCTAGACACATGTATTGTCCCTTACACATGGCAATCCCATGTTTCTTCATGCAAAACTAGCAAGAAAAAATGATCCCTTTTCTTGTCAAGAACCAAAATACATCATCAACTAATTAGCATAAGGAAACCCCTTCAGATCTTTCAACTAAGACTGCAAGAGGTAAATTATGTCTTAAATTCTTGAATGCCATGTCCTTTTCTTCTTTCCTTCATTTTTTATTAATTACTATGAATGATTACTAGTTTCTATTTATACAATAGTTTATACTAGTAGTCTATTGCCAATTACATCTTGCTAAAATTATGATAATCCAATGGCGAATATATGTGTGAATTATGCATAGGAAATATATGTTGAATTGAAACTTAAAATGGGAATTATGATAACCGATTACTTGTACTCCCTTTTTTCCACTTTTGAAAAATGTGAATATCCTTACACAAAGAATATTTTATGTTAATTTGGTGTATTGGCGTGGAATTAACTCCCTGTGAATGCTATGCTTGTCCACAGAAAAAGAGTATTTTCCTTGTGAGTTGCGTCAAATAATAATACATCAAATTAGCAGTACTTCTAACTTGCATGTTATGTGGTCTACTGCTAATATATGTTTGCTAAAAATGAGAAATTTTTTGTTCTGGAATAAGCAAATCTATAAACATATTTATCATCTAAGACAAGTTCAGACATAGAAACTCACATCAAATAAAAATCCAAGCAAATGATGCAACGTAGTATTTCACATTCAACCAAAGCAAAATCAAAAAGTACATATGTAACATAAAATTGTAAAACCAAATCTAGGATCTTGAATTTCAAAACCTCTTTTTCCCCCAAACTAATTCACATCATTTGCAATTCTGTCCATGATGAGAGAAAGACTTCACAAACCCAGGGATAATGTAAGGCAAGTTAATCATCCTCAAGCTCAGTTTGAATCAAAATTTGAGACCAAAATTCAGCTCAAATATTGGTAATTGGTAATAGTAAAAGCACAAGTGATGATATTATTCTAATCTAACTGTCTAGCACCAGTTACAGTTTATCAACTTTTAATGGTTAAAAATAGAGTTCATGCACACAAATAGGCATAATAATGGATGATGACAACCAAAACCTAAAGAAAATAAAGCTTACAATGTAAGTTGGGCATAAAGAACTGACAGAAAACTAACTACTAATTCAGTTCTCAACTGCTCTGTGATCATAGTAAATTCATTGTGGACTATCATGTGTGTCAGAAGAGAGAGGCAAATACCTTAATGTTAATATGGCTCTAATCCTTAATGAACATCCATCGTAGTGATATCATGACCTGGAATTTGAATTTCATAGCAAGTCGGGCAAAATATTGGATGAACAAACAGATTCAGTGTCAACCTGAATCATAATTCAGCAGCTGGCTAATGCAAAAATTGTTTAAGAAGAGAAGTAAGAAAGAAAAGGAAAGAGCCATGGATACCTTTCAATTAGCTTCTTCTCCAAACCATATCTCAGTAGGAATAATAAATCCGACAAGATAAAAATTTACTCACTCAAAAAGCACAACAGCTTCAAACATCCAAGAAATGGAATGCTAGATGATTCAACAAACATATACTATGCAAGAAATAGAGTAGACTATATAGTTTCAACAAAACCTCAAGAAACCATTCATTAAAGGATAAGAATATTAATATTATTACCTGAATACGGCTTGTAGAGTTCAACTCAAACCACTGGAGACAAGTGCTAGAACAAATCACATACGTGTGGCAAATATTTTTCTTAAGAAAAGGAAAAATTAAGAACCCTAACCTTTAAAAGAATTAGGCAAAAGATTTCAAGATTGTACTTAGGCTAGAGTGGGTGGCGAATTGTATTGATGGTAGCGGCGGCAGTGGCGCAATATAATGGCAAAAGTGGTGGCGCAACAAGGATTTGAGAGGATGAAGGAGAAATCCGGCCGATGAAGAAAAAGAGATGGTAAGAGAGAGAGAGAGATTGTGCACTGTGTGCATAGGGGGAAGAGAAAGATACGTATTAATTTTAATATAATTAAAACATGTTAAATAAAGTTATTGTATATTAGATAAGTATTGTTATTATTTCATAATAAATTAAATAATAATTTTTAATTTAATTTGATCATTAATTAGAAAAAAGTGAAAAAAATTGACAAATTTTTTGGGTAGGTCTATTGCAAATTCTTCCTCGTAGTTAATAATATATATATAAGTAAATTAATAAATAATTTATATCTTTGTTTAGATATAATTTTAAAAAAGAGCGAGAGAATAAAAAATAAATCAAAGGACTTTTATTCTTGTTAAAGAAAATAATAGGAAAGACTTTAAAAGTGTTGGTAAACAAGAAAAATAGTATGAGGAAAAAAATTAAAAGAAAATAATTTTATTACTTACTATCATAAGAGTGTACGTAATAATTAAGTATTGTCTACGATTTAATTCTTAAGCATAGGCAATTTAAAATTTTTGTAACACCCCTAAACTTGGTTTTTAGAAAATAAAATTTAAAAATCAAAATATTAAGTTGACAAAAATTGTGGGGTTTAATATATAAATAAATAGGACTTGATTGCTAGAAATTTTGCAAGTTTTGAGGGTTGAATTATACATATTTTGGGTTAAATGGGCCAATCTAAGACATTAATAAGTTGAGGACTGAATTGAAAGTTGATTTAAAATTTTGGGGGTCAATTTAGAATTTCTAAAAATTGCCTATAAATATCAACCTACCTCTCCTAATTTATCTAATTCTTCCATGCAAGACCCGCCATTCCTCCTACAACCAGTTCTTGCCGGTGATCGAAAAACACAAAAGCAAACCAACCATCCTCTTTCTCTTGACACAAGGAACACAATGGTACCAAGCTTGACGTAAAATAGCAGGTGAATCGCCTAGAACTAAGCCCCAAACAGTGCTTCACGATGGTAGTGATGGGTCTTACTGTTCCGATGGCATTTTGCAATGATCGAGTGGTGGGTTTTGATGGGTCCAGCTCAAGGAGCAACATGGTAGCTTTAATTTCCAAATTTGGCTACCGACGGTGACGGAATTGAAGAAAAGGCGAGGCGGTGGTGGTGGTGGTGCTGTGCGATTTTTCAACCAATTGACCGCCCAAAAAACCTCTAATCAGAAAATTGGTAGAGGGTTTTTGCTCAGCATGGAAAAGCGCATCAGATGATGATGGTGGAACCCAACTCCGGTGGCAGCGCGCTGCAAAGCTTCGGCAGCCGACGACAGCAGTTCGGTAACTTTTGGACATAATCTTCGGGTCGACTATATAAGCGCATGCGTTCTTAGTCAATTTGGTAAAATTCTGATTAATCAGTTAATTTGATTCCTGATTTAATCTAAGTAAATTGTTATGTTAATTTCTGATGTAAATTCAGTTTAATTGGACGAAAATTATAATTAATGAGTGAAATGATTGTACAAGAATTCAGTTGTAAGTGATGCATGGACCCAAATTTGATAATAAAATATTAATATTTATTGATTGAGTTAATTGAAGCATTTGAGAAGTTGAAATTGTGGAACGAAAATAGGACTTGATTCTGAAACTTATTGATTCTCGATTATAGAATTTCGTGAGTCGTTTGCATTCTTGGATGTTATTATATGTTTGAACCCGTTCTGGTGCCCAGAACTTTCTTTACATTGTCAGATTTATGTCCGTTATACCCCAGCCTTGTCGGCTAACCCCATGTTCTTAATATTTGTGAAAGTAATATTTGAAAGGGTCCAGTAGAGCTATTTATGCCAGAAGTTCTCCTAAATTATTCATATACCTTGTTTATTGGAATAGGCCTTGCCGGCCGTTATTGGATAATGTTATGCCTTGTGAATTGAAAATCTTGTAAAGTTCCAAAATGTTCATGTTATTGCTTTAAAAGTTGAATTGATAAATGTTGGCATTATATCATTCAACCCATGGGGACGCCATTGGGAAGTTCAACCTGGAGGGACGCCAAGGGAAGTTGGGCTCGGAGTTAAGCTCGAAAAGACGGTCGGGTGGTACGGATCGATGGTGACAGATCTCCCGACTAGTACCCATCTACGATCCTGACTTACAAGTAGCTGGAGGTAGCAAATGGTAAGTGGTGGGATCGGGCATGCCATCGACTATGCCATAAAAATAAGTTGTTACACGCCGAGCTATGCGCTGGAGCAAATGGAAAGATAAGGAGAAATTTTTCAAGGTCAGGTTAAGTGCTATTGTAAAGTTATCTTGTATTCATTAAGGAGCAACAAGAAAGGATGCTAACAAGCTAGCTAAATGTTTACATGTTTCAAGTTTTTTATGAGTCTAAATCTAATTTTCATTAATCATGAACTGATTATCTAATTTATTATCAATGACTTTGTTTATTGCCATTAAAATTTAATATTTTTCCTGTATCTCCTGTTATGTGTTTTCCTCATTGAGTCCTTAAGACTCACCCTCTTTGCTATTCTTTATTCTTTTCCTAGATAGGTCCAAGTGAGAAGCAGAGGCTCACGCTTTGGTTGGAAGTCATTTTGTAATAGATTAGGTGTTATGATTGTAAATATAGTCTACACCTTATCGAGACAGTTGTCTAAGAGATGCTATGAAGATGTTTGTATGAAACTTAAGATACTTGGTTGTACATATTATGCTATGGAGTGATATTTTGGGTTAGTGCAAGTTGTTTTCCCTTGAGTTCATTAAAGTCTTGATTCCCCAGTTATTATTTGATTTATGTTTTAATCTTGAATTGGTGGCACCTCTGCTTAGTGGTCATCCCGAGTAGGGGCGCTACAATTTTATCCCCTACGATTACAAATACGTGGGTAATAATTAAGTATTGCTACGAGTTAGCTCTAAAGTGTAGGCAAAATGAAATTTTATTCTTTACGATTGGAAAAGCATAAGTAATAAGCACGTAATGCGCCTACGATTTACTCTTAACCGCAGGCTTTAATAAAGTTCAATGCCTACGCAGTTTAAAGCTTGGGTAAAAATTTATTCCCTACGGTTTATCAAGAATATGCAAAAATGGGGTGGCTAATAACACATTTTTTTGTAGTAATTTGATTGAACCTTCAACAAACAAAAGGGATCATCAACAATATACAAAAAATACTATTTATGAAGAAATTTATGAACTGCTTGGCAGAGGTTTCTATTTTTATGGCCTTTTTACTTATTTTCCTAATTTACAGTGTTCTACTTGTAGTGTAATTGATATTAACAATATTTAATGTATGTTCTCTTCTTGAGGGTTAATATTTTGGCTGGTATATTTTTATTAGCTTTATTGTTATTGGTCCCTAACAATCACAATGCTATTGTAATGCAACAATAGTACAGAATATTTCAACAACTGCTGCATATTAATGATAACACTCATGCATTGAGCAGTTGGAGTGTCAAAGTTTTAGTTGAATCAAAAAGTGTTGAGTGGCACTCAAAACGTAGCCCAAAGAAATATCAACATGTTACATTGGTTGATGAGACGGTACGAAATTTGTCTTGCTTATTTCTTAAAACCTCTTGTTCAAACGTATGAATAATGTTCATAATTAATAATATTAGTTTAAAATTTTTAAACTATTCTTCAGAATTTCTTTAATTTCATTTCTGTTCATTATATCTATAAATAGAGATTAGTTATAAAGTTATATATGACTATGTAAAGTTATATAAATACGTCATTTGACTAGATCTATTTTTATTCGTGAAGTATTTTACATAATCATCTATCTATTTAGCTGCAATTTATATTACATAGTAATTAATTTATTTATTTAGTTGTAAAATTATATAAATATGTCATTTGACTAAATCTATTTTTGTGGATAAAGTGTTTGATTAGCTATTTTCCTTGCATGCTTAATGATAGTTGTTTTGATGTATTAATCTTTTTTAGGTATTTTTGTGTGTGTGTGTTTGTATGATCTAACTTCAATTTATTTTGATTTTTTTTTTTTGTGTGTGTGTGCTTTATATGGAATGAAAGTTCTTGCAACTATTTTTTATATTGCCATTAAGCAGTTTGAGAAAAACCCTGTCATTATATGATCTTACATCATTTCAAATGCATGTGTTGCTCTTGCAAATCCACAATATGAGAACTATGGTCAGAAATATACATGGAGCATAACTCAAAGTACAGTTATTAGAAAAGAACTTGTTATAGATTGTGTTCAAATAAAATGTGTTGAGATTGGCATAAGGAATTATTTATTTGTGTGTATTTATACATTGAATTAAAAAATTTGAATAAAAGTATATCCATCTGGTTCTTTAATATTGTGTGTTCTAAATTTTATATTTTTTGTGTATTTTTTAGAGAACTTATTGTTGCTAATGTGATTGATGAAATTGGATGTATTGAGACAACTATTTTTTGTGAGGATGATGTCAAGATTATAAATATCAATATTTTCATGGCCATGGAAATGTATAATGTAGTGAGTTACTTAATATGATGTTACTTATGTTTTGTTATTCGATACTGTGGGTCACATAATGTTTGATGATAATACAGGGACATCTATTTTCGCTTGATATCAATGTGTATTTAGAAGAGAAGTTATTTTTCATTAAGCTAAAAAGATTATTCAAATCAAGGCATGATGGGTTGCACCCATCATATACTTGGAAGAGACTAAAGAGGATTCAAGAAGCCGTATAGTTTCCTCAGGAGGTTTGATTGAGATTGTACCTGAAAACACTAAAATTGCAAAATCTAAAATAGTGCATTAAATAGTTAAAGAGCTATTAGAAAAGAAAATAAATTACTTGTCCAAATATTTTGAAATACATAAAACAAAACCCAACAAAATATATTTAAATCTAAAAAAGCTTTTTATATATATTAAGCTTAACTAATTATATCTGATTTAAAATCGATTCAGAAAAATAAATGGCAATTAATGCCAAGTGTGTTTTGTTTGGCAACAAACACACAAAAAGGTGCAGTTTATGTAGAAATCTTTTGCTTAAAAAATTAGTGCCCAAAAGTACATAACTTTTTGAAAACAATGGACTTGAAGAGGCATAACTTTTCAGAAAGCATCAAATTTAATGTTTAATTCTTTGGAGGAAAGAATATTTTCAAGTTAGTATCTATCAGGCTTCCCAATCCTTTCATATTCCGGTGGGTTTCAATTGTCATCTATTTCTAAGGTTTGTTTTGCATAATTGTTTTGTAATTTTTGTTTAATTAAATTGCCTGTAGGAATATGATTTGACAAAAAAAAAGGACGAAAAGTTCCAATATTGTTATAGGTTTATTCAAAAAAATGCAAACACATTTTTTTCGTTTTGCATACATATATATGGATACTACCACATTTTTTATAAAGAATAATATTATTCTAATTTTTAAGAATGAGAGGAAATCTTTTTGCCATTTCTGTTCTTCAATCATATATTGTACGTATGAAACTAAGTTTACAAAACTAACTTTTAGGTTTTCAAAATTTTCTGATAATGCAAATCAAATGTATGGTCAAATGGATAGTTTAGCATTGATTACATTTGATGAAAAAATCAAAGTTCAGTCGGAGGAATAAATTTGAAGAAATAATGGAGACTAATACTACTTAAGAACAACAAAAGGACAGAAAATTTTAGCAGTAATAGGTCTAGTGAAAACTCCACACAGTCATTATTCCTTCACTATTGAACCATTTTTTGCAAATACTTATAAACATCTATACAAGTTTTGTGCATTTGAATCTTAGACAGATATGTGCTAGGTTGAAGATTGGTTGAATGCAACATTTATACAAAAAAACTTTTGAAGGTATTTTTATTAGAATAAAAATATAATCAATTATTTGAGAATCATATGTTGTTGACATATTTATCTAATGCTTTATATTTTTGTTTATATTTTTGTAGTGACAAGAGGAGATAATGTTAACATTAAAGAAACAGATTCAGATCATTGGATTAAATAAAACAATCCATTCAAGTTAATTCTGACTATCACATAATAATTCCATATAGTGAATTTATAGTCTGATTTTTATCATATTATATAGAATCAAGTGATGGCATAAGCGATCTTCCAGGTAAGTTTTTATATTATTCAAATGAATTTCTAAATTCAACTTCATTTTCAATAAAATAAATTTTCGGTAAATACACCAATTATTTTATTAACTATTCATTTAGGCATGAGCTTCTATTTATTATATCAAACAAGCAAATTCCATGTGGTAATTGAAATCACTTTACATACACTTCATTTTTACATTTTTGAATCTTATAAGGCAAATTAAGAAACAAAATCTATCTCAAAGTCTATTGTTAATGCATGATCTACCATTGGGGCTTGCACTATCCTTATTAAATTTTGTAACTAATGAAAATTTTGCATTAGGTATGGTGGCAGAGCTTGGCTAGGCTTAACAAATGAAGGCAAAATTCAAAATGGTTGGAACAATTTCATTAGAAAATATCAGCTGCAAAATGGTTATGCAATTTTAGTTCAGCACACTAGGCAAAATACCATCGATTGTAGAATTTTTTATGTTGAAGGGAGGGAAGTTCACTACCCTTAGATGGTAGAAATTAATAGTAGAAATCTAAATCAAGCTATTAATAGTCTTCCTAGATAGGAAAGAAGTTAAAACAAAGAACCTTACATATTAATACTAAGTATTTTTTCTTCATATTATCTAAACTCTTTTCCCTTGTCCACTTACAATTCACCTAGAAAATCTAATGATGCAAGTCTATGGATCTATTGAACAAAAGACATCTATCCAATTTTATCAAATGCATGTGTGCTGGACTAACTATGCCATCTCTAACTGGAATAAGGTACATAATATTATACTATATCACACATATACAAGACATTTTTTTTGTTCTAATAGCCTCAAGATGTACTATTAGGTGCGCACTGAACTTAAAAAGAAATATCAAAATGAGAGTTTGAAGTGTGTGAAGGTAACATATCATTACAGAAAATATAGAGAACCTGCTACGTCTCTTTTGAATGATGCTATTAGGCAAGAAAGATGCGAGTGCGTCTTTTATGAAGTTAACAAAAAGATAGTTAAAAGAGTTATGTATGTAGAAACTAAACCTGATAAATATTATGTGCATCTGGAGGAACAAAATTCAATCATAATTTATTTTCGGTATCTATATAGGATATGTCTTAACAAGTAGATTGTGGCTTTCCATATCCTGATATGCTAATTGATTGAATTTGTGTTGGTTAATTTATAAACTTGGAAACTGTTAAAATTCACATATTATGTACAATAAACAAATACAATTCTCTTGGCCTTATTTTTTATCTTGATACTGCTTATCCTACAATCATATATAAATGTAGCAAAGATACGTTTCCCATTTTTATTTAAAAGTTTTTCCTTCTTTAACTATAGTAATTTTTAGCAAATAACAAAAAGATAGACAATGATTTTAACAAATTAATAAACATTTATAATATGAAGCATGGAGACTTTTTATATAAACCAATTTATTTGTATTTGTTTTTATAAACTCAACATAACTTAAAGATATTATGCTTACAGAATTTATTTCTTCCAAATATTTTCCATTTGTATAAAGAAAATTCCAGAGTCCGTTACAATTTATATAAGTTTAAAGAGGCCTTGTATATGTACAGAGCTCAAAACATAGTAGACTTCTAATTATACAGCTAACCAAAATTTCTAGGGCCCAAATTCGGATATATAAATGATATATTGCCTATCCAAACCTTCTTCATTTAAAAAAAATTCTCTAAATTATTCACAATAAACAAACAAACAAACAATAAAAATGCGGACAAAATCGAATTGTAGCATAAATGACTGTAATTTATTTCATTACTATAGTGCTTTTTAATTATAACAATTTTTGCTTTGTTATAATATGATTTAATGGTAACAAAATTAGTTTTTTTTTTTTAATTTATACACATACGACATGAAAAATTCATCAAGGCTCAAACCTTAAACTTCATGCATACAAGTGTAAGGTAATATCATATGTCCAATTGGCCACTCGACAATAACGGGTTTAAGTTATTACATTGATAATATGTGATATATGTTTGGTGATGGTTAAAATTATCTTGTCGCAAATTGTAACATTGCAAAAGAATAAAAACATTTCTCGATGGAATCGTCAAGGACATTACATTTCAGATGGATAACTAAGTCGAAAGAATTCTTGTTAGAAAATTTCCTGTAGAGTGCATTGTTGACTTATCACCAACGTTGTGCCAAACTTACTATCAGAGTAATTTATGATTGATTGTCTGTCAGAAAACTCATTGTGGATATCTCCAATAGATTTTCCATAAGACACTTCGCCGGGGTCATTAACATTTTATTAAATTTTTAAATTTTAGCAAACAAAATTTTGATAGTAATATTTTTTTTAAAAAAAAATAAAATATGTATTTTTAATATAACTTATTAAACATGTACTTTGTTTACCAAAACTATGGAATGATGTGCCAAAAATTAAATTTATAAACCAAATTCATAAAAAATGATTGATGTCTTCAAATTCATACTATAATATCAAAAAAATTAAATTAAAATGAAAACTAAAAGCAAAGTGAGATGTACCACCATTGTCATCCTCATTAATGTAATCATCGGCCTCATCATCTCCAAGCTGCAGATTGAATGAATATGAAGGTGGAGCTAGAGATGGTGGAAGTAACTTGTGCATGACATGTAATCCAATTTTCATTTCATCCAAGAAAAGCCATCTTTTTCTTAACAATGTCTTTGTCATTTGATCCAATAGTGTTCCGTTAGATAGGAACAGAGTTGATAAATACTGATAACTCTCAGATAGAGTATTAGAACGGAAAGATCCATTAGATAATGAACTATTAGTTCTAAGCCATCTCTGACGATTAATCGACAATTCGAAGTACTTTTCTTGTGTATTCTTGATAAACCAGCGTTTATATATGGATGTAGGAGGATCTGTTAAGGAAGTAAGAAGCACCTTTGACATCTCTTCATCTGCAAATAATTCTCGATGTAAAAACACAGAGCCAGGGGGCTGATCTTTGAATAGGAAAAAGAGCGGATCTGCAGGGTCCCAAATGAATTGGCTTATTTGAAAAAGGCCTTGTTCTTTGGAAGATCTATCTCATGTTT
Source organism: Jacaranda mimosifolia (assembly GCA_018894105.1). Lineage (NCBI taxonomy): Eukaryota > Viridiplantae > Streptophyta > Magnoliopsida > Lamiales > Bignoniaceae > Jacaranda > Jacaranda mimosifolia. Next base: position 15,186,303 of record CM032129.1, read on the forward strand.
GGTACTGCATGGTTCCACTCTGCAAGAACTCCGAATCATTCTCTTGAAGCTCATCCTCTTCATCATAAATGATTCGATTGCCCCGAAATGACCTGGACCAATAGAGAAATCCCAATTCATTGGGCCTTTCGATACAATCAAATAGAAAGCCCCAAGGGCGCCATATTCTAGGAGCCCAAACTATGTGATTAAATAAATCCTCCTCTATCTGTTGCGGGTCAAAGGCTCTTTCCCCCTCCATTTCTTCAAACTCCAATTTGTATTTTTCATAGAGAAATCTCTGATTAAGGATAGAACAAGATCCATTTTACATCATATCTAAGGGATTCCTCAGTTCGGGCCAAAGAAGTAATGTAACTCGATCATTATCAAATGGACTACAATCTTTTTCTGTCCGTGAAGATCCCACCAGAGCGCCTTCTACTTCTAATAGGCCATGAACTAGATTCGAATAATTCTCAACGAGTCCATAAGAAGTGATCCCATTTTTTTCATCGAGTTTGGGTAGAGACCAAAGATCTTGAGCGACCGATCCGGCAGAACAACTCAAAAGATAAAAAAGTATCGTTAATTTCTTCATGCTCATTCCAAGTTCGAAGTACCATTTGTACAAATAAGAATCCCCTTCATTACATGATTTCTTCTTCATATAGATAGATATAGGATCTATAGGGAAATTACTTAGAAGTACATTTTGTGCTACAACCCTTCCTATTTGATAAAAAAAGATCCCATGATCCTGAACCGATCTTACCTGGGATCGTAAATCCCAAGTTTGTCTATGAAGAGTGGATCTAATTGTATTAGTGTCTATAATTGATTTCTTCTGTGTAATACTAATTGATAGGGCCTCGTTGGTAAGTGCTACAAGATCTCTTGCATTGGAACCCATGGTTATGGACCCGAATCTGTTAGTATGGAACATTTTCTTTTCCAAGTGAAATCCCCTAGTATATGAAAGAGTGAAAAAGTGCTTTTGTTGTTGTGGAATAAGAAGCCTTTGTATCTTAATGCACGTATTTAATTTATTCGGAGCTATTAAAGCAAGATCCACTTTTTGGGGAATATGAGTTGAAGCAATAACTAGAATATTTCCAGTGGAACATCTTTCAGAGATATGGTTCACTAATAGACCGAGGGATAAGTAATTCGACTCATTCACATCCAGATCATGAATGTTTGGAATCCATATTATGCAAGGAGACATTGCTTTTGCTAATTCAAATTGAAGGGTGATATCAAATCAATCTATTTCCGGCATCATATCCATAGTTAGCAGTTCCAGCTCCGTATCAAGGTCATGATCGATATCATCACTAGCACCAATATCGTCACTATCATCAATATCGTCACTATCATCAATATCGATATCATCAATAAGAAAACCTTTAGGCTTGTTATCCAGGAACTTGTTCAGAAATACCGTAATGAAAGAAACATAGGAGTTTGTCGCTAGGTATTTGACCAAATAGGATCGTCCAGTTCCTATAAAACCTATTACTAAAATCCCCCTAGAAGAGGATAAGGCTAAGCGGAGCGAAAAAGGGTTTTCCATGAGATGAGAAATGCAAAGTATTAGTCCCACACGAAGTTTATGAATAAGTGATTGTCTGATAATGAGCAAGGAATACCCGTCTTTCTGCTAAACAGGATGTATCGAACTCA